>JAHLJT010003656.1:9002092-9684592 GCA_031308135.1 Acheta domesticus | reverse complement strand
ATTTCTATTTTATCACTTGTATTTTACGAGATTTTTTAGGTAACTTTGTTTTTTCAAATGGAATTATACATATTTTTTCAGTCCACCATGACGAGCGTAAAAAGACGAATCCAATGATATACATATTGTCATATGTTAGATAAGGATTTTTTTGATTAATTTTGATTTTTGCAACCGGGGTTTAACGGACGTTTTGAATAGTCCACCACACAAGGTCATGCAGCGCTCCACCAGCACACGTGCGCCCGGCGAAGAGAAGGGAAGGGGAGGGATCTTATTTGAAAATACGAAACATAGTATTCCAAGTATTCACAAAACCATTGCAGTTTTTTCCTGAACTGTGATTTCCATCCTTCTGCATTTTCACATTTTCGTCTTTCTTTGATTGAAGGAATTAAAGGATGGAAAATGAGGATTTGTCATAAGTTTGTATTGTAATAACATTGTTTATAACTTCAACTCCATTTAATGGGATTTCATAAGATACGTAGTAATGGGATCTTGAAACAAAGCACAATAAGAATAAATAATTAAAACTGTACAAAATATATTGTATATTTTGAGCAAACAATTTCAATGTTAATAAGAATATAATAATAACTTAGGGATAGAAATAATCTTATTTCAATAAATACTACTTAAGACAAATCCGTATTTTCAATCCCTAAGAAACCCAAATTACTGAAAATGGATTAAGATGAAAAGGAGAGTTCAGGAAAAAATGCAACAGTTTTGTGAATATTTTTCGTATCCTCAAGTACTTAAATCCCTTCCTTTCCCAGACCCCGCGTTTGCTGGGGGAGCGCTGCGTGACCTTGTGGGGCTGACAGTTACAATGAAAATATCCGTTAAACACTAGTCGCAAAAAAATCACAATTACTCAAAAAAATGCTTATCTAACATATGACAATATTTATATCTTTGGATTTGTCTTTTTACGCTTGTCATGATAGACTGAAAAAATATGTATAGTCCCATTTGAAAAAACAAAGTTACCTCAAATATCTCGTAAAATAAAAGTGATAAAAGGGAAATCAATACATATATCAATTAGCCCCATTCCCTCATTCACTTCCGTGAAAACTGCATTGCAATATCTTCAACCGTTCAAAAGTTACAGGAGGTGCTAAAGTTACGTGACTCACCCTGTAGCTATTACTACACAAATAATTAATTTTCAGGCAAATAAAAAAATACATGTCTCCTTTTTTGATGTCCAGATTTAAGAAAACAAATATCATATATTTAAAAAAAGGTCGTGTCAACTCTTGTGCGATTTGACTAGGAATGGCTCACATATATTCTCCCTTTAATTTTAGAACTTGCTACTTTTATTGCCCAAAAAAGAAATAAGACTTCTATTTACATTATTTAATTTCTCCTACTCCTTGGCTCCTTTACTAACCGATTCGGTATTAGCATTGTGAAGAAATGCTAGGAATCCTTCAATTGCAAAGAGTGAATTTCTATTTCTACTGATGAAATGGTTGATATAATACAGTTCCATAATTTGTGGAATGACTTTCATAAATTTAAAATTAATGTTATTTTCGTCAATCAAAAATTTGCTCTTTTAAGAAATCATGTATAATTCTTTCTAAATTGTACAGATTACATGATACATCAAGGCAAAAATTGTTCATTCCAATATGATAAATGAGGGCATAAAGCTGAAACATTTTTCCATATACTCTTAAATTTATTACATCATTTCATCAATAACACATTAATTTAATCAATAATTTAATTTTAAAAAAGCAACTCAACTCTGAATCTGCTTTTTCTTCCAATAACTTGCCAATCTTCAAATCAACATATCGAATGGTGCAGTCCCACATTTATCCAAACTATCTTTGAAGAATCTTCCTAGAGTGTTACACATCATTGTTACATCAACAAAATCAACTATGTGCCCTTTCTAACAAAAGTGAGTTATGTACTCATTGGGGAGTACAAAACTACTTAAGACTTGTTAGCTTAAGTGGAAAAAATACAATGGGGTATTAACAAGTACAATTCTAAAATAACTATTATTATCATTATCATTATCATCATCATCATTATTATATTATTATTATTATTATTACAATAAAATAACTATTATTATTTTTGGCACCTTTCTTGTAAAATGACATTCACATCACATGACCATTTTTATATGACCAATGATGATATGAAGAGCACTTCTTGGAATATATAAATTATAGGATGCCATAAGTTACCAGTTGAGAATGAACCATAAATTTTGTACAAGACTACTGAGTTTAAAAAAAGATGAATTGTACCTGCAGCAGGACCCACAGCACCATTTGTTTCAGTTTGGAATTCAGCCACTAAATGATCCATTCGCTCCTTTTTGGTCTGCAATTCTTGCAGTTTATCCTACAACATATTTGAAGATAAATGTATTACAATAAAAAGATATTAATACTGGAGTTATAGAGGAAACCTACACATACATTTAATACGATACCAAACTAGTCATCAATACAAATTATTTTACTCATTGAATTTTTTCTTCCAAGAAATGTTGAAGACCTTAAACTTGAATAACATATCAACTCTTTAAATCTGAAGCTCATATCTTCTTATTCAATGAAGACACTATTACAATTTTAATTTCCTTATTGTTGACGTACTATACGTATTAATACTTATTTTGCCACCAGAAAAATTAGAGAACTGATCTGCGAGTTTTCCTTCAACAAACATTACTCTAAAATTGAAAACAGTTGTAAAGACCAGGTTGTTGTGCAGTTAAAGTCTCGAAAACGTGCAGTAATAACACCAAAATTTGCAAAATCATGCAATAAAAATAACAAAACTTTACAAAATGGTACAAAAAGCCTAAAAACTCCAGTTAAGCCAATTATCAACCTATTTTACATTTTCAACATGATATTTAAGGTGAATGAAATATGATTTTGGTGTTTTTATTATAATTAAGTTTGTACATATTGTTTAAACAAACTGTATTTGACATCTGAAATATTATTTGCATACAAATTTTATATTTATATTTTTCCAACTAATTTTCTGAGAAATTATCAAATCTTCTATCAACTAAAATAGTATGTTTCAGAATGGAAAAACTTCATTCTGACGTACATGTGCACGCAGCTTAAAGCGGTCAAATACTGTGTTTGTTCTCTCTCACACCTCGCATGGCAACGTCTGTTCTGAGAAATTTGAAGAATTTGAAACGCAATGCCCTTGCCACTAAGCTTTGCGCCCAGACATAAGGTCAGATACGACTCGTCCATGCAGTCTCAAATTGGTAAGTTCAGCGAAGAGTGACGAAACGGATATATGATCAGATTGGGAATGATCCGCATATTCTAGCTCCAATTACTCAGAAATTTTAATTAGATAATAGGCATCATTAAAGGTTATAGACGCTCACTTCATAGCGCAATAAAATGCAGAATTGATACATATTAAGCGACACTAGTTTCACTACTAATTTATGCACTACTAATTTATGTCATAGAGGCATTTCTTAAATGAAACCTGTAAAAAAGATAAATTAAAACAAGTTGATAATATAAAAATTATATTTAATGCAATAAAACTATGAATTTTGTAAATTAGTCCACTAAAATTCCAAAATGTGCAATTTTCAGGCCGCGTTACCTAAAATGTGCAATATTATGCAAAATAAAACAAGTACTAAAATAACGTCTGTCCCAGTATTCAAAGTTCTGTCAAGGTTTCATCCCATTTCAAGTTAGCAAAGAAATTATGCAGTTATATGGGAATCCACTCTTTAGTTATAAATATTATCGAGAGAGAGAGATAAAGATAAAACAGAAATTGAACAAGATGGGAGAGAAAGAAGAGAGAAGGGCGACGAGAAGGAAAGGGGGGAGAGAGAAGAGGGGGAGAGAGCCATTACAGGAGAAAAAAGAGGGGGTAAAGGAGAAGAAAAAGAAGAAACAAAGGAAAAGAAAGGAAGTTCCAGTGTTTCATATATAACAGAAATTGGAAAGAAACCATGGTTAGATCACAAGGAAAATTTTTAAAAAACAAAAACTGTTACTTACAGGATTACGTTGCTCATACATATGCAGAGCATATAAACGATCACGAATTGTATCCAGGTTACTTCGCAGTGTTTCAGGATTAGGATCTTCATCAGAATTCATGGATGATGTAGTAGTAGTAGCAGCAGCTGCTGCAGCAGCAGCAGTTCGAGCAAGGAGAGTGCTCTGTAAGAATACTCATATGTTAATGTTCAATTTGTATTTGACTGCTAGGTGGTTCACTTCTGATGGCTGAAATTAATTTTTATCAAGGATTAACAGAAGGTAGTTTTTATCTACAATCAATTATTTCCTTCCGTTTTGTCAGATAAAATATAGAACATTGGAGTAATTGAAGGGTTCCTCAATTTAGAGTTAATATTGGAAGAATGCAGTAAAACTGAGATTCTTTTGAGATATTCTTTGAATTTTTAAATGAGGATTAGGTTTTCTCACGTTCTGAGAACTTGGAAGCTTTACGTTAAAATAAAAAGGTAGAAAGTAATGTTCTGGCAGCCATTCCTTTAACAAGCTCAGGAAGGATATCCAACTGTACTTGCATCTAGTGATGTTACAATATAGTATCAACTTTTTCATAGGATATATAATGGCAAACCTAAATTTAAAAGGTCTAATGAATTTTATTGCACAGATTTTACTACTTACAATGAAATAAAAAATTAAGGTTTATCTAAAGTATTGAGGACATAGCTAATCTATTTTTTTTTTAGTTCATAATTTTCAATTTTTGAAACCATTTTAATAAATATGGACTTCAAATCATATTTTAAAGGGCATTTAACACATGTAGATTAAGAAACACAGAATTTTTTCAAAAACACTTTGGTCTCCAACTCCAAAACTTGATTCTCTTATCACAATTATAAAAATACCTTTTTTCCACAATTACAATACTGTAGGTACATTACACAAATAAAAACTGAAAAACTGATAAAATATAATAGATGAAACTACATGCTAATATGGGAATATAGAATGCAATGCACTGAGTTGAGCTTATGGGCAGCATGATGTTTGGGGAGCACGAAGAAGCTCTTCACTGAGAATTGTCCTCTGGGAGAGGTATTATCCTTGCACATTTTCTTGAGCCTTCATTTCACTAAAATTGAGAGGAGTCGGTTTGTTCGACATTTAGACTGTAACATCAAATCTGCAGCTCATTTTTTTATGAAAATAGTTTCTATTATATTCGGAGCGAAAATTTTTGGTGATCAAGATTTCATTAACAATATTCATTGCTATCCTTTATTCTTAATTTAACTCATATTGGTAAAGGAGTACAGGTATGGATTTTGGGACTCAAAAAAACGTGTGGAAATTACAGGGGAATGCCCTGGTAGCTCTTTTAGGTGCCAAGATGGCAGCTGAAAAGGGAGTGGGGCAAAACTGAAAACCTAGCCCTGACTCCAAAGAATAGGAAACTAAGTAGTCTGAGGAAATCTGCCATTTTGTAGCACCACTTGTTTTAAAATTATTTGTTTTAGAACCTTCTCCAAACATCATAGTAAATTCCTCACAAGGAACATTCCTGGAATCATTAGATAAAGAGTGCAGTAATAGAGAGAAATAATGCTCAATCAATCATCATTTCACTACCAGTTAAAACAACTCATTTGGACTTGAACCTTTTTTTAATGAATAATTTCTGCCATAGATGACACAATAAAAAAGGAAGAAATAAATTGAAACATTCTTATAATGAAATCCAAAGACTCAGTGCTTTTAAAGAAATATTATGGAACCTCAATCTCTCACTTTTTTCAGTGGACATGACAACAATAAAAACACAAAAACAATTTAATAGATCTAACCCACAAAAGGAAAAGTTATCAGGAAATAGAAAAAAACTCTAATCATGTAAATTAATTTATTTCTGTAAAAAAAACTTGCATACCATCAATATATTATGAACTGTGAATCACTCTGAAGTAAATTTTAGTCAAGGCACTACTGCTCATAACATACTCGCATCGATCCGACATGTTGCTGCAGATAGATTACTATTTACCAACAGACCAACTTTGCCTAAAGAATAACTTACTTTGGAATGACCAATGCACCCTCAGAATCGAGGGGAATGTGTATTACGTCCAATAGGTCACTATTCCACTGAAATCTCAACTTCCAACTTTTTGTGGGTTAGATCTGTATTCAGGGTAACTATTCAATTACTGTACTCAAAAAAATGAAAACACAATAGAAATAAATAACATTTATTGCTTTCTTTAAGGAACTTTACACATTTTAATAAAAATATCTGGACATTCACTGATCTTGTCACAATCTGCCGATTTGAAAACACTTTCAGATCACATTGTGTCCTACGACACAGAAATCCTTATTTTGCAATACTCTACAAAATCAGGTGAAGCCCACATTTCCTGCTCAAATTTTTTATCTTCCTAACCCAAACTGCATGAAGTAGGCTCCAGTAATTTGCGTGTTGCTTTAACAGATTCACACCATTTGCTTCATAACAGGTGCTAACATGCTACAATGCCATTTGTATCATGAATGTCAAAGTGATGTAGCCTTTTGTATCATGAATGCCAAAGGGATATGCTAATTTCTTAAAATATATTTGTGAAGAAGTATCTAAACTTATTTTTAAAGGAATGACACAGTGAAATGACAAGATGAATGATTGATGCAGAAATAAACAATAGTTCGGGAACTTCACTCGAGACCTAAAATTGTCAAAGCAGAAAAACTGTAGTTACCAAATCCACAGACTGAGGTTCCACTAAATTAAGCACTATTTTCTCCATTCTTTCTTAGTTACAAAGAGCAGCATTTCCCCCCAAAATTAATGATCAAAATTAAGCAAACTTACTTGAGCAGCTCGAGCCTCTTTCAGTTGTTGTTGAGTCTGTTGTTGTAGAGCTTGTAATGCAGCTTGATGTTCTTGCATGGCTTGTAACTGGAAATTAAGGAAGAAGGGAAAATCCTACATATAATTTTGTTTCATAAAGGATTAGGTATAACTGGGGCACAGAAACACAATGAAACAAAGACGGAGGATTAGACACAGCAAAATCAGACAAAAGTTTTGAGATTTCTTCCAAATCTAAAATCTTAGTTACTTGTTTTGTAATCAACATAATAATAAAAGGTTAATATTACTCAGCTTACAATTTATGTTAATGTTTACTTTGTAATTTCAGCGTTATTTAATTGAAGGGTTCAAAAAAATCACCCAGTGGGGATTTTCTCTCTCTTTCTTTTAACCCATTAAGGGCCCAGTTTTAAAATAATATTACTTTTTTATAATACTATGTATTTATTCATAAATAACACTAGAAGGATAAAAACTCATTCATAATTTTTTAAACTTATAGTCAATACACAATACAATATTGCAAATATGCTACTTTGGGACAATAGGGTATGCCAATCCATCTTGACATGACATGAGTGAAAACGGTTTGAATGAATATGAACATTGCATTTTTTAAATTTGTAAATTGTAGTGCAAACTGCACCTCCTTCTGGCTTTGTTTCCTTCCTTTATAATCACATGCTCTATTTCACGATTGATTTGTGATTCTGGGCACGTCAATTACTACAATTTATTAGCCCCATTAGTGTAGTGCATGTTTTTATCACAGGAGGTGGCTGTGATCTTCTCCTAGATGGCGAGATCCAACGCCAACCTACCTGTTTTGGCTTGTGGGGTTTTCCCCCAACCAATCTTCCACCAGCAAGACACTGCCTCAACCAGGACAAGCTCTAAGCTCCTGTCTGATCTCCTGGCATGTGTGGTAGAGTTATGCATGTAAGTGTAAATATGTGCAAACAAGGATGAGGAAGGAAAGATCGCAGTCCATGGCCTGTTTATTAGGGTACTGCTCTGGCATTTGCTTGATTTTGATCGGAGAAACCAGGAAAACTATCAATGAGAGGGGCTGGCTACAAGAATTTTCCTCCAGACAGCAGCTGAACTTGACCTACTATGTAGTGTTGAGAGATGTCGAAAATCCTGCCATTGTCAGGATGCTAACACTAGGACCTCCCGGTCAGAGCAGTATTTCTTTCAGTAGGGAATAGTTTGTGGGTTGACTAAAATGGGAATTTTCAGCCTCCTGTATATTCATTGATTCATTATTGCATTCACTTTCATTTGCAGAATCTTCAGATTTCATTAGGGTCATGGCTAAGTAAGAGCAAAATTCTAGTTGTGACTTTCCTTCATTTGTAATATTTCATATTTTCCATTCTTCTTTAACTTTTTCTTCCTCCAGGAGATCAACATACATGGCATAATACAATGTGTGTGAAAACCTACAATGATTTGAGTGATACTTTAAAACTAAATAATGTACAGAAAATAAAAAATGATAAGTCATTGAGGAGACATCTCATTGCTTTATCAAGAGAAGAAATACACTTATGTCTGATTGTTGAGTTTTTCGGTATTTTTTTTCTTCTTTATTTTTATTCTCTCATTTTCTATTTTCTAATTTCTCTATCATGTATTAGTTGAAATGATATGGAGGAAAAACAGATATTAGTCCACCAGAAAGATATTACATAATTTAGTTAGCTTCATCCAAGTCTGCACACAGGCAATAACTGCCTTCAACAGAGTATCCAATCAAGCCAAGTTTACACTCGGATAAAAATGAAAAGAGCAAAAACTGATCAAATAGCATTTCTTCTTAGTGCGATAGTGAATATCAAGGTACCTAGAATAAGAGGTAGAGCAAAATGGGTGGATGCACAAAGGTTTCTGACCATGACGTCACTATCAAGAACAACTCACAATCATGCCCATGAAAGTGCTTGAAGACAATGTCAAATAATGCTAAATATTGACAATTCCTCCCAAATATAGTGATATGAGCAGGTGTCCATTTTGGGCATAATTTAATTTCCCTGCAGTTCAGATTGCAAATCTGGCAAGTAATCATCTTTCCTAAAATGGAGAGTGCATACAGTAGTATGTTATACATTAAATGAGTCTTGTGTGCTTACATTCTTCCCAGAATAGGATCTTGCAGAAACAAATGATACACTACATCACCTCCTTTAGTTTTTCATTGAAGTTTTCACAAATTGCCAACAATTCGGCATGTTCACAGAATACATTAAAATGAGTTCATTAACCTAACTTAACTCACCCCAACTAGCAAACACCAACAAACATCACACACACATACTCCAAAACATTATCTTTTTAACAGACACACTAAAAAATCTAAGTTAATGTTAGTGTTGTATGTATACATATGGTGCGTCCAGAAATCCCCCCTCTCCTAAGTTTTTAAGATTCAATGCGTGAATTTTCTTTTCTAACTGAAAAAGGTTCTAAGGTATAATGAGTAGATAACAGGAAAAATATTTTAAAAAATGTGTGAGAAAAATCATATCAACATAATGATATTTTTATGGTTTGTTGCTGATCAGCTACATAATGCATTCAGCACATATCAGTCCATTAAAGGTGAAACTACTGTCTTATCTCCTATTTGTAATTCTTGATTAGTTGCCAAGTCAAGATATGTATTTAAATTAATGTGTTATTTATAAAAACCAAAGAAATGAACACTGAATTTAATATGACAAAAAACAAGCACGAAACGCACAATAAACATTTGTAGAATGTTGAACATAATATTTTTTCAGGTGATAAATAATTCATTTGTTATGAAATGTTTTGAAACAGTTTCTGTTCTTATGAAGACATATTGCCATTACACACTTCTCACATTTAATCCAGAAAAATCCTTTACATTCTGTCATTTTACATCTCTGTCTCACTATCATGTATGATGGTAAATTACCCCGCTTGATCTAGCCTCACATCTCTTGTAGGCATATGAACTATTGGTCTCTTAGTTTTCTTGCCTTGAATTTGAGCCACCAGTTCATTGCTTAGTCTCCCACGTTTTAAAACCGTTGGGCTAGATTGACAAGCACTGAGCAACCACAATAAGAAACTCGGAAAGTTTCATAATTCTTGAGATTCCATTTCTCTCTGCCACTTTCTTGTACAGTATCCACGAGTTTACTATTCCCATAACCAAAAGGTGATAGAACATTCTAACGTCACTCTTACGTTGTTCATGAGGAACAATTGTTTATCTTTCCAAACCACATTCTTGAATTGTTTTGTGCCACTTACCTTTTTCTGAAAACCTATACCCTTATGCAGTGGAAAAGTTATTTAAGTGCTGATTGAATAGGTTGCTGATGTTCTTACTAAACCATTTCTCGCAACATTTGATAGCTGATGAGTGCTTCGATTCCCTAGGAGAGTATGACTATCACACTTATGTGCTACTGGCATGTCATTCCCATCACTTTCGTGATCACTATCAGCACATTGAGGTGAATTATAAGTTCTGTCCTTTGAAGAATAGTCAGAAGACCAGTCTAAATCATCTCCACTATCTGCTGGAAAATCTAAACACTGCAAAATATTTAATTCCTCCTGAGGGTCAGACATAGTGAGGTTATGGACTGAAATACAAGAAAATGCATTATGTAGATGAACAGCAACAAACAGTATTTCACGAAATATGTCACTCAGAAGCGCAATTGAAAGAAATACACAGTTTAAATCATATCTTCATTCCTTACTTATTGAAAATAACATTTTTCTCATGTCAGAAATTGCTCTACAACCATGAATTACTGCTAGAGAAAATAGCACCAGTACCAACAACTGACGGTCACTGCCCCTTGGAGGAAAAAAAAAGCTTATTGTCACACGGTTGCCACCTATGTGCATGTATGGGTACTACGTAATGGAATCAGAATGCATATGAATAGCTACATCATGCATTCACATTGAAAAATAATCTGCACGTATATTATACAAAAAAAAAACCATTACGTAACTTATCAACTTCACCATGCACTGAAGGGTTAAACATTTTTAATCATTACCGGTAATATTCATTTTCACTAATATTATTATGTTTGGGTAATGAAAAAATGCTAAACAAGGTTGCATTTTATTGTAAGTTTATTTTGTACTTGTGTAATCTTTTGTATTTGTTGTAATGAAATTGGAGTTGTCACCAAATGAAGTTTGTATTATATAGCCAGTTTACTTTATTTTGTTCTGGTGTTGTTTTCATACTTGTTTGTGTGGGTTTGTTGTGATTAAATTTGAGCTCATAATGAACATTTTGATATAAGTTTTGCTATTCTATTTGAAATAATTTTAAAAATCCCTAAACCATTTAAGGGATTTTTCAAGTTGTTCATTTCTCTATTTATAAATTGAGTTAGTATCTCAGAATTCTCATGCTGCCATTAAACATTTTTAAAAAATCTTCCAGCAATAGAATTGATAGTATGGGCACCAAAAATATACCCCCCCCCAAATATCTAAATTAACAGTACTATTTGTTTACTCTCCAGTTTATTCACTACGGCATAACCATTACCACACTTACTTTCTTTTGTGATTCTTCTAATCTCATTCGAAGCTCATTGCATCGAGAACTATCAGCAGTTTTAAGGACAGCACCATTCTGTAACAACCAAAATAAAAGTGAAATATTTTCAATTTAACCTAGTTAACTTCTTAAAATGAAAAGTACTAAAATTGCTACTTCAATATCTAAATAAATGATAATGAATGCATTTTATGAATGACTGTCCTTTGGAATACAACTACAGACAAAGATAATCTATATGAATCATCAATAAAAAATTAAAAGTCCTTGTTTTTGATACATTATTCTTAAAAACAAAACAAATACATATTAGTACAAAATGTAAACTACATACACATTATAATTAAAATATGTATGAGATTTAGATTTCTATGTAACTATTAATCCCTCTTCCTACTAATATTTCATCTGTTTAAGTAATATCTGAGTATTTTTTTATGAAAATGCCACTGTCTTAAAAGTGTCCAACACAAATATTTTAATTAAACCAAACCTCTACTTGTGTAGAGAACATCAAATTATTTTTTTTTAAATTACTCCTGAAAGTTTCCTTTTGACAGTTACTGAAATAAACCGAAGTTACTCAAAAACACGTGAAAACTCACATGTCCATCAAATATATATCACAATATCAAACAAATATTACAAAGTTATCTCGTGGTTCAGAGCGAAGTCGCTCACCTTTCACCAAGGAGGTCCAGGTTCAATTCCCGTCGATCTCATGCGAAATTTGTTCCAACAAAATGAGTTTAGCTGCTTCACAAGGGCTAGTCCAACCCCTGTGAAGTGCCCTTTAACCCTACCCACATCCTTATTCCTTCCCAATTCTGGCCGTTGGTAGTGAAGCAGGAGCGTGTTGTAGGAGGAGCATACGCGGAGATGCTACCTCACTGTCCTCTTGACAACTGACTGCGACGAGGCGTGACATATGATGTAGTAGTAATAGAGAATTATTCCCCAAGCCTATGTAAGTGTGTATAAGTGTGTGTAAGGGGAGAGGATAGGACAAGGAAGAGGAAGGAAAGATCACACGCCCTCCATGGCCCATTTGTTAGGGTACTGCCCCGGCATTTGCCTGGTGTTAATCAGAGAAACTATGGAAAACTACCAATCTGAGCAGCCGGCTGCTAGAATTCTCCTCCAGACAGCAACTGAATTTGACGTAGCTGACAAGCTGGTGTTGACAATCCTGCCACCATTGGGACTTGAACCTAGGACCTCCTGGTCAGAGGGACTGCAGTAACATCAATTGATGCCCTGAATCATCTCTCCCAATTTAAATTCACTTGATAAATTTTCTTGGGGACGTACAATATCTCATGTAGAAGAGAGATGAATTTCAGTGAAGTATACATTAATTTAATTTAAAAGTAGCAAAAAGTATTTTCTCTTCCATATTTCTTTTTATGGATGAGGGCACCTACTATAGGCAAATTGTCCCAAAGATCAGCCAAAGGATTATTAGGTTGCTGACTGGTTGGGCTTGAATAACTAATGAATGATTGCAAATGATCTACGAAGTAATGATGGAACATGAAATAGGAAAACACTCCAAAACACAGAGAGATTAGAATTTAAATCCCAAACTGAATCATGAAAGTCACGTTCAGTCTGACCACTGAACCTGCTGTTTTGAAGTAGCTTGGTGAAAGGACAAAAACACTGTTCAAGCAAACAGATTAATATCAATGTTTCATTTTGCAAGAAAGCATGGGTTCTAATAATTTAAACAAATTTGAGCATCATCAGTGTTAAATTCCTTATAATTACTGAATTTGAGCAAATTTGAGGTAAGTTGCTTTTGTAATGAGTTTCTAAGAAAAAACAGGAAGCAACTAACTTCAGATAATCAAAGGTCAAGAGGTTGAGAGGAAGCTGTGACTTCTGACTGTTTAGACAAAGACCATGACAACAATGGTACTAAAGTTAATATGTACAAAATCCTACTAATTGAAGACAAAATATGAAATAAAATGACATTGTAATGAAAACTTCAGACTACAAAACACAAAATAAATTTCAATAAGTTATTTTTCTGATCAAACCAGGTCAAGATGTGAGTAGGAATTCTGATACTTTCAAAATATTGAATGCTCTTTCAAACACAAAAATATATATTAAAAAAAATTGAATGCAATAAATAACACCCAGTAATAGATAATCTCAAATATATGAGAGATTAAACTGGTTTAACAATGTTAGTGCCAACACAAAACATAACATGCTGTTTTAACTAATCTATACTGTCACTCTCTTGTAAGTGCATTTTCCAAATTATTTGAGTCTCTCTTATGTTTTCAAGAGATAATATTAAAGCACAACATGCTGCTATTTTATAACTTCTTCACCTCTTTTTGAACTTTATCTCTTGCCTCAGAACCATTTTCAGAAACTCCATTTGTTTCAGCATGGCCATTTAACATTTCATTTGATTTTCCATTCATGGCTGATGCCCTGTCAGCTTCCACTGATGTGCTGTCTTCTTCTGCTTCAGAGTTCTTTTCCATTTGTGAACCAGATACATCATCAAATCTTGTAAGCAAAGATGCTAACTTGTCTTCACTGTCCCGTAAATCCGCGACCATACCAGCAAGTTTATGGTATTGAACAAGATGACTCTATGTAAGTAGAATTATGTTTAATATTCACAACCTTTTTGTTTAACCTGAACCAAATTTTAATCCTTCACCTCAAAAAATTATAAGTCATGAATAAAAACTGATCTTCCGTTTTCTATCATAGCACTAAATAACTGTAAGTAGTTAAAACTATTCCAACATTTTATGATTACATGCTTTCTTCAGTAAAAGTATTCTGAAAAAGCATTTGAATTCAACAATGAACACTACAGGTACCTAGTTGTAAATTAAATCGTAGAGGGAAAGTAAATGATATACTCTTTTCTCAATGGTTTATCTTTGTACAACCTGTTTGTAGGATTGTGAATTTGTTCAAAAACAAACAATTTCCATGTCAAACAGACAAGTAACAGTAACAGTCACAAGAGTACTTATCTGAAATGAAGTAGAGTGGATATTCATAGATGAAAATTTTGTATCTTTAGTTGAAGGTATGGCAAAGCAGCGCAAACCCACAAATAAACTAATATAAACAATGTAATACTCTTTAAAAAGACATTTTAGTTACAGATAAACGAGATATCAAGAGGAATTTTTTATTGTTTAGGAAAATATGCAAGCCTGCTCAGATTTACAAATTCTATAAAAAAAATCGATCTTAACATTTCAAGAAATAACTGAAAAGGAAGTTCATTGAGAAGGTATTTAATCGCAAATTATCCAATCACCCAAAACAGTCTTCTATAACAATTATTTGATCTTCTGACGATTGTTTTCCCTTCACTCACCGGTTGGCCAGAACTCTTCAATGACTCCATAATTGAAGAGGTTTGTTGGATATAATCTCGAATTTGATTCAATCGACTTGAAATCTGGTTTCGATCAGGCTATGGGAAAGAAAATTTAAAGTACTGCTACTCCATGCAACTACTACATCTATTAATACAAAAACAAGACTATAAACATACCATTTTCGTTATATTACTTTTATTTTCAGTGTCAGGCATAACGTTTCTTGGAGGTCGCCTCACACAATCTCGTCTGACTGAAGTGGTTGGAGGAGAGGCTTCTACACCGTTTATTTCTCCGCAGACTTTATTTACAGATCCACTCTGATCCTGCAACACCAGGATTCTCACTTAAGGCAAATGGATTAAAACCAATCATGAAGAATGTACAGAATAATGAAACCTTACTTGATTTTCAGATGAAGCAAAACGGCTATTTTCATGAGCTATTCTGCCATCTGATGCTGCAAACCAAAAAAATAATTATCATATCTCAGAATTTAAAAAACATACTTATTTAAACAAGAAATAAAGAATAATCATTTACCATCGTAATAATCAAGAAGAGATGCCCTAGTATTACTGTTTTTGCGGGTCCTATTAGTAGAAGGTCCTGAAGCAGATTGCCAGTCTTGTGATGTCTGTAAACACAAGTAAACCATTTTCAAACAGAAAAAGAAAATGACCTCCCAAACATATTTTTAACAGTATTCCTGATTGTACTAAGTACTTAGCATATATCACAGACTGTCTTATCACAGTCAAAAAATTGTTTCCAGAACAAGACTTACTAAACCAACTAAAATCAAACTTCACTTACAACCAACACTCTTCCTTTCAAATAACAAAAATAATACCTTTGTTCTAAAAGTAATGAGGAAAATTAACACTGAAACCAAAATAGTACAGCAGAAAATTATAAATATTTCAAAACCAGTTGAAACCATAGCTCATCTTGAAGTTCCATTTAATATTGTAGGCTTAAAGGTGAAATGTGTGCCTGTTACATCTCAAAAATATGGATCATTAATCTTTATTCAAGAGTACTGTATAACTGCTTTGTATATCATAAAACAAAAAAAACTTATTTCACCATGCTAAATTCATAAATACACACCACTCTTCTGGTCTCTTTTGCTGAATTCCCTCCTCTGACACACTACACACTGCCTGCACACATGCAAGCAAAGGTATCCCATCAGAAGTTAACTTTAGAACAAGGAAATAAAGAACTATTTTTAGAACAACACTGGGGAGGAGCATACTATTCCTAGCAAGACTACTAACCCATAATGAAAGCTGAAGTTATTTGCCAAGTAAGCCAATCAGTACTTACAACTAATTCTAATACACTTCACTGTCTATCAACTAATTTTTTCACAGATAAATCTTAGCATTAAAATAAAAACTGACAAAAATATTTCTCAACGTATCAATAAAACAACACATAAAAAACTTCAAAAAGGAATTTTAATGTCACAATCAGTAGATATAAATTAACAAATAACATATTCATACACAAATCTATTGTTCTTACAGAACTCTGTCGGTATTCACTTCTGTTAGGTAAAAAGATACAAATCATTAGCAAATAGAAAACATGTTGCACTTAAAACTCACAAGGTTATTTGGAATGTTGCTTCTTGCTGTCCTACTAACGCCCATAGCATTCTCTCGTCCAGAGTTATTTGGAGTTTTGGTTTTAGGGACAGTTCCAGTTTCCCGACCCAAACGGTTCACACCTGGGGCCATTTTTATGTACTAAAAAAAATAGCACACTGTAATTTATCAGTGCAAAATATAATAACAATTTTAACTAATTTTTAAAATAATTAAAATATAGCTCTAGGATCAGTGGAAATTTATCTATTAACGAAAAAGGAACAGTAATGCACCAAGATTCTGCAATCTTAAGTTTTAAAGCTTCAACAATATGTTTAAATTTTACTTTCACAAGTAGCACATTTTTATTGCATTCAAGTTCAATGTGAATAAAAATTAAATGAGAAAGTCCATTTACATTTCATAAAATTAATCGTACATAAATGACTTTTATATCCTTTCTTAGAGTAGAAGCAGCTTCTATGGAGATGAAAACTGAGAGATTTTTCCAAATAAATCATTTTAACACACATCTTGCAAGTTGCTTTACACGTTTACACATTTTTAAACGTCAACAAGTGCAAAATGACATTCTCAAGTGAAAAATTAACAGAATTAAGTAAAATATGGCACTACTGTCAGAATCATTTTAAATGAATTGTTATCCAAAGAAAAAAAATGAGATTTCTTCACAAAGCAAAATAACCTTAAAAGTAGACCAGTTGTTTATTAAAAAAAAACATGCAGTTGACATAAGTAATGAATTATTTAAAGCATATTATATCAACTTTAATTGCGAGGACAAATGAATTTACAGCAGTGGTGAATGTAATCACCTGTGAATGTCGGTAAATAGCACTTCACAACTCACCAGAATGAATGTAGATAGTCATGTAATTGAAAGATCTTGAAATTCACAGACAACGAAGTAAAGAATGCATCATTTACAAATCAAATCGAAAGTAGTGAAGGTTACAATGCATTTCATTAATTTCATAACCTCTGAATATTAACATCTACGAACCAAAGCTGCATAAGAAATACGAGGAAATAATGAAATTAATTTCATTTGTATTGTAAAAATTTGTATTGCGGAACGTCATCGAAAATGCGAAATCAATGACTAATAGCTGAACCTAGCAGATTGACACCATACAGGCTGATTTGCAGGGTATAGGAATATTTGCAGTTGTTATTCCGGTGACAAGATCAGCCTCGCTCCGAATTAGTCGAACAACGCTTCTACAGAAAATATATAATTTTGCGAAAGTCATTTTATAAACCTTTTTTGTGAAATACTATATCAATGCACTCTTCTACATTTGCAAGTTGGAGATTGCAAATTAGAAAATGATCAACTTCACCTTGTCGGCCAACAGGATGGAACTGTCACACAGCTGTCACATCTTTTGATGCCGTGTGCAATTACATTTAACGCCCAAAATAACGTCGAAGAGAGCTTCCACTCATTTAGGAATTGGAGTACCGTCTCTGAACACTTAACTGGTTAGCAACCTCTTTCAGTCGCGCTTAGTAACGACGACAATCTCCCAGTTCAAGTAATGGCGGGTCGAACAACTGTAGAACAAGTGCTGTAGTGAAATATCCTCTTTAATATTTATCTCTGAACTTTTAGTCGAATTGACGTTACATAAGAAGTCAGAATTGGAGCGTAAATAAAATATCAGTTGTCAATAAGTCGAGGAAAAGTATTCCGTATCTACTGAGTATTTTTATATATCCGGTGATCCACAGAATTTTATGATCGGTAAGAGAAATCATTATCAAAAGAATAGCAACACGAAATGATAATTAACACTGTTCAGAAGATCCTAGAGAAATATTGGCTCGGGTTTAATTTTACAAGCGAAATTCTTCAACACCGACACACGAAGAGAACTTTCACAAATTGAAAATTATTATAGCACGCCCTTAAAAAACAGTTTCTCAACAATAAGTTCTGAAGATTTTAATAAATTCTCTGTATTTTTACTTTACCGTACACGTACGTATATACGGAGTACTATACGGCAGTGTTGCCAGACGTACCAGGATCCTGGTATTTGTACCAGGATTTTAACGAAGATACCATGCAGGCTTGTAGCCAGCTCGTAGCAAGCTTGTACCAGGCTGGCTCGTAGCCAGGGGAGGGGCTTGAGGGGCTGAAGCCCTCCCCGAAATTATAATCTTTTTTTTCATTCATTAATTAATTATTTATTTATTAGTTTAAATTTATCCAAATATATCGGAATGTTTAAAAGTACAGACAGACAGATTTACTTCAAATGAAGATATTCTTCTAAGTTTCCAAGTGCTTCTTCCAGGCTTTGCTTCCATCCATGATATGAACAAGTCGGAAAATTTAGCTCCATACTTTGATAACAGAACATCACTCTCTGTGGTAAAAGCTAAGTATAAACTATGGTGTAAGAAAGCTTCCACCATGGACGCTAACTTCGAGGTGCTGAAAGTCTTGGAGAACTGCGATCCAGTATATTTACATACTATTATATACTTACTACCTTAGCTACCTTGCCAGTAACAACTGATAGTGTGGAGAGGTCATTTTCTACAATGAAAGAGTAAAAAGTTTTATACGTAGTGTAATGCGTAATAACAGACTCAATGCACTAGCCATTATATCAATTCATGGGGATGTAACTGTGGATAAAATGATTGACATTATGGCTGGAAAGAAGATTAGGAAATACGTCATACGCAGTTTTTAACTGTTTTTTGACGTAAATAAATAAATAAAATAAATTGCTTTTGTAGTTAACTCCTCCTGTAGTTTGGATTATTGGAATAGAAAATTAAATATTGTGTTTAAACTTTCAAAGTAATGTTATGTGGAAATAATGTTTAAATATGTTTAAAATCATGTTGGTGTTTCATTTTTTAAGAGCATATCTTTTAAACAAACCCGTTAAAGATATAATAAATCTCATACTATCCATTTTTTAAATTTTGGAAGCCCCTCCCGAGAAATAATCCTGGCTACGACCCTGGACGCTAGTACGCTTAAATACCAGCATTTTAAGTCTGCGGTAATAGAAGATGTACGATTTAAGATTCCTATGACAATTTTTTAATTCAATAATTCAACACGAACATCAATATTACAAATAACTGTGATATTGGCGAAAGCACGCCGTAAAAACATTAAGCGTGACATAGCTATGTCCTAAGATGGTATTTTTCCAGCACATGCTGTAGGAAAAAAAGATCTGACGTCTTAGAAGTGCCTTTAAATACTTTGGCATTGTCAAAGTGGCTACGTTACAAAGGATCAATATTTTTAATGTATTCAATAATTTCTAAAAATAAAATACACCTTTGTTATCTGAATTTGATGATTCATCATGACCTCCCAGTGGCAGGTTACATGCTCCACATAATTTCAATACATCTATTATTTTGGAAACACTATCCCGATTTTTTTGCCACTAAATCATTGTAAAGAACAGATTCTTTATAAGCACTACTCAGACTTTCAGATACATTACATTTTCCTTGAAATTGAAAACGGACAACATTGTCTTTACGTTTTCTTGATTGTTCATGTTTTCTTATTTTCTCCTGAATATGTTTTGGATCGCACACCCCTTCCTTTGTCTATCATCACCTCCAAACAGTAAGCATACAAAACAAAACTGAGTTCTCGTCGCAGCCACACAATCAGGAAACTTTGTCATACAACGAAACATCAAATTTTCGAGTAAATTCTCCACGGCTCTTGCAAGCCGATTCTTTTCGTTGAATATCTAATTTAGGTTCTAGGCGACCATTCACTTTTAATTAAATTTTCTCTGGTAGACACAATAATAAATTTAATTTTTAATAATAAATTTAGAAAATGCTAGAATTTGCCGGATTTGGACGAGAAATGAGCCCCGAGAGGCGTTTCTCTAAAAACCGTGGATTTCAATGAATGCCAAATTTGGCCAACTTGGACGCGCTCTAGCTCCTAAAATATTTGATCTACAGCTCTGAGATTTACATGGGAAATTATATGTACATTACTGTTTATCTTGCAGGTATGGCAGCAATTTTAAATGATAAGAACCGGTTAAACATGGCGACTTCCTAGAGTACATTTTGGGCGAAAATTACGCTTTTTGTAAGTTATTCCCGAATTTATGGAAAAATGCTCATGACCAGAGTAATCAGTGCTGCTACCGCTACCCTACCCTACTACTTTACACCACTGTAGATAAGAGTGTCTTTCGGCAAGAAGTGTAATTTGATGTTGAAGGCCTGAAGTGTAAATTGATCTGTAATGCTACTTTGGAAGTTAAATATTCTTTGGAGTGTGTAGGCGAGAGTTTCAGTTTTCGTTTTTATGGCTCTGCCAATCATTTATTTCGTCTTTGTGCTTTGTTCTAGTCGGAAATAATGTTTTTTCCGATTTGTGTTTTGCCCCTTCTTACTAAACGTTTTGAAAAATGTTGGAAGTTCTCCCTTTCCTTGCTTATTGCTATTATTGCTAAATACAATAACTGAATGGTTTAACAACACAACACAAAACGAAAAACGGGGAAAGAATTCGCCATTTAAACATTTTCTGTCACTTAGAAAAGATGTTTTTAAATAGGAGAATTTAAAAAGAAAATACACATCAAATCTTAATAAGTAGTGAAGAATATGCACTAATGCCATTCTCGGTTATTTGGAAAAAAAACCTGGCTAGATATTTTCGTACGAAGCCACAATTCACCGCCTCGCGCCGCTCCAGCTTGCGAATGCACACCCCTTTCAGGATTTGAAGGGGAAATGAGTGCGGAGTGAGGGGAAGTTGCTGGTGCCCGTAGGAGCGCCGGGCTCCCCAGTCGGGCAAGGAGCTCGTGCGGGCGCGGTTTGACGTGCCTGACGTAGATGGCCGAAGGCTGTTGAGGTCAGTTTCAGCAAATCTACAAAAAATCGTTGTTCAGACGTGCGCCGCAGCTCTGCGACAGCCCGTCTTGGCCGAGTGCTGTAGCGCCTTACAGTAGACTGTTATCGACGACCGCGCTGGAATCTAGCTAACACGCAACACTCACCGTGCTGGATACTCGGATTGACTTGAGATTTTACCAGCTTGTTCAGCACCTTTCAAAACCCATACATACAAATTTTTACGTGCTATGAAGCATTGCAAGTAGTGTTTTTGCGATAATTAGTGTTGGGACCTTTCTTGACCTTACCGACCGTACAAGGGCGGAAATCGCTGGTCGCCGCTGGTTCTGCGGACGTTACTCGTACACCGCGCCTGCACTATCGGCTTGTCGGCAAGGTCTGGTTCTTGGAGGACAGGCGGGGTGACCAAAACGGGTGTTTACTTTGCAGGTTCAGATGGAACGAACGCGCTTGGAAATCTGACACCGGCTGATAGACGCCGCGTAACGTTCCTAGCGCTGCCGAAGCAACGGCTCGCCCGCTGTGGGAAGCGCGAAGGTCACGAAAGGTCCTGATACAAAATGTCTATAAAGCACTATTTATAATATTCCATAGCACTTCAAAATTGGCGTACATAGGTTTTGCATGGTGTTCTATCAGCTGGTGAAATTTCATGCCAATCCGAGTATCCAGCACGGTGAAAGTTGCGTGTTAGACGTAAGGCGAGAGACGACCTTTTCTCATAAAAAATATTTTTTTCTGAATGTTTTCTTTTTCGTATTAGTTCTACGTAATGCTACAATATTAAATGACGATTTTTCGACAGAAAAAAACAACTCATTTTGTGGATCCCTGATTCCCGAAAAGTGAGTTTACCTTGTTGCTATGTATAGTAAATTAATTTCTCTCTGCTGTATATGTTGTGTTGTCACAATCCACATTTTGTGGGTCCTGTGCCGAATAATTCGTTTACGGCAAAACTCTCCGTCCGTGAACATTGCTATGGCCTAAATCATACACAGGATTTTTTAATCAAGTGTGATATTCCCCGATTGATCTAGATTAATTGATATATGCTTAGTTAATAGAACCCTGCTTTTTCATTAAATATATTTTTATGGTGAGAATTGGTACAAAAGCGATGACGTAAGAATTTTGAAAGAAGGGTGAAAACGGTTCAAGGAAACTATGTGAAGTGTACGTTGATGAGCCTAGCCTTTTGTTTGCATGTTATTTACAGAGTACTACAATCATAATTTACTAAGCCATATTTCGATATTTGGACAAGAGAATTTTGAGTGTGTCTCCGGAATTTGCTTTTGTGCTACGTTGCTTAGAATAAATGAACAAAATTTATAATGTACAAAATAAATTATAATATGTACATAAATTGCCTCTTGGCTAGGAATTTCATGATATAGGAATGGGAATGTTCTGCTGCAATGAACTTTCTCATTTTTATTAGTCAAACCAGTTTGCGTTGTTTTTCTAATGTTTTTATTTCCTTCATGTTTAAGATAAGAATTTATAAAGAATGAGAAACAATTTTTCTCTCACCAAGATTTGACGAAAAAAGAATGGTTACAATCATATCAATCGATGGTACTTGCTTTACAGATATGGTGGCATGACCTTTGCTGGGTTTGTGTGGAGTTCCTGTTTCTCAACTTTCTTTCGCTGAGATTTCCTGGACATGTGAGGCTTTTGAGATACTTCTTCGGGTAAGCACACTAACTATTGTGGTTTATTGCACGATGATTTTCACTCTACGAAAAACAAGTTAAAACTTGAGATGGGTTACATTTGAGTAGGTTGAATTGATCTGCAAATTTGAAGTAGTGATGTCTTATTACCGATGAATTACAAAAACAAAACTATTGTTAGTAGTAATTATTTCTCGTGAGAATCAGTAGTGAGAAATGGGCTCTTCTCTCGAGGGCTAATTAGATTCTCTCGTGAATTAAGCCTGATCTTATCCCTTAACCCTGAGAGATCGGAGAATAAATTATTGGGTATTATTAATAAATTGCTTTGCTAAAGGCTGTTTTATGTTAATCGACAGCGCCAAAGGCCGCAGCTTTGCCCCCAACTTGAACAAATGTAGCTAAGCGTCTCCTGGGCCTTATAAGTTTTAGTCACGAAGACTATGGAGTAGTCTCAGTTCTGGCGTTGGAGGCACGGTGGGGGTGTAGGTGTATGTGATCAGATTCATGGTGTACGAAAAATATCGGCAGCAATTAGCACACCTGAACTTCAGTGACATCACGCGGTGGAATAACAAATGACTTTATCTCGGCTTTTTTTCGGCCAAAAACGACGCGCTGACAAGACTAGCCAATACTATTGAACTTTACTAACTCCATCGACTCACGAAAGTGACTTGACCCATGAGTTTGGTGGTCATTGGCCGAAAATTACTTAAAAGTTTCTCCCATTGACCGCGTTTTGTCCCTGAATTACAGGTGTGTCGATTAGCTATCGACGCTTAGCTATTTCCATTTTCATATGTACCCCATAGCGATAGCTTAGTCCATTTTCATGTGTACCCCCTACCACCAGAGGTGAAAATTCTGCTTAATCTTCACGGTCAGCCACGAAGACTTTAAGGCTGGCACGTCAAATCTTGCCCGCACGAGCTACTTGCCCACCTGGGAAGCCCGGCGCTCCTATGGGCACGGGCAACTTCTCCTGACTTCGGTCTGATTTCCCTATAAAATCCAGAAAGGGGTATAAATGAACAAGCTGAAGCGGCGTGAGGAAGTGCATAGTGGCTTCATACGAAGAAATGTTTGCCAGATATTTTCTATCGAATAATCGAGAATTGTAGTATTACATTCTTCACTACTTCTTACTACTTGATGTTTATTTTCTTACAAAATTCTCCCTCCCATGTTTGTTAAGTGACAGGAATATATTTGAATGGCGAATTCTTTTCTTGTTTTCGTTTTGTGTTGTTTTATTTAATTTTATAAGTTATTTATTGTATTAAGTACCAGTAAGTTACGAGTATTTCGTTTATTTTAAAACCGAGTCTTGAATGTGAGATGCGTAATGGTGCACATGTTTCCTGTTCCTGTGGGTGTAAGGTGGTGAGTTGTGATCGAGAGCGTCCCGTGCTTTGCGTTTTATCAATTTATTTTTTATAGAATTCTTTTATATGTATGGTTTAGGCGGTAGTATTGCTTACAGTCGGACGGACGGACGAACGTTTTGAAAAATAAATAAATAAACAACACTTTTCGGTGTCAGAGGACCGCAAAATCTTTCTGTTGAAATCTCGAAATCAATTTTCCGCAGCATTACATAACTTTCCTTATACTGTGTATTTATCGCCGCATATCTGTATGAATACGGGAAAGTAAAATTAATTGTCCATCTTCATCGCTGTTGTTTGGTGACAACTTTGCCCCACACGAACATTTTTATCGCAGTTATACAGTATAAGAATGTAGAGTTCGTAGAAATAGTGTTCTTGACCTTTAACTACGAAGGTTACGCAAACTATAGTTACATTTGGAAATATAATTAATTACATTAATACTCATGGAACCATGAATATTAACGTGGATAGATTGGATAAAAATCCTTAGAATATGATAATTTTTCGGAAGTTGTTAATGTTTTTAACTCTTCACATCCGCAATAATATTTGCCTTTATCGTTTTTGTAAACGCCATTTTAGCCAAACTCTATGAATAATTTCGTAAACTAAAGCTTCATTCACACTTGTATCAGTGAGGCGATCCCTCGAGAGATTGTTCTGGAAATGAAGTTTGGTAGCTTCTTAACCCTGGCAACTTATTACCGGGTGAGACCGAAACTATTTTCTTCCATTTCATTCAGCGATAACATGAATTATGATTTTGTTGTCATGGCGACGGAATTTCAAATGAAGCTTCAGAAGCATTCTAATTTGTTAGTAAATGTTTCAGTGTAGCTGACTGTAAGGTTTATAAGCGGAACATCTCACCGCAAAATTTATGAATCCAAGAAACGGATGTAGAAATAATTGGTAACTTGTAATTAGTAGAGTAATATACGCGAAAAATGGCTAACCCCACTTCTAATAGTGGTGAACTAATTGAAGAAATTAGACGGAGTGAAGGGCAGAGACCGGGACCCAGTCCGCGAAGGATGATAATAGGTAGGTCATTGGTAGGTCGCAACATTTTGCGCAGCGTAACATTCGTGACATTTTTGTTACTACCCATGCGCAAAAATTTCCATTTAATTTAATATTTACTAATTTCGAAAAAGTACTGCGTAACTGTAAAGAACGGTAAGAATTTGTCTTAAAATGAATCCTGTTCACTGAACTTCGGTAGCACAGTGCAAATGTGTAAGGCTTGTTGGAAAATGCGGTATATTGCAGAGTGCAGATATTTTGGAAATAACTTGGAAAGTCATCTTGCTTTTTCAAATGAGCCTGGTATTTTTTTATTTCATAAATAGTGAATACAACGATACATTTGATTTTGAATTAGTAATAGAAATGACTTCTATGGTTTTTTAAAAACAATAACACTGATCAACAGCCAAAATGCATGAAATAAACGATTTCTGATTAATTTTGTGCTCTGGATGACATTAAAAAGTGTCTTGTTTTCAAAATGCATACCAATAATCTTTTAACCTCTTCAAGCGGGAATTTTCTCTTGAGTATCCATTTTACACATTCACCCCACCTCATCCACACAAGGTAACTCAAAGTGGGTTGAATCAACTTGAGAGACGTTTAGAACTTTCGAAGAATAAAACAGAACTTAGAGTTTTTCAACTTTATCAGCGATAATCGTCGAAAATGTAAATGGAGTCCTAGTTTACCAAGTTCATCGCCGAAAATGTTAATGGTGTCAGTGTACAAAAGGTGTAATTTAAGCTAGCTAAAAATTGGAGCCTTTTTTGAAAAAAATGGTGTTTGAGAGTCTCTGAACATGGGAAATTTTGAGCTCATTTTAACAGAGAACTGTTAAGTTTTAGATGACATTATTTAAAGCACATGTACCCATAAATATAATAATGTGAATTATTGCCAAAATGCCAAATTGCCGCGAATGCCAATATTAACGACTTAAGAGACAAGTTTAAAAAAATATAGTGTAGATCGGGAGACTAGCTGCTCTCCTCGACTGCCCGACCATCGTTAAGTAAAAATCTCTATGGTTGCGTACAGCATATACATCTCTACAGAAATTGATACGTACTGGGGATATTAAAACATTCATGTCGAATGTCGTTTTCGAATTCAATGCAATTTTATAACTAACGCATTTTGACTCCAAGGTTTCCGTCAAGGAAATAGTACAGTGAAAGGAAGTCAGTTTAGCTTATTACTACACTTAGAAAAGTGTATGTATTCCTATTACAGATAAATGTTGTACAGGCAAGGGGGCAGCTATTCTATCGATTAGCCCAGTATTGAATGAGCAAAACACGAAATATAACCATCTGTTGCTCCGGATGCGTCACTCTAGAACAGTGGCGGCTCCGGAGACAATTTTGAAGGGGGGGGGGAGTAAAAATTATTAATTGGGAAGTGAAGGGGCTGTGGAAAGAGAACAGGAGACTATGGATAAATTTAATATAGGAGAAAACAAACATTTTTGACATTTTTAAAATTTCAATCACAATGCACGACATTAAATATAACATTTTAAATAGAAATATAATATACACATTTACAGTTAATTTTAAGACTTTAGAGATAAAGGGTCCCCCCCGATAAGATGGTAAAAAGTTCCCCTCAACCAAATTACATATGAGTGGTTACACTATAATTCTAACATAAAAATAATATTTTTGAAATGTTTCTTAGCCTCCGTCCCACCACCCACACCCCTGTACAGCCAAACACGTGTTTTTTTAATTTCAATTTTTTTCGACAACTTAACACTATTTTATCAGACTGAAAAAAATATGATAAATAAGAACACAACTTGGACTATCAGAAAAACATTTTTTAATATTTTCTCAGGCCCAAATTTAAACACAAAAAATATTTTCGAAAAAAAATATCAAGAAATATTTTTTACTGTGTCTTAGAAGCCTGGAACAGGCTCGAAAAAAATATCAAAGGTTTCTCTTAAAACACAAATTGTTGTGTATTTTTTTCAGATTTTTTCGATTACTGGGCTGCAGTTAAAAAAATAAAAAACATTTTCCCGCCTTTAAAACACCTGGACTTTCAATATACTTTGAAAATGACTGCAACGGTTCTGTGCACTTATTTCAGTGTTTGTATACATTGTGTTTGTATACATACATTTGTATACATTGTTGTAGCACCCAATAAAGTTTTGATTTAGGAATATACTTACAAAGTATCATTTTTAAAGCTTTCTAATCGTTTGCATAAGTAATCGTACGCTACGGAAAGACGATAGTTTTCGCAATTTATAAGAAACAATCGACACAAGACCTTGTAAGTGTGATACTGGTGGATAAAGAATTACACCCCATCCTACATCAAACAGATTTTAGAAGAAAAATAGAAGTTTGCTAGAAAAATAGAAGTTTGTTAGATTATGACATACAAAAAAGATTATTACAACACACATTATAATGGCAAATAACTCTGAAGAGATGCTTCCTAGGCCTTTTAAACCAGGTTTGCTTATCTCATGGGGACACGACTTTTTCTTTTTTTGAGAACAAGTAAATTCTAACACGACATGTTTTGGGGGACGGGTAGATGATAAATGGGGAAATGATAAGGGACATTTCGTGTCCAGGATAGATGGGGGACAGTGGGGAAGAGAAGGGGAACAGATTAAGCCTCGATTATGTTGTTGGGATGTATTTTTCAAAATACCACTTTTATGATCATCCTATTTTACAATTTTGCATATTAGTTCTTTTGGGTGCCCCCTTTCCGTAGCACTGATGGACAGAAAAGAGAAGCCGATATCAATGTAAAATTAAATTGAAGGAAAATACTGAAATTATTTTTTACGATAAAATTAACGGGGCTATTTTATTTTCTGCGAATTTTTATCTCAACGCTCAGCAATATTGGAATGAATTCTCTCGCACAGTATCGGGTCTGTAATGCCGTAAACTACTTTTCGGGGATGGGAGTTTGCAGTTGGGTGCTACATTAAATCAATTTTCAATTTTCATACAATTATTATTTACAAAGTGCAGAGTTTTCGCCCGTGTACAGATTGTACGAGTGTATCCATATTTATATGTATTCAAGAACAAATACTTAGGTAAAGGAAAAGACAACTTTTTCTCTATTCTGAAACATCTACAGACGTGAGACCACAGGCTTCCGCAACCAATGCGTTACTATTTATCTGTCCGGGAGGCGCCCCGTTCTAGGCTCAGTTGTCAACATTTTAGCTGCAATTCTGTGGCCTTCCTCCTCAAGCAAGGTCGCACGTGCCTAGGACGCGGCAACTACCGAACTTCCAAGTGGTTAACTACAAATGTCTTAGTTTTTTTTAAACTATGACCCAGCAACTAAAAAAATATGAAAAGATTCACAAGCATTCTGAGATGAAGTTTTAAGATTATTTTCGTGCCAGTGTCTGTGTTCTAAGACAAGTAAAAGAGTTCTTGTAAATCTGGGTCTAACCTCTTCCCCTTCATTTTTCCACATGTCCCCCAATTATCCCTCAAATATGACCGAATTATTATTTAATAAACTGACAAACACTATTATCTTTACTTAGCGTATGATATTCTCATACAAACTATTAGAAAGCATTAAAATTATAATTTTTAAGTATATTCCTAAATCAAAACTTTATTGGGTGCTACAACAATGTATACAAATGTATGTATACAAACACAATGTATACAAACACTGAAATAAATGCACAGAACCGTTGCAGTCATTTTCAAAGTATATTGAAAGTCCAGGTGTTTTAAAGGCGGGAAAATGGTTTTTATTTTTTAACTGCAGCCCAGTAATCGAAAAAATCTGAAAAAAATACACAACAATTTATGTTTTAAGAGAAACCTTTGACATTTTTTTCGAGCCTGTTCCAGGCTTCTAAGACACAGTAAAAAATATTTCTTGATATTTTTTTTTTTGAAAATATTTTTTTGTGTCTGAATTTGGGCCTGAGAAAATATTAAAAAATGTTTTTCTGATATTCCAAGTTGTGTTCTTATTTATCATATTTTTTCAGTCTGATAAAATAGTGTGAAGTTGTCGAAAAAAATTGAAATTAAAAAAATACGTATTTGGCTGTACAGGGGTGTGGGTGGTGGGACGGAGGCTAAGAAACATTTCAAAAATATTATTTTTATGTTAGAATTATAGTGTAACCACTCATATGTAATTTGGTTGAGGGGAACTTTTTACCATCTTATCCGGGGGGACCCTTTATAAAGATTTTAAGACTAACACCTATACTTGGGATTTTATTTCTTGGCACGTCAGGGCTTGTCTTTACGATGGAATCTCTCACGGCATTTCGCGTCGATCTCGCTCGTGCCGTTAGGAGTCGCATGATTGCGACTGTATCGGGCAGTGCTGGCGATCATGCGACATCTAGTGGCACGACCAAGGACGACACGAAATACAGTGAGATATTCCATCGTGAAGACAAGCCCCGACGCGTCAAGAAATAAAAACCCCAAGTATAATAATGGAACATGTTTTGTACACTACTGTTTCCTACAAGCGAATCGGAGGAAACGCATTTGAAGACGGAGTTCAAAATCTCGTCAGTACGTAGCTGTGGGCATCCTGCAAGAAAATCTTTCCCCAAGTATCACCGATCAGGGGCTGCGCCCGAAGACAGCCGTCATTTGCAAGACCCATGTTGCAGTTTTCACAACTTCAAAGTATTGAGCATACAGCAATACCCGTATTTGGCTACTCTGTAATAGGTCGTGGTTCTCGTACGCCCCTAACCAATGAAGGGAAAAACGGAACACGAAGCGCCGGGCTTCTTGAATTCTGAAACCGGAGAATAATGTGACGAACTACTATTTTAACATCAAAATACTGCAGAGAAGGAAAGGAAAGATGGATGTGTATTATTCGGGAGGGCAGTGCTCCTTGAGCTGATCTCCCTGCCGTAGCCGCCACTGCTTGTAGAGGTCTTCGCCTTTCTTTCCCCATTCTTCACAAACGTTAAATACAGGAAGACGACGTATTTTACGTTATTTTTATTTGAGAGACGCAGAAGCCCAAACGGTGGCGTGTGCCGTGCGCAGTGGTAGAGGCGCGCGCGGGCCGTGCGCTGGGCCACCTGCCGACGCGCGTGACCTGCCCGCAGTGCAGCCAGTCCGTCACCACGGAGGTGGTGTACCAACCCGACATGCGCACTCACTGCGTCGCCATGTGCCTCTGCTGCTGCCTGTGAGTGCTTGCATTATCGTGCGGCAACGAACAGCATGTTAACGCGGACCGTGCGTTCGATCGTTAATGAAGTGATTCTTCATTCATTTAATACATTGCAAATTCGTCAAGAATACGATGAGTTAAAAATGTTCATAATTGTGAAATTCACCTAAAATGTTCCTGTGTTTGCCTTCAAAATTCTCCGGTGCATAGGGCCAGGCAAATTGTTTTATTACAAATTATCAAACATAAATATTTTTGAAGATTTTTTTCGGTGTTTACAATTATCATGCGTCATAAAATAACATTGTAATTGTTTATTAAAAGTAACGTATTATGAAATCACTCTCTTCCCCCCGTCTCCTTCTTTCCCTCTCTCTCTCTCTCTCTCTCTCTCTCTCTCTCTTTCCTTCTCTCCCCTCCAGCCCACGCTACGAGAGCCTACTGGCCTCTTCGGCCTCGCCCCGCATCACGCGGCAACGCTCAGGAACAGTGAAGCTGGGTTCGCAGGTGGGTTGGGAATTGCATTTAACTGGATTGCTATCTTCGGCTACAGCGCCATGTAGTGGAGTTACAACAAAATGAATAGCGTAAAAATGTCCGTCGAAAAAACGCACAGATGTGCAACGTTCATGGAGATCGGTCAGACTGTGCCAGAGTTTACCTCAATTTAAATACATTAGAATACATGTCATGTTCTGAATTGTATTCAACTAGTTTTTGTGTATTAATATCTTTTTACGTTCAAAATAATTCAAACGTGAATTTAGCAATCAATATAGTCCAACGAAGTGGTTCTCCAATGAGCCCGATGTAGAAAAAAATTGCGGAAATTTTTTAATCGTTTCTATGTGTTTTTGAGGGACGGGAGAAGCGCTGAATACGAATTTCGGGTTGCCACGATGGCAACTTATAAAAAGTGCAAAAGACGGACAAAATTAAACTTAACATAATCTTCTAGAAAATGCATATATTAACTTCAATTTTGAAAGAAAGGACCACCAAAGGTGGCTCAGAGCATCAAGTGATGTCACTGCAGTGCCTCTCTGCCAGCGTCGGGACTCGAAACCTAGAACATCTAGGTCAGAGGCACTGCAGTGACATCAGTTGATGACCTTAGCTACCATTTCCGGTCCAATGATTACGGAATTGGGGAAAGCCCCAATATTCTTAATTCCTAATCGCTAACGGCCTTCGGTTACTACCAGTTTTAGTCTAATTTGGTTGGGCTAGAAGTTATATAATGTAATACAATTAAAAATATATCGTACACCTCAAAACGTATTGTACTACCAATAAATACGAATAAAAGTTATATTGAATCCAGCTGTCTGTTTACTACCATTGGCTGAAAAAAATCATTACGAACCAGTCAAAAATGAAATATGAACCCTAATAAAATGCAAGTCTTTGTGTAGTGTTCAATGTTGTATTTAATGCCATTCTTAGAATATTTTTTCATAAGTGTGTGAACATTATTAGGTTGTGGCCGTTCGTATGGATCCCATACTGCATACCAAATTGTCAAACTGCCCATCACTACTGCTCTAATTGTGGGGCTTACATCGGAAACGACATGTTCGAGTGAAAATAATGCTATTGACGCACGTCTCACATTTATCTTCAAGTCAGCGCATCGTTCATAGTTTTGAGATGTGATACATAGCTTCGTGACAAGATAAAATATAAAATTGAAAACAAAAAATCTTACTTTTAATAATTTTCGAGCACGCAATACAAATACTGAATACTAGTTGAATGTGGCGTCGCCGACGCTGTAAACTGTTTTAAAAGTATTGTGGCCTTCCTCAGAGAGTACTGCGTCAGCAATACGCTTTGAGGAAGGCCACAATATGTAGGGCGAAAAGTCAGCCACCAAATCGATGACGTGGCTCATCCCGGATAGCCACATGAATTCCGGCCGCGGAAACCTACGCAATCATATGTTTTAAAAGTATATTCATGATCTGAAAATTTCTTTTATACTTCATTTCTTTTATGCTTAGCTTTGTTCAAATATGTTCTTAGAGTGTTTGGCATTAGAGTTACCAATGAATCGAAGTAGCTGTTAATGTTATACTTCCGTTCAAAAATTCCCAACATTCAATGGCCTTGTCCCAACTCCAAACGGGATGTGAAATGGTAACACTGCAATTTCAAAATTATAATCGCTGTAAAAAAATACTTAAAGGTATATGAATGATATGACAGCACAACTATATTTTTTACTTTTTGTTTTCTAATATGAACATAAATGATCACCTGTAAACTGTTGTTCTGCGTTATTCTCTAATGCTAATATAAGATCATTCTACATTAGTTCGGAAAATTCTGACGCAAAGTCTTCTAGTACTACATTTGATTTCCCTGAGTTGCGTAACACTTTCATATTTTTGTCCCCTATTTTAAGATTTTAAAACTCCATAAACTCAGTCTGAGTTTTGTTCTGAAGACAAATGTATATAAGCATTAAAATGTTACTATTTTGTATGTTTATGTGTAAAAGTTGTAAGTCACATTAAATTGAAAATCGATTTTTGCACGCTTAAGAAATGTATTGTTTAGTATTTACAATTCTTGTTTCCTTCGTATTCACTTCACGTTCTTCAAATTTAATGTTCCAAGGCAAGTTGAAAATTCTTTATACCAAATAAGCAGGAAACACTTCACACTTCACAACTGAAATAATTCTGAGTTTACAACACATTCTGCCGGGCGTTATTAATTTTATCTTTGCTCGTTTGTCAAAGATCATTGTTGCCATCCTCACGGAAGAAAATTATGACATCGTCGATTGAAAATAACCACGGAATACTGGGGCTTATTCAACGCCACCTCCATAAATCTATTTAGGTGGTGTTGGTTTAATTCTCGTCAAGCCACAAAGACCGCAGCGACAAAACACGAAAAAAAACAAATACGTTTTTGCCAATTTCTTGGAATCTTATGGACGGATCGGAAAACAAATTATCAGTTCCCCATCAGGAGACAGAGACGCATTCAATGACACCTCGTATGTCTCGATTGGTGCACGGGAAGTGGTCTAGCCGTGAGAGACGGAACTGCTAACGCACGCACGCTGGGGAAGTGTACACAACTACTCTACAGGGATTGTTAATGCTGAATGTTGAAAGCTAAATATAGAAAGACCTTTTATCTGATTGGTCATGTTAACATAAAAAACGAATAGCCATATTCAGAGAAACATTTTTACCATCTTCAACTGGAAAAACATACTTGATTATTTCAACAATAAGTGCATTTTGTGCTCGATTAAATTTGGACTAGAAAAATTGGAGTTGAGATGTTTGAATATTGAATTCAAATTCACGTCTGGGACGTGAGACATGATGTTGCTGTGAAAAGTAGGTTTTCTTCACGGTTTCTTCGATGTTTGAGATGATGATAAACTTTACGCACGCGCAGCAGCACATAGAAATTTACATTTTAATGCGATCATAGAAGAAAAAAAAAATTTTTAAAGCAAGATGAAAATATTTGAGCTTGACATTCTGATGAACTAATATTAATTTGCCAATTAATAAACTGTGGTTTAAAGTTGAAACTCTTGTTGTAAATATCTCGGCAAATTTATGAGTCATTTTGTGATGTGAGAAACGTGTCATTTGCAAATAAGGTTATTTCAGTGTTTAAACCAGTGGTGCTACAGAATGTCATAGACTTTCCCGTATTAGCTTACTATTTCCTTTGGTCTCGGCTAGCTATTCGGACGTGACACATACCCTTGCCAGCTGCCATCTATGGCCGCCCAAAGTACATTTTTTTGACATTTTCTTAATTTTTCGGTTTCCTAACGATAGAACGGAAATATTAATTTTAGAATATTAAAGAACAGTAAAACCTCGTCCTAAATGGCTATTTTCATTGAAAAATTTGTACCCGTTTTTAAGAAAATGATGTGGAAGCGCTACTAAAAATGCGAAATTTAAAGCTCTTTTTCACAGAAAATTTTTGAATTTTCGAAAATCTTCATTTCAAGTTATTTTAAGCACATACACTCACAAGTACAGTAGTGTTTACAAATCGCTGGAAATGTGCATATTAACGGCTTGAGAGATCTTTAAAAAAATTACATTTGTGTAATTTAAATTTGGAAAAACAAAAAATACCCCAAAATGAACTTAACACGATATTGAAGAGTGCAATTTTCACTATTCGTTCGAAAAGTTGGAAGAAAAAATTTGGAGCCATTTTTGAGAAAATGGCGTTTGAGCGTTTCTGAAAATGCGTAATTTTGAGCTAGGTTTCACAGAAAATAGTCGAGTTCTCGGGAAACTTATTATGACATTATTTAAAGTATATATACTCATAAATGTAATAAACAAATTGCCGCTAATGAGCCATTCCACGTCAAATCGCACAAGTGTTGACACGACTATTTTTAAAATGTACGATATTTTTTTCTTAAATCTGGACATCAAAAAAGAGATACGTATTTTCTTATTTGCCTGAAAATTGATTATATTTTGTATAGTTATGTCCATATTAAATTTTGGAATTTACACGAACATCGTAAAATACGATTCATTGATGTTCCGAAGATACATGAAAAAATTCCTGGTTTGTTTAATTTAATACTTTGAGATGTGTATTTTACTCTTATGTAAATTAATTTTTCAAAAAATAAATATTTCATTAAAAAAATTGTAAATTGTTCGAAAGAATGAAAATTTCTACGTGAACTCGATGATATAAAAATTTGAAAAAAATATGGGCATATTTCTTGTTCAATTTTCTATAAAATGCAATAAGAAAAAAAGTGAGCATTGCACATATACAGTTTTAAACTAGTGGGGCTACAGAATGGCACAGACCTTCCCGTATTAGTTTTCTGTTTCGTTTGATCTCAGCTAGCTTTTCGAACTTGCCAATACTCTTGACAGCTGCCATCTATCGCCAACCAAACTACATTTTTTCGACATTCTCTTAACTTTTCGGTTTTCCAATAGTAGAACAAAACTATTATTTTAAGAATATAAAAAAAAATTAAACCACGTACTAAATGGCAATTTTTGTTGAAAAATTTGGAGGCGTTTCAAGAAAATGGTGTTTAAGCGCTACTGTAAATGCGAAATTTGAAGCTCTTTTTTACAGAAAAGTTTTGAGTTTTCGAAAAACTTAATTTGAAGTCATTTTATGCACTTACACTCACAAATTCAATAGTGTTTATAAATTGCGGGAAATGTGCATTTTAACCATATGAGAGAACTAACAAAAAATTACATTTTTGTAATTTTTGAAAAAACAAAAAATACCCCCAAAGCACATTTACTCGTAAATATAATAATGTGAACAAATCGCCACAAACCCTTATATTACTGACGTGGGAGACAAGTAAAAAAATTACATTTTCGTAATTTTTGAAAAAACAAAAGAATAGAGCACTTTAGCGATTATGTCATTTCATAGAGTACATTTAGCAATATACCTATCAAAAGTTTAAAGAAAAAATTAGAGCCGTTTCTTTAGAAAATCTTGTTTTTGTAATTTTTTAGAATTGCAAATATTTCGGGCAATATTGCGCTAAAACTACTAAAATTATCAAAACAATAAAGCGTTTTATTGTTTTGATAATTTTAGTAAGCTAAATAAATGAAATCAAACAATGAAATAACTCACTTTGGAGAACAAATTTTATTTGAGAAAAAATGTTATCTATAATTTTGTAGTTGTACGAAAATGTCTGTGGCTAATTAAATATGACGTAAAGTTAATTTTGCCATATATTTTTTTTTTCAAAAATTGCACAATTGTTATTTACAGCACCGTTAATATGCTCTGAGATTTACACCGAAGATAACTGTTTATCTTGTAGGTATGACAGGAATTTTTATTTATAAAAACCGGTTAAACATGGCGACTTCCTAGAGTACATTTTGAACAAAATTACGCTTTTTACGGAAGTTATTCGTGAATTTCGGGAAAAAGAATCGTTTGTTGAAATAATGCTTATCACCAGTGTCTTCGCCATGCCATTTCAGGGTAGGGCGCTGAATTTCACGTGATTCGAGTTCCCGTCGAAAATAGCCGAATTCAACCGATCGTTGAATTTTTGCTTTTTACCCATAAGAATTGGCTGAAAATACCCTTTTCTGCAAAACTATGGAAAATATTTCGATACAAGCAGCACAATCCTCTTGCAAAATTTAATATAGATTAAGTAAATGCCATCATTTGCTGCATTTGGACGAGAAATGAGCCCTGAAAGGCGTTTTTCCGAAAGTCGTGGGTGTCAGAAAATGCCAAAATATGGTTAAATCAGACGCGCTCTAGCTCCTAACTCTATCCACACAAGATACATATTCATCTTTGTAAGACTGGTAATTTTTCGATATTCATGGCCCAGAGAGAGGTATGCGGCCAAAAGTTCCTTTTTCTCTTAATTTTTAATTAATAATAATTTTTAAAATTTAATTTTTAAAACAAATAAGATTCACCCTCAGATACTTATTATGATTGTGCACTATAAATAATTAATGTATGTAATTTATTATTTAATGTTATATACACAAAGTATTGTTTACTTCATAACGAGATGTCTCATATATGGAGGAGAAATATCTGCTACATGTTCACATTTTTTGCACGTATTTTGTGAAACCAAGTGTACACATATTTATTAGTTTCTTTATGTTAAAATTGCTAAGATACACAACATAAAAAGGTATGTGATAATTATTTGAGAAAGAGACACTTCATGCATTTTAATCAAACATAATTATATTGATTAATTTGAGAGTTGGAAAGTTCATATTGTGACGGTTCACATGAACATGACAAAACAAACTATTTAGGAATATTTTTTGTAGGAAAAAATGATGGCATTGTCATACTAACAAACGACGGCGCGGAGGCGGAGACCGTTTGTACGTTATTACGCGAACATCGCAAAAATTAGTGAAATACGAGCAAGCAGCGACAACAAATCAATAAGGATATTTTAAGTTGTGATATGCCAATGAGCAGTAGATGCGAGGATAATGTAAATTTTACAAAATTGAAATAACTTAAAGTGACGTCAGTAGACAAGTGAATGGCTACACGCCATGTAAGTAATGGGGCAAGTCACGAGGAAATAAATAAAAAGTTTTCAAGCATGTAAGGAGGCGGGACACTCAAATAAAATGCGCAGGTAATTTATTTAAGAACTATAAATGAATACGTGACAGAATAAGGGAGAAAAAAGAATTTTCGGCATGAAACAATGCCGGGGACAAAAGACGAAAAGACAGTGTGCTGTTTTCCGGAGTTTTCGTTGTGAATGCACGTAGCTAATCGTTCAGATGGTGTATGATTTTGGTAGAGAACGCGTCGAGGCTCGAACGTGTTGAGAAGGCGTTCACACGGTGCTGAGATGTTATTGTGAATGCAAATGATTGAGATCAGACCTGTGGGACTTTGGAGGAGAGATGCTGATATAACTCGTGACGTGCTGCCCAGCGTGGTTGAAACGTCAGAATGGGAAGTGTTTTGATTTTCTTTTGACTGACTGGTGGCGCAGCTTTGTAAGAAGGCCAAGTTGTGTAGTTTGACAACGACAAAAAGAACCGATAATTATTCAAAGTAATTGTAATTATAAAATGGCCATGTTTAAAGGAATCGCGCGCAGTATGAATACGTATTTTGAATATTAATTGTTTGTGTGAGATAAATATTTGTTTTGTTTTGATTGTTTATTGCTTATGTTCAATGGTATTTTTATTGTATGTGTTTGTTAACGATGCCATTTGTGAAAGGCGGCAACGATGCCATCATAACTAGTGAATAAACTCAATACGCCAATTAAGAAGAATCAGAATTCTCGTGTTCTTTATTTTTTTCTGCGTGTTAATATCCCGCAATTACGATAAATACCGTATCCTGTACAGCGGCTTCGCACCCCGCGATCTTAAAAAATTTCTGTAAATAGTTCAAGGTGGTAGGTCACATGTCGTGCAGTTATAAGATAATTAAGTGAGAAGTGAAGTATTCAAAATTGGAATTGAAACTGAGAGAGCAATATGATTTATCTATTCATTTTGTTAATTGATATGAATTAATTAAATATTAAAGAGAAGCAAACACCACCCACAGGAACCGTTTCAATAACTGGGCTAATTTATCTGCAGATAATTAACAAGATATAATTTTTGGATATTTGACCTCAACCACTATCTGCAAGTGGATGTAGAAATATTAATTTTTTGTATTAATACTATTATTCTTTCATACAGAAGAGAAGATAGATGACATTATTGTTCATATAAATATTTATGAAATGTGTTCCAATATTTCCAGATTCTCCTTTTGAGATCACGATCTATGAATGAAAATGAAAAAGTAATTACACACACCCTAATGCTGTACGTTTGGAAATCAAAATGCCATAGCCATAATTTAGAAAACCAAGCAACATGGGATTAATTTTAAATTATGCAACAAAATATCCCTTGTCTAAATAAATTGGGGGTTTTATGATCTAGTAGACAGAGCTACCAAATTAACAAGTTCTAAATTTCATGTTAAAAAATCTTAACAAGGTTTTGAAAATATTATTTCAAAATAATTATCCTACCACTTTTGCCAAAACTGTATTAACAAAATAATTTCTAAATTAAGGAAGATGTCAAAAAAGATAAGGAAGATAAAGAAAGTTCTTGCATTGTAATGCCTTACATTAGTTCTCTTAGAAACAAAATTTGTACGAGTTTGAAAGACAATCAACTTAAATTTAAGATGGAATACGAATGTACCAAAAATTATAAAATTGTTAAATACATCAAAGACAAGGGGATGATTTGGATCAAGATAAAACTGTACATGAAATTTCTTGCAGAGATTGCCAAATTTCATATATAGGTCAAAGAGAAAATTTGGAAGAAAGAATCAATCAGCTCAAAGACAACGTTAAAGGACTTCCAAACAAACAATATCCATTGACCAAACAGAGAATTGAACTTCATCACAGATTTGATTTTGAAAATGCACATATTATTGACCATGAATGTATGTTTTTTCCCAGAATGATTTCAGAGTACTTACAAATAAAACTAATGAGACAATGAACACAAAGTAGTCAAATTTCCAATATTTATAACAATGTGTTACATAAAATAAAACAAAAAATTAAATAATTTGGGACAAGGGATAAAAAATTTCTACTTAGATATAGTTTTCCTTTCTCATTTGAATTCAAACATTCAAATTCAAATGCAAAAATTTTAATTGAAAAGTTTCATTTCAAAAATTCAAATATCTGTCCAAAATAAAAAGGAACAACGAAATCTAATGAAAAACCCAAAGTCAGCCAGAAGAAGGTGGAAAATTATACATATGATTCAAAAAGTACATTCTAAACCTATGGTTCTCAACTGTAGAATATCTCGCGTAATTGCTTTATTTTTATGTAGGCAAACCATTTGAAAAAAATACAACTTTTACAACTTTTTTATATTTATATTTCTTTAGAATATTATTTTTAGCAATACAAATACATTAATGATATATCTTACAATTATATGGTATTTTTAACATTACTGGAATAAATTAAAAATACTTCTGTTATCTTCAAAAGTGCATGGTTAATACAATTGCAACATGTCAACTATTTCTAGTTTCATTCAGTTCATGATTTCCTCCCATAAGCACTAGCAACCAAGGTACAAATAAGTAATTCACCCCTCCTCGAAATTAGAAAGTTAAAAAATGTTTAATGAATCATGAATGAATACTTGAATTATTTTTTTTCCTTGTAAATAATTCTTAGGACTTGAAAGTTTTAATTTTTTTAAATAGAATACTCATTATTTTTTCAACTCAGTTTTTTAATTCATAGTTCGATAAGCTTATCACTATAGTATTTTAAAGAGCTTCTCTTTCCTTCACAGGAAAATTGCAGGACAAACATGGTACATTAAAAAAAATAGATTAAAATGTGTCACTTGGATAATCACACTTTCTTTATACTTATTTCAGATTTTAAAAAACAACAAAAAATCAATGCAATATGGAATGCTGGGTGCAATATGGAATTATAATGGGCGCATATTTTCATTTCGACAAATATTTCAGTGACCGATAATTATGTACTTCATGTTAGTTTGTAACCATTTCGCAGTTTCACTCTGAAGAAAATTTTAGTTACTTACACAAATGTATCAAATACCAAATACAGTCGAAGCAAATATCGACATGAACGTTTAAAAATTACAAATTCAGTAAAAACAATATAATGTAGCGTTACAATAACGAACAATCTGAACAGGTAGATTTTCAAATTTGCGCTCTTTCCCATCATGCCGGACGTTTCGCAGAGTCCAAAGGAATCAACTTGCATCAGTTGAGTAACTAAAGGAGATGGATTGCAATGAAATGAAGTCTCTGTTTTTAACAAAGGATGGAGAATGAAATATTGGAGAGTATTAACGAAAGCTTTAGAAATTAATTAATCCAAGTTTTTCTCTTAAGCCAATCGGCTCTTACTCTCTGGTACCGTTGTCGCTACAGCAACGCTACCGCTTACTAGCGCTGTAGCGGCAGACTCTGGAAACTTTTTCTCACTTTCGTCTAGTTTACCGAGAGGTGCGTCCATTTCTCCTCTTACGTTTTCCAGCGTTGACGAGAAAGTGTTCCTGTAGACTTCCAGTTTGTGCAGTGCGAAATATCATTAATATTTCCAGAATACATAGATAATTAATGCTGAACAGTAAAACCGTAAGTACTGCGTTAATTGTAATCGTATGTGTGAAAATAATTTTGTCATCAAGAAAAATGAAGCAAAACTCGCAACCACAATTTAATGAACACATGTCAACGGTTGTGGAGCAGATAGTGTGTAATTGTGAAATTACGTTTGATATATAAGTAACCTCCATTATTCAAATACTAAATTTTCCCATTATCTGGGATGGATGGTACCCAGAACTCAGTCGAACAGAAACTCGTACGCCATATAAACTTTAAAATATTTCATTTTAACTGGTTTAAAATACTGTAAATACCGAAAAAATCAAATTTTAATATTTTAGGTTTTAAAGGAAGTCGTAAAAAGTGTCGAAATATACAACGAATAGAGGAAAGTCAAGCAAGTTTTCAAATTCACGATTTAAAAAGAATCTGGAACTTAGTTTTCGTGACGCCGCGCAAGCTGCAGGGAAGGTGAATTCGATTTCCTCTCGATATTGTGAAGAGGGATTCCACTTTTCGAGAAAACATTAATCCATTTAATGTAAATGGTAACAATAATTTGAATTTGGAGTATTTATTTCTAACTTTTAGGAAGCCATTATTATTCTGAACTGATCTCGTATTCCTAGCCTCCCGAATAGTTGGTTTTGATTTGATTTAATAAAAAAGTTAAAACTGTTACGTATTGAAGAGATCTGCCCACGTTTTCTTGAGTTTCAGAATCCCTTTCCAACATTTCAACCGTAAGTACGTCATTGAAAGATGAATACACGTTAAAAACAATTAGAATAAAAAATAATAAAATTTTAAAAAGCGCGAGATTGGTAACATTTAGAAAACTAGGAAGGGTTCTTCTGCACAGATCTTGTTTTCTTTTATAGTCGATAACATCTTCCGCAATAGAAAGAAAATGTTAATGTAATAACATTTGTTATTACAAATGTTTTCAAAATATGGGAAAGAAAACATAAATATTTTACCACATATTCTGAAATTATTTGCAGTATAGCAGCTTCCTTTTAGTGGCCTTTACAGCGGTGGGCAAAATGCTTCGCTAAAGGACAAACGACCTTGTCCTAAACCGGCCATTGCTGCGCAGAAACATAACATAGCGTCTCAACCTTCGATTGCAGACGCCTAAATGGGCGATAGCCTTCCTTGAGTTCCGCTGCCCCACGGCGCAAGTTGAGCACGGTTTTGAGCGTTCCAATGCACTAAATAACATTTCACGACTCTATTATGATCTGTGGACGTATGAATATAATATTCTGTATCTATGAAAGTAGTTTGTTTCAAGATGCCTGTGTTTCGTAACGTAATAAAGAATATTCCGATGCCTCAATGATTTAAGAGAATACTGAATGATAATGCTATTGTTTGTAAGAATAAATTTAAAGTTAATAACACTTGTAACGATACGAGAGTTACGAAATGTACTCTTCGAAGAGTAAAAGTACTCTATTTTGTATTCTTCTTTCATACTTCGAATAAACCAATTACATATAATTTCTTGTAAACTTTCTTATACTAATGATGAATGAATCTTACACTAATAACGCAAATATTTCACTCTCACGCGTACTAAGGTTGTTAATTAAAAGCGAATTTTCAACTTTGTCACTTGTTGGCACGCGAAAATTACCCAAGGAAAAAGATAACTCAAGAAAAAAGTTATATGTAATAAGTAGGATATGGGTTTTGCATTTTTGAATGTTTCCTTAAATGTAATGATATGCATTAAGAACACAAATTCATTTCTTGTTGTTTAGGATCGATTCTTATGGTACATATTTCTGATGATTGAGCATATTTTCATTTTAAAATAATATATTTGCATTTTTTACATTTTTAATTTAAGAAATTTATTAATTTTTTCTTTCGTAAAATGCAATCGTTCAGATAGCTTTCGAGTTTTCATCATCTCAGCGCTCGGTTCATTTTACAGTTTCTTATTTTGATTGAATATGCGATTTATTTTGTTTATTTAACTTGATTACGTTTGTTATTGTAGTACCAAAGTTTGTAATGTCCAGATTTCCGGGACTTCAATTGATCTTGGATGGGTTCCCTACTTTCTTCCCCCGCTCTTCTTGCTGGCTTTGGGCGATTTACCTAGTAAAGACGTGGACTTCATTGCTTCTGGCCAGCCTCGTCCTCCACGCCGGGGTGGCTCGTAGGTCTGTGTCGGCCTAAGTAGATAGGTACCCGAACTCAACGTGGTGTGTGAGCTAGTCTTGGTTAACGGATTTAATGATAGAAACTAGAACTCCCTCGACAGCGCTGGTCAATCCGTACACTCATTGCGTCGCACATATTCTGCCTTTCAACTAATTTAATTGGTTAGGGATGGAAATGAAAGTATTAGGATTGAAGCGCAATATTGTGTATTGCGAAAACATACCGTGCTCTAAGCTGGAGCAATTGCCTTGGCGAAAGGCGTATTGGGACTCAGATTCTGAGCAGTCACCGGTGAATTATAAATGTTGTTAGAACGTTTTTAAATATTCGTTCGTAAAATTAAAATTGTTGTAATATTATTGACACTAGTAATGTCGTTTTTTATTTCTTAAATTTAATTTTACTGCTCCTTTTTACCAGAAAGGGACACAAACATCTATCAGAAAGCGTAAAATTGTCACTAAAGTTCCGTCTGAAGTTTTTTCATTGATATTCATGTAATCAAACGGATGTGAGCTGGAGAGGTTCTCTGAGATTGATGAGCATGAGCGACCGCTTCGAGAATTGCAACTTGGTTCCTTATTTACCATTAAGATAAGTACCCAAAAAGGTTACCTATAAAAATTACTGCCACAGTTCATTCAACATTAGAATTTATTTGGTTTGTAGGTAGTTTAGATGTAATGCTACTCGGCTACTGAAAAAACTTAAACTGAAATGCATTGAAAAATCACAGCGATGGCCGACGTGTCGAGAACTCATGGTATTTCATTAATTTTTGGAACAGGTACGTTTGTATTACAGATTTACTATTAAACCACTAAATCGATCAGTAATGAGAGTGTGTCGGATTTTTCAGGCATCTTTCAATGAAACCTACATACGTGAGCAGAAGGCACTAACGCAACTCATTTGCTTTAAAACCTAATAGCGTAAGTGCATGTGTAGGTAATTCCTAGTATGATAAGTCAGTGTAACAGTTTTTTGACACTGTGATTGAATTGTGCCATTACCATGCAGTCAATATATTTTTTTCTACTCCCGTTGTATAATGCTGTCATTGGATGGCTGCAACCAGTTGCATAATGATAGCCATTTCGGTACAGTTTTCACGATACAGGTTCTTGACCAATCACAGAGACGCTTACAAACCAAGTATTGGCACTTCATTAATCATTAAGAATCGGTGCCGTAAATGTTTCGTTCGAGTGTGTACATTAAAATTGCATTTAATATTATATTATGCTTCTCAGTTTTAATTTCTTTTATCTGTAGTAATTTTTACGTGACATTTTATTTAAAATAAATTGGATCGTAATTTCACTTTAATCCTATTTGACTAGCGCAGTGGTTGTTATTGCAGAGAACATTTGAGTGACGTTATGATCTGAACGCAACCCGTTTTGTGTTATTTGCTGCTACCGTGTGGTTGTCCTTAAAAACCGGCCAATTCTTTAGTTTCAAATATTTAGTGAATGGTAGTTCTTTCTGGTGGTGTTGACGTTTCCAGAAATGAGAGAAAATGCGAAAATGGTGACGTCGGAATATTATTGCAGCAACCTTTGTTATCGCTCGCAAGCGCTGTGGTAAAACAAAGCCAACTGCGGGTGTAGGGTAGAGAGGTGTCCGCTAGGTGGCCTTGGCTGAATCTTGCATGTCGACTGCCACGAAACTATTCAGTGGAGAAGTTTAACTTATAAAAGTTACCATAAGTCGTAGAAAAAGTACCGTATGAAACTCGATGTAATGGGTATTAATACACTCGTGGGAAGTTTACGATACTCGCTCGTACCTCGCTCGTATCGTAATATCACACTCGTGTATTAATACCCATCATTACATCATCGTTTCATAATGTACTATTATCCGATATCTTACATTTCGAATAATCTGTCAGTTACCATTCTAATCATTCTTGATATGTATGTCGATTTTTAAACAATTTAACTTTTATAGAAATATTAATTTTGTGCTTTTACAATTCGCTAAATATTAATATTGGTTTTACAATTCAAATTTTAAATAATTTGCTAGATAGTTTTTTGGAACACTTTATTTCATCCAACGTTTTACAGTTACAATTTTATGGTTTCTGTTTATAAAATTTGGTTCCTTTTCAGAGCAAACTATGCAACTGATATTGCTTTTGCAATTCGCTGGCAAATGGTTTAGGGCTTTTCAGGAAGCATGCATTTACGCGGCACGTAAATGGAATTTCAGAATGGTTCTAATACGTTGGTTACTTTTCTCATTGGGTTGGGACATTTCTCACACCGAATGTGTGGCGCGGTGTCGCTACTACTCCACAGAAATGTAGTATATTCAGTTGCATTTCAGACAACGTATACGTTGCAACGTACAATTTTCGTGCAATTTAAGTGGAATAAGTACAGCCGGGATTTTGACAATTGTGAATTTGGTTGTTTTTTTTCAAAAACCTTCGCCCTTGCTGTTAATAAATTTAACAAAACATTGAATGTTTTACGATAAATGTAGAGCACATTCAACAAAAACAGATTAAAGGAACATTTTGGGTTGCTTTAAATTAGTCATTTTCTAAATTTACAGCAAAAGTTTACATCAACATTTTAAAAAAAATTGTTCGGTTGGTCAAGTGCCAATTGAATTTTATATGAATATACATTACAAATTCAACAGATTGATCTTGAGGGCTGTTTCGTTCGGAGAGAGATCTTCCTAAGTAATACTAAGTATACTGGGGAAATATCAACAAATCAAGAGTCGCAGTGCGATGAGTGCAATAATGTATAGTTCCAGACAGACGTATGGACATAGACGGACACAGACAGGAACACCGACGTACGTACGCAGACACTCGCACACTCACAATCTCACACTCTCACACTCTCACACTCTCACACTCGCACACTCGCACACTCGCACACACTCGCACACACTCGCACACTCGCACACACTCGCACACACTCGCACACACTCGCACACACACTCGCACACACTCGCACACACACTCGCACACACACTCGCACACACACTCGCACACACTCGCACACACTCGCACACACTCGCACACACTCGCACACACTCGCACACACTCGCACACACTCGCACACACTCGCACACACTCGCACACACTCGCACACACTCGCACACACTCGCACACACTCGCACACACTCGCACACACTCGCACACACTCGCACACACTCGCACACACTCGCACACACTCGCACACACTCGCACACACTCGCACACACTCGCACACACTCGCACACACTCGCACACACTCGCACACACTCGCACACACTCGCACACACTCGCACACACTCGCACACACTCGCACACACTCGCACACACTCGCACACACTCGCACACACTCGCACACACTCGCACACACTCGCACACACTCGCACACACTCGCACACACTCGCACACACTCGCACACACTCGCACACACTCGCACACACTCGCACACACTCGCACACACTCGCACACACTCGCACACACTCGCACACACTCGCACACACTCGCACACACTCGCACACACTCGCACACACTCGCACACACTCGCACACACTCGCACACACTCGCACACACTCGCACACACTCGCACACACTCGCACACACTCGCACACACTCGCACACACTCGCACACACTCGCACACACTCGCACACACTCGCACACACTCGCACACACTCGCACACACTCGCACACACTCGCACACACTCGCACACACTCGCACACGCACGCACACGCACGCACACACACACACACTCAAACCGACCGACGTACGTACGGTCACAGAGACCGACTGACTTACGTACGGATACACAGACCGACCGACGTACGTACACACAGACAAACGTAGGGACACACACACGGCTGAGAAGGACGGAGGATTCAGGATAGAACTTGGATGGGTTCCGTTCACTCGTGCTTTCTGAGGGCAGAAACATCGAACTCTGCCTGGATCAGGGGTTAAACATTTTACAATACATATTGCAATGAACGCTTACACGGTTGACGTCAGAACATACAAGTATAATATCTTGATGAGCTTGCGTTAGTTGTGTTGCAGGTTCACGCAGATAACTTTGTCGTTAAAGACGTCAACCCGCATGCGAGCAGATACAGCATATGATTTCCAACGGATGTGAGTTAGACCCCCAAGAGCAATGGTTTGGTATTGTGTGGCAATTTACATTTATTTTTTTGGTGTGTGCGTCGCAAGGCAATTAATTCAGTAAAATATGTTGGTTTCTAATTTTTCAGGCAAATTGCATTTACTGCCTTTTTTCTGAGATGTTTTCTTGCAACTTTCTTTGTGGAACGTCTGCGAATATTGGAACTACCTTAGGTAAAGTACAGAAATTACGAAATCATATTATAAGCAGTTCGGAGTTATATAGATACAATTCAATCAATAATGTCATTGTTATATTTCAGACAGGGCGTTTTATTCATCTTCAGTATGTTGCTGTGTGTGAATTGTGTGATATGTAGGTAGCAATTTTCACCAAGCATCTTCCATTTCATAAAACGTATGAAATATGGAGTAACCATCTTAGTATATGTGGATTGAGAAGTCTCAATAAGGAGGGTTGCATCGAGAATTCAGCTTTAATACTTAATACGATGCAATCATTATTTCATCGATCATTAGTGTTCAGTGTTTCTTAAATTATTATTGTTATTATTAGGTGACGGGATGGTGACAATTATATATATTATTATTATTATTATTATGAAAATTATTAAGTCTAAAGAACCATCCCACTCCACGTGCGTAAACAATTTGATTTAGAACATGGACAACTAGGTCACTCACTTAAGAGTTCCTTGGTTCTTTATTTTTAACGATTAGGAGTATTTGTGTTTAATCATAATTCAGTGAAAATGAGTAATAAATACCTGTGTGATTGTTTTTAGGCAGCTTGCACTTAACTGGAACATAAAACATGTTAACATGCAAAGTAAAAATGTGTATTAGAATATTAGGAGTTTAGCAAAGGTATTCACGCTATTTTTATTAGTGAATTAATGTATTTACGCATATTTACTTGTCTAACGCAACAAACAATCTGATAACTGATGACATCCATGATGGTAAGTACTGCATTTTGTCTCGTAAAAATGTTGCAATATTCTCCCTATGTTGTATGGGTTACCTATATTTTGTCTTTCTAGGTAGCCGGAATTTAGTGAAATGTTGGCGAGCTGCAGGATTTATCCAAATTTACATTCATTGAAAAGTCTCAATGAGGATGGTCGCATCGAAAATTCAGCGTTTCATCATGTATTAATGAGATTAATGTACACGAAGCATTTACACAGAAACGTGAGTGAATTTTCGTCATTATTCAATAAACATTATTCAGAGTGATTTCATAATGATTTTTGAAAGAACGCTCAGACTCCAAGTGCATTGATAATTCTATTCATAGCATGGACGACTATTTCGCAAACTCCTTGACTCTTTTGAATACAATATTGGGATGAAATGAATTTACCAGTAAATCATAATACAATTAGTAATAAGTATTTGTTTGGAATTACTTGGGTAGGTGGTACGTTGTGTGAAAGCTGGAGGTACTCATATCAACCAAGATTGAAATTGAGTGCGCAATGTTGGGAATTTTCGGAGTTTTTTTGGGACACGAATACAATGCAATAATGAGTACATCTTTTATGAAACGGATCACTGGTAGTATCCATGATAGTACGCACTCTATTACGACTCCAGAAAAACAGAGATATTGCATGAGTAAAGAAAAAATATTTTGTATTTTTAGGTAACCTGTATTTAACGAAACCTGCTTGCGAGCTGCAGAACCAATCCCAACTAAGACACTTTAAGCTACGTAAGTAATTCATTGTGGTACATTTATTGACCATAGGTAATATAGATTTTGGTATTTTCGGTCAATTTATCAGAACAATTAACTCTGTACCAACGATTGATTTTCAGGTACTTACGCTGCCAAATTGTGCAATACCATTACAAATTACTGTTGTTAACGTATTCTTCCTTTAGTTCCTTTCGGTGCATCGGGTCTCGGCAAAGGATCTCAGTCTTACTCGATTTTCTGCAATAGGTATGATTTGTTTTCACGTCATCCCACTCTCCCGGATTTCTCCTTCAACTGTCCTTCGTGATCTCGACCGACCTTGGCTTCTACTCCCTTGGGGCTCCAACATAGTGCTTCTCTCTCAACTGAACATTTTGATAGATAATAATCAGAAAGTGCTTTTTTGGGATGGGTCGTTGACGAGTCCAGGGGACAGAAATGACTTTTAACTATAAATTTCTCCCATTCCCGCGTAAGATGACTGCGATCGCGGCCCTGTTTTACCCTTAACCAATCCACGCCCAGAAGTATTTTACCCATTCATGCCCAGTAAATTTTAATTTGTAACCATTTAGCAGTTTGACTCAGAAGAAAATCTTAGTTATTTGAACAAATGTCTTAAATACCAAATACTATCAAAACAAATATGGACATGAACGTTTAAACATTACAAATTCAGTAAAAACAATATAATGTAGTGTTACAATAATTATTAGAGCACGGTAAAAATAAATCCATTCAAACAAATGTCAAACATAAATGTACATCACAAAACGAACAGAGCAGGTAGACATTGAAATTTGCGCTCTTTCCCATCATGCCCCACGTTTCCCAGAGTCAAAAGGATCGACTTGCATCAGTTGAGTAACTAAAAGAGATGGATTGCAATGAAATGAAGTCTTTGTTTTTAAGAAAGGACGGAGAATGAATCATTATAGAGTCTTATAGTCAATACAACGAAAGCTTTAGAAATTAATTAATCCAAGTTTTTCTCGTAAGCCAATCGGCTCTTACTCTTCAGGTACCGTTGTCGCTGCAGCAGCGCTACCTGTTAACAGTACTGCAGCGGCAGATTCTGGAAACTTTTTCTCACTTTTGTTCCAGTTTACCGAGTGGTACGTCCGTTCATTTCTCCTCTTTCGTTTTCCGGCGTTGACGGGAAAGTCTTAAACTGTAGTCTTCACTGCTGTTTTTAGAATACATAGATAATGGATGCTGGAGAACAGTAAAACCGTAAGTATTGCGTTAATTGTAATTATAGGTGTGTAAATGATTTTCTATCAAGAAAAATGAAGCAAAACTCGCAACCACAATTTAATGAACACATGTCAACGGTTGTGGAGCAAATAGTGTGTAATTGTAAAACTACTTTTGATATGTAAGTAACTCCATTATTCAAATTTTAGATTTTTAATGTTTTGGGATGGGTGCTACCTAGAGTCCCTAGATACAGAGAGTAGCGCAACCGCCGCCATTTAATATCCACTCACCTGACACGCCCGTCAGGCACTAAACAATAACTGAAGGGAAATTGTTGACATTATAATGATTTTCAACAATATTAATAGTGATTTGGGGTGGATTCATGGTTCTCAACACCAAGACTACCACACATTTCCAATTTTTCTGACAACTGGATATAAAATGGCGGGATCGGTGGAACAATGGAACGCGCTACTCTCTTTATGTTAAGGGCTCTAGTGCTACCCAGACATCAGTCGAACAGAAACAAGCTCATACGCCATTTAAACTTTAAAATTGTTAATGTGTAACTGGTTTAAAATAATAACTGGTTTATAGTAAGTACCGATAAAATCAAATTTTAATATTTTAGGTTTTGAAGGAAGTCACAAATAGTGTCAAAGTATATAACGAATAGAGAAAGGTCAAGCAAGTTTTCAAATTCACGATTTTTTAAAATCTAAAACTTCGTTTGTGTAACGTCACGCGAGCTGCAGGGAAGGTGAATTCAATTTCCTCCCAATGTTGTGAAGAGGGATTCCACTTTTCAGGAAAACATTAATACATTTGATGTTAATGGTAACAATAATTTGAATTGGGACTATTTATTTCAAACTTTCAGGAAGCCATTATTATTCAGAACTGATCTCGTATTCCTAGCTTCCCGGAAAGTTAGTTTTGATTTTCTTTAATCAAAAGAAGTTAAAACTGTATGTGACGTATGGAAGATAAGATCTGCGCACATTTTCTTCAGTTTCAGAATCCCTTTCCAACATTTTAACCGTAAATACGTAATTGAAAGATGAATACACGTTAAAAACAAATAGAATAAAAAATAAGAAAATGTTTAAAAGTGCGAGATTAGCAACCGTTGGAAAACTACGCAGGGTTCTTCTGCACAGATCTCGTTTTGTTTTATACTCGTTGAAAGCATCTTCCACAGAAGAAAGAAAATGTTAGTGCAAGAACATTTGTTAATTTTCAAAATATGGGGAAGAAAACCTATTTTTTTTACCATGTATTCTGAAATTATTTTCAGAATGGACATTCCTTTTTGTGGCCTTTGCAGCGGTGGGCAAAAGGTGTCGCCAAACGACCTTCTCCTATATCGGCCCTTGCTGCGCAGAAACATAGTATAACATAGCGTCTCAACCTTCGATTGCAGACGCCTAAATGGGCGATAGCCTTCCTTGAGTTCCGCTGTCCCGCGGCGCAAGTTGAGCACGGTTTTGAGCGTTCCAATGCACTGAATAATATTTCACGACTCGATTACATGTGGACGTATCGATTACATGTGGACGTATTATGAATATAATATTCTCTATCTATGAAAGTAGTTTTTGCTTCAAGATGCCTACTTTTAGTAACGTAATAAAGAATATTCCGGTGCTTCAATGATTTAAGAGAATACTGAATGATAATGCTATTGTTTGTAAGAATAAATTTAAAGTTTATCCAACACTTGTAACGATACGAGAGTTACCAGACGCACTCTTCGAAGAGTAGAAGTACTCTATTTTGTATTTTTCATTCTTCGAATAAACCATTAGATTTAGTTTCTTGAAAAGTATTATAGTAATGATTCAAATAAATATTTCACTCTTCACGTTTACTAACTCTGGTTGTTAATCAGAAGCGAATTATCAACTTTGTCACTTGTAGGCACGCGAAAATTACTGCCTATTCTTTTTTTCTTCAGATAACCCAAGAAAAATGTTATATGTAATAAATATAATGCGGGTTTTGCATATTTTTTTCCCTTAAATGTAATGATATGCATAAAGAACACAAATTCATTTTTGTTGTTTAGGATCGATACACAAATTCTTATGGTACATATTTCAGATGGAGCATATTTTCATTTTAAGGCCATACATTTGCATATTTTACATTTTTAATTTAAGAAATTTATTAATTTTTTTCTTTCATAAACTGCAAACGTGAAGATGGCTCTCGAGTTTTCTTCATCTCTGTGCAAATAGAGCGGTTCAGTTTATCCGAAAGCCGATGTCCAGATGTGTCCGCCCTTCCATGGCAAAGAAACAGCCCCGCGCCGTGGTCTGCCCCATCCCCTGCCCCCATCCCCTGCCCCCAAAATTTTGAAGAAAAAATTCCGATTTGAGAACGGTTATCTTTTTGATAAGTGGTATTGTACAGTGTGAAACGCAGTTTTGAAAATTGCACAGCTAAAGAAATTGCATCTTTTAAGTATTGTCCCATAAACGCATACGAAGTTGAAAGATCTTCTGTGCGTAAGAACATTCTACCAAATAACAGAAAAAGAATATCATAAAATTTGGAAAAATATATTATAATCTCTCACAATATAAATTAAATTGGGTGTGTATTATTCAACATGTAAATCAAACTATTTTCTGTAGAATGAATCGTTCACTTTTTTCTCTGCACATTTTTTCCCTTTTAAGTGCATGTTTTTCTATTTGATAAAGCATATTTGCATCCATTTTTGTGCAAATAAATCCGCTCCCTAATAGTAAGTATAATTTATGTTAAAAAATTAGACAAATATTTTTTTGACTAAAATTAAATGTAATGTAATTAATAATTTGTGCATGTTCATTTTTTACAGGAAAACAATTTTGAAATCATATATTTTGATTATAGAGATAGCAAATCCTTTTTTTTGTAGTTATGCACATTTATTTTATTACCATTGCTCTACTTCTAATTCTCAAAATTACCGTCATGTGTACATTCAACGCTAGTAAATATGAACGCAATAAGGCGTCTTCAAATATTTGATAAAATTTACGCGGATTTAAATAAGTATAATTTGTGAAATTTTGCAATATGAATCATTTTCTCAGTGTAACAAGAGTCCTTTTCGTTGATTGTAATTTAATCATAATTGTATGAAGTCAAAATATAAACGCTCATTTTTACTTATCACAACATACAGGAGAATGTATTATCAGCGTGTTATTAAGTTAATTTTCGAGTATTTTATCATTTTGTTCAAACACTCACAGAATACAAAAAAGAAAAATCGCACTCAGAAAGAAGATGCATTTTTTGTCACAATTTTGGCCTCCAACTTTTGCCGCCGCAGGCACATGTCTCCTGTGCTTATGCATAAACCCTCCACCGTTGTTAATGGTTGATTTGTATATCATACCCTGCTGGGGTTGCAAAGCAGGATTCTCAATCTAGATGAAACGTTTACTAAAATTTTGGCCACAACCCAAACCGGGAAAGAATTGAATCTCATGAAAGGACAGTGGACCCCAGAGAGAAAGAGGCTGGCTGTTGAATCAGTTATACATTTCTTGGCACAAATCAGTTTCATAGAGTTTGACCAAATTTATGGACACTGTCTCCAGGATTCAGAAATTTTTTCCAGGTACTAAGTGTGTTCATAAAACTTTTAGTTTTATGAACTAATTGGCCCAACATATATCAATTTTGACTTTCTCGCCTTTCCTTCGAAAGAAGATAAAGTATTGTAATCATGCACCGGAAAACTGCAAATTTTCGTCACGAAAACTTAGTTCCGGGCCCTGGCAACGACAAAAATGATAAATCTTGTTCCTATGTAAATCACTTCGTCTCACAGGTTGTGTAGTCAGAATTTGTGGGTTTTGTGGGTCCTTGATACCGAAAAATCGATTGACTGCAAAACGTCTGTCTGTCCACGGTCAAAACAAGCGCCAAAAACGTTCAGCTGATTTTCTCCAAAACTGATATTCCACAGACGATTTAAATGAACTCAGGGCCCTACGAGTTTGAAACGGATATTTTGATTCTTGGGATACTTTACGTGAAGTCTACTTTTTTAATATTTTCTAAAAAATTGCTCAAATTTTTTGATTTACCTTTGTTCTCAGGTAAATAAGTAAGGAACGTTATAGAGAATGCTGCAAGTCTCATTTTCTATGAAATACCTGATTTCTCGAAAATAGCGAAAATCCATTTTTTTTCGGCGTCTTGGTTCAACAATATTGCTAATAGATTTTTTCTAAATGAAGTTTGTCCATTAAAGTCGGATTTTCAAATTACGTTAGGGACAGCTTTCGAAAACGAGTAGTTTTGGCGTAATTTGTGTGAAATACAAGCAATTTTATTCTTTTTAAACTGTTTCGAAAAAAAGTCTCCATTTCTTTCTTTTAAATTTGTTGCATGTATGTAGCAAAGGACGATAAAATTGTTGCTAGTGTCATTTCCGGCCAACCCAGTATTTTCGAAAATTAACAACCGTTGGCATCGTAAAACTACAATCGGAAGATAAAAAAACTTGTCTTTAAAAAGGTCATATACAAATTTTTGGTAAATATTTGCGTAATTTCTGCATGAAATTCAAACAATTTTTAAAAAGAAATATCTCAAAAACAACACCAAATTATTTCCACGTAAGAGGATTTGAAATAATGGGGCAGGTCTCATTGTCGTTGAACCCTGAACTTTAAATTAAGAGATGTGATGAAGTGCTGTAGCACCACTAGCTTCTTGCTCTATCGTAAAAAAATATTACAGGGTTCTTAACAAATTTTCAAACGTGCGTATGTGGAATAGTAAAAGTTGACGCCGCACAATTCTTAATAATATTTGGTTTTAAATCCTATCAACAAAGGCCATAGTGCATTTTCTCCGGAATGAATATAATAATCGGTATTGTTTCCAATATAGTGTGGTGTGATGATTGTACTATGATTGCATGAATATATTGTTTGGTGAATATTGTACTGCGTGAATAACTGAATATTGTACTGCGTGAGAATGTGAATATTGTACTGCGTGGGAATGTGAATATTGTACTGCGTGGGAATGTGAATATTGTACTGCGTGGGAATGTGAATATTGTACTGCGTGGGAATGTGAATATTGTACTGCGTGGGAATGTGAATATTGTACTGCGTGGGAATGTGAATATTGTACTGCGTGGGAATGTGAATATTGTACTGCGTGGGAATGTGAATATTGTACTGCCTGGGAATGTGAATATTGTACTGCGTGTGTAATTGAATATTGTACTGCGTAAGTGAATATTATACTGTGTGAGTAAGTGAATATTGTACTGCGTGAGTAGTGAATATTGTACTGCGTGAGTAGTGAATATTGTACTGCGTGAGTAGTGAATATTGTACTGCGTGAGTAGTGAATATTGTACTGCGTGAGTAGTGAATATTGTACTGCGTGAGTAGTGAATATTGTACTGCGTGAGTAAGTGAATATTGTACTGCGTGAGTAAGTGAATATTGTACTGCGTGAGTAAGTGAATATTGTACTGCGTGAGTAAGTGAATATTGTACTGCGTGAGTAAGTGAATATTGTACTGCGTTAGTAAGTGAATATTGTACTGCGTGAGTAAGTGAATATTGTACTGCGTGAGTAAGTGAATATTGTACTGCGTGAGTAAGTGAATATTGTACTGCGTGAGTAAGTGAATATTGTACTGCGTGAGTAAGTGAATATTGTACTGCGTGAGTAAGTGAATGTTGTACTGCGTGAGTAAGTGAATGTTGTACTGCGTGAGTAAGTGAATGTTGTACTGCGTGAGTAAGTGAATGTTGTACTGCGTGAGTAAGTGAATGTTGTACTGCGTGAGTAAGTGAATGTTGTACTGCGTGAGTAAGTGAATGTTGTACTGCGTGAGTAAGTGAATGTTGTACTGCGTGAGTAAGTGAATGTTGTACTGCGTGAGTAAGTGAATGTTGTACTGCGTGCGTAAGTGAATGTTGTACTGCGTGCGTAAGTGAATGTTGTACTGCGTGAGTAAGTGAATGTTGTACTGCGCGAGTGAGTGAATGTTGTACTGCGCGAGTGAGTGAATGTTGTACTGCGCGAGTGAGTGAATGTTGTACTGCGTGAGTAAGTGAATATTGTACTGCGTGAGTAAGTGAATGTTGTACTGCGTGAGTAAGTGAATGTTGTACTGCGTGAGTAAGTGAATGTTGTACTGCGTGAGTAAGTGAATGTTGTACTGCGTGAGTAAGTGAATGTTGTACTGCGTGAGTAAGTGAATGTTGTACTGCGTGAGTAAGTGAATGTTGTACTGCGTGAGTAAGTGAATGTTGTACTGCGTGAGTAAGTGAATGTTGTACTGCGTGCGTAAGTGAATGTTGTACTGCGTGCGTAAGTGAATGTTGTACTGCGTGAGTAAGTGAATGTTGTACTGCGCGAGTGAGTGAATGTTGTACTGCGCGAGTGAGTGAATGTTGTACTGCGCGAGTGAGTGAATGTTGTACTGCGCGAGTGAGTGAATGTTGTACTGCGCGAGAGAGTGAATGTTGTACTGCGCGAGAGAGTGAATGTTGTACTGCGCGAGTAAGTGAATGTTGTACGGCGCGAGTAAGTGAATGTTGTACGGCGCGAGTAAGTGAATGTTGTACGGCGCGAGTAAGTGAATGTTGTACGGCGCGAGTAAGTGAATGTTGTACGGCGCGAGTAAGTGAATGTTGTACGGCGCGAGTAAGTGAATGTTGTACGGCGCGAGTAAGTGAATGTTGTATTGCTTGAGCACTGTACAGTTTAATTTTGAAGATGAGCATTTTCCAGTTGCCAACGGCGCTGGTTTCCAAAATGGTTAATAGAACTCTGCAGCGGCAATTTTGTCTTAATTCAGGATATACTTTGCTCTAGCTGCATATAATTACTGTTTGAACTGATACTTGGTTTTGGTTTGGATGATTCTGGAAATTATTTCTAAAGAGCGCGCTGCTTATTCGATGCAAACTAATTTCGTTATCTTCCATTTTTTGTTGGTTATATATATCTGAGCAATATATCTCGTGTATATCTAATTCCAATATGAATTAGGGTGTACAGTTAAAAATTACAATGTGGGTAGATTCAAAGCACATGATGAATTTTACAGTTTCTTATTTTGCAATTATTTAACTTGATTAGGTTTACATTATTCTCGTACGGAAGTTCGTAACGTGTCGATTTTCGGGACTAGATTGATGTTGGATGGGTTTCCTACTTTCTTCCCGCACACGTTTTGCAGGCATTGGGCGCTCTACTTTGTAGATTCATGGACTTCTTTGCTTCTGGCCAGTCTCGTCCTCCACGCCGGGGTGGCTCGTAGGTTTGCGTCGGCCTAAGTAGCTACGTTCTCGGACTCAGGGTGACGTGTGAGCTAGTCTTGGTTAACGGATTTAATGATAGAAACTAGAACTCCCTCGACAGCGCTGGGCAATCCGTAGACTCATTGCGTCGCACATATTCTGCCTTTCAACTAATTTAATTGGTTAGGGATGGAAATGAAAGTATTAGGATTGAAGCGCAATATTGTGTATTGCGAATGCGTACCGTGCTCTTAGTTGGAGCAATTGCCTTGGCGGAAGGCGTACTGGGACTCATTCCAAGATTCTGAGCTGTCACCGGTGAATTATAAATGTTGATAGTGAATTTTTAAATATTCGTTCGTAAAAGTAAAATTGTTGTAATATTATTGACACTAGTAATGTCGTTTTTTATTTCTTAAATTTAATTTTACTGCTTCTTTTTACCAGAAAGGGACACAAACATCTATCAGAAAGCGTAGAATTGTCACTAAAGTACCGTCTGAAGTTTTTTCATTGATATTCATGTAATCAAACGGATGTGAGCTGAGAGATTCTCTGAGATTGACGAGCATGAGCGACCGCTTAGAGAATTGCAACTTGGTTCCTTATTTACCATTAAGACGAGTACCCAAAAAGGTTACCTATAAAAATTACTGCCACAGTTCATTCAACATTAGAATTTATTTGGTTTGTAGGTAGTTTAGATGTAATGCTACTTGGCTACTGGAAGAACTTGAACTGAAATGCATTGAAAAATCACAGCGATGGCCGACGTGTCGAGAACTCATGGTATTTCATTAATTTTTGGAACAGGTACGTTTGTATTACAGATTTACTATTAAACCACTAAATCGATCAGTAATGAGTGTGTCGGATTTTTCAGGCATCTTTCAATGAAACCTACATACGTGAGCAGAAGGAACTAACGCAACTCATTTGCATTAAAACCTAATAGCGTAAGTGCATGTGTAGGTAATTCCTAGTATGATAAGTCAGTGCAACAGTTTTTTGACACTGTGTTTGAATTGTGCCATTACCATGCAGTCAATAAGTTTTTATCCGATATCTTACATTTCGAATAATCTGTCAGTTACCATTCTAATCATTGTTGGTATGTATGTCGCTTTTTAAACAATTTAACTTTTATAGAAATGTTAATGTTGTGCTTTTACAATTCGCTAAGTATTCGTATTGGTTTTACAATTCAAATTTTAAATAATTTGCTAGATAGTTTTTTGCAACACTTTATTTCATCCAACGTTTTACAGTTACAATTTTATGGTTTCTGTTTATAAAATTTGGTTTCTTTTTCACGGCAAACTATGCAACGGAAATTGTTTTTGCAGTTCGCTGGCAAATGGTTTAGGGCTTTTCAGGAAGCATGCATTTACGCGGTTGGTTGGCGCATGGTTCTAACACGTTGGTTACTTTTCTCATTGGGTTGGGACATTTCTCACACCGAATGTGTCGCGCGGTGTCGCTACTACTCCACAGAAATGTATATTCAGTTGCATTTCAGACAACGTATACGTTGCAATGTACAATGTTCTTGCAATTTAAGTGGAATAAGTACAACCGGGAATTTGACAATTGTGAATTTCCTTGTTTTTTTTTTCAAAAACCTTTGCCCTTGCTGTTAACAAATTTAACAAAGCATTAAATGTTTTACGATAAATGTAGAGCACATTGAACAAAAACAGATTAAAGAACATTTTGGGTTGCTTTAAATTAGTCATTTTCTAAATTTACAGCAAAAGTTTACATCAACATTTTAAAAAAATTGTTCGGTTGATCAAGTGCCAATTGAATTTTATATGAATATACATTACAAATTCAACAGATTGATCTTGAGGGCTGTTTCGTTCGGAGAGAGATCTAAGTAATACTAAGTGTACTGGGGAAATATCAATTAATCAAGAGTCGCAGTGCGATGAGTGCAATAATGTATAGTTCCAGACAGACGTATGGACATTGACGGACACAGACAGGAACACCGACGTGCGTACGCCGACACACACTCACACACTCACACACTCACACTCAACTCACACTCAACTCACACTCACACTCAACTCACACTCACACACACACACACACACACACACACACACACCGACTGACCGACTTACGTGCGGACAAAGAAACAAACCGACCGACGTACGTACGGACACAGAGACCCACCTACTTACGTACGGATGCACAGTCCGACGCGTCGCGACGTACGTACAGGCACAAAGACGTGGGGGCACACACACACACACACATACATACATACACACAGCTGAGATGGACGGACGGACCATTTCAGGATAAAACTTGGATGGGTTCCGTTCACTCGTTCCCTCTGAGTGCAGAAACTTCGATCTCCGTCTAGACCAGGGGTTAAATATTTTAGAATAGATATTGCAATGGACGCTTACACGGTTGACGTCAAAACTTACAAGAATATTATCTTGATGAGCATGCGTCAGTTGTGTTGCAGGTTCACGCAGATAACTTTGACGTTAAGGAAGTCAACCCGCAGGCGGGCAGATACAGCATAAAATTTCCAACGGACGTGAGTTAGACCCACAAGAGTAATTGTTTGGTATTGTGTAAAATGTTTCTTTCTAACTTTTCAGTCAGATTGCATTTTCTGCCTTTTTTTCTGTGATGTTTTCTTGCAACTTTCTTTGTGGAACGTCTGCAAAATATGGGAACTACGTTAGGGCAAGTATAGAAATTACAAAATCAAATTAAAAGCAGTTTGGAGTTACAGAGACACAATTCAATCAATAATGTCATTGTTATATTTCAGACGGGGCGTTTAATTCAACTTCAGTATGTTGCTGTATGTGAATTGTGTCATATGTAGAAAGCAATTTTCTCCAAGCATCTTCCATTTCATACAACGTGTGAAACATGGAGTAACCATCTTAGTATATGTGCATTGAGAAGTCTCAATAAGGAGGATTGCATCGAGAATTCAGCGTTTCATCATGTATTAATGAGAAGAATATATATGAAGCATTTACACAAAAACGTGACGAAATTTTCGTCACTATTGAATCAACATTATTCACGAGTTATTTCATAGATGAGTTTTGAAAGAACCCTCCGACTCCAATTGCATTGATAATTTTATTCACAGCATGGACGACTGCTTCGCAAACTCCTTGATTTTTTGCGAATACAATATTAGGGAGAAATGAATTTACCCGTAAATCATAATACAGTGAGTAATAAGTAATTGTTTGGAATTATTTGGTAGGTGGTGTTTTGTGTGAGAGCTAGAGGTACTCTATTACGACATTGTAGCAGTAAAGATAACTATTTTGTATTTTTAGGTAAACTGAATTTAATGAAAATTAATGTCTACAGAACCATCTCACTCCACGTGCGTAGACAATTTGATTTAGTGCATGGGCATCGAGGTCAGTCACGTAACAGTTCCTTGGTTCTTTATTTTTGAAGTATTGTAGTATTTGAATTTAATCATAATTCAGTGACGATGAGTAAGAGATATGTGATTTTTTTAGGTAGCTTGCACATAACACGAAAAGTAAGAATCTGTATGAGAATAATAGGAATTCAGCAAAGGTATTCTCGCTATTTTTATTAGTGAATTAATGTATTTACGCATATTTACTTGTCTAACGCAACAATCTAATAACTGATGACATCCATGATGGTAAGTACTGCATTTTGTCTTGTAAAAATGCTGCAATATTCTGCCTATGCTGTATAGGTAATGTATATTTTGTCTTTCTAGGTGGCCGGAATTTAGTGAAATATTCGCGAGTTGCAGGATTCCTTCCAATTTACATTCTTTGAAAAGTCTCAATAAGGATGGTCGCATCGAAAATTCAGCGTTTCATCATGTATTAATGAGATGAAAATATACGAAGCATTTACACAAAAACGTGACGAAATTTTCGTCACTATTCAATCAACATTATTCAGAGTTATTTCATAGATGAGTTTTGAAAGAACCCTCCGACTCCAATTGCATTGATAATTTTATTCACAGCATGGACGACTGCTTCGCAAACTCCTTGTTTTTTTGTGAATACAATATTAGGGTGAAATGAATTTACCCGTAAATCATAATACAGTGAGTAATAAGAAATTGTTTGGAATTATTTGGTAGGTGGTGTTTTGTGTGAGAGCTAGAGGTACTCTATTACGACATTGCATCAGTAAAGATAACTATTTTGTATTTTTAGGTAAACTGTGAAACCTGCTTACGAGCTACAGAACCAATCCCAACTAAGACACTTTAAAACAGTTGGCTACTACGTAAGTAATTCATTGTGGTACATTGTTATCGACCATAGATAATATAGATTTTGATACTTTCGGTCAATTTACCACAACAATTCACTCTGTACCAACGATTGATTTATTTTCAGGTAATTACGCTGCCAAATTGTGCACTAACCATTCGAAATTACTGTTGCTAACTTATTCTTCCTTTTAGTTCCTTTCGGTGCATCGGGTCTCGGCAAAGGATCTCAGTCTTACTCGATTTTCTGCTGTAGGTATGATTTGTTTCCACGTCATCCCACTCTTCCGGATCTCTCCTTCCACTGTCCTCCGTGATGTCAGCTTCTACTCCCTTGGAGCTCCAACATAGTGCTTCTCTCTCAACTGAAGTACGGGGTTTCTTTAAAGTGTGTCCTATCCAGTTCAATTTAGTGCATTTTATTTGCAATTCTATTGGTTTCATGGGCTTTCTTTAGCAGATCATTTGTTATTACTTGTGGCCACCTAACGTTTAGGATTCTTCGTAGACATTGCTTTATGAATACTTGTAATTTGTGTTAATTTCCCCGTTATTTTCAAAGTTCCTGATCCGAATAAAAGCACAGATTTTACAATTTAATTGAAAATTTACGCTAGTGAATCTACAATTTACAGCCAACGCGTGTTTTTCTGTGAATAAATGTGATGTTTGTTGGTCAAATGGCAATTGCAGCACAACCCACAATTGCTTTGTCTCACAGCCCCCTCGCTCCGTCGACAGGAAGCAGCTGCCTTCACGCTCTCCTTTTGACAATCTCCTTCCAATGAAATTGCGGTACCCGGAGAAAATAGCAATGAAAAAAATGGTATGGTATATGTTCAAAATCAGATAGGTATGAATGAATTATTTTGTCATTTAATTTAAATTTAAATTTAGGTCATTAAAATACTTGTCCTAGTAAGTTGGGAATTTTTTGTTCTGAGGAGTTGTATTTCATTCAATGTCAATGTTGATTACTTTGCTGAAAGTGGTGATAAATGTTAACATTCCTTTTCGGAGAGCTTGCTTTTCATGCAATGTATATGAGGGCTTTGATGTTGTGGTAATAAAATGTACCCCTGTCCGATAAAAAATGTCCTGTGCGATTGACTGAATAATTACAATGGATCTCTATGTTGGGAATTTGTCAATGCGAGAATCTTCATTATCTAATTAGATGAGTCCATAGAGAAATGTGTTGTAGTACACTTTGCAGAGTATACTAGAGTATTGCATTTTTACTGATGAAAATGTTCCAATATTGCCCCTTTACTTAACTAAAGAGTATATTATCTTTTTCAGGTAAGATGTAAAATTGGTGATCAAAAAGCTCCCAATTGAGCAGTGTGTCGTAACTGGGTTGACAAGTATACCATGAACTCGTACTTCGAGAAGTTCTGAATTAATATCAAGTGAGGTCATTTGGACTCTAAATGATACAGGTAAGGATTGATTGTTTCGCATTATTCAATTTGCGTACCTTTCATGAATTTCAATGCAAGATGAATCAGTGACTCTTAAGAATTGTCACATCCGGGTAGGGTATACAGTAAAGGCTCACATGTGTTCCTTTCTACATTTTCCATCTTTTTATTCTCCGTTATATTTCACATTCACTCTATCTCTTTCTTCTTCACTGGCCTTCTCAGAATGCCGGACGCCCACCGATGTTCGCCGTGCATTGTGACACCCGTGTGGGTGGGAATGGGTGACCTGGTGGTTGAAGTTCCGGTTTTCCCATTTTCTTTTGTGGTGCGGGATTTCAGCCATAGCTCTTAGGAGTACGTTGTTACATATTTAGGATAACTTTCACCGTAATCCAATATACTGGCTCCGTTCGCGGTCTCTTCTTGGCGGGCAGTCGGAGCTCATTCACTCCTGGTCAATGAGACCAGACAATGCCCTATCCGAATAACTGAACTCCAGAGTTAGTAGGAGATCACGGTGACCCCCTGTGAGTGTACAATGCTACTCTCTGCAATATCCCTGTGACATATCTGAAATTCAACTGGAGTGTCTCGTTGTCTGGCTATATGGCGGGTGGGAACCACGAGGATTAAATCCGGACGAAGAGACACCCAGTTCTAATCATTCTTGATGACGAGAAGGTATTGATGACTAGGACCAGCGTGTCGAGTCATCTATGCCAAAGAATGTTAGTCGGGCACGACCATTATCAAGAACGAACGATGCCAATTATCGACCCGTCTTCGGGGTCGGCGGCTAATTACGTAATGATGGATAACAAATTTGGGAAGAGTCACCTGATTTCTCGACAGTTTATTGCACGAGCGTTTATATAAAATATTTTAAACGCATTTTCTTCACTTTCAATGGAGGAGATAACTGCACAGTGTACAGAAATTATATACGTACAAAAACTTTTCAGTAAAGCTTGCTCCTTAACAATCGACTACTAAGCATTACTTTCTCTACAACACTCTTGCCTAGTAAAGAGAGAGAATTGCCAACTAAAGTGAAAAGTGATGGCCAAAGAACTCAAGTTGTGAGTTCCTGCAACCAAAAAAATGGATACTTACAGCACATGTAGTAAATTACCTTCCCTAATACGTTGGGTTGTGAGAATTCACGTTTTGTGGGTCTTTAATGTCGAGAAATTGATTTACGGCAAAACAGCCTGTCACTCCGTCCCCTTCACCAGCTCCTAAACCTTTCAGACGATTTTCAACAAACCTGATAATCCCAGATTGATGTAGCCGAACTCGAGACTTAGCTAATTTGAAAATATTTTAATTTTTCGGGGTACTTCCATAATGGCAAAATTCCTTAGATATTTTCAAAAATTTCTCAAAAGAAGCTTGAACATTTCATGGCATATATAGCAATGCTTATAAAAGTAGAATAGGTGCAGTTTTCGTTAAAATATTTGGATTTTCGATAATTGTAAAAATTAATATTTTGTGTTAGTCTACAAATAAAAAATTGATAAAAAATGTCCTCAACGAAATTTGTTCTTCAAAATTAATGGTTATATAGTCATGTACATTTTAAAGGAGTAGTTTTCGTATTTTTTGCTTGAAATAAACAATTTTAAAGAAATCGATAAATGTTTCTTAAAAGCGGCTCCAACTTTTTGTCGAGTAGAGCAAAGTAAATTTTATAAAACTGGTGCATGTCCCATTATCGTTTAACTTATATTTATGGTCTACACGGCGAGCGTAAAAAGGCGAATTCTATGACATACATAGTCATACGTTAGATAAGCTTTTTTTGCTACTAGTTTAACGGATAGTTTTAATGTAATATTCCACGACTCGACGTCACGAACCTCTCCACAGTTATGCGCCGTTCTCGGGCCACTAATCACAAGTAGCAAAAGAATTCAAAATTACTCAAAAAAACCCTCTCCGACACATTGACAATGTGTATCATTGGATTTGTCATTTTACTCTCGTCGTGGTAGACTAAAAATATGTCAAGTTCAATTTGAAAAACACAAAGTAACCTCAATATCGCGTAAAATACAAGCAATAAAATGGAAATGGAATGCATCCTTCATTTAGGCCCATTCCCTCATGCACTTCCGCGAAACGTGCATTTCTAACTACAACCGTTCAAAAATTGCAGGAAGTGCTCAAATTACGTGATTCACACTATATTCAAATGTTTCTTCCAAAATTTCCAATTATTAATATCAGATAGTACTTCAGGTACGGACCCGAATGGATGTCATCTCCCACTGAAATGGTGGTGGATTCTCACACCTTCCTAATTGTGACGAGAATTGCCTCAAATTTTGTGGTCCGCTAAATGCAAGCTGACGGAGGTTAACCATCGGCGGACTAAAAATATTGCTCCATTGGGGATTTCAACTACTTCCTCTGCGTTTGGCCACTATAGCGAGTGTTGCGTCGTCCGCAAAACAGACGATCTCGTCACCTTCCGGCATCTGTATTTTAAGAACGCTGTCGTATGTTATTTTCCACAGCAGGGGGCCCAAGACGGAACGCCTCCAGTAACTCTCATGGGTCCGTTGATCTCGTCTGTGCGTTACGACAGCATTTATCCTGTAAAGTATCTGACAATCTTGAGCGGCATCTATTGTATATCTCGCCTTTCAAAATCCGCTTTGTTTTGCAAGTCTTCCTGTGTTCTCCATCGCTTGTTCCACATGACTACATATCAGTCGATCCAGTACTTCCTCAGCCACGTCCAGCATTCATACAGGCGGGACAGATGATGCTTTCTCTATTCGACCTTTCCCCTTTGGAAGTAGTACAAGTCGCTGCATCTTCCATTTATCTGGAAACACTCCCTCTGGTACGCACGCCTCGTATATGTCTCTAAAAAGATTGGGGCAAGTTAGAATTGTTGCTTTGAGGGCGATGTTTGGGATGCCGTCTGGACCTGGAACCTTGTTGTTCCCCACCCTTTCACGAGTGAGTTTTGAGTTCTTCCTCTGTGACAGGGTATCTGTAATCGTACTCCCTGTGTCTCGCCTCGAGCTCCTGGAGTCACTCTTGGACATCTCGGAGAAGCGTGGTGACTATTCTATGAAGAGTGGTTGCGCAGTCAGGCGCTCATTTTCCACATTATAATTCTGTAGGGTCTTCTTCATGGATCATTGTTCTCTTCATTCCACAGCAGGGCGCAGCTTCAACGTTATCCTTGATGGCATTTTCAAGGTTGCGCGGTTATTGTTGACGTCGGACCACCTCTGATATTCTTCCTCGTGCTCGTAGGTGTAGTCTCCTCGCCGGCAGGCATTTCTGCCTTATTTGTGCAATTTCCTCGTTCCACTAGTACATTGGAAGGCAGTAGGATTTCCCCCTCTTCTAGGCATCACGGCAACACATGCTTTGGCGATTTGGTCCATCAATTGTAGGGCTTTGTTGGGTGTGCCTATTCGATCACCAGCTTCCGCTTGTATGGTACTCAACACGTGTACGTCATGTTCGGTCGCTTTCTGCCCTTCATTTCTCCGCTTCTTGTATCATCCCACTAGTTCAAATTCCTGCACTTCACAGAGCATTGCCTGACGGTCACAGTGAGTAGAGCGCTCGCTGAACTCACACTCCAAATTTTTTAAAGAAAATTGCCATTTGGAAGAAACTTGTACCATTCTTTAATATTGTTAAAATAATATTTCCGTTCTACTATTAAAAAACCGAAAGAAATAAAATTAAAAAAATGTAGTTTGGAATGTTTGGAAAGTTTGCGACCGTAATACCATAAATTAAAAGAGCACGTTTGAAGAAGTGTGCGGAGTAATATACGTAGTATAAGAAAAGTTATGTAATGCTGCAGAAAATAGATTTCGTGATTTCAACGGAAATACACGTTTTGGGGTCCCTTGATAAGGACAAAGGGATTCTTTACAAAACGTCCGACCGTCCGTCCGTCAACAAAGCTAGTCCCTAATCCATTAGTATGATTTCTTCCAAAATAAATATTCTTCGGTCGATCTGGTTCTACTCATGGCGCCGCGACGGTAAAAACATTCTTCGAAATTTGGGGGTACTTTACATGAAGCCCCCCAGCGGACATTCAAAGTTTTCTGAAAATCGGCTCCAAACTTTTTCTTTATATTTCTTATAAGAATAGAGTGAAATAAGCTTATTAGGTGGCATAGGTCCAACTTCAACAATTGACTCTGAATTTACGAAAATTTCAAAAGTTCGAATTCTTTTCGACATCTTCAACTACAAAGTTGAAGATAGAGATTTTTCTTTGAAATAATACAATGGAAATTCACTTTATGGGGTCTCATGACACTGAAAAAAATATCTTTTTTGAAAACGTCCGTCTGTCCGTCCATCAATACTACTTCCGCCTAACACATGAGAGAAGAGAACCCCAAAGAACCTTGCTTGAAGTGCAACCTTTAGATACCTTTTTGAACTACATGCCCCGTTTTGACTGATAATGTTGAATAATCTCGAAGTTTCGAACCAGAACGGAAGTCTGAAGCAAATGCAGTCGGTACATGGAATTAAGAATATTTTATTTCAAAGTGTAGAGTAGAATTGTGAAGGGTAGAGTAGAATTGTAAAGTGTTGTTAATTGCGAAGTTAATTAGTAAGTAGTTAATGTGTAGTTAAAAAGTAGTTAATGCGCAGATCAAGAGTAATTAATGCGTAGTTTAAGGGTAGATAATGCGCACTTTAATAGTAGTTGGAGAGTAGTTGATGCGTCGTTGGAGAGTAGTTGATGCGTCGTTGGAGAGTAGTTGATGCGTCGTTGGAGAGTGGTTGATGCGTCGTTGGAGAGTGGTCGATGCGTCGTTGGAGAGTGGTTGATGCGTCGTTGGAGAGTGGTTGATGCGTCGTTGGAGAGTGGTTGATGCGTCGTTGGAGAGTGGTTGATGCGTCGTTGGAGAGTGGTTGATGCGTCGTTGGAGAGTGGTTGATGCGTCGTTGGAGAGTGGTTGATGCGTCGTTGGAGAGTGGTTGATGCGTCGTTGGAGAGTGGTTGATGCGTCGTTGGAGAGTGGTTGATGCGTCGTTGGAGAGTGGTTGATGCGTCGTTGGAGAGTGGTTGATGCGTCGTTGGAGAGTGGTTGATGCGTCGTTGGAGAGTGGTTGATGCGTCGTTGGAGAGTGGTTGATGCGTCGTTGGAGAGTGGTTGATGCGTCGTTGGAGAGTGGTTGATGCGTATATTCAATTAGTATGAACTATGCATCAACGTCATCTTTAACTTGATTGTATTTATGCAGTATAAAAAAATACTAGCGAAGTATTCCCCGATCCGTTTCTGTTAAACAAGCTAGTGGTACTACAGAATGGCACAGGCTTTCCCGCATGCCTTTATTTCCTTGGGTCTGTGGCTCAAAATTGCCACATACTCTTGCTAGCTGCCATCTATATCTACGCACAAAATACATTTTTTGACATTTTCTTAATTTTTCTGTTACGTAATGTTAGAACGGAAATATTAATTTTAGAATATTAAAGAACACAAAAACCTCGTCGTAAATGGCAATCTTATTTACATATTGTGTAATTTTTCAAAAAAAAAATATCAAAATAAATAAATTTGATATTTTTTTTTGAAAAATTACACAATATGTAAATAAGATTGCCATTCCCGCATGCCTTTATTTCCTTGGGTCTGTGGCTCAAAATTGCCACATACTCTTGCTAGCTGCCATCTATATCTACGCACAAAATACATTTTTTGACATTTTCTTAATTTTTCTGTTACGTAATGTTAGAACGGAAATATTAATTTTAGAATATTAAAGAACACAAAAACCTCGTCGTAAATGGCAATCTTATTTACATATTGTGTAATTTTTCAAAAAAAAAAAAAATCAAAATAAAGTCATATTAAAGAGTGCAAAGTTTGAAGAAAAAAATTGGAGCCGTTTACGAGAAAATTCTGCATTTTGAGCGTTTCTCGAAAGTTCTTCGACCTGGTTGTCGTTCAGAAAGCCATAGAGTTTGTCGTCGTAGTCTTTTTTGTCAAGAATCACTAGTGTTGGCTTTGTCTGCTTTAGATATGATAGGTCTTCTTCTGTTAGTTTTGTGGCAAGTTGTTTTGCGTGGTGAAAATCAGAATTTACTTGGATTCTGTCTCCTGTGATAGATTCTGTGTGATTTGCAATGGTGTGAGCTATGTTGTATTTAGTCTCGACATAAATATTGATATTAGAGTCTGCTTTGACACATAACTGCTTTTTGTGAACTGAACTGAACTGAGCTGAGCTTGAGCTTGAGCTTGAGCTTGAGCTTGAGCTTGAGCTTGTGCTTGAGCTTGTGCTTGTGCTTGTGCTTGTGCTTGTGCTTGTGCTTGTGCTTGTGCTAGAGTCGGCCTCTGACGCATTTTCTGGAAGAACTTAACACTATACAACACATTGCTAGATCAAACGGTTACAACACAGAACTCATTAACAACATTCTACGCCACAAAATACACAAACAGAAACTGAAAATGTACACTTTACTCTCTGCAGTAGCACAAACGCCAGATAAATACACTTGCTTACCTTATTTTGGCAACCTTTCAAAAAACGTCGCACACAATATACACAAACCCGGTATCAAAGTTTCTTTCAAATCATAGAACTCCCTCAGAAAAATTCTATCCCGTAAAACACAGATGTTTTAGAAAAAAGCGACGTCTACTCACTTCATTGCCACGACTGCGAAGCCAAATACATTGGTCAAACAGGCAGAACTTTCAACACAAGACTAAAAGAATACATACACGCTTGGAAACACAACTCCTATAAATCTCACTTTACCAACCACCTCCTTCAGACAGACCACACGTTCGATCCAAATACAGATATTCATATACTGGAAATAGAAAATCAATATCTCACCGGATTAATTTTAGAAAATCTCCACGTCCATTTAAATGACAACCTTCTGAATGAAAATATAAACCATAATCCCTCCCCTCTACTGAAATTATTAGACACCACCCTCACACCGCACTCCTCCGGGGCGGCGCAATAGACAGGACACCGCACCCAGGCCATTAACTCTCCTCTCCTCCACCACCCCACAGCCCGGTACTTAAGAAGCTTGGCCCACCCAAACCCGCGTAGTCTTTTTGTTGCTTCCAGAGAGCAGGTAAGGAACGGCTCAATTTACATTTTATGTTTCTGTTACAAAAATGTTTTTCACAAGTTCTATTCAATTTCATCCACTTTTTTGCGTAGATTCAAATTACTGTATTATAAAAATGATTTAACACCCCCTATTTCTTTCCCTTTGTTTCATTTCACAAAAATATTAATTCTGTTTTTTAAATTATTAGTAATCTGCCATTCCTAAGATTAATCTCTGGTTTTAATTGTTTAATTGTTTGCTATTTTCTTGTACTAGAAAACTGATGATGGCTGAGCCATCGAAAGCTGCTCTTGTTGAAATAACTTTGTTGGCAATGACAACTCCTGTGATCATTTAATTTAAAATGCCAACGACATTTCACCACCAAACCAATACCCAAAAATGAATGTTTTTCAAAATCGCAGAGCTTCGACTCAGGGCAGATGGACAGGGGTTTCGTCAATTTGGAAAAAATCCTACGGATATTAGTAAAACTGTTGATGTAGATGCCTTTTTTCAATAAAGAATGAGAGACGGATGATGCCTAGTATCGAAATTTTTTTTTATTTTAAAGCTAAAAGATCTTTTTCAATTGCTTGGCTATCGAAAGTATTCAGAGCTATCTTGCAGCCTTTGACCGGAAACCAAAGTTATGCAAATCGAAGGCAGAACAGAATCGAGTGAATATCACCCAATACGATTTTTTTGCTTTTAAATAGAATCGAACAATTTTATTCTGTGGATAAATTAATTTAATGTTTACGTCAATAGATCGTGATGAAAGTAATTTCAGGGTGTTGATGATAATCTGAAATAATTTAGACGTATCTTAAGATTGTACGTTTTTATTTATTTATTTGTCAAAAAACAGTAAAAACTGTATATGACTTGTGGGGAAAGAAATTTATCTGCGCACATTTTCTTGAGGGCCAGAATTTTATTTTAAAAAAAACAAACAAACGAAAAAATGAATTTAGAAAATAATTATTTTAGAAAAATAAAGATAATTGAAAAATGTTTTTTCCCGAGTTATAGAAAATCAATTTCAACTGTAAATGAACTACAAGCAAAAGAAGTGCTCAACATAACGTGCGCACAGTGAAGCTACATTTACGTCCAGAAGCAAAACAAGTGGCCATCTCAGCGTTTGCTCAATGGATCAGGGAAACTAGACAAAAACCTGATCGAGATGGACGTCATTGACCCGGAAGCTGAAGTACATTACTTGTTACAGGCGTATTAAATATTTTTTTAAATGTATACAATGCAAACATGAACTAATTCATTATATATCTTTGTTTTGTTACATTAAACATTATTTTTCTTTTTCACGATCAGTATAGTCTCTAATTGTATAGAAACAGTTTTGCAGCAGAAAATATTTTACTTTTAACTTAAATTTGTGTATCGACTTTAATTGTTTTGTCATCTGGCAATGCGTTGTAAAGTAACGTACATGTATTGTGTGTTGATTTCTTGTACTGAGCTGTTGATACTGACACTTGATGCACGTGATTTCTACGGCGTGTGTTGTAATTATAAATATCAATATTGCATGAAAATATGTTCCCTCCGTTAAGTAGGTAATTTTTGACAAATATTACAGATTCGTAAATAAATAGACAAAGCAATGGTAGGATTCCCAACTCAATGAAAAGAGGCTTGCAGGAATCACGTGGAAGGCATTTTTTCATTATTCGAATAATTTTCTTTTGCAATCTGAAGGTCTGAATACTACAGGATGAGCTTCCCCAGAATATTATGCCATATCTCAGGCGGGAATGCACATTTGCAAAATAAACACAACGAGCTGCATGAAGGCTGACAGAATTTGAAAGAATTCTGAATGCATAGCATAATGAACTTAATTTAGTGTTTAATTCTGTTATATGTACATTCCATTTGAGGTTTGATTGAATTGAAAGACCTAAAACTTTTGTTGCCTCAACATCAGCTAATTGCATATTGTTCATTTTCAATAGAACATGCGATTTCCGATTTGAGATGCAAAAATGCATTGAAACAGTTTTTCTTTCGTTAACAATTAATTTGTTATTATTAAACCAATTTGAAACTTCTGAAATTGTGCTATTTACTGCTTCTTTTTTGCAAAGAACATTCGTGTCATCAGCAAACAGAACCGTTCTTCCATTTTTAATAGACGAGGGCATATCGTTTACATATAACAGAAAAATAATAGGCCCTAAGATCGAACCTTGCGGGACCCCATGCACAATTGGCAAAGAATTGGAAATATAAGTATGTAATGTCCTTTCCTGCCAGTATGGTATTTCTACTCTTTGAGTCCGATGTTTAAGGTAAGAAGTTATCCAATCTAGGGCAATACCAGGTTTCCAAACATATTGCTCAACATTGATTCTACACCCTATATTTTCTTCTATAAATTACATGAATGTATCTCTTGCTGCCATGGCGAAAGCATATCTGGAAAGCAAACTCCTCAATAGTAAGTCTGAATAATGAATATGGAACTTGGTATCTTGTGCTAAGTAACTGAATTAATTTGAATGTGAGTTGAGTAAAACCATTTGGTACTAGCTTGAAATCTTTATTAATAACTACTTACATTTCTGTGAATGTTCTTGTTTCAGAAAGTGATTATTAACGTCATTCAGGATATACTATAACAAACAATTAATTAGAGGTTTTCTTCATTTATGATAGCTTGTCCTTCATGCATGCAGCACTGGAGACACCATCTCTACATTTATGCATCGAAAATCCGATTGTGATCAAATTCACCACTGTGGGACTTTTATAAATGTACCGGACTGTATTTCGATACCAAAACATTGTTTAAACTATGCAATTCTCATTCTGTTAAGGAAAAGGATTTGCTTGGCATTTTTCAGGTATCTTGTATTCTAGCCAGTAATGCAGAGCCAGATGTTTTGTAAACTCACAACGCGGATGGTTATATCTGGAATTCCGCATACGAAGATTCTCTTACAAGATAAGGGGAGTATTAGTTCGGAGTTTTACACACAACCTGTAATCCATGGAGCATGTTGGAACGATAGATATAATCGCGAGCTACGAAACTGCAGAAACGGGGAAAAGGGATTTTTTTCTCTAGGTATGAGGAGAGTAGAGAATTGCGACTTATATGGTTCCTGCACTAATAGGAAATGTGTTCTTTTTTCCTCAGGCAGTTTATTTACTTCTGAGAACCCGCACCCTAGACGCATTGAAGAGAGTCAAGTCAAGTAGTAGGCGACACAGGATTCTTCTAAAAGGAAGGAAAATGTATTGTATCTAACATTTTTAATCGTGTATTCAAATTAATCAGTCTATTGTACTTCTTAAAGTTTTCAAGAATATTGTGTTTTTGCAGAGTGTAAGAGTTAGAGGAATCATCCCGACTCGAACCATTAAAACCCCACATTTCGAGCAGCTATTGAAAAACCGGCGATGCAGAATTTTTCTTTAATACAAGGAAAGTGCAGCATTTAGCATATTCAAAATATAGCAAATATTTTCCAACATTAAATAACTAATGCGTTTTGTGTGTGTTGTAGAACTAGGATTGTGCCCTCTTTCGTTAGATTAAATGTCATCCAGTTATTTCTGTTCTTTGAAGTGACGTGTTGAAAACAAAAATGATCTGCCTTTTTCTAGGTCCTTCGTATTGAAGTACAACGAGAGTTTTCGGTGTTAAGGTATTTTGCGTGTAGTAGGTGATGAAGTACCCAATAGCCAAGGTGAACGAACCACAATCCAGAAGCAGTGACGTCATATGTGATTCAATGTATTTTTAAGAAGAAAATATTGATTTCCCTTGACTTAGCTGTTAGAAAATAAGAAGTTAGTATTCTTCAAACGTCAAATACAATTTGATGAAAAATAGTGAGGGAAACCAGCGGCGTGAAAACTTCAGAGCTACTGTCGGGGGAATTGTGCAGTATGGACATTGTGAGGCTTATTAGTATTAAGAAGGAACAGAGCGCTTCCAGAATTTAAAAAAAAATTGTGAGGTCATATTAAAAGGAGATCAAGTAACTATGTGTTTTGGTAATTGCTTTTAAGGTTATTTCATGCTACAAATAGGAGTGGGAGAAACCATGCAAGAGTCCGCCAGACAGGTGATGTAGGAAATTATTACTTTGATGTTTTAGATATATTTGTGGTAGTGTTGTAGTAGTGAATACAGATAAAAAGTATTGTGCGATTAATATTTAGGTAAATTGTTTTGAGGTGAAGTGAAGTGATTTAAATTTTTTCTGTTTCTTTCGCTACTCCAGTAATATACATAGTATAGGGAATGTGATGTAATGCTAGACGAAAAAATTCGTTGCCGTGCAGTGATAACGAAAATGTGGACAGAAGCAGTTGTTCGACGCACAGACGAAGCAATCGAAAATCCGTCTGTGCGTGTGTCCGTCTGTGCGTGTGTCCGTCTGTGCGTGTGTCCGTCTGTGCGTGTGTCCGTCTGTGCGTGTGTCCGTCTGTGCGTGTGTCCGTCTGTGCGTGTGTCCGTCTGTGCGTGTGTCCGTCTGTGCGTGTGTCCGTCTGTGCGTGTGTCCGTCTGTGCGTGTGTCCGTCTGTGCGTGTGTCCGTCTGTGCGTGTGTCCGTCTGTGCGTGTGTCCGTCTGTGCGTGTGCCCGTCTGTGCGTGTGCCCGTCTGTGCGTGTGCCCGTGTGTGCGTGTGTCCGTCTGTGCGTGTGTCCGTCTGTGCGTGTGTCCGTCTGTGCGTGTGTCCGTCTGTGCGTGTGTCCGTCTGTGCGTGTGTCCGTCTGTGCGTGTGTCCGTCTGTGCGTGTGTCCGTCTGTGCGTGCGGTCTCTTTGTACGTCTGTCTCTCTTTGTACGTCTGTCTCTCTTTGTACGTCTGTCTCTTTGTACGTCTGTCTCTTTGTACGTCTGTCTCTTTGTACGTCTGTCTCTTTGTACGTCTGTCTCTTTGTACGTCTGTCTCTTTGTACGTCTGTCTCTCTTTGTACGTCTGTCTCTCTTTGTACGTCTGTCTCTCTTTGTACGTCTGTCTCTCTTTGTACGTCTGTCTCTCTTTGTACGTCTGTCTCTCTTTGTACGTCTGTCTCTCTTTGTACGTCTGTCTCTCTTTGTACGTCTGTCTCTCTTTGTACGTCTGTCTCTCTTTGTACGTCTGTCTCTCTTTGTACGTCTGTCTCTCTTTGTACGTCTGTCTCTCTTTGTACGTCTGTCTCTCTTTGTACGTCTGTCTCTCTTTGTACGTCTGTCTCTCTTTGTACGTCTGTCTCTCTTTGTACGTCTGTCTCTCTTTGTACGTCTGTCTCTCTTTGTACGTCTGTCTCTCTTTGTACGTCTGTCTCTCTTTGTACGTCTGTCTCTCTTTGTACGTCTGTCTCTCTTTGTACGTCTGTCTCTCTTTGTACGTCTGTCTCTCTTTGTACGTCTGTCTCTCTTTGTACGTCTGTCTCTCTTTGTACGTCTGTCTCTCTTTGTACGTCTGTCTCTCTTTGTACGTCTGTCTCTCTTTGTACGTCTGTCTCTCTTTGTACGTCTGTCTCTCTTTGTACGTCTGTCTCTCTTTGTACGTCTGTCTCTCTTTGTACGTCTGTCTCTCTTTGTACGTCTGTCTCTCTTTGTACGTCTGTCTCTCTTTGTACGTCTGTCTCTCTTTGTACGTCTGTCTCTCTTTGTACGTCTGTCTCTCTTTGTACGTCTGTCTCTCTTTGTACGTCTGTCTCTCTTTGTACGTCTGTCTCTCTTTGTACGTCTGTCTCTCTTTGTACGTCTGTCTCTCTTTGTACGTCTGTCTCTCTTTGTACGTCTGTCTCTCTTTGTACGTCTGTCTCTCTTTGTACGTCTGTCTCTCTTTGTACGTCTGTCTCTCTTTGTACGTCTGTCTCTCTTTGTACGTCTGTCTCTCTTTGTACGTCTGTCTCTCTTTGTACGTCTGTCTCTCTTTGTACGTCTGTCTCTCTTTGTACGTCTGTCTCTCTTTGTACGTCTGTCTCTCTTTGTACGTCTGTCTCTCTTTGTACGTCTGTCTCTCTTTGTACGTCTGTCTCTCTTTGTACGTCTGTCTCTCTTTGTACGTCTGTCTCTCTTTGTACGTCTGTCTCTCTTTGTACGTCTGTCTCTCTTTGTACGTCTGTCTCTCTTTGTACGTCTGTCTCTCTTTGTACGTCTGTCTCTCTTTGTACGTCTGTCTCTCTTTGTACGTCTGTCTCTCTTTGTACGTCTGTCTCTCTTTGTACGTCTGTCTCTCTTTGTACGTCTGTCTCTCTTTGTACGTCTGTCTCTCTTTGTACGTCTGTCTCTCTTTGTACGTCTGTCTCTCTTTGTACGTCTGTCTCTCTTTGTACGTCTGTCTCTCTTTGTACGTCTGTCTCTCTTTGTACGTCTGTCTCTCTTTGTACGTCTGTCTCTCTTTGTACGTCTGTCTCTCTTTGTACGTCTGTCTCTCTTTGTACGTCTGTCTCTCTTTGTACGTCTGTCTCTCTTTGTACGTCTGTCTCTCTTTGTACGTCTGTCTCTCTTTGTACGTCTGTCTCTCTTTGTACGTCTGTCTCTCTTTGTACGTCTGTCTCTCTTTGTACGTCTGTCTCTCTTTGTACGTCTGTCTCTCTTTGTACGTCTGTCTCTCTTTGTACGTCTGTCTCTCTTTGTACGTCTGTCTCTCTTTGTACGTCTGTCTCTCTTTGTACGTCTGTCTCTCTTTGTACGTCTGTCTCTCTTTGTACGTCTGTCTCTCTTTGTACGTCTGTCTCTCTTTGTACGTCTGTCTCTCTTTGTACGTCTGTCTCTCTTTGTACGTCTGTCTCTCTTTGTACGTCTGTCTCTCTTTGTACGTCTGCGTCTCTTTGTACGTCTGCGTCTCTTTGTACGTCTGCGTCTCTTTCTCCCGATCTGCGTCTCTTTCTCCCGATCTGCGTCTCTTTCTCCCGATCTGCGTCTCTTTCTCCCGATCTGCGTCTCTTTCTCCCGATCTGCGTCTCTTTCTCCCGATCTGCGTCTCTTTCTCCCGATCTGCGTCTCTTTCTGCCTCTCTATTTTATTCTATTATCTACTATCCTCTCTCTGTTCCTCCACATCTATTTCCTTCTATTTTCCCTCTTTATTTTCCTTCTCTCTATTTTCCCCTCACTGTATTTTCCCTCTCTATTTTCTCTTTCTTCTCTTTCCCTCTTTTTACCTTTATATTTTTCCCTCTCCTCTCATCAACTTGCGCTGCCTGCTTCACGTGTTCTCTTCGATCTCGCTTCACGGCATACTGCAACGCCCAGCAACAATGAACGTGAATTGGGAATTGCATTCACCTGAAAAGCCATCATGTGCTCTAGTGCCATTTAGTGGAGTTACAATAATTGAACTATGCCTATGTTCTTCCCGCTGGTGCAAGCAATAAGACACATTTTTTATGCAATTGGATGACTGGTACGACAGCGCATTAAGCACGAACCAACAAGCATTGATTTTTATACATTAGATTAATTTTCTGTATAATTATTTTTCGTGAAATTTTCCGATATTTTATTAGTTATTCTGCTATTCGGGGCGGAGATGAATCCAAAAAATCGGAGGTAATTAAAATTGGTCCAGTCTTTCTTGAGTTATAAATGGTTTAATTAACCCGACTTTGTTTTATTTACTTTGATTCTGCACGTCTTTGAGTAGATGGGGTAATATTGAAAAGCGCCGGACCAGCAAAAATGTATTAGAATATTCAAAAAGATCTCATCGTGTAGAATACGGTGCGAGATATGTTTCTGTGCGGCTTTTGGCCTCAAAATTTTAGTTTCTAAATCCCTAGAACGCCTCGTTTAAAAGTTATTTAACGATATAGATTCGAACTGTGTAGCGGGCTGCGTTTGCATGAATATGTAGCTTTAATTTTTCAGCGCCATGTTGTGCCATTTTTCGATATATTATTAGTTATTCTGTTATTCGGGACGGATATGAATCCACAAAACAGATAATTAAAATTGGTTCAGTCGTTCTTGAGTTATAAATGGTGTAGGCGACAGATGGCAGCTGGCACGAGTGTGGCAATTCCGAATATCTACCCCAGACCCAAGGAAATAGAAAAATAACACGGGGAAGTCTGTGCCGATCTGTAGCTCCACTAGTTCATATATTTTTGTTTGTAATTGTAAATCTACTTCTATGTTTCTGCGTTGTGCCACGGGGCAACATCTGCTCAATTGTAGAATAAAGCTAATATCTATATCTAGTCCGTGAATCATCCACACGATCAATGTGAAATGTTATAAAGAACGCCAATATAATCAAATTAAAAATTAGTTTTTTTGCCATTTTGAGGCTTTCTGTTTTTATGCAATTTTTCTATTTTTCAAAGTGAGTTGCAGAACAAGGTCTCGCAAATGGCTGAATTACGAGGTGGCAGGTGAGTGACTGACGGAATAGTGTCACATTATTTATTAATTCGGAAGTATTCTATGATTTTTTTCCTTACGAAATTGCTGGAATTCCTCATTGCAATTGTATCGGTAATAATTATTTTTAACTTTTTTTTTCAGAAAATTGAATTTCATATAGGAAAAATAATGATCACAATTTTGTCTATTCGTTTTTAAATAAAACGTATTCGTTCAGTGTTTTTCAGGTAGGTAACCTTTCATGCGTCACGAATAAATTGGAACATCCCAATTTTTAATCACAGAAAGACACAGCCTGATTGGCTGTGACGAAATTTGGCGATCCAGGATTTTGTAGGTAACTTTTATTAAGAAAACAGCTATAAAGTGTTATTTCTTTGAGAATATGTCAATATTGCCCCTACAGTAGTTCACTAATAAGTTCATATTAAATACTTTTTAGGTAGTTGGTGGCATCATCCTATTACATATGCTGGTATACTCTAGAATACAAAGAGAGGACATCATGTTGTAGATTCGAGTTTGTAAAATACTTTGAACACAAAGGAAGAGCAATATTTTGAATCTTGCAAACGTTTCAATGTTTTCTCGATGTATGCTTGACGAGTAACTTGCGTATAAGTAATGAGCTTTCTGAATTTTCCATATAGGTAGTATTTTGTGTAACATGTGGTCAAACACAGCGTAAACTCCCAGACAGGATAAGGGGTTGCATTGTCTACTACAAAGCAATGAAGTCAACTATTTTTAGTTAGAAAATTATTATTATATTGTATATTCGTTTAACAAGAAGCATTCCTTCAGTGTTTTTCAGGTATGTAGTATTTCATGCGACAACGTGAAAATCGGGAGAACCAAGCGGACTTTCAAGCAGGGAAAACGCACAACCAGAACGGCTGTGTCGTAATTTTGCGATCCAGGTAATTTTTAATAATATGTAAGCTGATCAGTAGTGTTTCTTAGGAAAAATGTCTATGCTGGCCTTCATAAGTGAATGTCGAAAAGGAACCAATGCATTTTTTCTCGGTTAAGCATTTTCAGGTGTCTGGTGGTATTTCCCACCATTGCGTGAAAAACTCAAATCTTGGAGGGCTGTGTCCGGAATTCGGTGATGAATGATGCAGCGTTAAAATGACATGCAAGTTTGATTGAAAAAGAGTTTTGATAAATGTGTTGGCTTATATCACACTTGTGCTTGCATAAAAATACGAGTAATGAATAAGTGCTTGACATTATTTTTTAGCACTTGTATTTAGTAAACGTACACAAGAAGCAATAAACCCTGTTAGCAGAAGAGCTACGAGAACTCTCAATTCCGCGTCGAAGATGCCACCACATTAGTTCAGTTGTTAATTCTTGTACATAGGATATGAGACATGTGTACTGGTCGAAATCATAAAACTCGAGAGTATGCAGATCGCATTTTAAAAGTTATATTTGCGTATCACCTCTTGTGATATCACGTCGTCGGTGCGAATGAAGAATCACCGAAAACCATACGTTGTTAATGTCAACGACCCTTGTTGGTTCGCCGCAATATTTTGTAGGTTTATTGTTTCCATTATCTTGCAAAATTGAAGTAAAACCGTATGTATGAGGAAGGCAGTCTATGCTGTTATCCTTTCCACCTGTTGGACCTGTAACTAGTAATTAGCTTATGTTCCGACAAAAGTATTGTGGTTTTTATTGTCAATTTTCTGCGAAAGACTGATTATTAGAGGAAATATCCCTTAGGTCATGCCTAATGAAATAGTGGTGTTTTTTAGAGGCAGCTGATATTTCTTATTGCGTGCGAGTGTGGTCATGTTCGTACATTCCATACTAGTGAACATAACATTCTGGTTTCGAAATGCAGTGTATTGGTCAATGTGTTACATGCGCAAAATTATATAGCGATGTGATATGAAGAAATATTGCTTTAAATATCAAATCAAGTAAGTAGACCTGTTTGACCTTGTGGCAGCTGCTTTTTCATGTTTGTGTGTTTTCTTCTGAATGTTCAGCAATGTACAACTGGGAAATGTATTGGTGTCTGTGAAGCAATACGAGAAATACTGAAGTAGTATAGTATACTTGTGACAATTATGCATGTGTGTGTTTGTGAACGCACGTCCTCTGCTGATTTCTTTCGTCTTAGACCTGTACATACCACGTCGCACAATGCAATATAAGGTGTTTATTATTTGTCACGAACATCAATAATTTTTCTTCTAAAATTTGAGGAAATATTGCCTTCTGTTTCAGGGCTTATTTAATGGTGATGAGGTATTTACATTACTATTCTGAATCCGTTTCTCTGTCAGGTGGTGTATGTGAAGAGTGAAAGTATCCACGCCTTTTTCCTTCGGTGTGTCCTCGAATATCCCTACCGCCGCGTGTTTTGTGATGTTCGTTATTAACTTTAGTGTTGAGCACATTTAGAACAGTGATTTATATTGATATAATTTCAGTAGTCATGTTCTGTAGTAACATTGGTACATTACAGAATGTAAGCAATCGTTTAGATCTCCCATTTTGTTACGTATGTATCCAGTTTTGAACATCAGGATTCATACATACTGAATTCGAGACTATGAAAATAATACTAAGTTGTGGTGTTAATATTTTTATATTGAGTAAACTAAGTATTTAGATGTGCAAGCTTTGCAAAAGAGCGCAATGCGTTCCTACGTCGATTACTCTTTGATGGTGTGATTGGTGTTTTGAAATAGTTACTAATCATGTCGAGAATTAATCACAACTTTGAGTGAAGGAGAGAACTGCACGAAGAAGAACTTTTTTTGTAACAAAAATTACAAAATATATTTTGTGACTACTCTGTATTGAAAGGACGTTAGAGACTAATTTTAAATCTTGTAGTTTAATGAATTAAAATAACGTTCTCAGAGATGATTCAGGTTGTTCCACATGTGAGATACACAACAGATGATAGCCCATGACGAAGACAATAACATTTAACTGTAGATAGTAATGTAGAATCTTGTCCTTCGTTGATTTCTGAATTCGTTTTCAAAACTGGTTGGTTCTGAACATGAAATACTTATTAGTGCTGTAAAACTCTATGAATCGTAATGTTTTTGTTCTTTTGGCTGTGGATATTAATGTTTACACGCAATAACAAATCAATTCTCTTACAGGTACAAATGATCAACTTTGAGCCTATAAATACACCCCTCGTGGGTTTGATTTTTATATAAATTGCATAAAACTCTTGTTCGTACAAGCAAACTTAATTATTAAGTATGCAAATGCACATTGTATCTATAAGTCATTGTACATTTTATTTTGTATTTTATTTATTTTCTTATTCTGTGTTTTATGTCAATTTAACAGTATCCACAAGTTCATATCCTTAACGATTCAGTTCTTGGAATTCCGACATGAGCACATCAGCCGGCAGTTTCGCCAACTGCCGCCCCCAGTTCCTCCTTCCGAGAACATCTTAATTTTGCAGACGCAATTCTACATATGTTACGAACTTAATCATGTAACATACATATGAAACGTTTATATTCAATAACATGTATTTGTCTATAATACATTTCAATTATTGATGCAAATCTAACATTTGTCATAATGCTAAGTGGCCGGTGATTGGTCAGTTTTATCTTCGAGCACCAAGCGCCTGACTGTGTCAGCCGTTACAAAAAGAATCTCGCTTACTAAGTCAACCTTGTACGAGGCGGACGTTCCCGCCGCTTCCTCTGTCGTGTGTGACGCAATGTTGTAAAATGCACGATCTGTACATTGTCTCGCACTACAACTATTGTTAAGTGCTACGTAGTAACAAACATTCCGCATCTCCAGTTGTTGATAGTGAATGTCTCTTCTGTACAATGTGTAATTTTGCCACGTGTATAATCTTATTACGTCCTCGTGGTTACATGACTGTTTTTTCTAATACGCTATGTGCCATGTGCCATGTGTGGACATTATGAATTGTGTCAATCTAGTGATCTCCGTAAACATTATTTCTCGCATTACAGCTATTGTTAAGTGCGACGCAACAAACATTTCACGTCTCTAGTTTTTGATAGTGAATGTTTCTTCTGTGTAATATGTAACTTGCCACGTGTAGAATCTGCATTAGGGCTTGTGGTTACATACCTGTGTTGTTACTGCAAACTGTGTGATATGCCGAAGTCTACAAACTGTCTTGACTTAGTGACGTGTAATTGTTTTATTGCCAGCTCACACAGCATACTACTTTAACACATGCATAATGCAATGATAATTCACGTCCAGCTAAACTTGCATACAAGGCTACAACTCCTTTACTGTAAAATGTTTGCCTTCCTGTTCCTGGCTGTGTCAACGTAACGATATGATTGTTACTCTGAATTTGTTGGCATTGTATCACCGAAGATTCCGTCTCAACACGTATGCCGCCTCGCAGACGCTATACTTTGCCCAGCCCTGTCGACCCCCACCACTGGTGCCTGACTCCACTTGCGCGCAGCTTTAAAACGGAACACAAGTCACGCACGTTGCTTGTAGTCAAATCTGACTCATTTATTTGTATAATGTTAATTTAATTCTTAATTTCTTTTAACGTGCACTTACGTGGTTGTAATTTGTTTATCTTGCATTACAAGCATTTAATTTTATTGCAGTATTTTCACTTGTGATGACAACATTAAAAAACATTCCTTACAGAAATCACTAGACCTCTTGGCTTGTGTCTAAGCTTTACCACCCATGGTCCTTCGCTCTCAAAGGGATGGAAGTGAAATGTAATAAAAACAATAATAATAATAATTTTTTATCACAGTCTGCTAAGAAACCATCAACTTCCAACTCTTTTACATTAAACGTGAAACTGTCCTTTTAAAATGAACTAAATGAAAATGTAAAACAAATAGAGAAGGTATTATTGAATATATTTCTGCCAATAAGTCACTCACGCTAAATACCTGACTGGTGTTTGTGTTAGAGAAAAAATTGACCGAACACTGTACTTTCAAGCATCTTCAAATATAAAACTTGATAGTATAAGAATGTTTGTTGTAGCATAACTGAGACGCGTGGAACAATTTCAATCAATGTTTCCACGAATAGTGTATAGCATCCGAGAAAAACACAGCGCGATTTGATTGAAAGTATTACTAGTTTTAAAAACAGGATAATGCAACCCACACTAGTAACAAGAAGTTACTTTGCAGCTGTGTCAATTTGGTACGTTTGTGACGACAATCGGGTGGACGGGGAGACTGCAGCCGTGATGGCGTAGATTGGCAGGCAGAACGGAGTGGTACGGTGTGTATGAATAAACTACTTCCATTTTGACTTTTAGGTACAATAATCATTCTGTGAAATATAGGGTGGTTGCAGGACAATGTCAGATCCCTTAATCTTAAGACACATATATTACGTTTATATTATTTGTGTCATTCAATTATTGTGCTTGTTATGTTTAAACATAAGATTGTCATGGCCATGACAGTTATTGCTGTAATATTTAGTTAACAAGCTTCATTGATTCTGGATAATTGGTAATCAATAATTGAATTTTTTTACATATATTAATTGATAGTTAATTATTCTCTCATGTTGTATAATATATCGGATGAAAAAATGCCTTTTTTCTGCATTTCTATCTGTAAATAATCATGGTGTTATGTAATAAGGTGTAAACTTTCGTAATACAACATAATTATATTGAATTCCTGTGATAACTTATATATGGTCACAGTAATTGTTCTTCGCAGTCATAGGCTGTGACTGCTCTATCGATTGTTTCATTATCTTCCCGTTGCGGCCTGGAGTGCTTATGTCGACATTGTCGATTTTGACATTGCGCTGTCTTGACAAGTAGTCCACGCGCTTTGATACCGACCGCAGTCCAGTCGTGGATCTATAAAATACCGCCTTAGAGGCAACATAGCGCGCATATCGCTGGTGACTTGAAATGTAACTTGTCGCACGGCGTGCTCCGCCGTTGTGAGAAGCCGAGTAATCACCAGTCTCTGTCAGTTGTAATTGTATTTGAGTAATGTTTACGTAAAGTTTGTCTAATACAGCCGTTCCATGGCTTAATGTTTTGTAACTTACTCAATTTATAAAGTTTGTATTTATCTGCGTTAGTGCCCGACTCTGTGTCAAGTCGTTTGACATTTCTAATGTGTTACAGTTCTTGTATTTATTGATTTTCTTCTCTGCCCAGTGACCGTTGTGGAGTAGCTGCGCCAGTTCTGAAAATATTGTTTTCACAGCCGCTAAACAGACCTTATTATTTTAGAAGGCGAGTTTCTTGGTAATCGCCTAAAATGGCATTTATTGGTAAGTCTTGCGGATCTGTATTGCACTTGTATCAAATGTTTTTTGCGCACTTTCATTATTGTAATGCGCCTTCGGGCAAGTTTGTATTGTAATTATGCTCGATATTATTATTGGTGAGTGTTAAAAGCCTGCACCATGTGACTAATTTATTATTTTCTCCTGAGATTGTTGTAAGGCTGCCTTCATGAATTCGAGGCTCGCCGTATTTTGTATTATTGTGTTTATGATGTATGTGTGTTGTTGCAGATTTCATTAATATTTTTGTAAGTCTCGTCGTCCTGGCGAGCGCCCGACAGCACCCGAGCCCGGACCAGATTTTGTCGCTTCATAATAGCTTGCTGGTGGTTCATTGTTACGTGCATGTCTCGGACCCTTAATTGCATAGGCAATTGGTCCCAGCTTGAGGAACATTCGGCGAAAGTCTAATTTATTATTATTGTCTCATTGTGAGCAGGTAACAGCATATCTTGAATTGGTATTATTTGTGCGTATAAGTTTAAATGTGCATACAGATTCATAAGCAATAATTGTTGTTGTGCTAGTTTCAAGTAGCTTTATATTTGTGTAGAGTTTTGACACTCGTAATTTTCTATTTTTCATTCACAAAACAGCATTCAATGATTTTTCATTTTTTAAAGAGTGTGCATGTGTGTCACTGCTTTGTATTAATCTTATCAGGTTCTTGCTTGTCACCTAAAGTGGTGTTCTGCACATCAAGGATGGTTAATAAAAAAAGTAGTTTCTGCTTCATATAAATCTCTCTATTTCCAGGCTGAGGAGACTGCAAGAGTTGTATATAATATTTGTTATTGTAATTGTTGTGTGTGAAAGTCTTTGGCCTTGTTTTTGGTTTAATAAATCGTAATATATTTTCATTCGAAATAACTTGGCTCTCTGTAGGCACCTAGAAGGCTCTCATTGTCCGTGAGAGTACAAGTTGTATTTCCTTACCTGTAAATTAGTTTCCTTCGTAAGAAGTCCCGATTCCATACGAGCTCCGCCTTTTAATTAGACGCACAATCAATCCTATAAGTGAATTAAAATTGATTTCGCCACCTTCCCTTAATCAAATATTAATTATATATTAATTATCACGTAATATCGTGGCTTGCGACCGTGTTGAGTAGTAATTTCAGTAATAATTTAACAGAGCTTGTACTTTTCGATTTCGCCAGTGCGTATTTATTTTGCACACGAAACAAAAGCAAGGGAGTCGATGGAACTGAACAAATTTGTTTCTAGGAAAGTATTTAGTAACACCCTGATGAATTTTTGATTTTGTTCTAAAAAGCCCCAAAATACTGGTTTTTAAATGAATCTAATTTCATTCCATTGGCAAGTTTCTGTGAAGAATGTTTTTCTTGAGTTGGTGAAAATTTATTGTTCTATAAAGGAGCACGTTTCAAATTTCTTATTGCACGAAACAATTGTCTATTTTACATGGCACAAAATTATTTCCTTCTGGACACGATATATTCATTTTACTGCCGTAATATTCTATTTCTAAGCATACCTCCCTAATATCTGAGGAATGTATCTACGTGTATGTAGTCAAGCATAATAAAAAATGTAAGAAAGAGTACTAAATCTAAACACTTGTCGCCTATCTCGCAAACTCTTTTCGATTATCTATTGTTAAATATCTCCAGTCTTAATACAATAAGTATGATTACATTAAATCTTCAACATTAAATTAACTAGTGTTTTTGTTTCAGACTGAGATGATTTCGTTTTCAACATCTCTACAGAAACACGGCAATCGGTGGAGCCAGCAGCGTTAGGGGTGAAGGTGATTGGTTGATTCTGGGCATAAATGGCTCAAAACACTTAGTGTCTAAAGATACGAGTATGTCGTAAATGAGCTGATAATGTTCCTGGTAATTATGGAAGATGAACCTGTATAAAACGTATATTGTGTTAGATTTGTTGAAGCAGGAAATCCTGTCATGACAATATAACGTGTTGTTAACTGCACTTCTATTAACAAATTATTTATGACAACAGGCTGGAAAGGAAACTATCTAGTATTTACAAAACTGTAATTTTTGTACTTTATTTATAGAATAAAACACAGGTGGTTTTTGTTTGTGTTCATTTAGACTCGTACAGTCACGAGAACTAATTTTTTTAAGTTATTGATGTTTCAACTGTTGATGAGATACTGCGACTGTTTTCAGTTGTCTCGGACTCCTTGATCCCTACATCCTTTCCTTGTAAAATTAATTTGAAAGAAATTTGTTTAGATGCAAACGTTGAAAGCAGATTTGAGCTCTCTTGTAATACAAATTATTTGCATTAAAAATTATTTAGAACTACAGTCAAAATCCACCCCCGTTCCACATTCCTTTGGGATTAGCGAAATAAACAAGGACGGATTGTTTCCATTGCAGTTAACAGGCAAGTTTGACTTCGATTTGCCTTGTACATTAATACTTGGTGCACTCTTACACTAAGAATATTTCTAATAAATCTCTTGTTGCTGAATAAAGGAGTGAAGAGTTGTATTTTGCAGACTTCAATTTATTTTGTGTGTGTTAATTGCCTTTACCTTTTTCTTTGCGATATTTCCTTCATGCCCCACATATTCATGTTCACTCCTGGGCTCATCGAAATTGATTAAAGTCCGCTGCCTTCACTTGCTTAACCTCTAGTTATATGGACTTAACGTTCATTGCTTTTATTGCTATCCTAACTTAAAAAATACAGGTTTGTGCTTTACCTCTCATTTCTGATAAATGTACGAATTGTCTTGTGAATTCCTGTATAAAATATAATTTGCCAACCTAAAAATATTCAGAGTGCCAAAAAGATTTAAACGTCGAACGCTAAATTGTAAAATATAATATTTTGATTTTTCAACTTATAATAGAACATGCAAGTCCTGCATCAAAGTATTTGTCTACCTAAAAAATAAATATTAAAAAGGACCAAACAGATTTAAAAGTCCAACACTAAATTGTGAAATATAAATAGAAAAAATTTCAAAATACAAGTTCTCGAAGAAAATTTTAAATCTCTTTGCTAATTAGAGAAAAAAACCTACTTTCATTTTCTCTGTGAAATTCCGCTAATTTCCCCCATATGTTTTATTCTTCGTCCTATTGAAACCTACGTGTTTCCTCCATGATTCTGATTTTATTACCACATTAGTAATTATATTTTCCCTTCAATTTTGTTATCTAACTTTTACCTAGTATTCTTTGGCTAATTTCGTCGCCTTGTTCATTTGTTTCTTCTACTCTAGTAAGGTAGTTCGAGGAAGCATTACCATGACAACTATATTACACATACGTTTGTCGATACCCTTTTTATTTCAGCTTGTCATCGATTTTTACATCTACACACATTCATACATACTTCCCAGTTTATACTTACGCTTTATACATACCTTGTATCCTTTTTAATGTTGAGTGATTATGGCAGGATTTGAACCTGTGAAGCTTCTGTTGAAACTGTTCAGGAGGTTGGTGTTTTAACCACCACAGCTACACCGACAGCTGGTTCAATAGCCGAAAAATCTCAAACAATAGTCGAGTTGACTTGGAATCCACTAATCCCATACTGCAGCAATACTTATTGTCCATAATATAGAAAAAATTAAAATGTCCACCGCGAATGCCGGATAGTCGAGTGGTTTAAAGCACTGAATACACTAACGCAGGTTGCCTGGTTCGATTCCCGGTTACTCTCGTCATTCCGTTTTTTTTTAATACATTACCTTAAAAGGCCAGAAGCATGAACTGACTGAATATAGGTTTATTCTCGCAAATCCACCCCGCTGAGCTCGTGGTCTAGTGGTTAGCAGTCTAGCACCAGTAAGCGGTAGATGGATAGGTTCGAGTCCTGCCCAGTCCGATCTGTGTTACGTTCTTTTTTAAACTAGTGTTTCATACTGCGGCCAACCTGGATAAAATTAATATACATTCGTTGAATTGGTGACCGGCGTGAGTTCTCGTGGTCTAGTGGTTACCGTGTAGGATTTAGAACCATGTAAGCTGCGTGTTCAAATCCTGCCAGTACCGATTTTTATACGTTGTATTTATCTAGCGGAATATCTGAATGCAATAGAAATAGATTCATTATCCGTCGCCCACTCGACAGAGCCTCGTGGTCTAGTGGTTAGCAGACTAGCACCAGTAAGCAGTAGGTGGATAGGTTCGAATCCTGTTCAGTCCCGTCTGCTGTATACGTTTTTAAACAGTATTTCATAGTGTGGCCAACTTGGATAAAATTAATATACGTTCGTTGTAACGCTGAGCAGCGTGAGTTCTCGTGGTCTAGTGGTTACCGTGCAGGATTTAGAACCATGTAAGCGGCGTGTTCGAATCCTGTCAGTACCGATTTTTATACATTGTATTTATCTAGCGGACTATCTGAATGCAATAGAAATAGATTCATTATCATCTGCCACTCGACAAAGTCTCGTGGTCTAGTGGTCAAGGTGCTGGAGCTGTAACGTCAGGTATGTTAGGTTCGAATCCAGGTCCGGAGGATTATATTACAAAAATTATATTATTTGTTTCAGGGGGAGAGGGAATGGGGGGTGGGGTCACGCGCGCCCGCGCGTGTTAAATAACGCGCGCCCGCGCCTCATGCGCGCCCACGTGTGGGGGGGGTAGGGGGGGGGGCTATAGGGGCGAAGCCCCTCCTAGTAGGGGACTATAGTAGTACTACTGTATAGTAGTAGTACTATATACTAGTAGTACTGTATAATAGTAGTACTATATAGTAGTAGTAGTAGTAGTGCTGTATAGTAGCCCTAGGAAGCGAAGGTTAATATACGCGTGAGGCGCGCGAGTATTTTACAGTAGAGCTAAAGTAAACGATGCTTAAAATACTCGCGCGCCTCACGCGTGACGCGCGCGTATATTAACCTTCGCTTCCTAGGGCTACTATATAGTACTACTACTATACAGCACTACTACTACTATATAGTACTACTATTATACAGTACTACTAGTACATAGTACTACTAGTATATAGTACTACTACTATAGTCCCCTACTACGAGGGGCTTCGCCCCTATAGCCCCCCCCCCCTACCCCCCCCACACGTGGGCGCGCATGAGGCGCGGGCGCGCGTTATTTAACACGCGCGGGCGCGCGTGACCCCACCCCCCCATTGCCTCTCCCCCTGAAACAAATAATATAATTTTTGTAATATAATCCTCTGGACCTGAATTCGAACCTAACATACCTGACGTTACAGCTCCAGCACCTTGACCACTAGACCACGAGACTTTGTCGAGTGGCAGATGATAATGAATCTATTTCTATTGCATTCAGATAGTCCGCTAGGTAAATACAATGTATAAAAATCGGTACTGACAGGATTCGAACACGCCGCTTACATGGTTCTAAATCCTGCACGGTAACCACTAGACCACGAGAACTCACGCTGCTCAGCGTTACAACGAACGTATATTAATTTTATCCAAGTTGGCCACACTATGAAATACTGTTTAAAAACGTATACACAGACGGGACTGAACAGGATTCGAACCTATCCACCTACTGCCTACTGGTGCTAGTCTGCTAACCACTAGACCACGAGGCTCTGTCGAGTGGGCGAGGATAATGAATCTATTTCTATTGCATTCAGATATTCCGCTAGATAAATACAACGTATAAAAATCGGTACTGGCAGGATTTGAACACGCAGCTTACATGGTTCTAAATCCTACACTGTAACCACTAGACCACGAGAACTCACGCCGGTCACCAATTCAACGAATGTATATTAATTTTATCCAGGTTGGCCGCAGTATGAAACACTATTTAAAAAATAACATAACACAGATCGGACTGGGCAGGACTCGAACCTATCCATCTACCGCTTACTGGTGCTTGACTGCTAACCACTTAGACCACGAGCTCAGCGGGGTGAATTTGCGAGAATAAACCTATATTCAGTCAGTTCATGCTCTTGCCTTTTAAGGTAATGTATTAAAAAAAACGGAATGACGAGAGTAACCGGGAATCGAACCAGGCAACCTGCGTTAGTGTACTTCAGTGCTTTAAACCACTCGACTATCCGGCATTCGCGGTGGACATTTTAATTTTTTCTATATTATGGACAATAAGTATTGCTGCAGTATGGGATTAGTGGATTCCAAGTCAACTCGACTATTGTTTGAGATTTTTCGGCTATTGAACCAGCTGTCGGTGTAGCTGTGGTGGTTAAAACACCAACCTCCTGAACAGTTTCAACAGAAGCTTCACAGGTTCAAATCCTGCCATAATCACTCAACATTAAAAAGGATACATGGTATGTATAAAGCGTAAGTATGAACTGGGAAGTATGTATGAATGTGTGTAGATGTAAAAATCGATGACAGGCTCAAATAAAAAGGGTATCGACAAACGTATGAATAGTATGTGTAATATAGTTGTCATGGTAATGCTTCCTCGAACTACCTTACTAGAGTAGAAGAAACAAATGAACAAGGCGACGAAATTAGGCAAAGAATACTAGGCAAATGTTAGATAACAAAATTGAAGGGAAAATATAATTACTAATGTGGTAATAAAATCAGAATCATCGAGGAAACACGTAGGTTTCAATATGACGAAGAATAAAACACATGGGGGGAAATTAGCGGAATTTCACAGAGATGATGAAAGTATGTTTTTTTTCTCTAATTAGCAAAGAGATTTAAAATTTTCTTCGAGAACTTGTATTTTGAAATTTTTTCTATTTATATTTCACAATTTAGTGTTGGACTTTTAAATCTGTTTGGTCCTTTTTAATATTTATTTTTTAGGTAGACAAATACTTTGATGCAGGACTTGCATGTTCTATTATAAGTTGAAAAATCAAAATCATTATATTTTACAATTTAGCGTTCGACGTTTAAATCTTTTTGGCACTCTGAATATTTTTAGGTTGGCAAATTATATTTTATACAGGATTTCACAAGACAATTCGTACATTTATCAGAAATGAGAGGTAAAGCACAAACCTGTATTTTTTAAGTTAGGATAGCAATAGCAATAAAAGCAATGAACGTTAAGTCCATATAACTAGAGGTTAAACAAGTGAAGGCAGCGGACTTTAATCAATTTCGATGAGCCCAGGAGTAAACATGAATATGTGGGGCATGAAGGAAATATCGCAAAGAAAAAAGGTAAAGGCAATTAACACACACACAAAAAAATTGAAGTCTGCAAAATACAACTCTTCACTCCTTTATTCAGCAACAAGAGATTTATTAGAAATATTCTTAGTGTAAGAGTGCACCAAGTACTAATGTACAAGGCAAATCGAAGTCAAACTTGCCTGTTAACTGCAATGGAAACAATCCGTCCTTGTTTATTTCGCTAATCCCAAAGGAATGTGGAACGGGGGTGGATTTTGACTGTAGTTCTAAATAATTTTTAATGCAAATAATTTGTATTACAAGAAAGCTCAAATCTGCTTTCAACGTTTGCATCTAAACAAATTTCTTTCAAATTAATTTTACAAGGAAAGGATGTAGGGATCAAGGAGTCCGAGACAACTGAAAACAGTCGCAGTATCTCATCAACAGTTGAAACATCAACTTAAAAAAATTAGTTCTCGTGACTGTACGAGTCCAAATGAACACAAACAAAAACCACCTGTGTTTTATTCTATAAAGTACAAAAATTACAGTTTTGTAAATACTAGTTTCCTTTCCAGCCTGTCATAAATAATTTGTTAATAGAAGTGCAGTTAACAACACGTTATATTGTCATGACAGGATTTCCTGCTTCAACAAATCTAACACAATATACGTTTTATACAGGTTCATCTTCCATAATTACCACGACATTATCAGTTCATTTACGACATACTCGTATCTTTAGACACAAAGTGTTTTGAGCCATTTATGCTCAGAATCAACCAATCACCTTCACCCCTAACGCTGCTGGCTCCACCGATTTCTGTAGAGATGTTGAAAACGAAATCTCCTCAGTCTGAAACAAAAACACTAGTTAATTTAATGTTGAAGATTTAATGTAATCATACTTATTGTATTAAGATTGGAGATATTTAACAATAGATAATCGAAAAGAGTTTGCGAGATAGGCGACAAGTGTTTAGATTTAGTACTCTTTCTTAAATTTTTTATTATGCTTGACTACATACACGTAGATACATTCCTCAGATATTAGGGAGGTATGCTTAGAAATAGAATATTATGGCAGTAAAATGAATACATTGTGTCCAGAAGGAAATCATTTTGTGCCATATGGTGTAGTAAAATAGACAATTGTTTCGTGCAATAAGAAATTTGAAACGTGCTCCTTTGTAGAACAATAAATTTTCACCAACTCAAGAAAAACATTCTTCACGGAAACTTGCCAAAGGAATGAAATTAGATTCATTTAAAAACCAGTATTTTGAGTCTTTTTAGAACAAAATCAAAAATTCATCAGGGTGTTACTAGATACTCTCCTAGAAACAAATTTGATCAGTTCCATCGACTCCATTGCTTTTGTTTCGTGTGCAAAATAAATATGCACAGGCGAAATCGAAAAGTACAAGCTCTGCTAAATTATTACTGAAATTACTACTTAACACGGTCGCAAGCCACGATATTACGTGATAATTAATATATAATTAATATTTGATTAAGGGAAGGTGGCGAAATCAATTTTAATTGACTTATGGGATTGATTGTGCGTCTAATTAAAAGGCGGAGCTCGTATGGAATCGGGACTTCGTATTAAGGAAACTAATTTACAGGTAAGGAAATACAACTTGTACTCTCACGGACAATGAGAGCCTTCTAGGTGCCTACAGAGAGCCAAGTTATTTCGAATGAAAATATATTATGATTTATTAAACCAAAAACAAGGCCGAAGACTTTCACATACAACAATTACAATAACAAATATTATATACAACTCTTGCAGTCTCCTCTGCCTGGAAATAGAGATTTCTATGAAGCAGAAACTACTTTTTTTATTAACAATCCTTGATGTGCAAAACACCACTTTAGGTGACAAGCGAGAACCTGATAAGATTAATACAAAGCAGTGACAGACATACACCCTCTTTAAAAAATGAAACATCATTGAATGCTGTTTTGTAAATGAAAAATAGAAAATTACGAGTGTCAAAACTCTACACAAATATAAAGCTACTTGAAGCTAGCACCACAACAATTATTGCTTATGAATCTGTATGCACATTTAAACTTATATGCACAAATAATACCAATTCATGATATGCTGTTACCTGCTCACAATGAGACAATAATAATAAATTAGACTTTCGCCGAATGTTCCTCAAGCTGGGACCAATTGCCTATGCAATTAAGGGTCCGAGACATGCACGCAACAATGAACCACCAGCAAGCTATAATGAAGCGACAAAATCTGGTCCGGGCTCCGGTGCTGTCGGGCGCTCGCCAGGACGACGAGACTTACGAAAATATTAATGAAATCTGCAACAACACACATACATCATAAATACAATAATACAAAATACGGCAAGCCTCGAATTCACGAAGGCAGCCTTACAACAATCTCAGGAGAAAATAATAAATTAGTCACATGGGGCAGGCTTTTAACACTCACCAATAATAATATCGAGCATAATTACAATACAAACTTGCCCGAAGGCGCATTACAATAATGAAAGTGCGCAAAAAACATTTGATACAAGTGCAATACAGATCCGCAAGACTTACCAATAAATGCCATTTTAGGCGATTACGAAGAAACTCGCCTTCTAAAATAATAAGGCCTGTTGAGCGGCTGTGAAAACAATATTTTCAGAACTGGCGCAGCTACTCCACAACGGTCACTGGGCAGAGAAGAAAATCAATAAATACAAAAAGAACTGTAACACATTAGAAATGTCAAACGACTTGACAAAGTCGGGCACTATCGCAGATAAATACAAACTTTATAAATTGAGTAAGTTACAAAACATTAAGCAATGGAACGGCTGTATTAGACAAACTTTACGTAAACATTACTCAAATACAATTACAACTGACAGAGACTGGTGATTACTCGGCTTCTCACAACGGCGGAGCACGCCGTGCGACAAGTTACATTTCAAGTCACCAGCGATATGCGCGCTATGTTGCCTCTGAGGCGGTATTTTATAGATTCCCGACTGCGGTCGGTATCAAAGCGCGTGGACTACTTGTCAAGACAGCGCAGATGTCAAAATCGACAATGTCGACATAAGCACTCCAGGACGCGATAGAGCAGTCACAGCCTATGACTGCTCCCTATGAGGGAAGCGAAGAACAATTACTGTGACCATATGTAAGTTATCACAGGAATTCAATATAATAAATTGCTATAATCAAGCTTGTCAATTAAAGATTACAGCAATAACTGTCATGGCCATGACAATCGTATGTTTAAACATAACAAGCACAATAATTGAATGACACAAATAATATAAACGTAATATATGTGTCTTAAGATTAAGGGATCTGACATTGTCCTGCAACCACCCTATATTTCACAGGATGATTATTGTACCTAAAAGTAAAAATGGAAGTAGTTTATTCATACACACCGTACCACTCCGTTCTGCCAATCTACGCCCCCACAGCTGCAGTCTCCCCGTCCACCCGATTGTCGGCACAAACTTACCAAATTGACACAGCTGCAAAGTAACTTCTTGTTACTAGTTTGGGTGGCATTATCCTGTTTTTAAAACTAGTAATACTTTCAATCAAATCGCGCTGTGTTTTTCTCGGATGCTATACAGTATTCGTGGAAACATTGGTTGAAATTGTTCCACGCGTCTCAGTTATGCCACAACAAACATTCTTATACTATCGAGTTTTATATTTTAAGATGCTTGAAAGTACAGTGTTCCGTCAATTTTTTCTCTAACACAAACACCACTCAGGTATCTAGCGTGAGTGACTTATTGGCAGAAATATATTCAATAATACCTTCTCTATTTGTTTTACATTTTCATTTAGTTCATTTTAAAAGGACAGTTTCACGTTTAGTGTAAAAGAGTTGGAAGTTGATGGGTTTCTCAGCAGACTGCGATAAAAAAATATTATTATTGTTATTATTACATTTCACTTCCATCCCTTTGAGAGCGAAGGACCAAGGGTGGTAAAGCTTAGACACAAGCCAAGAGGTCTTGTGGTTTCTGTAAGGAATGTTTTTTAATGTTGTCATCACAAGTGAAAATACTGCAATAAAATTAAATGCTTGTAATGCAAAATAAACAAATTACAACCAAGTAGGTGCACGTTAAAAGAAATTAAGAATTAAATTAACATTATACAAATAAATGAAAGACAGATTTGACTACAAGCAACGTGCGTGACTTGTGTTCCATTTTAAAGCTGCGGGCAAGTGGAGTCAGGCACCAGTAGTGGGGGTCGAAAGGGCTGGACAAAGTATAGCGTCTGCGAGCCGGCACACGTGTTGAGAAGGAATCTTCGGTGATACAATGCCACCAAATTCAGAGTAACAATCATATCGTTACGTTGACACAGCCAGGAACAAGAAGGCAAACATTGTACAGTAAATGAGTTGTAGCCTTGTATGCAAGTTTAGCTGGACGTGAATTATCATTGCATTATGCATGTGTTAAAGTAGTATGCTGTGTGAGCTGGCAATAAAACAATTACACGTCACTAAGTCAAGACAGTTTGTAGACTTCGGCATTAACACAGTTTGCAGTAACAACACAGGTATGTAACCACAAGCCCTAATGCAGATTCTACACGTGGCAAGTTACACATTACGCAGAAGAAACATTCACTATCAAAAACTAGAGACTTGGAATGTTTGTTGCGTCGCACTTAACAATAGCTGTAGTGCGAGAAATAACGTTTACGGAGATCACTAGCTTGACACAATTCATAATGTCCACACAGGGCACATAGCGTATTAGAAAAAACAGTCATGTAACCACGAGGACGTAATAGAGATTATACACGTGGCAAAATTACACATTGTACAGAAGAGACATTCACTATCAACAACTGGAGATGCGGAATGTTTGTTACTACGTAGCACTTAACAATAGTTGTAGTGCGAGACAATGTACAGGACGTGCATTTTACAACATTGCGTCACACACGACAGAGGAAGCGACGGGAACGTCCGCCTCGCACAAGGTTGACTTAGCAAGATTCTTTTTGTAACGGCTGACACTGTCAGGCGCTTGGTGCTCGAAGATAAAACTGACCAATCACCGGCCAGTTAGCATTATGACACATGTTAGATTTGCATCAATAATTGAAATGTATTATAGACAAATACATGTTATTGAATATAAACATTTCATATGTATGTTACATGATTAAGTTCGTAACAAATGTAGAATTGCGTCTGCAAAAATAAGATGTTCTCGGAAGGAGGAAATGGGGGCGACAGTTTGCGAAACTGCCGACTGATGTACCCATGTCGGAATTCCAAGAACTGAATCGTTAAGGATATGAATTTGCGGATACTGTTAAATTGACATAAAACACAGAATAAGAAAATAAATAAAATACAAAATAAAATGTACAATGACTTATAGATACAATGTGCATTTGCATACTTTATAATTAAGCTTGCTTGTACGAACAAGAGTTTTATGCAATTTATGTAAAAATCAAACCCACGAGGGTGTATTTATAGGCTCAAAGTTGATCATTTGTACCTGTAAGAGAATTGATTTGTTATTGCGTGTAACATTAATATCCACAGCCAAAAGAACTAAAACATTACGATTCATAGAATTTTACAGCACTAAAATAAATATTTCATGTTCAGAACCAACCAGTTTTGAAAACGAATTCAGAAATCAACAAAGGACAAAATCCTATATTACTTCTAGAGTTAAATGTTATTGTCTTCGTCATGGGCCATCATCTGTTGTGTATCTCACATGTGGAACAACCTGAATCATCTCTGAGAACGTTATTTTAATTCATTAAACTACAAGATTCAAAATTATTCTCTAACGTCCTTTCAATACAGAGTAGTCACAAAATATATTTTTGTAATTTTTGTTACAAAAAAACGTTTTTCTTCGCGCAGTTCTCTCCTTTACTCGAAGTTGTGATTAATTCTCAACATGATCTAGTAACCATTTCAAAACACCAATTGCACCATCAAAGAGTAATCGACGTAGGGACGCATTGCGCAAAGCTTGCACATCTAAATACTTAGTTTACTCAATATAAAAATATTAACACCACAACTTAGTATTACTTTTCATAGTCTCGAATTCAGTATGTATGAACCCTGATGTTCAAAACTGGATACATACGTAACAAAATGGGAGATCTTAACGATGGCTTACATTCTGTAATGTACCAATGTTACTACTGAACATGACGCTGGCGCAAAGAGTTAAATATTCAACACAACATAACATTTCGTTCATATTTTTATAATTTCATAAATTATATCAATATAAATCACTGTTCTAAATGTGCTCAACACTAAAGTTAATAACGAACATCACAAAACACGCGGCGGTAGGGAAATTCGAGGACACACCGGAGGCAAAAAGGCGGGGATACTTTCACTCTTCACATATACCACCTGACAGAGAAACGGATTCAGAATAGTAATGCAAATACCTCATCAACATTAAATAAGCCCTGAAACAGAGGGCAATATTTCCTCAAATTTTAAAAGAAAAATGACTGATGTTCGTGACAAATAATAAACACCTTATATTGCAATGCGCGACGTGGTATGTACAGGTCTATGACGAAATAAATCAGCCGAGGACGTGCGTTCACAAACACACACATGCATAATTGTCACAAGTATACTATAATACTCCAGTATTTCACGTATTGCTTCACAGACACCAATACATTTCCCAGTTGTACATTGCTGAACATCCAGAAGAAAACACACAAACATGAAAAAGCAGCTGCCACAAGGTCAAACAGGTCTACTTACTTGATTTGATATTTAAAGCAATATTTCTTCATATCACATCGCTATATAATTTTGCGCATGTTAACAATGACCAATACACTGCATTTCGAAACCAGAATGTTATGTGCATAGTATGGAATGTACGAACATGACCACACTCGCACGCAATAAGAAATATCAGCTGCCTCTAAAAAACACCACTATTTCATTAGGCATGACCTAAGGGATATTTCCTCTAATAATCCGTCTTTCGCAGAAAATTGACAATAAAAACCACAATACTTTTGTCGAACATAAGCTAATTACTAGTTACAGGTCCAACAGGTGGAAAGATAACAGCATAGACTGCCTTCCTCATATATCCGGTTTTACTTCAATTTTGCAAGATAATGGAAACAATAAACCTACAAAATATTGCGGCGAACCAACAAGGGTCGTTGACATTTAACAACGTATGGTTTTCGGTGATTCTTCATTCGCACCGACGACGTGATATCACAAGAGGTGATACGCAAATATAACTTTTAAAATGCGATCTGCATACTCTCGAGTTTTATGATTTCGACCAGTACACATGTCTCATATCCTATGTACAAGAATTAACAACTGTACTAATGTGGTGGCATCTTCGACGCGGAATTGAGAGTTCTCGTAGCTCTTCTGCTAACAGGGTTTATTGCTTCCTGTGTACGTTTCACTAAATACAAGTGCTAAAAAATAATGTCAAGCACTTATTCATTACTCGTATTTTTATGCAAGCACAAGTGTGATATCCGCCAACACATTTATCAAAACTCTTTTTCAATCAAACGTGCATGTCATTTTAACGCTGCATCATTCATCACCGAATTCCGGACACAGCCCTCCAAGATTTGAGTTTTTCACGCAATGGTGGGAAATACCACCAGACACCTGAAAATGCTTAACCGAGAACAAATGCATTGGTTCCTTCTCGACGTTCACTTATGAAGGCCAGCATAGACATTTTTCCTAAGAAACACTACTGAACAGCTTACATATTATTAAAAATTACCTGGATCGCAAAATTACGACGCAGCCGTTCTGGTTGTGCGTTTTCCCTGCTTGAAAGTCCGCTTGGTTCTCCCGATTTTCACGTTGTCGCATGAAATACTACATACCTGAAAAACACTGAAGGAATGCTTCTTGTTAAACGAATATACAATATAATAATAATTTTCTAACTAAAAATAGTTGACTTCATTGTTTTGTAGTAGACAATGCAACCCCTTATCCTGTCTGGGAGTTTACGCTGTGTTTGACCACATGTTACACAAAATACTACCTACATGGAAAATTCAGAAAGCTCATTACTTATACGCAAGTTACTCGTCAAACATACATCGAGAAAACATTGAAACGTTTGCAAGATTCAAAATATTGCTCTTCCTTTGTGTTCAAAGTATTTTACAAACTCGAATCTACAACATGATGTCCTCTCTTTGTATTCTAGAGTATACCAGCATATGTAATAGGATGATGCCACCAACTACCTAAAAAGTATTTAATATGAACTTATTAGTGAACTAATGTAGGGGCAATATTGACATATTCTCAAAGAAATAACACTTTATAGCTGTTTTCTTAATAAAAGTTACCTACAAAATCCTGGATCGCCAAATTTCGTCACAGCCAATCAGGCTGTGTCTTTCTGTGATTAAAAATTGGGATGTTCCAATTTATTCGTGACGCATGAAAGGTTACCTACCTGAAAAACACTGAACGAATACGTTTTATTTAAAAACGAATAGACAAAATTGTGATCATTATTTTTCCCATATGAAATTCAATTTTCTGAAAAAAAAAGTTAAAAATAATTATTACCGATACAATTGCAATGAGGAATTCCAGCAATTTCGTAAGGAAAAAATCATAGAATACTTCCGAATTAATAAATAATGTGACACTATTCCGTCAGTCACTCACCTGCCACCTCGTAATTCAGCCATTTGCGAGACCTTGTTCTGCAACTCTCTTTGAAAAATAGAAAAGTTGCTTAAAAACAGAAAGCCTCAAAATAGCAAAAAAACTAATTTTTAATTTGATTATATTGGCGTTCTTTATAACATTTCACATTGATCGTGTGGATGATTCACGGACTAGATATAGATATTAGCTTTATTCCACAATTGAGCAGATGTTGCCCCGTGGCACAACGCAGAAACATAGAAGTAGATTTACAATTACAAACAAAAATATATGAACTAGTGGAGCTACAGATCGGCACAGACTTCCCCGTGTTATTTTTCTATTTCCTTGGGTCTGGGGTAGATATTCGGAATTGCCACACTCGTGCCAGCTGCCATCTGTAGCCTACACCATTTATAACTCAAGAACGACTGAACCAATTTTAATTATCTGTTTTGTGGATCCATATCCGTCCCGAATAACAGAATAACTAATAATATATCGAAAAATGGCACAACATGGTGCTGAAAAATTAAAGCTACATATTCATGCAAACGCAGCCCGCTACACAGTTCGAATCTATATCGTTAAATAACTCTTAAACGAGGCGTTCTAGGGATTTAGAAACTAAAATTTTGAGGCCAAAAGCCGCACAGAAACATATCTCGCACCGTATTCTACACGATGAGATCTTTTTGAATATTCTAATACATTTTTGCTGGTCCGGCGCTTTTCAATATTACCCCATCTACTCAAAGACGTGCAGAATCAAAGTAAATAAAACAAAGTCGGGTTAATTAAACCATTTATAACTCAAGAAAGACTGGACCAATTTTAATTACCTCCGATTTGTTGGATTCATCTCCGCCCCGAATAGCAGAATAACTAATAAAATATCGGAAAATTTCACGAAAAATAATTATACAGAAAATTAATCTAATGTATAAAAATCAATGCTTGTTGGTTCGTGCTTAATGCGCTGTCGTACCAGTCATCCAATTGCATAAAAAATGTGTCTTATTGCTTGCACTTGCGGGAAGAACATAGGCTTAGTTCAATTATTGTAACTCCACTAAATGGCACTAGAGCACATGATGGCTTTTCAGGTGAATGCAATTCCCAATTCACGTTCATTGTTGCTGGGCGTTGCAGTATGCCGTGAAGCGAGATCGAAGAGAACACGTGAAGCAGGCAGCGCAAGTTGATGAGAGGAGAGGGAAAAATATAAAGGTAAAAAGAGGGAAAGAGAAGAAAAAGAGAAAATAGAGAGGGAAAATACAGTGAGGGGAAAATAGAGAGAAGGAAAATAAAGAGGGAAAATAGAAGGAAATAGATGTGGAGGAACAGAGAGAGGATAGTAGATAATAGAATAAAATAGAGAGGGAGAAAGAGACGCAGAGAGGGAGAAAGAGACGCAGAGAGGGAGAAAGAGAGACAGACGTACTAAGAGAGACAGACGTACAAAGAGAGACAGACGTACAAAGAGAGACAGACGTACAAAGAGAGACAGACGTACAAAGAGAGACAGACGTACAAAGAGAGACAGACGTACAAAGAGAGACAGACGTACAAAGAGAGACAGACGTACAAAGAGAGACAGACGTACAAAGAGAGACAGACGTACAAAGAGAGACAGACGTACAAAGAGAGACAGACGTACAAAGAGAGACAGACGTACAAAGAGAGACAGACGTACAAAGAGAGACAGACGTACAAAGAGAGACAGACGTACAAAGAGAGACAGACGTACAAAGAGAGACAGACGTACAAAGAGAGACAGACGTACAAAGAGAGACAGACGTACAAAGAGAGACAGACGTACAAAGAGAGACAGACGTACAAAGAGAGACAGACGTACAAAGAGAGACAGACGTACAAAGAGAGACAGACGTACAAAGAGAGACAGACGTACAAAGAGAGACAGACGTACAAAGAGAGACAGACGTACAAAGAGAGACAGACGTACAAAGAGAGACAGACGTACAAAGAGAGACAGACGTACAAAGAGAGACAGACGTACAAAGAGAGACAGACGTACAAAGAGAGACAGACGTACAAAGAGAGACAGACGTACAAAGAGAGACAGACGTATAAAGAGAGACAGACGTACAAAGAGAGACAGACGTACAAAGAGAGACAGACGTACAAAGAGAGACAGACGTACAAAGAGACAGACGTACAAAGAGAGACAGACGTACAAAGAGACCGCACGCACAGACGGACACACGCACAGACGGACACACGCACAGACGGACACACGCACAGACGGACACACGCACAGACGGACACACGCACAGACGGACACACGCACAGACGGACACACGCACAGACGGACACACGCACAGACGGACACACGCACAGACGGACACACGCACAGACGGACACACGCACAGACGGACACACGCACAGACGGACACACGCACAGACGGACACACGCACAGACGGACACACGCACAGACGGACACACGCACAGACGGACACACGCACAGACGGACACACGCACAGACGGACACACGCACAGACGGACACACGCACAGACGGACACACGCACAGACGGACACACGCACAGACGGACACACGCACAGACGGACACACGCACAGACGGACACACGCACAGACGGACACACGCACAGACGGACACACGCACAGACGGACACACGCACAGACGGACACACGCACAGACGGACACACGCACAGACGGACACACGCACAGACGGACACACGCACAGACGGACACACGCACAGACGGATTTTCGATTGCTTCGTCTGTGCGTCGAACAACTGCGTCTGTCCACATTTTCGTTATCACTGCACGGCAACGAATTTTTTCGTCTAGCATTACATCACATTCCCTATACTATGTATATTACTGGAGTAGCGAAAGAAACAGAAAAAATTTAAATCACTTCACTTCACCTCAAAACAATTTACCTAAATATTACAATACTTTTTATCTGTATTCACTACTACAACACTACCCAAATATATCTAAAACATCAAAGTAATAATTTCCTACATCACCTGTCTGGCGGGCTCTTGCATGGTTTCTCCCACTCCTATTTGTAGCATGAAATAACCTTAAAAGCAATTACCAAAACTCATAGTTACTTGATCTCGTTTTAATATGACCTCACAATTTTTTTTTAATTCTGGAAGCGCTCTGTTCCTTCTTAATACTAATAAGCCTCACAATGTCCATACTGCACATTTCCCCCGACAGTAGCTCTGAAGTTTTCACGCCGCTGGTTTCCCTCACTATTTTTCATCAAATTGTATTTGACGTTTGAAGAATACTAACTTCTTATTTTCTAACAGCTAAGCCAAGGGAAATCAACATTTTCTTCTTAAAAATACATTGAATCACATATGACGTCACTGCTTCTGGATTGTGGTTCGTTCACCTTGGCTATTGGGTACTTCATCACCTACTACACGCAAAATACCTTAACACCGAAAACTCTCGTTGTACTTCAATACGAAGGACCTAGAAAAAGGCAGATCATTTTTGTTTTCAACACGTCACTTCAAAGAACAGAAATAACTGGATGACATTTAATCTAACGAAAGAGGGCACAATCCTAGTTCTACAACACACACAAAACGCATTAGTTATTTAATGTTGGAAAATATTTGCTATATTTTGAATATGCTAAATGCTGCACTTTCCTTGTATTAAAGAAAAATTCTGCATCGCCGGTTTTTCAATAGCTGCTCGAAATGTGGGGTTTCAATTGTTCGAGTCGGGATGATTCCTCTAACTCTTACACTCTGCAAAAACACAATATTCTTGAAAACTTTAAGAAGTACAATAGACTGATTAATTTGAATACACGATTAGAAATGTTAGATACAATACATTTTCCTTCCTTTTAGAAGAATCCTGTGTCGCCTACTACTTGACTTGACTCTCTTCAATGCGTCTAGGGTGCGGGTTCTCAGAAGTAAATAAACTGCCTGAGGAAAAAAGAACACATTTCCTATTAGTGCAGGAACCATGTAAGTCGCAATCCTCTACTCTCCTCATACCGAGAGAAAAAAATCCCTTTTCCCCGTTTCTGCAGTTTCGTAGCTCGCGATTATATCATCTATCGTTCCAACATGCTCCATGGATTACAGGTTGTATATAAAACTCCGAACTAATACTCCCCTTATCTTGTAAGAGAATCTTCGTATGCGGAATTCCAGGTATAACCATCCGCGTTGTGAGTTTACAAAACATCTGGCTCTGCATTACTGGCTAGAATACAAGATACCTGAAAAATGTCAAGCAAATACTTTTCCTTAACAGAATCAGAATTGCATAGTTTAAACAATGTTTTGGTATCGAAATACAGTCCAGTACATTTATAAAAGTCCCACAGTGGTGAATTTGATCACAATCGGGTTTTCGATGCATAAATTTAGAGATGGTGTCTCCAGTGCTGCATGCATGAAGGACAAGCTATCTTAAATGAAGAAAACCTCTAATTAATTGTTTGTTATAGTATATGATGAATGACATTAATAATCACTGTCTGAAACAAGAACATTCACAGAAATGTAAGTAGTTATTAATAAAGATTTCAAACTAGTATCAAATGGTTTTACTCAACTCACATTCAAATTAATTCAGTTACTTAGCACACGATACCAAGTTCCATATTCATTATTCACACTTACTATTGAGAAGTTTGCTTTCCAGATATTCTTTCGCCATGGCAGCAAGAGATACATTCATGTAATTTATAGAAGAGAATATAGGGTGTAGAATCAATGTAGGGCAATATGTTCGGAAACCTATAATCTTATGATACGTCTAAATTCTTTCAGAGTATCATCAACACCCTGCAATTATTTTCAACACGATCTATTGACGTAAACATTAATTTGATTTATCCACAGAATAAATTTGTTCGATTCTATTTAAAAGCAAAAAATCGTTTTGGGTGATATTATTCACTCAATTTTAAATTCAAGTTCAAGTTCAAGTTCAAGTTCAAAGAGAAAATCACGTTACATTTCCTACCTCATTTCTCAGCCTTGTCACGTAGTTATAAAACGATTTAGTATACAAAGATGACAGTCATGTAATTAATTTTGAAATTAAATTAGTATGTAAAATTTATATGCAAAAGTGTTGTTATTCGACACATTTGTTCAAAAGTGCTCTTAATTTATATTAATATGGTCGCAAACTTTCCAATTATTTGCGAATGTGATGTGCAATGAACCTAGGAGACGTCTGTTCCCTTCCTCCCTGATTATCAAAGTATTAATTACTAGTTTAATTTTTTATATACAATACTTTACATTAATGTGCAACTAAACATATTGGCAGAATTATATGCTGATTCATTTGGAGAAGAAAGGAATTAATTTCAAACGTGACATTGTGATAAAATGCAACTTTAATGTAAATATAACACGTAACCAAAAGTAATAATATACAATCTGTAAAACTATAAAAAAATACGATTGTAAATGCTTGTATAATATTGCTATAAGTGGTAATGAAATGATACTAATGGAAATCCGTGCTATTTAGTAGAGGGTTAATAAACAGAGGTATATAGCGAAATCATCGTTGTTTTTTTTTTGGTGTGTGTGTGTGTGTGTGTGTGTGTGTGTGTGTGTGTGTGTGTGTGGATAGTGATTCACAATTTTCATGTATTCAGAAAGGAAAATGAATGCATTCTCCTTCAGTGTATCCTCTCTCGTGTTGTCTGGCGTACCCTGCTCTGTTCTATTCTACCCTATTCTGCCCTTTGCGATCGTCGTCCTCTGAGCTGCCTTGCCTGATCCCGATGCTACCCTCCTTACCGCCATGTTATCCGTTATGTCGACATTTCAAATTTAAGGAGTAATATACGTAGTGTAGGGAAAATTATGTAATGCAGGTCGAAAAAATAGCGAATTTTCGATTGAAAAAAATTCATTGCCTGGCCGTCATAATGTAAAAGTAGATAATCCAGATGCTAAATTAAGAAAAACTAGTGATGCAACAAATTGGCACAGATTCCCGTATTAGTTTTCTATGTCCTTTCGTTTCGGCTAGCTATTCGGCCTTTACATACTCTTACCAGCTGCCATCTATCGCCGCCTAGTCTACATTTTTGTTGATATTTTTTTTAATCTTTCGTTTTCTTATTGTAGAATAGAAATATTATTTTAAGAATATTAAAGAGCAGTACAACCCAATAGCAATTTGTTTTCAAACATTTGGAGCCGTTTTTAAGAGTTTCCGTAAATGAGAAAATTAAAGTTGTTTTTCACAGGAATCTTTTGTAATTCGAAAAAATTAATTTTAAGTCATTTGAAGATCTTGAATTAAGTTTTTCGACAACTTAAGAACTTTCTCTGAAAAGCACTTTAAATTTCGCAATTTTAGTCGCGCTTAAACCCTATTTTCTTAAAAACGGTTCCAAATTTTTCAAACAAAATTGCAATTTAGGTCGAGGTTTTTGTGTTCTTTATTATTTTAAAATTATTATTTCCGTTCTACCACTAGAATAGAGGAATATTAAGAAAATGCTAAAACATTTACTTTTGCGGCGATAGATGGCAGATTGCAAGAGTATGTGGCAAGTATGACTAGCTAGCCGAGACCCGAGGAAATAGAAAACTAATACAGGAAAGTGTGTGACATTCTGTAGCTCCAATAGTTCGTTATCAGTGCCTGGCATTTACTTTTTCTGCCGAAAATCTACCGGTTTTTCGCGCAGCATTACGTAACTTTCCCTACACTTCACACATTTCTCTATACAAAGAAGTAAAAATCCCTAGCACGTGAAGAAAACAGAAACCCTGTTTTATGGGTACTTGATACCGAAAAAGCAATTGAAATCAAAACGTGTGTCCGTCTCTGCCTGTCAGTCCGTCTCAGCCCGTCAACCAGTCTCGGTCTGTCATTATCAAATTTTCTCAAAAACGGCTTAACATTTTTGCTAAATTTCTTGTGAGAATAGAGTAAAATACAGTCAGTAAGGTGGCATACATCCAATCCTTAGAAATAACTCTGAAATTTCGAAAATTGCAAAAGTTTGAATTTTACGGCGTCTTCCGCGAACTACAAAATTGCAGATGGAGGTTTTTCCTTCAAATAAAATATTATTCATCCTGAATTCTGTCTTTAAGTGTACTGAAATGTACCGACAATGTCACGTCATAGACTATTACGAGATCGCGCCGTTTTAACTGTCATCATTTACCCATGTTATATTCGTGACCCGTTCCGAATTTATAGAAAAATTTTGGGCGCCAGGAACAGGTTATGATAACTGATAATTAAAACCAATGCTTCCACAGCTAATTTTAACGAATGGATAAATGTCCGGCTAGCTTGGTCAATGGGTCACGTAATGGATAATCGCTATCTCCTAGATAGCCGATTATTTGTTCTGCCAACTATACACTATGGCGAGGAATCTGAAAGGAAATAATTATATATCTCTAACTACTTAGCAGTTGTGATTGACCAAATGAAAATCATCTTTTCATTTCCAAAAGAAAAGTTTAACAATTTATTGACTTCTATTGACAATTGTTCTGCCTTTAGGTCATGACCTCGTTTTAAAATAAAACCTTTCTACTGCAGTACTTATCTAACGCGGTCTTGACCGACGGCGCCCCGCAGTATCTTCTCACTTGAATGCTGATAATCCCAAGTCCAATTTCTCTCTTCTAATCTTGCGACGCTGCCGACGAATTCAGCCCTCACTGCCTAGAATATCTTTCGGTTCTTACTTGATATTCACAGTTCCTATTTCTCCCCAACTACGTGGTAAAACATTAAAAGTCCAAAACCGCAATATAAAAAACTTTCAAAGTCGTAAGCGAATTTACTACTACACATCAATTTTCAGAGTCCGAAAACCATTGAGTCTCAATCTTACAAGTCCAACTCCCCTTATGTTAATCTCGCGAGCGATCTGTACCATTCGACGGCCTCTATCAGAATGTCATTTACACCTCCGTTTTTCGCCCTCAACGCCTCGGTATCCGTCCTTCATTCTTATTTTTTTAAACAAAACGACAAAATTCGACAGTCTATTCTCAGGAGTTGACAGTCTATTCTCCCTTAGCCAATCCATTTATTTCTTACCAAATTTTCTCGTAAATGGCTCTAATTTTTTTCTTCAAACTTTTGGAGGGATAGTGCTATTTGCAGTCTTTAATATGATGTAAAGTTTATTTTGAGGATTTTTTTGTTTTTTGAAAAATTACGCTGTATGTAAAGAAGTTTGCCATTTACGACGAGGTTTTTGTGTTCTTAAATATTCTAAAATTAATATTTCCGTTCTACCATTAGGTAACCGAGAAATTAAGAAACTGTCAAAAAATGCGCGTAAAATGTACTTTGTGCGTAGATATAAGTGGCAGCTGGCAAGAGTATGTGGCAATTCCGAGCCACAGACCCAAGGAAATAAAGGATTACGGGAAAGTCTGTGCGATTCTCTAGCACCACTAGCTTATTTAACAGAAACGGATCGGGGAATACTTCGCTAGTATTTTTTTATACTGAAGTGCATAAATACAATCAAGTAAAAAATAAGCCTATTCAATTAGTATGAACTACGCATCAACTACTCTCCAACTACGCATCAACTACTCTCCAACTACGCATCAACTACTCTCCAACTACGCATCAACTACGCATCAACTACGCATCAACTACTCTCCAATTACGCATCAACTACTCTCCAACTACGCATCAACTACTCTCCAACTACGCATCAACTACTCTCCAACTACGCATCAACTACTCTCCAACTACGCATCAACTACTCTCCAACTACGCATCAACTACTCTCCAACTACGCATCAACTACTCTCCAACTACGCATCAACTACTCTCCAACTACGCATCAACTACTCTCCAACTACGCATCAACTACTCTCCAACTACGCATCAACTACTCTCCAACTACGCATCAACTACTCTCCAACTACGCACCAACTACTATTAAAGTGCGCATTATCTACCCTTACATTCGCATAAACTACCCGTATTCTACGCATTAACCACCCTTAAATTACGCATTAATTACTCTTGATCTGCGCATTAATTACTTTTGAACTACACATTAACTACTTACTAATTAACAACACTTAACAATTCTACTCTATCCTTCACAATTCTACTTTACACTTTGAAAATAAAATATTCGTAATTCCATGTACCAACTGTATTTGCTTCAGACTTCCGTTCTGGTTCGAAACGTCGAGGTTATTCAACATTATCAGCCGAAACGAGGTATGTAGTTGAAAAAGATATCTGTAGGTTGCACTTAGTAGTATGGATAGACGGACAGACGGACAGACGGACGTTTTGAAAAAAAACACTTTTTCGTTGCCATGAGACCTCATTCAGTTAATTTCCATTGAATTATTTGAAGGAAAAATCTCTATCTTCAATTTTGTAGTTGGAGGAACGTGCCGAAAAAAATTCGAGTTTTTGAAATTTTCGAAAATTCAGAGTTAATCGTTGAAATGGGACCTATGCCACCTTAATAAGCGTATTTCACTCTACTCTTAAAAGAAATTGAAGGAAAAAAATTGGAGCCGTTTTTGAGAAAACTTTGAAAATGTCCGAGAGGATTTATGTAAAGTATCTCCAAATTTTGAAGAATATCTTTCGCCGTCGAGTCGCCTCGAGTGGAACAGGATCGACCAAGAAATATTCATTTTGGAAGAAATCATACTTATGGCTTCGGGGGGGTAGTGGTGTTGACGGACGGTCTCACGTTTTTAAAAGCATCCCTTTTTCGGTATCTAGGGACCCCAAAACGTGCATTTCCGTCGAAATCACGAAATCGATTTTCTGCAGCATTACATAACTTTCTTTATACTACATATATTACTCCGTATATGCGTACGTATACGGGAAAATATAACATACAGAATATTTATAGCCAGTTTACAATTGAAGCACAATGTAACTAGTAACTTCCAATCCACTTCGACTCAGATTTTTTAACTAAAAACCACAGTTCGTAATTAATAACTAACAACGTAGGTAAGGTTTAGTTGAACCCAACAATTTAATAATTACTTCTGGCACTAATTATTATTACGAATATATATATATATATATATATATATATATATATATATATATATATATATATATTAGTTTTCACTTCCAATAAAATAATCCGGACTTCATTGGTTGAAAACCTACAGATGATATTGAATTTAGTTTTTAGTTACCTCAGCCCTGCATCGGTAGACAATCCTGTGCTGGGAGGAGTTGCAGAGGGACGTTACCTTAGTAATAATAGATTTCGATTTTTAATGTCTGTTTGGAAAAGGCAGAATTTTCATACCCCTGAAGTAAAAGCAAAATGAACAAATATTACATTTTTCACAAAAAAATCTAATAATAATTTGTAGCTATATTCTGTAATTCATTGCTCATTATAATCTCAAAATCGATTTTCCTAATAATTACTTTATAATATTCTGTTATACGATTGTATACGACAAAGTAAAATTAGAACCAATGATTCAGATGCAAAGTGGTCGTGTACTATATTAACAACTCTTAACGTAAGAAATCAACAAAACTCTTGAATGCACAACGGTACGTCTTCATTCCTAAGAATTGAAATTATATATAATAAAGCAACTTGCATTAACTTTTGAAGTTTTAGAGGACGTAAACAACGACGAAAAAAGGATATTTTCCAACTTTTATATCAACTAAATAATAATTTATCTCTCTAGCTTCAGGCAAGAAAACATTTTCGTGCTATTAATTTAAAAGTATTTGCAATGTACTCGTAAATTACAATTGACGATATAAATTACACTCGTAGATGAAAATCGAACTTTGAAAGCTTAATAAAGAGACTGCTGATGAAACCAGCCCCAAAGCCTTGGAAAAAAACAATAATACAAGGTTCATGGTGGATTGAATACCTGAATATAAACATTATGGTCATCTGCGCTTTCTTTTCCTCTTCCTCATTCTCATCCTCTTTCTATACTTCGTGAACACAATGAACCTGAAGAATAAAAGAAGTAAATATCAACAATACATTGGTTTCTATACATATTTCTACATAATTTTAATATTTTTCAGCATCCAAGCACTTACCTCGCCGCAAAGATCCATCAAGCGGAAAATTCATGATGGATTCTTCGAGATGGATCTTTTATCATGTAATTATACGGAAGAAACAGACCTGAAAAATGTATCAAGCGATAATGTAAACAATACCAAACGATCTTCTGCTTCAAATATCTGAATATCTAAAGTAAAGTAATTTACTACAGAACGGTTCACACTTTCCCGTATTAGTTTACTTTTTCCTTTGGTCTCGGCTAGCTATTCGGACTATTGCAAGCTGCCATCTATCGCCGCCCACATTACATTTCTTATTTTTTTCGGTTTCTTAATAGTAGAACGGAAATATAATTTTGACAATATTAAAGAACAGTGCAAACTTCTATATGGCAATTTTCTTTGAAAAATTAGGAGTCGTTTTTAAAAAACTGGCCTTTAAGCGCTACTGTAAATGCGAAAATTTGAATCTTTTTTTCACAAGAATCTTTTGTGATTTCGAAAAACTTCATTAGAAGTCATTTGAAGCACCTTAACTCACAAATTCAATCGTGTTTATAAATTGCTGGAAATGTGCATAATAATATTGTGAGAGATTTTTCAAAAACATTTAATTTGTGTAATTTATTAAAATACAAAAAATATTCCAAAATGAACTTTATCACGAAATCGATACGTCTTCATGGGAACTTGGCTACGGGAACTCGGCACCACGGGAAAGATAGCAATATGGACCTATGGGGTACACCAGTTTCAGCTGAAAGTGGCAACACATGCAGCTGGATACGTGCGGGCGAAAATAGGGGAGGGGTAGTTACATGAAGCAACTGTACGCATCACGAATACGCCTATCGATAAATTCGAAGACTTCCGTGACCGACTTAAAGGACGCGATGGGTCGCAGCCTAGTCATAATCACTGGCGACTTTAATGCCTGGGCAGCTCAATGACAAATCACCGAGGTAGAGCTGTGTTGGAAGCCTTCTCGCCGGTGAATGTGGCTTTGGCGAACACTGGAAGTACTAACACACTTCGCGGAGGGAATGAGGGATCTATTGTGGACCTAAACGTTTTGAGAGAGAACAGATATGAAATGGGAGTTCAGCGAGCGCTCTACTCACCGCGACCGTCAGGCAATGCTCTGTGAAGTGCAGGAATTTGTTCTAGTGGGATGATACAAGAAGCGGAGAAATGAAATGAAGGGCAGAAAGCGACCGAACATGACGCACACGTGTTGAGTACCATACAAGCGGAAGCTGGTGAACTAATAGGCACACCCAACAAAGCCCTACAATTGATGGACAAAATCGCCAAAGCATGTGTTGCCGTGATGCCTAGAAGAGTGGGAAATCCTACTGCCTTCCAATGTACTAGTGGAACGAGGAAATTGCACAAATAAGGCAGAAATGCCTGCCGGCGAGGAGACTACACCTACGAGCATGAGGAAGAAAATCAGAGGTGGTCCGACGTCAACAATAACCGCGCAACCTTGAAAATGCCATCAAGGATAACAACGTTGAAGCTGGGCCCTGCTGTGGAATGAAGAGAACAATGATCCATGAAGAAGACCCTACAGAATTATAATGTGGAAAATGAGTGCCTGACTGCGCAACCACTCTTCATAGAATAGTCACCACGCTTCTCCGAGATGTCCAAGAGTGACTCCAGGAGCTCGAGGCGAGACACAGGGAGTACGATTACAGATACCCTGTCACAGAGGAAGAACTCAAAACTCACTCGTGAAAGGGTGGGGAACAACGAGGTTCCAGGTCCAGACGGCATCCCAAACATCGCCCTCAAAGCAGCAATTCTAACTTGCCCCAATCTTTTTAGAGACATATACGAGGCGTGCGTACGAGAGGACGTGTTTCCAGATAAATGGAAGATGCAGCGACTTCGACTACTTCTAAAGGGGAAAGGTCCAATAGAGAGAGCATCGTCCGTCCGGCCTACATGCGTGCTGGACATGGCTGGGGAAGTACTGGAGCAATCATGTGGAACAAGCAATGGAGAGCACAGAAGGACTTGCAAAAAAAAAGAAAAGGATTTTGAAAGGCGAGATATACAATAGATGCCGCTCAACATGTAGTAGACATGGCGCGGATATTAATACAAGGCAAAAGATGGAGAAATAGAAAAAAGTACTGCGCTCTTGTCACCCTAGATGTTAAGAACGCGTGCAATTCGGTGAGACGGTACTGCATTTAATGAGCTCTGCAGGATATGAGAGTGCCATAGTTTTGGTTTAACATTGTCAGCTACTTTAGAGGAACGCTGTCGTACCGCACGGACAATGGTCAACGGAACCATGAGAGTTAACGGAGGCGTTCCGTCTTGGGCCCCCTGCTGTGGAATGTAATTTACGATGGCGTTCTTAAAATGCAGATGCCGTTACGTGCCGAGATCGTCTGTTTTGCGGACGACGCAACACTCACTATAGTGGCCAAACACGTAAATGAAGTGGTTGAAATCGCCAATGGAAACATAATTTTAGCCCGCCGATGTCTGCCTGTCAGCCTGCATTTAACGGACCACAAAACAGGCAATTTTCGTCACAAATAGGAAGGTGTGAATATCCATCACCGTTTCAGTGGGAGATAACATCCATTCGGATCCGTATCTGAAGTACAATCTGATGTTCTTATAATTGGAATTTTTGAAAGAAACATTTGAATATACAGTGAGTCATGTAAATTGAACACCACCTGCAATTGTTGAACGGTTGCAGTTACAAGTTTCACGAAAGTGCATGAGGGGAAAGGGCCTAATTCAAGCATGCATTTTATTTCCATTTTACCACTTAAATTTTACGCGATATTGAGGTTACTTTGTATTTTTCAAATTGAACTATACAATTTTTTTAGTCCATCACGAAGAGAGTAAAATGACGAATCCATATACATATATACATATATTGTCATTGTGTCTGAGAGGATTTGTTTTAGCAATTTGGAATTTTTTTGCGACTTGTTTAACGGTCCGAGGGCGCATTAGCTGTGGAGAGCTACGTGACCTCGAGTGGCGGAATATTACATTCAAAATATCCGTTAAACGAGTAGCAAAGAAGGCTTGCCTATCTGACGTAGAATGTCAGAATTCGTCTTTTCATGCTGTCCGTGATAGACCATATATATGAGTTCAACGATAACAGGACTTGCATCAGTTTTATAAAATTTACTTTGCTCTACTCGACAAAAAATTGGAGCCGCTTTTAAGAAACTTTTATAAATGTATTTCTTTAAAATTATTTTTATTTCAGCAAAAAATGCGAAAACTACTCCATTACAAAAATACAGGACTATTTAAACATTAATTTTGAAGAACAAATTTCATTGATGACATTTTTTATCAATTGTTTAGCTGTAAACGACGACAAAACTTTAATTTTTGCAATTTTCGAAAATTCAAAGATTTTAACGAAAATGACCCCTATTCTATAAGCATCACTATACATAAAAGGAAATGTTTAAAGCTTCTTGAGAAATTTTTGGAAATGTCTATAGAACGATGGCATCATGGAAACACCCCGAAATATTAAAGTATTTTCAAATTAGCAAGGTTTCGAATTCGGCTACATCGATCGGGGTTATCAGCTTTGTAGAAAATCTTCTGAACTGTTTAGGCGCTGGTGAAGTGGACGGAGTGACAGACGGTTTTCCGTAAATCAATTTCTTGACATTAAGGAACCACAAAACGTGGATTCTGACTACTCAACGTCTTAGGGGAGATAATTTACTACATAGGCTGTAAGAATCCATTTTTTGTCTGCAGGAACTCACAATTTGAGATTTCTTTGGCCATCATCACTTTTCACTTCCGTTTAGCAGTTCTCTGTCTTCACTAGGGAAGAGTGTTGTAGAGAAAGTAAAATTGAAGATACGAGATAAATAAGCTAATATTTCGTTGACAATGGAAATGCAGGAATCACATGCCTAGTAGTCAATGGTTAAGGAGTACGCTTTACTAAAATTTCTGTAAATAGTTCAGTTATCTCCTCCATTAAAAAAGAAGAAAATAATGCTTTTAAAATCTTTTATACACACGCTCGTGCAATAAACTGTCTCGAGAAATCAAGTGACTCCTCCGAAACTTGTTATCCATCGTTGCGTAATTACTCGCCGACCCCAAGAGCAGGTCTATAATTGGTCTATAATTCGTTCTCGATAAGAGCCGTGCCGGACTAAAATTCTCTGACAGAGGACTCGACACGCTGGTCTCGTCATCAAGAACGATTGAACTGGACATCTTTTCATCCTATGTAATCCCCGTGGTCCCCACCCGGCATAGAGCCCGACGAGGAGACACTCCAGCTGAGTGCCAGTTACGTCAAGGGGATATTGCAGATAGTAGCATAGTACACTCGCAGGATGTCACCGTGACTCCCTACTCACTCTGGAGTTCAGTGAATCGGACAGGGCATTGTTCGGTCTGATTTATCAGGAATGAATGAGCTCAGACTGCCCGCCAAGAAGAGACCGAGACAGTTGCCAGTGTATTGGTTTACGGTGAAAGTTATCCTAAATATGTAATAACGTAGAAGCTATGGATGAAATGCAGCACCAGAAAAGAATACGGGAAAACGGACACCTTAACCACCAGGTCACCCATTCCCTCCCACACGGGTGTCACCATGCACGGCAAACACATCGGTGGGCGTCCGGTATTCAGAGAAGGCCAGTGAAGAAGAAAGTGATAGAACAGTGAATGTGAAAGCTAATGGAGAATAAATAGATGGAAGGTGTAGAAAGGAACACACGTGAGCCTTTCCTACAACCCCCACCAGGATTTGGACCGACCCGTCTCGAGAGATAATTCTTAAGAGTCACTGATTCATCTTGCATGAAATTCATGAAAGGTACGCGAATTGAATAATGCGAAACAGTCAATCCTTACCTGCATCATTTAGAGTCCAAAAAAACGGCGCTCTTGATATTAATTCAGAACTTCTCGAAGTACGAGTTCATGGTATAGTTGTCAACCCAGTTACGACACACTGCTCACTTGGAGCTTTTTGATCACCATTTTTACATCTTACCTGAAAAAGATACTATACTCTTTAGTTAAGTAAAGGGGCAATATTGGGACATTTTCTTAAGTAAAAATGCAATACTCTAGTAGACCCTACAAAGTATATGACAACCCGTTTGTCTAATAATTCAATTAAATAATGAAGATTATCGCTTTGCCAAATTCCCAACATAGAGATCCATTGTAATTATTCAGTCAATGGCACAGGACATTTTTTTATCGGACAGGGGTAATTTTTATTACCACAATACCAACGCCCTCATATACATTGCATGAAATGCAAGCTGTCTGAAAAGGAGTGTTAACACTATCACTTTTAGCAGTTATCAACACTGACATTGAATGAACTATAACTCTTACTCAGAACAAAAAATTTCCAACTACTACGAAAAGCCTTTTAATGACCTAAATTGAAATTAAATGATCAAATAATTCATTCATACCCATCTATTTTTAAAAATTACCATACCATTGTTTTCATTGCCATTTCTCTGAGTACCGGAATTTCATTGAAAGGCGACTGTCAAAAGGAGGGCGTGAAGGCAGCTGCTTCCTGTCGACGGAGCGAGGGGGGCGGTGACAGCAAGCAATGGGTTGTGCTTCAATTGCCATTTGACCAACCAACATCACGTTTATTCACATAAAATCGCGCATTGACTGTAAATTGTAGATTCACTAGTGTTTCATCAGATGCGTACCGTAAAATAATGAACCATGAAAAAAACAGGGATATTATTAACATCAAATTGTACTAGTTTCGAGTTCGATGCTTGAAAAAGCCGTCCGAAGTACTACCAAACACAATGCAAATATTTTGACAAGCGAATTGACGTTACATACGAGGCACATGAAATGAAAACCGCTTCAAAATTATGCAAAACTGTTAGCAAATTTTAATTGTTTGTACACAGTGTAATTTTGTAACAATTGTAGTAAAACTAAATCTTTAAGAATAAATGGAAATGTTCAAGACACCTTTCAAATTAATCAAGAATATGTTCACAAGTCTCAATTTCTGGGGAGTGTAATAACCGATGGAGACGCAGATGAAGGCAAAGAAACAACAAAGCAAACGTTTGTTTTATACAATTAAAAGGAGTCTGAAAAACTAGGAATATTGACTTATAAACAAATTTTCAACTAAAATGTAAAAACTGTGCTTCTATACGGATCAGAAATTTAGAAAATAACGGGGAATTACAAGTATTCATAACGATGTCTACGAAGAATCCCAAGTGTTAGGTGGCCAGAAGTAATAACAAATGAACTGCTTAAGAAAGCCGATTAAACCATCAGAAATGCAAATAAAACGCAGAAATTGGAACTGGATAGGACATACTTTAAATAAATCTCGAAATTCAACAGACGCACTATGCTGGAACCCGCAAGGGAATAGAAGCCAAGGTTGGCCGAGAACATCATGGAAAAGGGCAGTGGAAGGAGAGATCCAGAAGAATGGAGTGGCGTGGGCAGAAAATCGAGGAAGATAGAAATACTTTGCCGAGGTCCTATGCTCCAAAAGGAAGTAAAGGAAGAATTTAGCAACAGTCATTTGTAATGGTAGTGCACAATTTGGCAGCGTATGTACCTGAAAATAAATCAAACGTTGGTACAGAGTGAATTGTAGTGATAAATTCCCCGAAAGTATCAAAATCTTATTGTACGGTCAATAACAATGTACCACAATGAATTACTTACGTAGCAGCTTACTGTTTTAGCGTCTCTTGGTTGGGATTGGTTCTGCAACTCGGAAACAGGTTTAGTTGAATACAGATTACCTAAAAATACAAAATAGTTCTCTTTACTGATGCAATGTAGCAGTAGCAATGTTTTTCTGGAATCGTAAGAGAGTGCGAACTGTCATGGATACTCTTACTCGTTGTCTTAGGTATTCGTACCAATTACGGATAATATTTGAATAATACGCAGACGTCCAATTCAACACATGGCATTTATTCATCTGGTTAGGAACTCCAGAAAAAAGTGAAAGTCCTTGTACATAGTTACTCCCAATGATGGATACATTCGTTTCTACAACACAAAAACCATACCACAATGTATACAAGACATTCAATAAACTAATCTATAACAATTCCCCCCTTTCGTGTGACACGGGAGTACCCTGTGAACACGAAATTTCTAATCACGTTATTCCCATAGACATCATATGTTTAATTAACGTACTCTTATCCACATCCTTCGTCAACATATCAGCGTCTAAGTTTTGTGATTTGCAATAAACCAACTCTGTTTCTTGAGATTCTATATCCTCTCTTATAAAATTAATTTTTCGCATCATATGTTTATTTCTCGCTGTTATCTTAAATTCTTTGCTCCAATCAATAATTGACTTGCTGTCAGTGTATACTATAGTCGGCTTTTTGATAATCTTATCGAAACCAATTTCTCTAATTAGCTCCTTTAACCACTTTCCTTCACAAACAGATTCACATAATGCTATAAATTCTGCTTCCATCGATGAGAGCGCTACCAATTTTTCTTTCTTGCTTTTCCAACTTATCAGATTGTTTCCGATTTTAACATTATACCCTGCGAAAGACCTGCTGTCTTTGGTCACACACCAACTTGCGTCTGTGAATATTCTTAAATAACCATTGTCCTTATTAATCCTCAGTTTGACATTTTTCGTACCTTGTAGATATCTAAAAACGCGCTTAAGTGCTTGAAAGTGATTGATTCGTGGGTCGGTTGAAAATTGAGAAAGTTTACTATATGTGAATGCAAGATCCGGTCTGGTCGCAGTGACCAAGTACCCTACATTGCCTAACATTTCTTGATAAATTTTCGGGTTGGTCTTTTCTATATTTTCAAAATCATAGAGATTCACACTTGCAACTCCTGGAGTGCCCACAGGATGACAATCAATCATTTTGAATTTATTTAACACTTCCTTTACGAAATCTTCTTGATCGAGTGTAAAACCCTCCTCGTCTTTTATTATTCGAATCCCTAGAAATGTCACTTTATCCTGATCACTTATTTCTTTAATGGTGATATAATGTTTCAACTGATTAATTAATTCGTTGACCAGATTCACATTCTTGCCAATAATTAAACAGTCGTCGACGTAAAAGGTAATTATCAAAAAATCTTCATCTCTTCCCCTTTTAAAAACACATGGATCGCACTTACACGGCATCATACCGCAATCTTTCAATATATTACACAACTTAATATACCAGCATCTGCCTGCCTCCGGGAGCCCATACAAACTTTTCTTCAATTTTAGTACTTTATTTTTCGCATTCTGTAATCCTTGTGGTAATTGCATATATACATCTCTTTCCAACGTTCCGTTGAGGTACGCCGTTTCGACATCTACGTATTTTATTACAAAGTTATTAGTAGCCGCAATAGATAAAAGTACTCTCAGCGTTTCATATTTCATGACTGGACTGTAAGCACTTTCATAGTCAACACCACATTCTTGATTTGATCCATCAACTACTAAACGCGCTTTGTATTTAATATTCTCTTGGTCGATTTTTTTCTTGAAAATCCATTTGCTTCTCAATATCTTCATGTTTCCTATCTGATAACGATCTACTAAATCCCACGTTTCGTAACGTTGTAAACATTCGAGTTCCTTTTCGATTGCTCTCTTCCAATTAGAATTGTCCATGCAATTCATAGCTTCATAGAACGTTTTAGGTAAATTTTCCTCCAATTCACCACCAGCAATTCTGGCAGCCGCTTGATACCTGATGACGGGAGTTCTCAACCTGGAAGACCTTCGTAATTCATTAGTATTCACTTCATTTCGTAAATTTTGAATTTCAGGTTCAACTGTCAAATGATTGTACAATTGTTCTCTTTCGCCTATTTCATTTCCAACGGAATTTATAGATGTTTTTCCAATTTCCACGTGTACAAAAGCATCGCTCCGTTGCATGTCTTTACTACCCATAACATGTTCCAAGAAGTGAACATCTCTCGTTTCAATAATACAACTTTGCTTTGGGTCGAAAATCCTATAGGCTCTTCTGTTTTTTGCGTATCCCACGAAGATACCGGGCTTACTTCTTGGACTCAGTTTATTTTTTCCAACATCAACGTTTCCGTAAAAAGCCTTTGCACCAAATATTCGCAAATGTTGTACGTTTGGTTTTCGTTCTGACCAAATTTCCATTGGAACTTTCTCTTTGTCTTGTGAATTCGGCGTAATATTACGAACGTATACTGCTGTTTGTGCCGCTTCTCCCCAAAAATTAGCTGGTAGCCCCGAATCGATCAAAATCGTTCTGGTCATATCTAAAATAGTGCGATTTGCTCTTTCAGCAATCCCGTTGCTTTGAGGACTGTAGGGTGTTGTTCTTTCGTGCTTTATACCCTTTTTTGCGTAGAAATCAATTAATTCCGATCCTGTGAATTCGCCCCCGTTGTCAGATCTTATGTTTTTCACTTTGAGACCTGTTTCAGTTTCCCTTCTTGTCACAAATTCTTTAATTTTTTCAGTACAATCAGATTTATGCTTCAATAATTCAATAAAATATCGTCTGCTGTACTCATCCACAATAGTCAAAATATATCTGTTCCCTCCAATTGTCTTAACAGGCATTGGGCCAAGCAAGTCTACATGTAATCTCTCTAATATTTGTTTCGTGGTTTCCCCATGAATACTCTTATGTGAAGCGCGAGTAAATTTACCAAGTATACAAGCTTCACAATCATCTTTTTCGACATCAAAGTCATTCAAGCCCCTAACCATTTGTTTCTTCCATAATTCTTCCAGATAACTGCGATTCATATGGCAAAACCGCCTGTGCCACAGATTTACGACATTTTCACATTTGAAACATAATACATCAGCAGATTTCGAACCATTATCTCCTATGTTATTTTCATTAATGTTATTTCCAGTTTCTACAGTCATCTCAAATATAAAATTGTTCCCATCAAACGTTCCATTCGCTACGAGATCATTGTAAGTATCATATATTCTCACACCCTTATTGTCAAGTACGATTTTCTTGTTTCTTTTTACCATACTTGCCGCCGACAGTAGATTAGTATTCAAATGTGGAACATGCAAAACCCTTTCCATGACGATTTCAGATATATTCCCCAATTCATTATCACAATATCCCTTAACTTTTCCAACAAAATCTGAATATATTTTTCTCCCAGATTCTGCCGTTTCAATTTCGATCTTCGCACGTATCGGATCCCGAAGCAAATCAATTTCTGACGTCATGTGTGTCGTGCAACCCGAATCAAGATACCACACTTTCTTTCGTCTATCATCATCTTCAATTCTTGTTTCATTGGCCACTAACACCCGTTCTTTTTCCCAATACCTTTTAGAATTCAATTTTCGAGATTTTAAATCATTACAGTTATCGACATCTGTAAGTTTTTTATCTGTCTTATTAAATTCGTTTTTTGAATCATTCTTGCGGTAAGTAACATTGTCTTTATTTCCCTTTTTATGCCAGCAGTTTCGAGCTATATGACCTAATTTGCCGCAGAAGTAGCACGCCAACTTTTTCGTTTCCCTAACTTTATAGGCGTTATTTTCTTTTTCGCTATTAAATAAGTTTTGTCTCCTTTCGAAACGCAGAAGATTCTCGCGCATGTGTTCATACGTGAGATGTTGATTCGCCAATAATGCCGTTGCTACCTCATTATAATTTCTTGGTAACCCATTAAGAACATATTGAATCAATTCTTCTTCTTCTATTTTAGCACCCAATTCATGTAATTCACATATTATACCTCTCGCTCTTGTTAAAAAATCGTCTATTGACTCTTTGTTCATTAGTTCCAATTTAGCTAATTTAATTTTTAAATTAACTAATCTGTTTTTATTAATTCCTTCATGACGACGTTTTAACAAATCCCACAGTTCTTTTGCATTATTGACTCCTCTACTAGCCAAAATTTGTTCATTAGAGAGAGTCAAAATTATAATGCCCATTACTTCATCATTTTTCTTCGACCAAGTTTCCCAATTTTTAACACTTTCTTCGTTACCTTCAACCTTTCGTGGTTCGTCTCGAACTATTACTTCATCGAACAGATGTCTAGACTTAATTAAAGCACTGACCTTTATTTTCCACAAGTCGTAGTTTTGATCCGTCAGCAACTCGATCCTTGCAAACGATGAAGCCATTACATCAGTCATGATTCTTGCGATGATTTTGTCAAACGAAGAGGCAACCACGCTCTGCTACCAGATTCTTACTCGTTGTCTTAGGTATTCGTACCAATTACGGATAATATTTGAATAATACGCAGACGTCCAATTCAACACATGGCATTTATTCATCTGGTTAGGAACTCCAGAAAAAAGTGAAAGTCCTTGTACATAGTTACTCCCAATGATGGATACATTCGTTTCTACAACACAAAAACCATACCACAATGTATACAAGACATTCAATAAACTAATCTATAACAGATACTACCAGTGAGACGTCTGATAAAAGATTCATTCATTACTGCATTGTGTTCGTGTATTAATTCACTAATAAAAACCCCAAAAATACCATCGCTTAATTCCCAACTGCCGCACTTTCAATCTTGGTTGATATGAGTACCTCCAGCTCTTACACAAAACACCACCTACCCAAATAATTCCAAACAAATACTTATTACTCATTGTAGTACGATTTACGGGTAAGTTGATTTCATCATAATATTCTATTCACAAAGAATCAAGGAGTTCGCGAATGAGTCGTCCATATTATGAATAAAATGATCAAGGCACTTGGAGTCAGAGGGTTCTTTCAAAAATCATTATGAAATCACTCTGAATAATGTCGATTGAATAGTGACGAAAATTCAGTCACGTTTCTGTGTAAATACTTCGTGTACTTTAATCTCATTAATACATGATGAAACGCTGAATTTTTGATGCGACCATCCTTATTGAGACTTTTTAATGAATTTGTATTGGGATGAATCCTGCAGCTCGCAAACATTTAACCAAATTCCGGTTACCTAGAAAGACAAGATATGTATAACATACCTGTATTATATAGGGAGAATATTTCAACATTTTGGCAAGACAAAATGCATTACTTACCATCATGGATGTCATCAGTTCTCATATTGTTTGTTGCATTAGACAAGTAAATATGCGTAAATACATTAATTTACTAATAAAAATACTGAGAATACCTTTGCTGAATTCCTAATATTCTCATACACATTCTTACTTTTCATGTTAAGTGCAAGCTACCTAAAAAAAATCACAGGTATTTCTTACTTCTGGAAGAGGTATTATCAAAAATCCCAAAATCTAATTTTGTGATAGTACTGGGAGATTTTAATGCACAAATAGGGAAGGAAAAAGCTTTTTCGAAAAACAGTAGGAGAATATCCAGCCTAACTTTCAACAAATCACCAAGAAAAGCAAAAACGTTGATATCTACCAATCCAATGCTGAGAAAGTTCCAGTTAGATCACGTGGCTATTTCTCAAATAAATATTAAAGAAAACATGAATGTAAAAGTAACAAGAAACAGGAAATTTGACTCTGATCATTACCTTGCAAAAATTAAGCTGACACTTCTCCCCAGCGAAAAGCAAAAGCCCCAGCGGAAGTTGATTAAGCGTAAGACAGATAGGCTCAACATCACAAAAGAAGTAATAAAGCACTTTCAGGAAGAAAGTAAGTTAGCTAATTCAGGGAAGTGGCAAGAATTATCCACAGAAATCAAGAGGGAAGCAAAGAGCGTAATTGGGGCAGCAAAGATCATTTTTGGGGCAACAAAAATGAAGAAAAAAATCTGGTGGAATGAGACTTGTGAAGAAGCAGTTGCAGAAAGAAAGAACGAAACAATGGAAAATGGAAATGTTCTGGGAAGACTGATTCCTTCATCAATTTAAATTGCAAAGGAAGGAGACAGCAAGGATAATAAAGGGTACTAAACGATCGTTCGAAAAGTCACAACTTCTTGACATAGAAAACAATTTTGTTAAAAATAACTCTCGAAATTTTTATCAGGCGTTTAAAAAACACTTAAATGGCTGCCAAGCGCCAAGTATTTGTTCAGAGATGAAAATGGTAAAATAGGCCTAAGTAATACCCAGAACTGTGAAATACTAAGAAAGTACTTTGAACAACTCTTGAACTGTGACGATCCGAACTGTAAGCTAGAACTTCCAGACCTTCATGAAAACTCAGAAGCAGATCCTCCATCTACAGCTGAAGATATTATAAAAGCAATAAATACCCTAAAAAACAACAAAGCTGGTGGAGAAGACTGTTACAGCGGAACTCTTAAAATGGGCTCAACCAAAAATTATGGCTAACCTTCAGCTCATGTTTGAGGAAATCTGGAGACTGAAAAGATTCCAGTAGATTGGAAAGTGGCTCTTATCCATCCTTTGCATAAGAAAGGTGACAAGCAACATGTAAATAATTAGAGGTATATCTCTGTTGCCAGTGGGTTACAAAATATTTTCAACAATAGTACTAAATAAGGTAAAAGCAACGCTTGATAAACATTTGGGAGAATATCAGAGTGGATTTAGAAAGGGCAAATCGTGCTCAGAACAGATTTTTAACCTAAAGTCCATAATTCGTCACAGACTAACCTAAAGTCCATAATTCGTCACAGACTAACCTAAAGTCCATAATTCGTCACAGACTAACCTAAAGCCGATAATTCGTCACAGACTAACCTAAAGTCCATAATTCGTCACAGACTAACCTAAAGTCCATAATTCGTCACAGACTAACCTAAAGTCCATAATTCGTCACAGACTAACCTAAAGTCCATAATTCGTCACAGACTAACCTAAAGTCCATAATTCGTCACAGACAAACTAAGGACATAGTTGTAACAGTTGTAGATTTTAAAAAGGCCTTTGATTCAATTAACTGGGAAACTTTAGACAAAGTATTCCGACAATTTGGTATTAAATTTAAGCTAGCAAACCTTATCCGTGAAACGCTCAAGATACCAAGTCGAAAGTTAAGTTTCGGGGTGAAATATCCAAACCATTCAAAATAAAAACGGGCGTAAGACAAGGTGATGGTTTGTCTCCACTCCTCTTCAACTGTCCTGGAGAAAGTAGTAAGAGACTGGAAACAAAAACTAAAAGAATATAAGATATCGTCAATAAGGCTGGGGAGCAAGAACAAAGGAATTGAAATTTACTGCCTAGCATTTGCAGATGACTTTGCCATTCTTTCCGAAAATGTAAGACATGCAGGAATACAAATCAATCTTCTAGAAGAAATAGCCAACAAAGTAGGATTAAGAATTTCTGTAGAAAAAAAAAATTATGACATATAAAAAATGCTCCAGAAATCCTAGTAACAGTTATTGGACACGTAAAGAGAGTAAATAAATTCAAATATTTGGGAGAAATAATTCAAGAAAATGGCCTAGAAAAAATTTCTGCAGAAGAAAGGGTATACAAAATGGAGAGAGCATACGGCATAATCAGAAACATTTACAACAAAAAGTCTATCTAAACACTTGAAAATACATCACTACAAAACAGTAGTAAAACCAGAATGTCTTTATGCAAGGGAATGCTTTAGTACTGAACTACAAATTACATAAAGTTGAAGTACTAGAAAGATGAATTATTCGCAGAATTCTCGGTTCAATAAGAAACAGGTATGGAAATTAAGAAGTAATGAAGTTTATCGTACTATAGAAAACATAACCGAAACATTACAGAAGAGGTGACTTATTTTTTGGACATTTATATAGAATGAGCGACAACAGATTAACCAAGCAGATTTTTAACTATCTTTGGAACAAGAAGTCGACAATAGCCTGGATTAAAGAAGTCAGGGGAGGTTTAGAAAAAAAACAATATAAGTAAAAGAGAAGCAGCAGAAAGAGATATGTTTAAAAAGAAAGTGTTAGAAATGGAAGGATTCCAGGGCAGAAAGGAAAAGAAGACAGGATCAAAATGGTCCGAGGATAGGAAAATTATACGCAGTGAGAAGATGAAAGAGTACAGGAGGAAGAAGAAAGAAGGACAAAGAAAGAAGCAATGAAATTGGTGCGTGGTCCTCAGATGACCGAAACGAAAGAATAATAATAATAACAATAATAATAATAATAATAACAATAATAATAATAATAATAATAATAATAATAATAATAATAATAATAATACTGAACACTAATGATTGATAAAATAATGATAATTCCATCAAATTAAGTATTAAAGCTGAATTCTGCCAGCAACCCTCCTTATTGAGACTTCTCAATGCACATGTACTAAGATGGTTACTCCATATTTCACACATTGAATTAAATGGAAGATTCTTTGAGAAAATTGCTTTCTACATATCACAGATTTCAATAAAAGCAACATACTACATTTGAATAAAACTCCACGTCTGAAAAATAACAATGACATTACTGATTCAACTGTATCTATTTAACTCCAAACTGCTTTTAATTTAATTTTGTTATTTTTTTACCTGCCCTAAGGTAGTTCCCACAGTTTGCAGACGTTCCACGAAGAAATTTGCAAGAAAACATCACAGAAAGCAGGCCTGAAAAAATATAAACCAGCACATTTTACTGAATTAATTGCCTTTGGGAAACACACACTAAACGAATTGAAGTGAATTGTCACACAGTACCAAACAATTACTCTTGTGGGTCTAACTCACGTCCGTTGGAAATCTTATGCTGCATCTACTCGCATGAGGGTTGACTTCCTTAACGACTAACTTAACTGCGTGAACCTGCAACTCAGAAAGCTCATCAAGAGAATAATTATTGTAAGTTCTGACGTCAACCGTGTAAGCGTTCATTGCAATATCTATTCTAAAATGTTTAACCCCTGGTCTAGGGGGAGTTCGAAGTTTCTGCCCTCAGAGGGGACGAGTGAACGGAACCCATCCAAGTTTTATCCTGAAATGGTCCGTCCGTCCTTCTCAGCTGTGTGTATGTATGTATGTGTGTGTGTGTGCCCCCACGTCTGTGAGCCTGTACGTACGTCGCGACGCGTCGGACTGTGTATCCGTACGTAAGTAGGTCGGTCTCTGTGTCCGTACGTACGTCGGTCGGTTTGTTTGTTTGTTTGTTTGTGTGTGTGTGTGTCCGCACGTAAGTCGGTCGGTTTGTGTGTGTGTCCGCACGTAAGTCGGTCGGTTTGTGTGTGTGTCCGCACGTAAGTCGGTCGGTTTGTGTGTGTGTCCGCACGTAACTCGGTCGGTTTGTGTGTGTGTCCGCACGTAACTCGGTCGGTTTGTGTGTGTGCGTGTGCGTGTGTGTGTGTGTCCGTAAGTACGTCGGTGTTCCTGTCTGTGTCCGTCTATGTCCATACGTCTGTCCGTCAGGAACTATACATTATTGCACTCATTGTACCGCGACTCTTGTTTTATTGATATTTGCCCAGTATACTTAGTATTACTTGAGAAGATCTCTCTCCGAACAAAACAGCCCTCAAGATCAATCTGTTGAATTTGTAATGTATATTCATATAAAATTCAATTGGCACTTGACCAACCGAACAATTTTTTTTTAAATGATGTAAACTTTTGCTGTAAATTTAGAAAATGACTAATTTAAAGCAACCCAAAATGTTTCTTTAATCTGTTTTTGTTGAATGTGCTCTACATTTATCGCAAAACATTCAATGTTTTGTTAAATTTGTTAACAGCAAGAGCGAAGGTTTTTGAAAAAAAAAACCGATATTCACAATTGTCAAAATCCTGGCTGTACTTATTGCAATTAAATTGCAAGAACATCGTACGTTGCAACATATACGTTGTCTGAAATGCAACCAAACATATTTCTGTGATGTAGTAGCGACATCGCGCGACACATTCAGCATAAGAAATGCGTAACTAACGTATTAGACCCATTCTGCAATTCCATTTTACATATCGCGTTTCCTGATAAGCCATAAACCGTTTACCAGCGAATTACAAAAACAATATCCGCTGCATAATTTGCCCTGAAAGAGAAAACTAATTTTATACACCGAAACCATAAAATTGTAATTGCAAAACTTGGATGAAATAAAGTGTTGTGAAAAACTATCTAGCAAATTATTTAAAATTTGAATTGTAAAACCAATATGAATACTTACCGAATTGTAAAAGCACAAAATTAACATTTCTATAAAAGTTAAATTGTTTAAAAATCGACGTGCATGCCAACAACAATTTGAATGGTAACTTACAGATTACTCGAAATGTTAGGTATCTGAAAAAAAACAACTTGACTGCATTGTAATGGCACAATTCAATCTCAGTGTCAAAAAACATGTTACATTCAAGTATCATACTAGGAATTACCTACACAGGCACTTATTCCACGGGGTTTTAATGCATCTGGGTTGGGTTAGTTCCTCCCATTCACGTACGAACATTTCCTTGAAACACACCTGAAAAATTCTTCACTCTCATTACTGATCGATTTAGTGGTTTAATGGTATATTTTTAATGCAAACGTAATACCAGATCCAAAAATTAATGAAGTACCATGAGTTTTCGACACGTCGGTCCATGCTGTGATTTTTCAATGCATTTACGTTAGAAATTTCTTTTAGTAAGCATGTAGCATTAGATGTAAACTACCTACAAACCAAATAAATTCTAATTATTGAATGAACTGTGGCAATTTAATATTTTATATGTAAGCTTTTTGGGTACTCATCTTCATGGTAAAGAACTAAGTTGCGACTAATTCTATAAGCGGTCGCTCATGCTCGATAATCTTAGAGAATCACGATCTCAGAGGATTTCCCCTGCTCACATCCGTTTAATTAAATAATAAGAAAAAACTTCAAATTGAACTTTAGGGATAATTTTACGCTTTTTGATAGATGGTTGTGTCCCTTTCTGGTAACAAGGAGCAGTACAGTTCGGTTCTACGATCAATCATTAAGAAAAGATTAGCTCGCACGTCACCCTGAGTCCGGGAACGTAGCTACTCAGGCCGACACAGAGCTACGAGCCACCCCGGCGTGGAGGCCGAGACTGGCCAGAAGCAGAGAAGTCCACGTCGCTCGCAGGTAAAGCGCCCAAAGGGTGTGCGGGAATCAAGTGGGGAACCCATCCAACATCAATTTAAATCCCGAAATCTACATATTACAAACTTCAGTATGAGAGTAATAAAAACCTAATCCAGTTATATTAACACAAAATAAACTGTAAAATTCATCATGCTATTTTCATTTGCTATGGTGCTAGTCACATTTGTTAACTGCACCCTCAATCATAATGTAATTAGATATACACGAGATATATTGCTCAAATATATAAAAAACGAAATCGAAGTTGGAAAAGCGGAACGAAGTTGGAAAAGCGGAACAAAATTGGAAAAGCAGCGCGCTCATTAGAAATTATTTCCAGAATCTTCCAAACGAAATCAAATATCAGTTCACACCGTAATCCCTTATATGCCGCTATGGAGAGCTTAGTACACCCTGTATTTAAAAAAATTGCCGCTGCAGAGTTCATAATCGGTATTCATCCTAAAATATTAACCATCGCGGAAATCAGCACCGTTGGCAACTGGAGAATGCTCAACTTCAGAACCAAACTGTACACTACTCACGCAGGACAATATTCACTTATTCACACATGACAATATTCACTTATTCACACATGACAATATTCACTTATTCACACATGACAATATTCACTTATTCACACATGACAATATTCACTTATTCACACATGACAATATTCACTTATTCACACATGACAATATTCACTTATTCACACATGACAATATTCACTTATTCACACATGACAATATTCACTTATTCACACATGACAATATTCACTTATTCACACAACAAAATATTCACTTATTCACACAACAAAATATTCACTTATTCACACAACAAAATATTCACTTATTCACACAACAAAATATTCACTTATTCACACAACAAAATATTCACTTATTCACACAACAAAATATTCACTTATTCACACAACAAAATATTCACTTATTCACACAACAAAATATTCACTTATTCACACAACAAAATATTCACTTATTCACACAACAAAATATTCACTTATTCACACAACAAAATATTCACTTATTCACACAACAAAATATTCACTTATTCACACAACAAAATATTCACTTATTCACACAACAAAATATTCACTTATTCACACAACAAAATATTCACTTATTCACACAACAAAATATTCACTTATTCACACAACAAAATATTCACTTATTCACACAACAAAATATTCACTTATTCACACAACAAAATATTCACTTATTCACACAACAAAATATTCACTTATTCACACAACAAAATATTCACTTATTCACACAACAAAATATTCACTTATTCACACAACAAAATATTCACTTATTCACACAACACAATATTCGTGCAATCATAGTACAATAATCACGCCACATTATTCTGGGAACAATACCGTTTATTATATTCATCCCAGAGAAAAAAATTACATTACACAATGCATTTATTATCACATTCCAGCGGCTAATTATTATACTGTATGTTTTGATATGATAACATGATTTGGTTGTTGGCTTTAAATTTTCTCTTCCACCTCCGACGAAATTTGCACTATGGTCTTCGTTGATACGATTTAAAATCAAATAATATTTAGTAATTGTGCGGCAGCAATTTTTACTTTCCCACAAACGCAAAATGTGTTAAGAACCCTGGAATATTTTTTGTACGATACAGAAAGAAACTAGGTACTACAGCAGATACTTTATCACATTTCCAAATTTAAAATCCACGATTCAACGAAAATGAGACCTGCTCTATTACTTTAAGTCCTATGTTTCCTACGTGAAAATTATTTGATGCTGTTTTTTAGATATATCTCTTTAAAAATTGGCCTGAATATCAAGCACAATTACGCAAAAACAACTCGATTTTATCAAAAATTTTTTAACGACCTATTTTAAAAACCTATGTTTTTCGAACAGAGTTTAGGAGAAGAATCTCTATCTTCAACTTCGTAGTTTTACAATGCCAACGGCTTTTAATTTTTGAAAATACAGAATTGGCCGGAAATGAGACTAGCACCTATTTTTATCGTTCTTTGCATGGAAAAAATTTAAATGAAAAAATTTGGAGCCTTTTATCCGAAACAATGTGTAAAACAAAATAAAATTGCCTATATTTCAGGTAAATTATGTCAAAATACTCATTTTCGAAAGCTGCACCTAACGTTATTTGAAAATCCGACTTTAAAGGACATATTTCATTTGGAAAAAAATCTATTCGCGATATTGTACCAAGACGCCGAGAAAAAATAATTTTTCACAATTTTTGAGAAATCAGGGTTTTTATGGAAAATGAGACTTGAAGCATTCTCTATAATAACTGGTATGAATAAAACTGAGCATATGCTATTTACTCGCGTTTTCTAAGCAGATGCTCGGTAGCGTATGAATAAAAGTTTCGAGAATATTCTTAAAGAATGAGTAAATTCTCAAACTTGAGAAAATTCTCATTCCCCGAGGCTCGGTAGAGCATATGCTCTCATCCACATGAATAAAAACCGAGAACTTACTCCTTTCGTGAGCATATCCTCCGATTGTTTTGAGTCTGGTCTTGAGGTGTCTCACTTTTAAATGTGAGGTTAGCGGACCTTTGTTGTGAGTAGTAATCTATCAAGAAATGACTTTGTTCGTGAATATAAATCACTAAAAGTAGCACGGCGTGGCGTCGGGAAAAAACTTGCGGAGTTTGTTACGATTTTCGGAGAGAAACATTAAAAATTCGTCGTAACGCTTGTTTTCAGCCAATAAAAGATGGAAACTGGATGTGTCTCTCGTTCATATGAAACGAAATTAAAAGTATTTTTGTGAGTAGATCTTGATCTTTTCAGTAAGGTGTTGGTAGAGATTTGTGCTTTGCCAGACATTCAACTCTTTGAAAAACACATTGAGGTTATGGGCCTTGTAATCAAAATTGATCCACATGAATGAAATTTATACAATCCGAAGAGAAAATTAACAAATAAAAAAATTAAGAGCCAGAACAAATACACGTTTAGTTCCTCTGCACCTTGTATTGTACGCACTTTCGTATAAAAAACTACGATATTTGGGGCTGAATAGATTAATACAAGGTATTCAAGCAAAAATGTATGCAAATAAATGTGAATAGAACTACTGGTGTGAATCATGGTGGAAATAAAGATGTTACTCGGCCTGAATCTGCTTAAGACTCCAGAATATGAAAACGTTCAGACATTTACGAAATAAAGAAAATTAAAAATTCCAATACCTTGCTTATTTGAAATAAAGGTTATGGTTTTTTCCGTGTTTAATTGCGCACTATATGATTAGGAAGGGGTTATGGCAACTATATAGCTCTTCCTCGGGAGCGCGTTATCATAGAGATGATTCAGGCAACTGAAATAACGCTTCCGCATTTCATTTGCTCCACTACGCGTGGAATTGAAGCTTAAGATCGAAATATACTCTTCACAATGCAACAACGATAGTTTACATAAGCAACTGCACCGGCAGCACGCAAACGAGATAGTTAAAACAAGTTGTATAACAGTGCGAATCGGAACAAAATCACACCAGCTGCGTAGACAAATGAGAATTTCCTCAAAATTCCATGAGAGTATACTCATCATTCGGAGTATATTTTTATTCATACGAAGTTGAGCAAATGCTCATTGGTGGAAGAATTTTCTCAGAAGAAATGCTCATGCTCGTGAGAAGATACTCTAAGCAAATGTTTGTTTATTATTCATACCACCCAATGTTTTTAATCTAAAATGTCTATAATGTTTACGCTGAGGACTAAGGTTAATCTAAAAATTCGAAGCAATTTTTAGAAGATATTAAAAAAGTTGACTTTACGTAAAGTATACAATCAAAATATCCTTTTCTAACTCACAGGGCCCCGAGTTCATTTAATTCGTCGGAGGAATATCAGTTTTGGAGAAAATCGGCTGAACGTTTTTTATTTATTTAGTCAAAAAACAGTAAAAACTGTATATGACGTGTGGGGAAAGAAATTTATCTGCGCACATTTTCTTGAGGGCCAGAATTTCATATTAAAAAAAAAAAAAAAACAAAAAAAAAAAAAAACGAAAACGAAAACGAAAAAATTAATTTAGAAAATAATTATTTTAGAAAAATAAAGATATTTGAAAAATGTTTTTCCCGAGTTATAGAAAATCAATTTCAACTGTAAATGAACTACAAGCAAAAGGAGTGCTCAACAAATCGTGCGCACAGTGAAGCTACATTTACGTCCAGAAGCAAAACAAGGGGCCATCTCAGCATTTGCTCTATGGATCAGGGAAACTGGACAAAAACCTGATCGAGATGGGGGTCATTGACCCGGAAGCTGAAGTACATTACTTGTTACAGGTGTATTAAATATTTTTTTAAATGTATACAATGCAAACAAACTAATTCATTATATATCTTTGTTTTGTTACATTATTTTTCTTTTTCACGATCAGTATAGTCTCTAATTGTATAGAAACAGTTTTGCAGCAGAAAAGATTTTACTTTTAACTTAAATTTGTATACCGACTTTAATTGTTTTATGTCATCTGGCAATGCGTTGTAAAGTAACGTACATGTATTGTATGTTGATTTCTTGTACTGAGCTGTTGATACTGACACTTGATGCACGTGATTTCTACGGCGTGTGTTGTAATTATAAATATCAATATTGCATGAAAATATGTTCCCTCCGTTAAGTAGGTCATTTTTGACAAATATTACAGATTCGTAAATAAATAGACAAGGCAATGGTAGGATTCCCAGCTCAATGAAAAGAGGCTTGCAGGAATCACGTGGAAGGCATTTTTTCATTATTCGAATAATTTTCTTTTGCAATCTGAAGGTCTGAATACTACAGGATGAGCTTCCCCAGAATATTATGCCATATCTCAGGCGGGAATGCACATTTGCAAAATAAACGCAACGAGCTGCATGAAGGCTGACAGAATTTGAAATAATTCTGAATGCATAGCATAATGAACTTAATTTAGTGTTTAATTCTGTTATATGTACATTCCATTTGAGGTTTGATTGAATTGAAAGACCTAAAAATTTTGTTGCCTCAACATCAGCTAATTGCATATTGTTCATTTTCAATGGAACATGCGATTTCCGATTTGAGATGCAAAAATGCATTGAAACAGTTTTTCTTTCGTTAACAATTAATTTGTTATTATTAAACCAATTTGAAACTTCTGAAATTGTACTATTTACTGCTTCTTTTTTGCAAAGAACATTCGTGTCATCAGCAAACAGAACCGTTCTTCCATTTTTAATAGACGAGGGCATATCGTTTACATATAACAGAAAGAGAATAGGACCTAAGATCGAACCTTGCGGGACCCCATGCACAATTGGCAAAGAATTGGAAATATAAGTATGTAATGTCCTTTCCTGCCAGTATGGTATTTCTACTTTTTGAGTCCGATGTTTAAGGTAAGAAGTTATCCAATCTAGGGCAATACCACGAATTCCATACGAAGGTAATTTTGAGAGCAAGATCTTATGGTCAATAACGTCAAAAGCTTTCGAGAGATCTAAGAATATTCCAATGGGTATTTCATTTTGGTCTATTGATGAAGCAACATCTTTGAGAAAAGAAAAAATGGCAGTTTCCGTAGATTTTGATTTTCTAAAACCGTGTTGTGAGTCTGAAAACGCTCTGTTTTTCCTGAGAAATGTTTCCATTCGTAAGTAGAAAAGCCTTTCTAATATTTTTGAGAAAACTGACAAAAGAGAAATTGGCCGGTAATTTTGAATATCATTTTTGTTCCCTTTTTTAAAAAGTGGCTTAATTTTTGCTGTTTTGAAAATATCTGGAAATATTCCTGTACATAAAGAAGCATTGAAAATGTGAGTTAACGGATGTATAAAGGCAGGTGCACAAGTTTTTAATAAACAATCCGGAAATTCATCTAAACCAGATGAATATTTATTTTTTAGTTTACTGACTATTCTGAGGATTTCGTTGGGAGAAGTTTCGGGAATAAACATCGTATCTGAAATTTTTTGGGAAGTGTAAAATGTTGAATTTTGTGATTTTAGTCCCTTCGTGAGATCAGACGCAATTCTGGAAAAGTGTTTGTTGAAGAGATTGGCAACTTTTTCCGGATTACTCGTTTCTCTTTCATTATCCTTTAAAATAACATTCTCTACAAGGTATCGAGATGATGTGGTTGTATTTTTAACGATATCCCACATTGCTTTAGTTTTGTTACTAGCCCTCAAAATGTCCTGACTATTTTTCATTATTTTTGCCTGAACTATTATTTTCTTAAAATTCTTTTATATTCTCGGAAGTATATATGGAAACCGGGTGATACGTTATGATGTTTAGAAATAAAGTAAAGCGTACGTTTGTTTTTACACGATGTTCTAATTCCTTGTGTGATCCAAGTATTACTTTTGCTTGAAATATTTAATTTTCTCTTTTTAAGATGAAAGCACGCGTTAAAATGAATTGAAAGCTTGGAGAAAAATAAATTATATTTTTCATTTGTGTCAACAGCGTTATAAACTTCATCCCATGATTCCTTCATCAAGTAGTAGTCGTTTTAGGCCCTTACTTTGATCGTGGACCAGACGGACGTTTTGCAGTCAATCGATTTTTCGGTATTAAGTACCCACAAAACATTAATTCTGACTATATAATCTGTTGGAGGAAAAGATTTATTCTATATAGGAATAAGGTTTATAATTTTTTTCTTTACCAGGGCCCGGAACAAACTTTTTCTGATGAAAATTCGCAGTTTCCCGGTGCACGATTACTAAGCTGCGGATTTATAGGCATGAAAAACTAAAAATAGGCAGGCAAAATAGGCATTTAAAAAGGCATATATTTTTCTTATCCTTATTTACGTTCATGGGTAGAAAGTTTCTGAAGTAATCATAATATACTCATCTTCATGGAATGTTAGCTTTTTTTTATTTATTTATTTACGTCAAAAACAGTTAAAAACTGCGTATGACGAGCTATGGGGAGAAGTGAATTTTGTGCACGTTTTCATAATTCTGTGGTCTCTATCCTAAACCATATTCTAGTCGAATTTTGAATACAGAAAAGAGAGTTTTTTTCGAGTTTTGTTGACAAAATATTCGCTCCTATATAATAAAATATATTTTCAAAGGTAAATTAGCTATAAATTTCTGCCCTGAACCCTCATGTTCTTCATGAAAGAATAATACTTTTTGCCCCGATAATATGAAAAACGATAATTTGAATAACTATATTTCCCACTGAAATTCAGAAGACGTGCACAAATAATGAAGTTACATTTATGTCCAGAAGCAAAACAAGGGACTATCTCAGCATTTGCTCAAGGATCAGGAAAACTGGACGAAAAACCTGATCGAGATGGGGGCCATCAACCCAGAAAGTGTGGTACAATACTTGTTACAGGTTCTTTAGAATTATACAGTCCAAATGATAAATAATTACATTAACTATCATTGTTAAAATTAATTCTACTTTCCTTTTTGATGCTCGGTATAGTCTCGAATTGTATAGAAACAGTTATGCAGCAGAAAAGATTTTACTTGGGACTTAAACTTTTCTATTGAATTTAATCGTTTAATGTCTTCTGGCAAAGTGTTGTAGAGTAATGTACATGAATTGTATGTGAATTTTTTGTAGTGAGCTGTTGATACTGCCACCTGGTGAATATGATTACTACGTCGTGTGTTATACTTATAGACATCGGCGTTTGCTGAAAATATATTCCCGTCCTTAAGTAAGTCATTTTTGACAAAAACTACTGATTCGTAAATCAGGAGACAAGGTAATGGTAAAATTCCTAGATTAATAAAGAGTGACTTACAAGAATCACGTGGGTTGGATTTGCTTATTATTCGTACAATTCTTTTTTGTAATCTGAAAGTCTGTGAACTATAAGATGTGTTTCCCCAAAATATTATGCCATATCTCAGGCGGGAGTGAACATTGGCAAAATATACACAACGAGCTGTATGAAGGCTGACGGAATTTGAAAGAATTCTGAACGCGTAGCATAATGAGCTTAATTTTGTGTTCAATTCATTTAAGTGGGCATTCCATTTGAGGTTTGACTGAATTGATAGACCTAAAAATTTTGTTACATTAACATCAGTCAATGGCACACCGTTCATTTTCAATGGAGTACAGAATTTTTTATTTGATATGGAAAACTGCATTGAAACTGTTTTATTTTCATTTACTTTTAATTTGTTATTACGGAACCAATTTGAAACGTCTGATATTGTACTATTTACGGTTTCTTTGTTGCAAAGAATATTTGTATCATTTGTAGCTTCCATCATTGTTCTGACGAATATCTCATAGAAATCCATTCTTTCATTGTTCGGCAATTGAAAAAAAAGGCTGAATCGCAGTAGCTACCTTTCTGCTTTTCATTAATTTTACAAATGCTGCACAGCACGATCTTTCTCACATTTAATTTAAACATAAGTGAAAATATTATACGATTTGTTTGAATCGCCATGCATAAAACAAATGTAACTAGTGGAGTTACAACAGCACCTTCTTTCTTACATTATATCTAAAAAGAATTCAAAATGTGCAATTTTTAAAAATTCAGAGTTCAAAAAAATGAGACCCGTGCTTTTTTTACGTGTCCATTCCATTAAGAATCCATGGAAAAAATTGAAGCAAATATTTGTAATGATTTTAGAGAATTATTTTTATAATTTCCATGAATCAGAAGTTCTGCAATTACCACTCTATAAAAATATACGTTTTTTCTCAAATAGCTGCTTTTTAAAACATTTCATTTAAGACAAAGCTCTGTATCCAATACTGAACTTTTGCAATGTTACTTTTTTACAATCTTCGAAAGTACAAGGTTCGCGACAAATGGAACAGTCACTAATTTTTATATCGTCCTTTGATTCATTTTAGAAAACATTTGAACCAGTTTTTGAGTAAAATGTTTAAAAATTCGGTAAAAAATAATCAAGACTATCACCAGCGATTATGCACGTGTTTCGTAATATAACATACCTGCACAATGGTGGCAGTGAAACAGCATAGATTTATCGAGAGTTGTTCGATTTCTCTGGAATCTGCGGGATAAAAACAAAAAAACCGAGATTTTTTAAAATTTTGATCAAGAGTAATTGAATTTTGAACAATAAATACGATAATATGCAACATTTAGGCATTTTAACACAAATACGCATTTTTAAGTGAAAAAGGCATTTATAGGCACTATAACATTGGCTTATAATGCTCCTAATGTCTTATTATAAGTAACCTAAAATCTTGTGTCACCAATTTTCAAAATCTGTGTCTTTGGGAGACAACGTTTCATCTAGATTCAGAATCCTGCTTTGCAGCCCCTGAATGGTATGATATTCAAATCAACCATTCACAACGGGGGCGGATTTATGCATAGGCACAGGAGACAAGTGCCTTTGGCGGCAAACATTGGAGACCAAAATTGTCTCTCTCTCGAGTGCGGTTTTTCTTTTTTGTGTTCTATGCGTGTTTGAACAAAATGATTAAATACTCGAAAGTTAGCTTAATAACACGCTGATAATACTTTATGCTATATGACTTGTGATAAGTGAAAATGAGCGTTAATTATATTTTCGGACGTCCTACAATTAAGATTTAATTACAATCATCGAAAAGGAGTCCTCTTGTTACACTGAGAAAATTTTTCATATTACAAAATTTTAGAAATTATACAGATTTAAATCCGAGTAATTTTGATAATATGTTTGAAGACGCCTTATTTCGTTCATATTTACTAGTGTTATATGTAAACATCTCGGTAGTTTTCAGAATTAAAGGAAGAACAATGGCAATACAATAAATATGCTTAACTACGAAAAATATGGATTTGCATTTCTATAATCAAAATATATGATTTCAAAATTAATTGATTTCCCGTAAAAAATGATCATGCATAAATTATTATTTACATTACATCTAATTTTAGTCAAAAATATATCTGAGCTAAAAATCCTAAAAATACGCATGCACATATGCTTTATCAAATAGGAAAACATGCATTCAAAAGGAAAAATATGCACAGAAGAAAGTTGATCCCGACTGTACGGTACGCATTGCTGTCACGACCTCCTTAATACGTTCGTACGTATCATACCGATAGGCGATTTCATCCCCGCCGCATTATAATGCCAAATTACTCTCAAAGGGAAGTTTTCTCGCTTCGCTCGCCCGGATCCAAGTCACGGCGAGGCTCGGGCCTTTGACCCACGCGTTCACTATAAACCTTGAGTCCATCCATCGCATAATTACCAATTCACTTTTATAAGAAACCACTTCAGTAATTATCATAAATATCACATTATTAGATAGCCTCTAGTATTCAAACTGTGCAGTGAACGATACTTAAGGAGGCCGTGACAGCGACACGTACCTTACAGCCGGGATCACGAGAAAAAGGTGCACGTTTTATTCCACACAAAATAGTTTGATTTACATGTTGAATAATACACACCCACTGTAATTTATATCGCGAGAGATAATATATATTTCCAAATTTTCTGATATGAATCTTTTTCTGTTATTTGGAAGAATGTTCTTACCCACAGAAGATGATCTTTCAACTTCGTATGCATTTAGGGGACAATACTTAAAAGCTGCAAAATCTTTAGATGTGTAATTTTCAAAACTGAGTTTCACCCTGTAAAACACCACTTATCAAAAGATAACAGTTCTCAAATCCGGATTCTTCCTTCAAATTTTTAAATTTCGTTCTCGCCAACGAGAACTTTTCTTTCTCTCTCTCTCTCTCTCTCTCTCTCTCTCTCTCTCTCTCTCTCTCTCTCTCTCTCTCTCTCTCGCTCTCGCTCTCTCCAGCCCCTGCTTCTGTCATTGCCAGCGCTCCTGCTGTCGTGGCCTTCGCCTGAGGTTGTGATACAGACGACGAAACGTTACGGAATAAACTGAACCACTCTATTTGCGCAGAGATGTTGAAAACTCGAAAGCGATTTTAACGCTTGTATTTTAAGAAAGAAAAAAAATTAATAAATAAATTTCAATTAAAAATGTAAAGTGTGCAAATATATGCCTTAAAATGAAAATGTGTTCAATCATCATAAATATGCACCATAAGAATTTTGTGTTTCGATCCTAAACGAAATTGAAATGAATATGTTCTTTATGCATATCATTACGTTGAAAGAAAAAAACATGCAAATATGCAAAATACGCAGCCTACTTATTAGATAATAACTTTTTTCTTGGGTTATCTGAAAAAAGGCGGTAATTTTCGCGTGCCTACAGGTGACAAAGTCGGTAATTTTCTCCTGATTAACAACCAGAGTTAGTAAACGTGAAGAGAGTAATAGTTATTTGAATCATTAGTCTAATACTTTTTAAGAAATTATATCTAATGTTTTATTCGAAGTATGAAAGAATAATACAAAATAGAGTACTTTTACTCTTCGAAGAGAACGTCTGGTAACTCTGGTATCGTTGCAAGTGTTGAATTAAATTTAAATTTATTCTTACAAACAATAGCCATATGGGACAAAAATGTATTTCCTAAAATATGGAAATTGGCTATTGTTGTTCCAGTACCTAAACCTGGTAAAGATCCAACAAAAAAACACAACTATAGACCAATCTCACTAACATGCAATATGTGTAAAATATTTGAAAAAATTATTAACAAGAGACTTCGATGGTTTTTGGATTTCAATAATATAATATCTCACAATCAATTTGGTTTCAGACCAGGCCATTCTACTACGTCCCACTTAGTAAGCATTGATACATTTATACAAGAAGCTTTCATCAACAAGCAACATGTCCTGGCTGTAAGTTTGGACATAGAAAAAGCCTACGATATGGTCTGGATCCATCGAATCCTAACTATTTTAAAGGAAAAAGGACTAAAAGGTAACATATTTCACTTTATAAAAAATTTTACAAATGAGAGAGCCATACAAGTAAGAGTCAATGGGAACCTATCTGAAGTAAAGTATCTCGAGAATGGAGTGCCGCAAGGATCTGTACTAAGTGTCACACTATTTCTCTTGGCAATTAACGATGCTGGTACAAGAATCACACCCCCAGTAATCATAAGGATGTATGCTGATATCACCATCCTCTGCAAAGGAATCTCTGTCAAATCTAGCAAAGACATTATGCAATCTGCCTTAAATAAAATACATAAATGGTCTCTCAAGACTGGCTTCAAATTCTCAGCATCGAAAACACAATGCATCCTATTTTCTACAAAAAAGGAAGAGGAAAAGCCTTCACTACATCTAGGTGAACAAAGTCTCAAATTTGATGAAAATATTAAAGTATTGGGAATGTATATTGACTCCAAACTGAAATGGAAAAGACATATTCAATTACTAGTTGATGAATGTAAAAAGAGGTTAAACATATTGAGATTCATTTCTCATAAAAACTGGGGCGCTGACCAATCTCTTCTTCTGATGACATACAAAGCAATAGTCCGTTCCAAGATTGACTACGGAGCCATAGTATATGATTCTGCCAGTAAAAAAGATCTAAGAAAACTTGAAGTTATTCATAATAAAGCCTTGAGAATATGTACAGGCTGTTTTCATTCTAGTCCTATTGGTAGCATTCTAATAGAAGCAAAAGAAACAAACCTATCACATCGCAGAGATTTGCTAACCCTCAAATATGCCATCAAAGCAGCTGAAGTAAATAATCCAATAATTCACCATGACATCTACCCAAAACTTCAAGTTTATTATAAAGATCATAAACGATTTACCCCAATATATAACAAAATCAAAAACTTATTCAGGAAGTTAAATATCATGGAAAATTTCAATGGAGAGAAAAGAAAACCAAACATTCCACCATGGATAATACCTGACATAGAAGTAGACCTATCTTTAACCTCCATCCTAAAAGATAAAATATCAGATGAAGACTGGAAGATAAAATCAACTGAGTTAGTAAACAAATACAAAGATTACTATATGATATTCACAAAATTCATAAAAAATCAAGAGAATAAATATGCAATAACATTCACTCAAGAAATTGAAATTAAAACTAGACTGCATTATTACTCCAGTCCAACTACTGCAGAAATGTGCTCCATATTGACAGCTTTCAAACTTGCAAAGGAATCTAACAGCAAAAAAATTGTCGTCTTTTCCACATCTATTGAAGCAATCAAAATATGCAATGGTATCTCGAGTGCAACAATGATAGACAACATTCATGAACTGTACTATGGCATGCAATCCAACAAGACTCTAGTAATGACCTGGCTCCCAAATTACAAAGAGATACCTGAAGATGACATAATAAGCGTTGAGGAAGAAATGACAACTCCAGAAATCGGAAGAGTTTTAGCAACTTCCCACATATGGACTGATCTGTGGTCACACTCCATAAAGAAAATGCAGAAGATATGGGACAACTACTGGAGAACATTCAAGTCTAGCAATTTGCACAAAAAAATTCGAAATTTTTACTCCTTGAAAACCTCCAAAGACTTTTCTAAACAAGAACAGGTGATCTTATCACGAATAAGAACAGGTCATTGTAATTTTAGTCACAAGCATCTTCTAACCAGAGATCCCCCTCCCATCTGTGTGCCTTGCAATACCTCTCTCAACATCCATCATTTGCTATACTACTGTAATCTATTTCAGGACAACAGACGCGAGCAGAATATTAATGAACATAATGAAGAACTAATCCTAACATCCGAGGATTATCAAAAAAAAAATACTACATTTCTGTAAATCTTGTAATTTCCTAAATGACATATAATCCTTTTAAATATGATTCAAAACTGTTAAATTTTTCTGTATAATTTTTCTGTTTATTTATTGTTTGTTGTTTCTGTTTTTGCTTATTGTTTCTGTTTATTATTTCCTATTTATTTATCATTGTCATTGTGAGAGTATTGTGTCATTGTGTTATTATCTTTGTCATTGTGTATCATCAATTATTATTGTTTTTATAACTAAAGAAAATATCATGTATTGTACAAATTGGTAGTCGCTAATAACCATAGCAGTTGATGCGACTTAAAATAAACAAATTAAAAAAAAATAGCGTTTTCATTCAGTATTCTCTTAAATCATTGAAGCATTGGAATATTCCTTATCACGTTACGAAAAACAGGCATTTTGAAGCAAAAACTACTTTCATAGATATAGAATATTATATTCATACGTCCACATACAGTAAGTAACAATCTTGTTTGTACAGTCCATAATTTGCTCGAAAATCGTTATTTTGAAGTGGAAAAATAATACTAATGAAAAATATATTACAAGATAATTGAATAATTCCCGTTAAATAGAATGTAACTTTGTACACCTAGACAAAACTGCTTTGAATTTGAAGTTCACCAGCAAATTTTGTTGCTTGGAAACGTTCCTAGCGGCTAGTTCACGAGCTACTTAATGTGCTGGTGAATTTCAAATTCAAGGCTATTTCAAGGTGTACAAAGTTACATTTTAATTAACTGGAATTATTCAAGTATCTTGTAATATATTTTCCATTAGTATTAATTTTCCACTTAAAATTAACAATTTTCGAGCAAATTATCGACGGTACAAACAAAACTTTCTAACTGTATATCATGATCGAGTCGTGAAATGTTATTCAGTGCACTGAAACGCTAAAAACTGTGCTCAACTTGCGCTGTGGGGCAGCGGAAATCAAGGAAGGCTATCGCCCATTTAGGCGTCTGCAATGGGAGATTGAGACGCTATGTCATACTATGTTTCTGCGCAGCAACAGCAGTTTTTGACAAGGTCGTTTGTCGTCTTGCGTTTTGCCCACTGCTGCAAAGGCCATACTGCAAATAATTTCAGAATATGTGGTAAAAAATGTACGTTCTTCTTTCCTATATTTTGAAAACTAACATGCAATTGCACTAGCATTTTCTTTCTATTGCGGAAGATTCTATCAACGAGTATAAGAGAAAACTAGTGCTACGCAGAAGAACCCTGCCTAGTTTTCCAAGTGTTGCTAATCTCACGCTTTTTAAACTTTTATTATTATTATTTATTCTATTTATTTTTAACTTTTATTCATCTTTCAATTATTTACGGTTAAAATGTTCGGAAGGATTCAGGAACTCAAGAAAACTTGCACAGATTTCTCCCAAACATCACGTACAGTTTTAACTTTTTTGATTAAATCAAATCAAAACCACTATCCGGGAAGCTAGGAAACCTTGATCAGTTCAGAATAAAAAGGTCTACCTACAAGTTTGAAATATGATACAAATTCAAATTATTGTTACCATTTACATTAAATGGATTAATGTTTTCTATAAAAGTGGAATCCCTCTTCACATCATGTGGAGAAAATTGAATTCACCTCCCCTGCATCTCGCTTGGCGTCACAAAAACTAAGTTTTTGGTTTAAAAAAATCGTTAATTTTAAAACTTGCTTGATCTTTCTCTATTCGTTAAATACTTTGACACTATTTTTGACTTTCTTCCAAACCTAAAATATTAAAATTTGATTTTTTCTGTACTTACAATTTTTTAAACCAGTTAAAAAGTAAAGTTTAAATTGCGTTCGAGTTTTTTCTATTCGACTGAGTACTGAGTACCACCCATCCCAGATAATTGGAATATTAAAACTTGAATAATGGAGATTACTCATATCAAACGTAATTTCACAGTTACACTATCTTCTCCACAACCGTTGACATGTGTTCATTAAATTGTGCTTGCGAGTTTTGCTTCATTTTTCTTGATACACAATCATTTTCACACACATAATTACAATTAACGCAATACTTACGGTTTTACTGTTCTTCAGCATCCATTATCAGTGTATTCTGGAAACAGTAGTGATATTTTGCACTGCAAAAACTGCAAATCTACAGTTGAATACATTCCCATCATTGCTGGACAACGTGGTAAGAGAAGAAATGGACGCACCTCTCGGTAAACTGGAAGCAAGTGAGAGAAAGTTACCAAAATCGGCCGCTGCAGCGCTGGTAACCGGTAGCGCTGCTGCAGCGACAACGGTACCTGAGAATAAGTGCCAATTAGCTTACGACAAAAACTTCGATTAATTTCTAAAGTTTTCGTTGTATTGACTATAAGACTCTATAATGATTCATTCTCCGTCCTTTGTAAAAAAACAAAGACTTCATTTCATTGCAATCCATTTCTTTTAGTTATTCAACTGATGTAAGTCGATCCTTTTGACTCTGGGAAACGTGAGGCATGATGGGAAAGAGCGCAAATTTGAATGTCTATCTGCTCTGTTGGTTTTGTGATGTACATTTATGTTTGACATTTGTTTGAACGGGTTTATTTTCACCGTGCTATAATACATTGTAACGCTACATTATATTGTTTTTACTGAATTTGTAATATTTAAACGTTCATGTACATATTTGATTTGATTGTATTTGGTATTTGAGACCCTTGTGCAAGTTACTAAGATTTTCTTTGCAGTCAAACTGCTAAATGGTTACAAATTAAAATTTAGTAAATAATTAATAGTCACTGAAATATTCGTCGTAATGAAAATATGTGCCGATTATAATTCCATATTGCACATAGAGCATTGATTTTTTGTTGTTGTTTTTAAAATCTGAAATAAGTAAGTATAAAGAAAGTGATGTGATAAAATTGACACATAGTAGTCAATTTTTTTAAATGTATAATGTTTGTCCTGCAATTTTCCTGTGAAGGAAAGAGAACCTCTTTAAATTACCATAATGATAAGCTGATCAAATTATGAATTAAAAAAACTGAGTTGAAAAAATAATGTGTATTCTATTTAAAAAAAGTAAAACTTTCAAGTCATAATTATTTACAAGGAAAAAGAAATATTTCAAGTATTCATTCACGATTCATTAAACATTTTTTAACTTTCTAATTTAGAGGAGGAGTGAATTACATATTTGTACCTTGGTTGCTAGTGTTTATGGGAACAGATCATGATCTGAATGAATCCACAAATATTTCAGTACGATTTGTAGCAATTGCACCATGCACTTTTGAGAATATCAGAAGTATTTTTAATTTATTGGAGTAATGTTAAAAATACCATACATTTGTAAAATATATCATTAATGTATTTGTATGGTTAAAATTAATAGTCTAAAGAAATATAAAAATAAAAATGTGTTGTAAAAGTTGGCTTATTTTAATTACTTGTTTACATAAAAATAGAGCAATCACACAAGATATTCTACAATTGAGAACCATGGGGTTAGAATGTACTGTCCTTGGGTTTTAAATTAGATTTATTTGTTTATTTTTATTTTAGACAGTCTAATACTACCGGTTTCAAAACCAAATGGTTAATAATGAGCAAAAATTTAGATTTAAAAATTTAAATTTGAATCATTCTCTCAATGTTTCGAGGAGCACTTTTCCTCTTCTTCAGGAGTCTATTTAATTATAAAACAGAAATTTTAAGAATCTTAATTACAATTTTTCTAACTTAAAAATTTAGGTAAAAACATATACTTTAAGTACATTACATTTTTTTAACTTTTAAGTACAAACAAATTGATATACAAGTCATGATAAGTATATTCCAGGTGCAAATGAACTCACATTAACAAACAATTTCATTCTTTCTTAAATTCCATTTGTAATTTCGGCTAATTATTACAGTAGATATTTGAATTTTTTAAATAAATCTTTTCAATTTATATTTTTGCATTTCAATTTGAATTTTTGAATTCAAATGCAAAAGGAAAACTATATCTAAGTTGGAATTTCTTATATCTTGTCCCAAATTATTTCAGTTTTTTATTTTATTTTATGTAACACATTGTTATAAATACTGGAAATTTGACTACTTTCAACTTTAGTGTTCATTGTCTCATCAGTTTTATATGTAAGTACTCTGAAATCATTGGATAAATCCTACTTTCATGGTCAATAATATGTACATTTTCAAAATCAAATCTGTGATAGAGGTCAATTCTATGTTTGGTCAATGAATTTTGTTTGTTTGGAAGTTGTAATGTTGTTTTTGTGCTCATTGATTTTTTTTTACAAATTCTCTCTTTGTCTGACCTATGTATGTAAGTTGGCAATCTTTGCAAGAAATATGATGTACAATATTATCCAGGTCGTCCACTTTGACTCTGATGTATTTTATTATTTTTGGTACATCTGTATCCCATTTTAAATTTACGTTGATTGTCTTTCAAACTCGTAAAAATTTTGTTTGTAAGAGTACTAATGTAAGACATTACAATACAAGAACCTTCTTTAGCTTCTTTGTCTTTTTTGACATCTTCTTTGATTTGGAAATTCTTTTGTTAATAAATTTTTGGCAAAGGTGGTTGGATAATTATTTTGCAGTAATATTTTCAGAACCTTGTTAAGATTTTTTAACATGAAATTTAGAACTTGCTAATTTGGTAGTTCTGTCTACTATATCATAAATAACCCCAATTTTTTTAGACAAGGGATGTTCTGATGCATAATTTACAATTATTCACATGTTGCTTGGTTTTCTAAATCTAAATTGTTATTTTATTAATCTTGTGGTTTTCAAACGTATAGCATTAGTATGTGTATAATTACTTTTTAATTCTGATTCGTGGATCATAATCTCAAATAAAAGGCAATATGGAAATATTGAAACACATTTCATATATATTTATATGAACAATAATGTCATCCATCTTGTATTTTATATGAAAAAAAAACGTAAATACCAGAACCCCCATACGCAGGACTTTTATGAGTTTCCATTTTTCCACAATAATAGCCTGCGAGGTAAAAGTTTGGAATTTGGAAAATGCTAAGTTCATTAGGAGACAACCAATGTTCTATAAAGCAAAGAACATCCACTTCATTTAAATCGACCTGTAGATCTGCCTTGATATTTATTTATTTATTTATTTGTCAAAAAAACAGTAAAAACTGTATATGACGTGTGGGGAAAGAAATTTATCTGCGCACATTTTCTTGAGGGCCAGAATTTTATTAAAAAAAACACGAAAAAAACGAAAAAATGAATTTAGAAATAATTATTTTAGAAAAATAAAGATATTTGAAAATTGTTTTTTCCCAAGTTATAGAAAATCAATTTCAACTGTAAATGAACTACAAGCAAAAGGAGTGCTCAACAAAACGTGCGCACAGTGAAGCTACATTTACGTCCAGAAGCAAAACAAGGGGCCATCTCAGCATTTGCTCAATGGATCAGGGAAACTGGACAAAAACCTGATCGAGATGGGGGTCATTGACCCGGAAGCTGAAGTACATTACTTGTTACAGGCGTATTAAATATTTTTTTAAATGTATACAATGCAAACATAAACTAATTCATTATATATCTTTGTTTTGTTACATTAAACATTATTTTTCTTTTTCACGATCAGTATAGTCTCTAATTGTATAGAAACAGTTTTGCAGCAGAAAAGATTTTACTTTTAACTTAAATTTGTGTACCGACTTTAATTGTTTTATGTCATCTGGCAATGCGTTGTAAAGTAACGTACATGTATTGTATGTTGATTTCTTGTACTGAACTGTTGATACTGACACTTGATGCACGTGATTTCTACGGCGTGTGTTGTAATTATAAATATCAATATTGCATGAAAATATGTTCCCTCCGTTAAGTAGGTCATTTTTGACAAATATTACAGATTCGTAAATAAATAGACAAGGCAATGGTAGGATTCCCAGCTCAATGAAAAGAGGCTTGCAGGAATCACGTGGAAGGCATTTTTTCATTATTCGAATAATTTTCTTTTGCAATCTCAAGGTCTGAATACTACAGGATAAGCTTCCCCAGAATATTATGCCATATCTCAGGCGGGAATGCACATTTGCAAAATAAACGCAACGAGCTGCATGAAGGCTGACAGAATTTGAAAGAATTCTGAATGCATAGCATAATGAACTTAATTTAGTGTTTAATTCTGTTATATGTACATTCCATTTGAGGTTTGATTGAATTGAAAGACCTAAAAATGTTGTTGCCTTAACATCAGCTAATTGCATATTGTTCATTTTCAATGGAATATGCGATTTCCGATTTGAGATGCAAAAATGCATTGAAACAGTTTTTCTTTCGTTAACAATTAATTTGTTATTATTAAACCAATTTGAAACTTCTGAAATTGTACTATTTACTGCTTCTTTTTTGCAAAGAACATTCGTGTCATCAGCAAACAGAACCGTTCTTCTATTTTTAATAGACGAGGGCATATCGTTTACATATAACAGAAAGAGAATAGGACCTAAGATCGAACCTTGCGGGACCCCATGCACAATTGGCAAAGAATTGGAAATATAAGTATGTAATGTCCTTTCCTGCCAGTATGGTATTTCTACTCTTTGAGTCCGATGTTTAAGGTAAGAAGTTATCCAATCTAGGGCAATACCACGAATTCCATACGAAGGTAATTTTGAGAGCAAGATCTTATGGTCAATAACGTCAAAAGCTTTCGAGAGATCTAAGAATATTCCAATGGGTACTTCATTTTGGTCTATTGATGAAGCAACATCTTTGAGAAAAGAAAAAATGGCAGTTTCCGTAGATTTTGATTTTCTAAAACCGTGTTGTAAGTCTGAAAACGCTCTGTTTTCCCTGAGAAATGTTTCCATTCGTAGGTAGAAAAGCCTTTCTAATATTTTTGAGAAAACTGACAAAAGAGAAATTGGCCGGTATTTTTGAGTATCATTTTTGTTCCCTTTTTTAAAAATGGCTTAATTTTTGCTGTTTTGAAAACATCTGGAAATATTCCTGTACATAAAGAAGCATTGAAAATGTGAGTTAACGGATGTATAAATGCAGGTGCACAAGTTTTTAATAAACAATCCGGAAATTCATCTAAACCAGATGAATATTTATTTTTTAGTTTACTGACTATTCTGAGGATTTCGTTGGGAGAAGTTTCGGGAATAAACATCGTATCTGAAATTTTTTGGGAAGTGTAAAATGTTGAATTTTGTGATTTTAGTCCCTTCGTGAGATCAGACGCAATTCTGGAAAAGTGTTTGTTGAAGAGATTGATAAACTCGGTTTTATTTGAAAGAGAGCATCATGGTGCAGTATCTTTATTTTTTGCAAGTACATACACGAATGTTTTTCTGCAGCATCTGGCTGTAGTTATTATATATTTACTCCATTTGTACCTCGAGTGCTAGGTCGAAGGTTGTAAGGAAAGCAGTAACAGGTTGTGAGGAAATTGGGGCATCAGGTATAGATAAATTGGTAGTGGGAATGGAAGAAACGGGAGTGGGTTCGTAGGAGGAGGTAAGAGGGTTCGGAATAAGGGTGGGGAGTGGAAAACGTAAGGAAGGTGAAAGGGATGGATTTTTGGCAGGAGACTGCGTAGGAGTGGAGTTGATGATGTATTATGCAAGCTTGTTACAGACTGCATGTTTTCCAGCAAGGATCATGTGGAGACCGTGCGGGGTGAAGTGTTTTACAGAGAGGAAATTAATTTCAAAATGTTTTACATTTGTTTCTCTCAGTTGCAGTTTTAGTTGTTGGTTTGCGTGCTTAATCTCGCTGCATAGTGTTGGTCTGTTGTTCCAGAGGGACAGAGGACTGCGATGTTAGTATTTTGGATTGCGCATTGTAATTTGGTTGCATGTTGTTCAGGTGTAAAATCACAGCTCAAATTGTCATTCTGTTCTACGTCTGTGTTTTGATTAGTAAATGTCTGCGTGTGGGTGTGCAACTCTGCAGTCACGCCTGCAAACCTCCTTAGGTTTAAAAATAGACGAGACTGAGTAGTTTGAGGGTAACTTCCTACTGAGAATGTTGGAAAGATGGCGGCCATAGCTGTCAACTAAAATAAGTACCTGTTTTTTAGACTGTTTAGAGTAGGAATCTTTGTTTTCAAGTGTGCAAGGATGCGTATTTGTGCAATTTAAAGAAGAACATTTGAGCCATTTTTAAGAAAATTTTGAAAATGTTCGGGGGCTTCATGCAAAGTACTCCCAAATTGTGAAGAAAGTATTTCAAAATTGCAGCGCTTCGAGTGGAAACTGATCAACCGGGGACTATCCATTTTGAAAGGAATCGTACTTATGGTTTAGGCGCTAATGGTCAAAGACTGACGGACAGACGGTTGTTTGAAAAAAAGACAACATTTTTTCGGTATCAGGGGCCCCAAAATGTGTATTTCCGTTAAAAATCTCGAAATCCATTTATACGTACTCCGTATATACGTACGTATACGGGAAAGTAAAAAAATGCAAAAGTTGGCAGCTGTAAATATCGTTGTGACGGCAGCAAAATCAATGTTTGGGGGGCATATCTATTATTTTCTATATTTGTTCTGCTCAGTTAAACAGAAATTAATAAAGTCAAACCAAAAACAGAATTTTTTTGAAAAATCTCTCTCTTGAGTTGCGCCGACTATGACATCATTTCAAAAAGTAACTTATCTTCGGATTTCTTCCAATAACTTGGGAGGAATCGCTTCTTGAAGACACCGACTTCTGATCAGTTTTCCATCTCTAAAACTCGTATTAGTAACATTGTTATAAAATGAAAAGAAATTAGATGCAAATATTAAAAAAATAATTTATTACAAATATATTAATACAAAATTATTGTTTTTGACTTCAATATGGCTCCCCAGCCACATTTCTTTGATTTCTTGATGGGTTCCTTCATATTTGGTAGTTGGGTCAATCAATACTTTGAATTTAAAAAAATATTTTAAATTCTCACTAGTATCTTGAGGATATGTGTAATTCAAAAAATTTGAACTATACTGGATAGAACCTGCAATTTATACAGAGAACTCATTGAGTGTAGTGAGCTAAGCCTTGCAGTCCATCAAGCAGCTGGAAATTTACTTATTAAAGAGTTTTGATGAATTTAATGAAGAACTATTATAAAAGAAGAACCACCATCAAGAATATCCTTCTCTTGAATCTAACTTCTTGTTTTGGGGAAGTTTGGAAAAGAATGCACTAAGTCGCAATAGAAGTGATTTCTAGTGAACACAGTCTAAGAAATTGTACTTGGATCATGTGTGGATGGTTGTGGCGTATCGTAATACTCTTGGCTTCAACGACGCACATTCGTTGACATCGCTTTTGCGTTCATATCGATTCGTTTCGATCTTCTTTCGGTACGACGGTACTCGTCGAAAATTGCTATTAGCTTCAGATTCTGTCGATGCTTTCAACATCTGAAAAAACAGTGCTTAAATCAGTAGATATTCATGTGTGGGATTTATGATGCGGTGTTGTTGACGTAATTAAATGGAGTAATGATAGATCTCAACTCCGTGTAATTATTGAGCAGGCTTACGACGGCTTTGCCGTCATCATCGGTTAACAGATATAAACAAAAATAAAATATAAGAGTTACATTTAAAATTTAAATAGCAAATTAAATCACAAAATATGAAATTCAAGGGAAGTATTAATATAGAGACCAATAGCAAATGAAATTAAAAAGTATCAAATGCAAAGGGGGGATAAATATAAATTAAATATTTATTCCACATTTAGTGGAATGTCACAAAAATGAAGTGTGAAATGAGGTGAGGAATGAAAATGTCAGGATAATGTTTTAACTGTACTATTAATGTACCAATTAGCAATAATAATCTCCAAACCTAAAATAAGTTACATTTATTTATATTATTTACATTCTGAATGGTTTGAATCTGATTTGTTTCGTACATCGCCATGTTTTTTCTTAATAAACATTTGACTCGCGATGAATCGATGGTTATGTATTTACGTTGCTAAGGATGTTAAATTTATTAACATACAGGTAGGCACAAGTGCACTTAACAAACTTCTAGGGTAGCAGGTTAAGAGGGGTTAAATACGCATCTGACCGATAAACGTTATTAACACGAGCAATACTAATGCATTGTTAGAACTAACATTATAAGTGTGTAATTGAAACAGATTTTTTTTAGAGATCACTTTTAAAGTTAAATTTTTATCGCACAAAACACTTGCCAATTCCATTACTCGAAAACGAAGTTTATTTCTTCCAATATAAATGTACTAGCGTATCCGTGCGAGAACACTCGCATTTTAAATTCCACCCTTTTCCCTATCTTTCCTTTTCCGTATTAAAAGCAGAAGTTGTTAACGAGACGTGTATATTTGTTTAAAAAAATAAAAAGGTAACTACCAATTAAATTACAGAATTTAAAATAAAAATAAAGAACAATGAAACTGATGATTGAAACAAATTTTGAATAAGGGTTTATTCAGTATTATAGATATGTTCTTGGAAAAATTCACAACACTTCCTTAAAAACATTTGAAGTAATTACACAACCTTCCTTGACAGATAACATTTCGCTTTTCTTGATAGTGACAAAAATATTAGAAAAGATGCTTACTCTCGAGAAAGCTATTTAAAGTTGTCCATGCAAAAATTCAGGATCAGGCAAGCATAACCCTACTTTTTGGAATATTATTTAACTGTATTATCTGAGAGGTACTCCCGTGCAATTAAATCGCCTAGAATGTCAAGTAATTAGTTTCATTTCACACACAGTTGCAGATTCTTCACGTCTCTGAACTGGTGGGACAGAATCGAAAAGCGCCGAAACAGCAAAATGTAATAGGATTCCAAGAAGCACTCGTCCAATACCAAACGTTTGGCAGTTCGAAGCCAATTAGACTACGGCCCATCAACCCGGAAAACATGAATAATATAAATACCAGTGGCGTAGCGTTAGGGGACGCTAAGATGCTGAGCATCTCCACGCCAAATATTAATCAAAGAATCCTAAATATTGTATACTTACAAGTGGTTCATTAAGCGAAACACATTTGTATTAAAATTAAAAGTGGTTCGTTAGTACAAGCTGGCCTCTGATTGCTTGGATGCTAAAATGGTTCTAGCATCTGCCAAGAGATTGCGAAGGGCAATGACGCATGCGCAGACGGTGAGGTTCCCCCCTCCCCACCTCACCCCTCTCCCAAAGATTCACGAGTTTCTGACGCTAGCGTACGACTGAGCAGGGCGAGGCGTATGAGCAAGATGTGTATAAGCAAGTTGCTCTTATATGCACGAGAGCGCAGCACACTTGACGCTGCCAGTGAAATATTTTTCTTTGTCACTTGAGATTCTCTGCTTGGTCATGGGCATTTAATAGGAGAAATAGTGTTTGCCTACTAATTCTTAATTAATATCTAAGAAGATGAATTCTTCATAAAATATATTAAATATTATTTTGGTCTGAACGGTATAAATTCACAAGTGATCTCATTGCCAATCGCGCATGAGAATTAAAACTGAGCCATTGCATAATTTGCTTTCAAGAACTCTCCTGACATAAATCTGTTGAAGTACTGTAAACATTTGTTTTGATAACATAGATTCTAGAGAACATTAAACATTAAAATGTTTGTGTAGTGTCCGCTTGTGCGAGCACTTCAGAAGCCCGGGCCGCAACAAAAATCGATATACGCCTCGCCACCTCAGCGAAACAACCGAGGCGTTGGAGAAGACGACCCCCTCCTCCTCCTGCAGGAGAGGGGCACGAAGCTGCCACCCCTCCCCGATGAAGGGGTGGGAAGACCGCGCGGGAGCCGTGGAGCGACGGCCCCGCACTCCGATACCTGCAGCCTTACGTTAAACATCGACCTGGACTTCGTTATTGTACCGGCGCGCATACTTTTAACTCTCTTGACTACGGCTATTTGTATTGTATAACGACCCTGCAAATATTACATCTCCCGGAAATTTGTGACTCCTCGCTATGTTTTAGGTTATTTCTGTGGAATTGCGGTTATAAATAAATTGTTGTTGCAAACCTCCTAGTATTGTTTCATTTGGTATACAGCAGTTTGTTATTATTGTTATTTGGCGTTATTGTGGAGCATCCCCAAACGCGCTACGCCAGTGATAAATACGATAGTTGCATAATTGGCCGTCCCGTGTCGGAGGGCGGTGCGCGCACCTGCGTGGGCGGGCGCGAGGGCGGCGCGCAGCTGGCGCAGCACGCGCAGGTCGGGGAGGCTGGCGGCGGGCGCGAGGTCGCGCGCGGGCGGCGCGGCGTCGTGGCGCACCAGGCCGATGACGCTGCGGCGCCGCGCCGGCGCCCGCCGCGCGCCGAACGCCTCCAGCAGCGCCTCCGCCGGCGGCGCCTCCTGCGCCCACACACGCGCACTTGGAGCGGGCTTGGCCCCATTCGCTGTTCGGCGTACAGCGAGCGACCGCTCGCCGAATCCCGAGTAGTGTGTGGATGGGTCGCTTGCTATTTGACGAGTGACGAACATTCGGCGCGCGCCCTACCCACCGCGTGTCGGTCTTAAGGCTGCTCTACACATTCGCTATTCGGCAAACAGCGAGCGACCGCTCGCCGAATCCCGAGTAGTGTGGATGGGTCGCTTGCTATTTGACGAGTGACGAACATTCGGCGCTCGCCTTACCCACCGCGTGTCGGTCTTAAGACTGCTCCACATATTCGCTATTCGGCAAACAGCGAGCGACCGCTCGCCGAATCCCGAGTAGTGTGGATGGGTCGCTTGCTATTTGACGAGTGACGAACATTCGGCGCTCGCCTTACCCACCGCGTGTCGGTCTTTTGGACATCAAAGGGAGCGAACATTCGCCGAACACATCAGCTGGTCGGGATCGGGCGAGCAGTAGCTCGCTGCTCGGCGAATGCCGAATGTGTGGAGCCACCTTTATGCTCTCTTTTCCGCGGCTTTGATGCGATCCAGAGACCATTTGCGGTGAATACCACAATTCGAAAGGTTAGGTCGTGATAGGATGTAAGTATTGTAACGGCTTAAAGGCCTTCGGCCTAGCTACATTGTGTCAATTTATGTAATTTATTCATGGAATATTTAGAGATGTAGAAAGCGAAGTGAAGTGCAAGTGTTGTGAAGTGAAGTGAAGTGAAGTGGACTGCTGTGTATTTAATTGGTCGTGTATATATTAGGTTGTGCATTTATTAGTAAGAATACCTGTACAGGAAAGCCATAAAATGTGGAGTTAATGCTTTTATTGTTATTATTACCTTTATTGTTATTATTATATTATAATAATAATAATAATAATTATTATTATTATAACGCGTCAGCGGGATTGATCACTAGTCCGTAAATGTAGTGTAATTTTTGTATCAGGGGAGGTGGCGGTATTATTCGCTAGGCTGAATGGTGAGACCCGGTGTCGACCTACACGTCGTTTCGCGGTGTTTACTCATCCATGAATCTCCCACCAACGAGGGTTCCTCACCGCTGCGTGGCGGCGTGTGACATACGACATCTGTTACAAAAGTATCCAACCTTATTTTTGAAAAAAAAAAAACAACCACAACAAAAATTGATGGATTTGAGTCAAGTGCGCTTGCATGAGCGCACCCTGAACCTTCGTAGACATGTGTGAATTTTTCCCATCTGTCGATTGCGTCTGTTGCTGGCTCGAAACAATTGAGAGACGTAGTGTGTAATACTTTTCATTGCACGGATGAGAATATAACTCCACAGGACATCCTGGACTCGACCCCGACTTCAAGAGCCGACTTCATGAAGTCGGGGTTACTGTTTCAGGAGTCCAGGATGCCCTGTGAGACTTCAACACGAAGTTGCTGTTTCTCCGCCGTGCAATGAAAAAGTGACAGCATTAAACACTACATTTCTCAATTGCTGCTAATATTACCATTTAAAAAACGTAATTATGGATCTTCCAAGTGAATCTTTCCCCCCGTTTCCGTAGCATCAGTGGAACACTGTCCGCCCGCCGCCGCGTCGGGCTCTGCCTTCGCCCCGCGGCTAGCCCCTTGCTGTGACAGAGTCTACCTTGGTGATGCCCCTGGTGGGGCGCGGCAGGTAGGAGAAGATGTCGGACGGGTGCGCGTCGTGCGGGTGGGCGCGCGAGCGGCGGCGGCCGGCGATGGCGCGCTCCACCTCCAGCTTGTCGGCGATGCGCACGCCGGCCGCCGTCAGCTCGTGCGACGGCGACGTCCGCTGCGCCGCCAGCCGCGCGCCCCGCGCCGCGCGCTCCGCCGCCGACGCCGACCGCTCCGCCGCGCGCAGCGCCGCCATCAGCATGATCCACGACCCGCGATCGCCCTGCCACGCCCCCTTCGCATTGGCTCGTTTGCTCGCATGCACGCCTTCACATTGATTGATTTGCTCGCACGCACGCCTTCAGATTGATTGATTTGCTCGCACGCACGCCTTCAGATTGATTGATTTGCTCGCACGCACGCCTTTAGATTCCTTTGCTCGCATGCACGCCTTTAGATTGATTGATTTGCTCGCACGCACGCCTTTAGGTTGATTGATTTGCTCGCATGCATGCCTTTAGATTGATTGATTTGCTCGTATGCACGCCCTCAGATTGATTGATTTGCTCGCATGCATGCCTTCAGATTGATTGATTTGCTCGCACGCACGCCTTTAGATTGATTGATTTGCTCGCATACACGCCTTCAGATTGATTGATTTGCTCGCATGCATGTCTTCAGATTGATTGATTCGTTCGTACGCACGCATTCATACATTCAGACTGATTGATTTGTTCACATGAATGCCTTCAGATTGATTTATTTGCTCGCACGCATGCATGCACGCCTTCAGATTTATTATAATATTTATTATTTCCTGCTAATGAGCTTTCGCTCAGTGGCAGGATTAAAACAGCACATATGAAGACATACAAAGACAAGTTAAGAATTCATATTATAAGGAAAGTACAACTATGTAACTAAGAAGACACATAACACATATAAATATTTGGCATCACACTTCGCAATTCCCTAGACCAGGGCTGTTAAACGGTGCACGTACGTGCTCGGAGCGCGCTTGCGCCCTGCAAGGTCACGCAGTGCCCGCGGCCAAGGGAAGCCCGCGCACCGATTTCTCAGTCAGAGATGCACAGAAGGCAGTCATGACGGGACGCAAGAAGACGTATAACAAGTTTCAGTCCGAATGGGCTCTTGATTTCGTAATGAGGTAAATGTACATTGTTTAATAAATGTTCATTACTCTATAATTTTTGAAGTGGTTTATTATGTGTATTTTCACTCGAAAGATGTGCACATCGTATTTCTTTAAATGTTTACTTCCAATAATAGTGTTTTTCTGCAATTATGTTATATAATACTTATATTGATTTAGTATGTATATTGGTGTATACATATTTTCTTCAAAATATTCATTTGAGTTATTTGCAATTAGAGTTAATAGTTCTCATGAATTGCATTCTCTAACACTAAATAGAAATTTGCGTTAATATTTCCTTCCTGTAATGATCAATGCTTGTTTAACTACAGTTTCTGTTTACATGTCAATTTCAATTAAAAGTTGGTAAAATTTGTTAAATATCTATGATGTACGAGAGTCGCTACGAAAGTTTTGAGATATACTGTGTTGCGGTCCATTATTATCTTTCCAAGATGGTGAGTCGATAGCAGTGTCCTTCCTGAGTATTGCATGCAAGTAGGAACTTGCTCGGCTTATCGCTGCTGCTAAGAAACCTACCTTGACTATTTCGTACCAACCCGCCGCGTTCGCCCTAAGATTTCTCACCGCTGTTTCCCGCCTGCGACACGAGTGACTTGGCTGAGCTGATAGCGCCGCGTGCCCCAAACCTTTGCGAAGACCATTGGCGTGCTCGTTCGTGTGACGGCCCCGCCCTAGACGATTCCGGAAGCAGCGCACTAGAGGGAAAAGGTTCACCTGCGCGGTGACGCTCCAGCGGCCCCAGCGCTCGGAGGGCGCGTCGACCGGCAGCGAGGGGAACTCGGCGGCGACGTGCGGCTCGAGGCCGCCGCCGCGGCGCAGCAGCAGCGAGCGCAGCGACGCGCGCATCAGCGTGGGCCGCGGCCACGCCCCCCGCGCCGCCCCCGACGGCCGCGCCAGTGCCAGCCGCGCGCGCTGCTGCCGCCGCGCGTACCTGCAAACGTTTATTTATTTATTTGTTTATTTGTTTATTTGTTTATTTGTTTATTTGTTTATTTGTTTATTTGTTTATTGTTTATTTGTTTATTTGTTTATTTGTTTATTTGTTTATTTGTTTATTTGTTTATTTGTTTATTTGTTTATTTGTTTATTTGTTTATTTGTTTGTTTGTTTGTTTGTTTGTTTGTTTGTTTGTTTGTTTATTTATTTAATTTATTTACTTACGTCAAAAAGAGTTAAAAACTGTGTGTGACTAGCTGTGGGGAGAAGTGAAATTTGTGCACGTTTTCATAATTCTGTGATCTCTATCCTAAACCATATTCTAGTAGAATTTTGAATACAGAAAAAAGAGCGTTTTTTTTTCAAGTTTTGTTGGCAAAATATTCGGTCCTATGTTATAAAATATATTTTCAAAAGTAAATTAGCTATAAATTTGTGTCATTAACCCTCATCACGTTCTTCATGAAAGAATAATGATTTTTGCCGCAACAATATGGAAAACGGTAATTTGAATAACTATATTTCCCACTGAAATTCAGAAGACGTGCACAAATAATGAAGTTATATTGTAACAGATTTAACTTACTGACAATTAAATTACTTCGTAACAGATTTAACCAAACCACATCCCATAACATCACATATGTACTGTCACCAACCCTCTCATCATACTTACCATACAGTCAGCATCGCCACCACCACCGCCGTTATGAATTCACCGGCCAGAACCCAGATGCGCTCCTTTGTGCTAATTTGGCTTTCTGGCGTCGACTGCAGCTGCCTCTTAGCCCGCTTCTAGAGACATTTTCACATTTTTAGCATTTATTTATGGAGCTGTCAATTCAAGTCACAAATTCTAATTACCTTGAAAGTAGCGAGGGTGGATAGTGTAATCAATTAGAGTACGTAAGAAGCGACGGAAAAGTGTCACGCAAAGCAACGGAACCACCTACTCCAATTCGCTCGATCATTTAATGAAACCACTTTACATGAATGACAAACTCAAGGAGGCAGGAGAACAAGGTCAGAAAACTTTTTCATAACCAGATCACTTTTTTAAAAATTTGATCAATATGCCCACAAACCACCGAGATTAAAAAACAAACGAATACCCACTCTCTTTCTCCATGTACAACGACCTGCCCTCTATTTTTAATAGTTCAATTTCCAGCCTCAGTACCAGACTAACACTATCTAGTTGAATAAATTAATATTCACTACTTGCCAGCAACAGCTCCGACTGACTTGATCAGTACGAGCCTTGCTTACAAGAATAAAACAAAAAAGGAAAGAAAATCCACAAACATCAACACCGGATGAGTATCCCAACAAGGGGTGCCGGCCAGGCAAATACTCATGACCACCCACTCAGCAGCAGTAGCAGCAATAAAGCCAATCGCAGTTCCTACGGAGAAGGAGTTCCTGCGCACCTTCCAACGCTGTCGCAAAACGGTCAAACAGGCCGAACCCACGCAGTCTCCGCTGGACCAGCCGACTCAAAGCAGACGTCACGACTCTGCCGTCACCATTCACGTCACGCGCGCCTACCTCTGTAAAGTCCGCGCTAAACGTGGAGACAACAACCTCGCAGGCCGTCGCAGCAGAGTCCCAACTGACGTCATTGCGCGTCACACATCTAGTATGGGCACGCCACTCCCCGTCGGAACCTCACCACGCCGACCGTCGTAGCGAGTCTCAACACGGTTGCCACTAGAGATGGACTTAACAGCTTTTCTTTAATAACTGTTATCGGAATAACAGTGGACTCGTAATAACGGTTATTAATAACAGTTGAAAAATAACACGTACATGATCAGCAACCTAATACGTCTGACTGCTAAGAGTTAAATCAGTTGCGACGACTGCTAAAAGTTAATCCCGGCAAAACGAATAACGTTGGTAGCACTATAAAGATTGTGCAGCTACCTTACGGCGCTTTTTTGCACTACTTCCCCTAACATGTTTAGGCATGGACAGAGACACAGCTGATATGAACGAGACTCGATGAACTGCCAAGGAAGAATAGCAGTTAATACGATGAGTAGCAAATGTGTATAGAATATTACCAGAATAACAGTGATTCGTGATCAGATTGCAAATATTCTTTCAAATATGCAACATGTTCATAGTGAAGTGACGAGTGCCAAAAATAATGAGAAGTAGAAACTGTGTTTTGCTAACCTACAGCTAAAGTGGTAATGACTGTTGAATATCAAATATTATAATAAGTTGTTTGACCGCACCTCATTGTATTCTATCGGACTTAGAGAAATATTAGTGGATCTCACATCAGCTGTAATGGGACAGGAAGAAGTTAACAAACGTATTGGACGGATTTAATTTAAAGGACAAACTTCTTATTGTAGTATACGTATAAAATAAAATATAAAGATATTGTGACAATGGTGTGTAATAATAACAAATTATGTATTAATGAATCTATAATTTGAACACTTGTTAATCACGATTGATTACATGCAGTGAAACTGTTGTCGTACAAAATGGTTGCCGCGAAAGCTTGTAGTAGTTCGGGTTTGGCCCAGTAGATTGGAGTACTATGAATATCAACCGATAACACCAATAACAGGATAAATGAAATAACTGTTATTTCATGTAACAGTTACTAAAAGTTAACTGTTAAGAAATAACAGTTTAGCTGTTAAGGGCACATCCCTAGTTGCCACCCAGTCGCAACGGAGTCGCACCCAGTCGCCTCCAGTCACGTGACAGTCTCTGCCTACGTCAAAGCGCGTCACAAGTCTGTGGCCGCGCCGACCTCTCGTGGAGAGCCCGCCTCAGTTGGAGTCTGTCAACGTCACAGTGCATCACAGGATGTGGCCATCCCGACCTTCGAGGAGACCATCCTTTGCCGGGAGTCAACACGTGCCCGACTTGGCGCCACCAGGAAGTGTATCCAGGATCTACGTTAGCAGCGTTATGAAGGTCGATGCCACGAAGCGGGAGTCCGTGACACGACGAAATCGCCCCTCCTCGCAGTTCATCACCCCACCACAAGAAACAACATCACTATTGCAAAACGGCGGGGTTACTGCTAAGAGTTTCCTTTCCGGACGCTAGTTGCGTAGAGAAACTCGTAGCCTATACTGCGATTTTTGTAGGAAGAGCTCTCAAGATAACTCAAATCCCATCTTCGCGATGGAATATGTCACGGCATTTCGTATCATTCACAGTCGTTCCGCTAGATTTCGCACGATCGCGACCGTATGAAGCAGTGCTTGCGATCATGCGACTTCTACCGGCAAGACCGAGAAAAGACGCGAAATGCCGTGACATATTCCATCGCGAAGATGGGATTTGAGTTATCCTGAGAGCTCTTCCTAGAAAAATCGCAGTATAGTAAGGTACCACGAAACGTGCCACCAGTAGAAGACCTTGACACCACTCATCTACAGCCTCCCACTTCCTGAACAAGACTTCGCGGCAACAAGGATACCCATTTATATCTTCTTGTCCTATGTGCCGGTCTTAAGGCGGACTCATGTACATTATATGTTGTGGAAAATAAACCAGTCTTCTTTACGGATATCTTTTCATTTCGTAAGCACACAACAGTAGTACATTGTACAAGTATTTTACTCCATCAGAAAGTGGTGACTTAATTAAAAGTACAGTACTTAATTTACTCCTCTTTCATATTTGAAATTGACACACTTAACGAATCTGCCTGCACCTTCTGACAATTGACATCCTCATGCCGAAGGTTCCTCTTTTATTGTGTAAACCCAGAGTACGAGAGAATTTAATCAAGTTAGTGTATATACAAGTCATAACATTGTAATAAATAACATAGTTTAATTCAGGCTTAAATGATCAGAGATATTTCATATTTTTTATATTTTACAAGAAAAATTACAGATAATTTTGGAAAGATTTGTTCCGTACCGAAACTCACATTCTTCCTCTTCACGAGTGTTTCATTTTCGACTCCTGAAGTAAAGCTTTTCTGCAGTCTGTCTTCAAGAAAAACATTTCTGTTGGGGTGATGCCAAAGAATAGTATCAGTTTTCTGCTGATAGAAAGTCTTGTCAGCCTGTGAATCAGCAGATTCTCTCTTTGTCATCAATGAAGTCAACGTTCCTGTACAAGAATTAAGAGAGGAATGAGTTTGATTCAATAATTACATTAGGGCTTAACTACAAATATTCCAAAACTATGTAAAATCAAAAATTGTTTTAATGACTGAAAATCTACACTAATGACCGAATACTACGATATTATCTACAGTTAACCGTTGGTCCAGATCTAGAAGAAGTCAACAAAAAGAACCTCCCGATGCAAGTCGCTGCAGTGACAGCCGTAATGTATGTAAATTGGACATTGCACTTTCGGACAGTTAACCTGGGAGTGGTCGCCATAGATCTGTGAGATCCAAGCCAGGGTAATTTTGTGTTCGTGAATTACTGCGATGCATTAAGTTTGTGATATTTCATGTATTCCTTCACTGTACTTTTCTAAGAACGCCTGAACTTCTATTTTTATTTTTTCGATGGGTCATTTCCCGTGAGCTTGCTGAAACTTGATCACTGCGCTGCGCGATATCTGTCAGATACGTTGTGTACACGGGCGCCAGTGCATTGTGAGCTCCTGGCGTAAGCGGTACGTATCATATTATTTTCAGGCGTGTCTAAGACAAGTGTATGATGTATTAACAACTGCACTGAGAGACATGTACAAACCAAATAAAATACATATTTCAGTTAATAGAGCTTCAGATCATTCCCATTCATGAAAAGTTTCACTACATCAGAGAGACACATTACGGGTACAGGCGTGAGTCTACCTATCCGGGTCAACAGTACAGTTTGGCACCACTCACGCCGAGCGGCGCGCCCGCGCGCGTGGGCGGCGGCGGGCGGCGGCGGCGGCGGCCCGCCCGCGCTCGCGCCCATCGCCAGGCACAGCGTCACCATCGCCGCGAGCGAAGCCCCGGGCCGCATCCACGGGCCGCGGCCCGTCGCCGCGTCGCGCGGCAACGCCCACAATCGCGGCGCCGACAATGCTCTCAAGGTCTTCTACTGGTGGCAGTGGCACCGTAGCATGCCACGAGCTTCCCTGCGCAACCAGCGCCGGTAAAAGAAACCCTGTAACAATAGGGATGGCGTTGTCTCTGGTGGCGGGGTAATGAACTGCGTGGAGGGGGCGATTTCGTCGGAACACTTGTGCCACGGACTCGCGCTCGTGGTTTCGACCTTGACAACACTGCACTGAGTGAAAAAAAGTATACGGATACGTGGCTGAAAATGACTTACCAGTTCATGGCGGTGCTGGAATTCAATAGGGTGTTGGCCCACCCTTAGTCTTGATGACAGCTTCCACTCTCGCTGGCATACTTTCAATCAGGTGCTTGAAAGTTTCTTGGAAGGTTTGGTGGTGTAGATGGTGATGTGTGGTAGTACAGTAAACAAATTATATCTCACAGACTTGCCTCACACCTCTGTGACATTAGCCGAAGTACCGCATCCTGAGCAGGTGAAAAATACGTCTAAAGTTTAATTCAGAAACAACACTCAGGCAATTGCCAATGTAGTATATGTTAGACATTAATCGACCGTAGGTCGGTGGTGAGCACAAGACTCATTATTAAATTTCACTGGTGATTACTCGGTGTTCAACTATTCTAACCTTCCATGGCTAGTCCTGACTGTTATTTAAAGTACTAATATTGGAAGGAAATCGATTATATGCTTGATTTAAAAGCTCAGCGCGAGATAGAGTTGCCTATGGCTCACAATTCTCACATTTTGTGAGAATGTAGGCGAAAGGAACACTTTTATAATGGCATTCCTGCCAAAAGGCTTAAGCGAGAAAACGTTTCGTTCAGCACGTTGCATTCTTTTCCGAACTTAAAGTCACAGAACAGCTAAGAATTAAAAAAAATAAAAATAAACTATATTCTCGACATTGCCTCCAAACATCACAATTTTGAGATGGATTAATGAAAGGGATATGAACAAGTGAAAAATTTGAACAAAAAAAAATACAAAACTAATAATTTATTTTATAATAATTATAATTAAAAACAATAATACATCTATAAATTCACACAAGTAAAATAAATGCACATGCAAATAAAAAATCTTAGTTACGTGACAGTGATTTTCAACAACATAAAAAACCTCTTTGCGGTTAATTTCCCACAGTTTTCGCTCAGCGACAAATTTGTAGCAAAAGGCAACTGCGGGCTCTGGCAGGAAAGCGCTACTTCCTGTCCGCCTTGCGCGCCTCCTCGTCAATGTCGCTGTCTGTCTCCGGGAGCTGTCGGAAGGCCGGCGCCCGCCGGTGCGTGGGCTGCGGGGAGGACGGCGTGGACGGCGGCGTCGGCGCCTGCGCGGAGACCCTCGACGACGGCCGCGCGATCAGGAACGAGGTGTCCGTGAGGTCGGGGACCGGCTCGGACCCCCGCGGCACGTAGTCGGGTCGCGATGTTTCAGAAGGCGGCGGCGCCGGCGACAGTGGACGAGAGTCGGGTCGCGATGTCTGGGGAAGCGGCGACGGCGGCGCCGGCGACAACGGACGGGACGAGGAACGCGACGTCGCTGGTGGCGTCGATGGACGAGACGGCCCGGACGACACCGCCGTCGACGGTCGTGACGAGAATATTTCGGACGGCCGCGACGGCAGTGGGGCTGTTTCCGCCTGCAAGCAGAGATGGCATGTTGAGCCAAGACGCGAAGCCCGCGTACGAGCGTACTGGCGAAGCAATACGGAACCATGTCGCCTGCGCATGCCAGTTTATCTAGTGAATTAAATATGTAGATTTGAAAACTATTTAAGCTGGCCAGAATTGAAAGCACCCTCCCCCCCCCGAAATACCTTCTGGATCCGGCCGGAGATAAACTGTTTTCTAGTTGTGCCTAATAATACATATTTTGTGGTTTCATCTCTTTCAATTTTCCCTTCATTTTGGCTTCTAAGTCAGAAACTAATGTGATCCTAGCATTGGGAAGAACAATCCGATATTTATTAATTTATTTGTCACTATTTATTTTTACTTTTCCGTATTCGTACGTATATACGGAGTAATATACGTAGTATATGGAAAGGTACGTAATGCGGATTTTCCGCCGAAAAACTCTTATTACAGGGCTCAGGTACGAAAAAGTGGTTAAATCCAGTTGCGAAATTTAGCAACAAAAAATCCTTCAATACGTGGTGGAGCCACCTTGATTCGGATAATGTCTATCCGTCCGTCCGTCGGTTAACAACGCTAGCGACAAAACCATTCAGCGGATTTTCTCTAAAATTGATATTCCCTAATCATTTATCTATGCATGTATTAGCATTTCATCAGTAATACATCCCATATTATAGTCTTTCAACATTTCAAAGAATATAAAACAATTCCGTAGAACGTGCATTATCCGTTTTTTTTATAAAATGAGGTTGGCTTTTTTCGTAAACATTTTGAGAGTTAAAAATTAATCAAGAATTTCCAAAATTTAAGAAATTATTTTATATTTTTACATAATAAACACGTTGCTGTTTCTCGGCTATAGAAAGTTAAAGGCTAAATTTACTATTTTAAATAATTTAAATTAGATGAATTTGGCCATAGACCCTACTTTAAAAAATTGTTGAAATAAAAACACTGAATCACATTAGTATGAGTATGTGTGTGTAATAGCAAGAGTATGTGGCAAGTCCGAATAGCTGGCCGAGACCAAAGGAAATAAAAGATCAATACGGGAAAGTATATAATAATAATAATAATAAAAATGCCTTTATTAATGGCGAGGCTCAGGCCATAGGGCCTGCTCTTCCGCCTAACCACTACAATCTACATTAATACAGAGAAATAATATTTTAAGAGGGGGAGGGCCAGCTGTACATTTACATCTGGGAGAGCAAAACTAGGGACCACCCCGGCATACGCCTTAAGCGATTGTGTAAACCCAGAAAACCTCAATCAGGATGGCGGCTAAAGGCCGAACATTTTAAGAACAAAGAGAGAAGTGAAAGAGAGTGGAAATGCAGATGGAAATGAAGAAGAAAGGTCGAAAGAGAAAGAAGAAAGGAGAGAGACTAAAAGGGGGGACAACTGTACATTTATGACTGGGAGTGCAATACAAGGGACCATCCCGGCGTACGCCTTAAGTGCCTTAAGCTTGAACTAGAAGTATGTGCTATTCTGTAGCATCACTAGTAGTACGAGGGCCATTTCATAAATAATGCACAGTATTTTATATTTTCTAACATTTTTTTGAGAAAATCTCTTCACGGTCCTTCAGTGTAGTCTCCATTCGACTCAATTGCCAAGTTCCAACGTCTGGGAAGCTTTAGAATTCCATCAAATACCTCTTCTTTGTTCATCAGACGAATTGTTTGGGTACCAGCTGCACAAACCTGATGAAGGGATGAAAAACGAAGTTCTCACTGAAGATTTTTGAATTCTGGGAAAAGTCAAAGTCTGGGAGAGACATGTCAGGACTTTAGGGTGCATGATGTAACATTTCCCAACCACATTCGTGTAGCTTTTCTGTTCAGACTTTGGCTGTGTATAGGAGAGCGTTGTCGTGGAGAATGCGTGTCCCAGAATTGTCGAGCAACTGATGACGGGTTTGGGCATTTCCAGTATCAATCAATTGACAGTGTTCGAAATAAGGACGGTATTGAAATTCCTGTGCTTTCAGAAATGTTTTTACATGTCGCACAACGATCTTTTTCAATAAAATCTGCCAGAAATTTGACACTTCTTTCATCTGTTGATGTTCTGGACCTTCCCGGGGTTGCGTCTTCATTTTTTCTCATACGACCTTCACAAAATCGACTTCACCAATGGGAAACTGTGCTACAGACAACTGTAGGCTCACTGCACACTTCATTTAAAGCTTTCTGGATTTCAAACGGGTTTTTACCCCTTAAAATTTTGATCTTAATATACAATCCTTGATCCTCAATACTCTCAGTGTCTGAGACCTGTGCTGGTTCCATTTCTAAGATGCATTATTAAATAACGAAACAAGTGATTGATGGGACACGTATTTCATCTTGAAACTTTGAACTAGAAGTTACGCAAAAATCAGTTCCGTCGTATCCTTCAGCTGGTGATGTTGCCAAACTGTACATTATTTCTGAAATGACCTCCGTATGTTTGATTAATAGGTGCATAGACCCTTATTGTAAACTAAAATGTGTGAGAGAGCACTAGGCAACGCACCTGCGAGGGGCGTGGCTTGGGCGGGACGAGCGACTGCGAGGGCGATGCGTGGGCGATGGAGGAGTGCGAGGGCGCCGGCGGGGCGCCCGGCGCGAGGGACGACGTCCTGTGGCGCCCTCTGCAAGGAGACGCCTTCGGCGATCACTCACTTCCAAGATCTTTGCTACATTTTGTTGGTTATTTAAGATCGCAGCAACTACTAGGTCATTGGAGACCACTACTGGATTTAACGTTATGGAATAGAAGAGAAGAGAAAGGAGTAGGACGAGAGGAGGATGTGAAGAACGTTGGAAGAGGACAAGGAGGTTGTGTTAGAGAAGGAGATAAGGAGATGAAATGAAGGAAGATGAAACAGAGCGGAAGAGAAGAACGAGGAGAAAGAAAAGGGCGATATGGAAGAAGAGAATGAGGAGTATATGGAATATGAGTAGGAGAAGCAGAATTAGAAGAAGAGGAAGAAGAAGAGGAGGAAGAAGAGGAGAAAGGAAAGGTGAAACCAGAGGAAGAAGAGGAGGAAGAAGCGGAGGAAGAAGGGGAAGAAGCGGAGGAAGAAGAGGAGAAAGAAGAGGAGGAAGAAGAGGAGGAGGAAGAAGCGGAGGAAGAAGAGGAAGAAGCGGAGGGAGAAGAGGAGAAAGAAGAGGAGGAAGAAGAGTAGGAGGAAGAGGAGGAAGAAGAGGAGGAGGAAGAAGAGGAAGAAGAGGAGGAAGAACCGGAGGAAGAAAAGGAGAAAGAGGAGGAGAAAGAAGAAGAGGAGGAAGAAGAAGGGGGAGCAGCCTCAGCGCCTACTCTTGCGACGTGGAAGCCCTCGATCCCGCCGACGTCCCGGGCGCCGGCTCGGGCGCGGGTTCGTGCGTCGGCGGGGCCGCGGGCGCGTGCGGGGGCGTGTGCGCGGGCGTGTGCGTGGGCGTGCGCGGCGCGTGCGGGTGGGCGTGGCCGGGGGTGAGCGCCCCGAAGGGGTCGTTGGGCGGGAGCAGGGAGAGGCGCGGCAGCTCCTGCTCGGCGGCGATGAGCTGCTCCACGCTGCGCAGCCGGCGCAGCCGCAGCTCCAGGCTGCGCTCGCGGTCCTCCACCTGCCGCCCACCCACGCGCCCGCTGCGCTTCACGGATATGTTCAACTAGATTGGCAGTGCTGCCCCACAAACAAGTGAAGACAAGCGGCGCGCGCAACTCTTGACTTCACTTATACGGGTAGCAATGCTAATATAGTCTTAAAGTATATATTTTGTTTGATCTTAATTTGTTTGCCAACCGCATTACTTTTATTCTGCATGATGAAAATATCAATAAATTACAATTTAGTACAGTAATAATTACTGTAAATTACTCTGTATCAGCTAGGAAATGATCTAGTTAAAACACATAACAACCGACCTTTAATATTAACTACATTTTTCATTCACCGCACTGAGATGAGAAAGTAAAATTTTAAATGCCATTTTTTGCCCAAACTTGCTCCTCCTAAGCAATTCGCTTTACTGGTGATGCTTAGAAATTGTAAACTGTTAGAGATCGTTCGGGCAGCTCGGGGCCCCCATCCCGTCTCCCCACTGCAAACACCTTTTGGCCAGTGACCTGGGTCGGACCGTAACCAAGGCAACCTGATGGTAGGTAGTTTCCCGCCGGGCTTCTAAATGTGGATTACAGAGTACTCCGAGAGGTCTACTTCACCCAATCCTGCCTTAAGGTCGACGAGACAGGGGTCCCAACTAGTGGGTTGCCGGGTTGAACCGACAACCAGGAACTTAGCATCGCCTACCCACTGCCTCCACCTTTAGGCTATCGGCGTGAATGCCACCGTGAAATTCAGGGTCAGTGATCGGCTACAACTCTTCACCAAAGATCGTTGGTACCCACGCAGACACGATTCTCCCCTTGCGGGGTGAGCAAATGTACCACCCCACTCAACCAGCGTTCTCTGACCTTCGGCTGGGCCTGCAGAAGCTCGATCAGAACGCCTGCAATGTCTCGTTCAATATCTCATCCAAATACTTATCGAACATTTCATCCAACGTTAAATATTTCACAAAGGTCTATCCAACGCCTGCACCGATCGCATCACTCAACCTCTCATCCAACATCTCCCCATTTTCACCCCAAAGCCTCTCCACCGTCTCTCCAAATGTACCACACCCACTGACCTTCTGCTGCGCTTGCAGCAGCTCGATCTCGACGCAACCGATCGCATCACTCAACCTCTCATCCAACATCTCACCATTTTCACCCCAAAGCATCTCCACCGTCTCACCAAAAGTGCAACCCACTGACCTTCTGCTGCGCCTGCAGCAGCTCGATCTCGACGCAACCGATCGCATCACTCAACCTCTCATCCAACATCTCCCCATTTTCACCCTACAGTCTCTCCACGATCTCACCAAATGTACCACACCCACTCACCTTCTGCTTTGCCTGCAGAAGCTCGATCTCGACGCAACCGATCGCCTCACTCAACTTCTCATCCAACATCTCACCATTTTCACCCCAAAGCCTCTCCACCGTCTCACCAAATGTACCACACCCACTGACCTTCTGCTTTGCCTGCAGCAGCTCGATCTCGACGCAACCGATCGCATCACTCAACCTCTCATCCAACATCTCCCCATTTTCACCCCAAAGCCTCTCCACCGTCTCACCAAATGTACCACACCCACTGACCTTCTGCTTTGCCTGCAGCAGCTCGATCTCGACGCAACCGATCGCATCACTCAACCTCTCATCCAACATCTCCCCATTTTCACCCCAAAGCATCTCCACCGTCTCACCAAAAGTACCACCCACTGACCTTCTGCTGCGCCTGCAGCAGCTCGATCTCGACGCAACCGATCGCTTCACTCAACCTCTCATCCAACATCTCCCCATTTTCACCCCAAAGCCTCTCCACCGTCTCTCCAAATGTACCACACCTACTGACCTTCTGCTGCGCCTGCAGCAGCTCGATCTCGACGCGCAGGCTGCGCTGCAGCAGGCGCAGCTGCGAGCGCACGCGCTTCTCCTCGCGCGCCATCTGCTTCTCCTTGACCGACACCTGCCGCTCGCGGTCGCGCACCGACGCCATGGCGCGCCGCATGCGCTCGCGCTCCGCCACGAACATGTCCTCCGTCAGCCACGACCCGCCCCTGCCGCGCATGCGCACTCGTCCCGCTCTGTCCCTCGTAACACCGCTTTCCAGCGGCCGAAATTAATTCAAATTTGGCGCCGTTCGAATTATTCAAATATTTATGACAATCTTTGGCGCTAATTACCAGTGTAGAACTGAAATGCAGTGCAGTGCAGAAATTCATTCAAATTTGGCGCCGTTCCAGTTATTCAATTATTTATGACAATCTTTGGCGCTAATTACCAGTGCAGAACTGAAATGCAGTGCAGTGCAGAAATTAATTCAAATTTGGCGCCGTTCCAGTTATTCAATTATTTATGACAATCTTTGGCGCTAATTACCAGTGCAGAACAGAAATGCAGTGCAGTGCAGAAATTAATTCAAATTTTGCGCCGTTCGGGTTATTCAATTATTTATGACAATCTTTGGCGCTAATTACCAGTGCAGAACAGAAATGCAGTGCAGTGCAGAAATTAATTCAAATTTGGCGCCGTTCGGGTTATTCAATTATTTATGACAATCTTTGGCGCTAATTACCAGTGCAGAACAGAAATGCAGTGCAGTGCAGAAATTAATTCAAATTTGGCGCCAGATACTCTTTAGAATGTCACAAGTGAGAAGAAATTGTAATAAAATGAAATATGTCACTAGAGGCAAACAAACTCAGTACGCTTCAAAGTCAAGAAATTAACCAGTCTTGTATTACGAAATGTAAGGGGCAAATTTAAATACAAATCTGAGATAGATGATTTCTATGAAAGATGCACTGAAAAAAAATCAATAATGATAAATATGTGAATACATAGAGCACAAATCTTGGTAAAGAATTATTTCCTGAAAATGACTATTCGTTTGTTCTTAATCAATGAATGAATAATTGTCATTGATTTTCCAGAGGTTGGCATAACTAAAAATACTCTAGTGGCCGACTTTGTAAATAAACCCTGCCCTCCACCAGTATTTCTGCAATCCATCGGTCAAGAAAAGTTGCGCGGTTATTATGTGTGGTAGTGCTGTGCATGCAATACAGGTGTGCGTATGGGACAATACAATACAAGGGGTGAGGATGGGACAAAGATGAGGAAGGAAAGGTCGCCCGCGATCCGCGTCCCGTTTGTTAGGGAACTGCTCCGGCGTTGGCCTGGTGTCGATCGAAGACACCACGTTAACCTTCCAGCGGGACGCTGTCGTAAATTTTACGACATTACCAAATTTTTTTGTTTTGCTCTCAACTCATTGTTGTCAAAGACGTCTGCGTTCTTGGTATTCCTTGCAGGTATCTTTAGTGATGCATTCCTGCAGCCACTGTTTAGTTTCCACGCTATATTCAGTTTTTGAAGTCGTAGGCTTCTGCGGCCGGAGTCATGTGGATGATCTTGGCTGTCCGGGTGACGCCGCGTCGAAGGCTGTGTCGCCGACGTTTCGACCATCTTGTCGTGGTCTTCCTCAGGGCTTCCTCAGGGCTGGCTTCCAGCCCTGAGGAAGACCACGACAAGATGGTTGAAACGTCGGCAACATCATCCAAGATCATCCATAGTCAGTTTTTGTAACTCTCTATTCGGCATAAGTGCATAGTGACGTAAACTTTACGCTGCGCGCTGACTGTTGTGCTAAAATATTGTATAATAATTTGGCCTAATCGAAATTTTCTGTAATATGTCCACATAAAGAATTCATGTCAAAGAAAATCTGAATATTCTTCAAGAGCTGTCTGATCGGAGGAAGATCATGAATTGGCTAGTGACAGTGACAGTAAACGAATGTTGAAAATATGGACGAACATCAGAACGATACTGGATCGGAACAAGATATTTTTGACACTAAATACAAACGTTTATCAACGGATATGTTTTTTGGTAGTAAATATCATTCTTAGATATTATAATGCGACATAAAATTCCATTGTTCTACAATTTCTTTGATTTCTCCAAGAGTCATTGAGTGTCGTAAAATTTACGACACGCGCCTGCCGGTGTGACCATTTTACGCGCGCCCGCTGGAAGGTTCAACCGCAGGCTGAAGTTAACCTTCCAGCGGGAAGGAAGGTTGGAAGGAAGAAGTTAACCAGTCTTGCATTACGAAATGTGTAATTTTAAATACAAATCTGTGATAGAAGATTTCTATTAAAGATGCACTTCAATAATGAAAAATGTGTGAATATATACAGAACAAACCTTGAAAAATAATTATTTCCTGAAAATGAATATTCCTTTGTTCTTAATCAATGAATGAATGAATAATTGTCATTGATTTTGCAGAGGTTGGCATTACTAAAAATACTCTAGTAGCCGACTTTGTAAATAAACCCTGCCCTCCACCAGCATTTCTTCAATCCATCGATCAAGAAAAGTTGCGCGGTTATTATGTGTGGTACTGTACTACGTATAATTGTAAATAAGGGCCACGGATAGGGCAAGAAGGAAGAAAAGATCGCCCGCGATCCGTGTCCCGTTTGTTAGGGAGCTGCTCCGGCATTGGCCTGGTGTTAAACCGGGCGCGGGAGCGGCCGCAGGCTGACCAGGGCGAGAGCAGGTCGTCGATGATGCCGGGCGAGTGCTGCAGGCGGCGGTCGTGGCGCAGGGCCTCCTCCGCCGCCAGCGCGCGCTTGCGCCGCTCCGCGCCCGCGTTGCACAGCAGGCGGCGCACGCAGCGCCGCGTGGGGCGGAAGAGGTGCAGCGCGGCCAGCGCCAGCCCGCCCAGCGCCGCCGCGAACGCCGCCGCCACCACCAGCACGCGCGTCTCGTACGCCAGCACCACCCCTGGCCCCAACACGCACGGTTAGGAAAATGTGCAGCTTGCACTCGTAACTGGTGACGTGCGGTCTCTGAGACCGCTGAGGAGAAATAAACGCGTGACCCTCCTTTCTGGTACGTCGCAATAAGTTTTTCTTTACAGAACCCTTCTATTTTTTTCTAAACTACACTCATACGCCGTTTAGGAAAAAGCACAGTTTGGTGCTTTTTCCTGGTGATGTGCGGTCTCTGAGACCGCTGAGGAGAAATAAACGCGTGACCCTCCTTTCTGGTACGTCGCAATAAGTTTTTCTTTACACTATCCTTCTATTTCTTTCTAAACTACACTCACACCCCGTTTAGGAAAAAGTACAGTTTGGTGCTTTTTCCCGGCGACGTGCGGTCTCTGAGACTGCTGAGAAAAAATAAACGCGTGGCCCTCCTTTCTGGTACTTTGCAATAAGTTTTTCTTTACAGTACCTTCCTATTTCTTTCTAAACTACATTCACACCCCGTTTAGGAAAAGGCACAGTTTCAACCATTAACTAGGGACGTGGGGTCTCTGAGACCAGTGAGGAAAAATAAACGCTTAGTCCTCCCTTCTGACCGTAGGTCCGTCTGTGAACTAGCGGCTAAACCATGCTTTGGATGTTTTCAAACCCCTGAACATCTGGCTTGAATCGAAGCTTTGAGATTTTAAAAAACATCCTTTAAAATTTGGGGGTACTTTACTTCAAGCTCCCCGGATATTTTCGAATTTTTCTCATAAATGGCTCCAAATTTTTTCTTTAAATTTTTCGAACAGATAGTTGCACTCTTTAATATGAGGTAAAGTCCATTTTGAGATATTTTTTTGTTTTTTCAAAAATTACACAAATGGATTTTTTTAAAGATCTCTCACACTGTTAATATGCACATTTCCAGCAATTTGTAAAGACTATTGCATTTGTGTATTAAATTGCTTTAAATGACTTCTAATGAAGTTTTTCGAAAACTCAAAAATGTTCTGTGAAAAAGACCTTCAAATTTAGCATTTACAGCATCGCTTAAACGCCATTTTTTAAAATACGGCTCCAAATGTTTCAAAGAAAATATCAATTTAGAACGAGGATTTACTGTTATTTATCGTTATTAAAATAATATTTCCGTTGCACTATTACAAAACCGAAAAATTGAGAAAATGTCAAAAACTGTATTTTGGGCGGCAAAAGATGGCAGCTGGCAAGAGTATACATACAATACACATCTCAACAATCTATTGCCATGAGGAAAGATAATGTCAGTGAACACCCATGCCAGTACTTCAGTCATAACACTCTTCATATCACTGACGCGCAATAACTTGGATGGTCAGATTTTATCATGGTCATTTATATCTCCAAATCTACCAGCAAGAGTAAATAATTTCCCCAAGGTGAATTAACTTTTGCTATATGGCTCCACCTATACACCAAAATCTGCTAACGAATATTTTAGCTATACAAGATGGATAGATGAACGCAAAACTTCATAAGGTTCCTCTAAAACACGTGGTTGATTTTGCCACAAATAAGGTGATTAAAAAATACCGTATTGAGAAACACTAAATTTGTTCTTGTAATACAATACATTCCTCTCACCATCCCACCTTTTTGGTGATTTATTGCTCATTAATAAAGCTTTGTCTTCCAAATGGCGTTAGTAGCCAAACTACATCAAAATAAAAGCATAATTTTTCCCAATAAAAACATAGATTAAATTCTGTAATCGAGAAGATGATAGAACGGAGCCAAGAGTGACGTACTGTTCTTTAACCTTTTTCAATTATTTTATATTAAAAATGCATTGCAGAATCAACTGAAGTTCGGGGGTGATTAGAAATTAAACACTTGTTAAAAGGTTGCATATGATTTTTGAAAATAACAATTCAGATTGTCTATTTCGGTTCAGAAGATAATTATTTTCTTTCAAATGTAATTTAACATAACCAGAATAAGGTTATTTTAAATGAAGTAAAATAAATTTATATTAATCATTGAAACGTATTTTGGTAAAAGACGATCAAATATTAACACAGAGAAAACAGTGATTGTGGCACTGAAGTATACGAGAGCATTCAATAATTAAAGAGACAAAATCGTTTATTTTTACGTTACTTTTTACGTTACGAAAACAAGACTTTTCCTACTTTTCAATATAATCCCCACCAACGTTTATGCACTTGCCCCAATGGGTTACCAGCTTTTTTGTAACGGCTGCAAAGAACTCTTTTTTATTGTGTTTGAACAAATTTCTCACAAAGTTTTTGACATCCTGTTTATCCTGAAACTTCTTCCCACGTAATGCGTTCTTCAGTGAACCAAACAGATGGAAATCAGATGGTGCTAAACCGGGGCTATAGGGGGCATGAGCAATTTCTCTCAACCTTTTTGTGGATGGTTTCACGGCTTTGTTGAGTAGTGTGAGGATGTCCGTTGTTTTGCTGGAGAATCACACCTCTTCTCTGATATCCATAACGTTTATTCTTCTTTCTCATGGCTGTATCACATTGTTCAAAACCACATCTGAACAGTTTTGGCTGGTTATTATATGCTGCTCTTAGAGATAATCACAAAAAAAAAAGCGTCCGCAAACACAGTTTTCCTCTTGATGCGGCCAGAATGATGTTTGTCAGTCACTGAGTCTCGACCACTTTTGAACTGTTCTACCCACTTGAAAAACTTCTCGCGTTTCTTACATCTTTCATCATACATTCTACTAATTCTAGAAGATATATTAGCTGTTTTCAACCTTCAGCAAGTACAACACAAATCACAAAATATTGTTCAACATGTGTGGAATTTTCAAGTGGGCTCGCCATCATTCAACTTAATTTTGAGGTGATGAACATAACAATGCTGATCTTCCTGATAGTCAGGAATCATCCCAGTGATGCCAACTTAAAGTCCTAAAATTACCATACTTGTCCTACCCATCGTTTTTCCTCCAGACCAATTTGTCTCTTTAATTTTTGAATGACCTACGTAGTTAATGTTTTTAGGATCATAAACTATAATAATGATAATAATAATAATAACAATAGTATAAATCTGTAATTATGGAATTCAAGACAAGTTGTACAAACCTGAATGGAAGTCAAAAAGTGCTTTGCTACTCATTTTCAAATACAAATTAGCTCTTTACACACATGTGGATAAACGGCACTTTCTGCAAATTGACATACAAACTATTTTCGGTTCACTGCAGTTGTCATGGCATTATCGATAACACAAACAACCGTTCCTCGACTTGGTTACGAAAGTAAATTACACCTCAATGAATGTAAAAGCACTCAAATACCAACATTTGAAGAATTTCATGTAGAACTGCATCTGTCTTGAATCAGGCCAAAACTTCAGCATTAAAATAGCTTGAGTTTCAATAGAAATAGAAATGGATATGAAGAAGGCGACGGACTATTTCAAACACCAACGAATAAATTGTCTTTAAAAAGTTGTTGTTGATAAGCCTTTTGTTGGGTGATGAGTTTGAATCCCTTTCAGAATATTCTTTAGTAGCTGAAAAATTTAGTATATAAATATTTTGTTAATATAATAAGTTAAGAGCACCATAAAGACCATAGTTACGTTTGGAGTTTACTTAAAATGCATGAACCACAGTACTAAATTTGGAACGTGGAACTCATTGGGCTTTTGGCATACATATTTCTCAATGGATTCACTGCCTAAAAACGGACCATTTTTTGATTGTTGAATTTTCACTAATTTATTTAGAAGCTCCAATTTTTCTAGCAATGGCCTCTTGAATAATGCAAAATTTTGGTAATCTGTTACAAAACCTGACTTGGTAATGACCACTGAATATCCTGTTTCGTTAACGTGTTTGAGTTTGTCTAAAAAAATAGCAGTTTGTGCTACATTAATGTAAAACAATAATAATAATAAACAATATATTTTTAACTTATTCAATATCAAAAGAAGAGAAATAAATAATATTCACCCTACGTCTCCCTACAAGCCATCAGCTTCATGTTCTGCAAACTGGAAGCAAGTGAGAAGCCTCCAAATCATTTTTTGGTGCTTGAAATGTCCACTACTAAGACAGTGGTCACTGCTGGTGTCTTTATCTTAACTAGTGACAAACTGAACCCGAACGATTAGGTCGAACCAAAGGAAGAGTAGAAAAGTTACAACAAAAAAGACTTGATTATGCACTATACGAAAACCCCCAAAGATACTGTTTATCGTTCTCTACTTATTCGCCAAGAATTATGAATTAAGTGAGATTCACAAATTGAGGAACAAACAATTTGTATATATTGTGAATACAGATTATATATTTGTGAAAATATAATTGAAATGTTTTACATTTCGCGGGATCTGTACGCGTATATTTGTAGAGGACCATAAGAAATACTATACCCACCATTTTTCAAAAACGTAATGCTTCACAAATAATTACTGGACATTTTTGGTAAAACAGCACATTTATTAGAGATAGTTGGATGTCAAAAAAAAACTTAGTGGAGCAGATGGTCGTGCAATTCGACGAAAAGTGAAGAAAAATCCGCGATTGAGTGCACCAAGAATACCAAGTGAACTTGAAAATGAAATGCAGATAAAAGTATGTGAGAGTACTGTGAGAAATGCAGATAAATGTATATGAGAGTACCAAAATTTGAGGCAAAGTGGCTATTGTGGATGAGTAGCTAGGAGAAAATATTATATGAATGAAGTCAACAGAAGGAAAAGGTTAGAGCTCGCAAAAGAACATGTAAATAAAACGAGTGAGTTTTGAAAAAAAAATAACATTTTCCCAAAAGTCACTCGCAAATAATAACACTTGTAATCGATAACATTTTTTCCAAAACTCCACGCAATGAGTAATATTCCACCAAAATATCTGCCTTCTCTGGTGCAACGCGTCTGTCAGGATTTAATGCCGGCATTAGAGATCACCAGTTGTTTTGATTAGTGGTGCATGATTATTATTGAGTCATACAACTGAATACCACGAAAAGTACAAACATGACACACACTGCTCCAACTTTATTTTTTCAGCTTTTTAGCCTTCGTTACATTTTTGACAAACACCGAATACACTCAAATCACGAACTAAAAGCCAAACCGCTTATTCATATTTTTATTCTTCCTGCGTATTCCTGTTTCAGGGCGGCATCTTCCGTCGAAAGAAGTCTTCTTCGGAGCGCGGGGACATCGGAGGGGTGAGGGGAGGCATGAGGAGCTGCGCGACGAGGCGCGATCGGGGCGTGCGTAGCACCGCCGACGCCTCACCTACGGCAGGAGGAAGAAAATGAAAAGGAGGAGGAGAAGTAGGAGGAGGGGATAACAGAAAGGGAAAAGAAGGAGGAGGAAGAGGAGGAGGATGAGGATGAAAAGGAGGAGAAACGAAGAGGAGGAGGAGAAAGAGGAGGAGGAAGAGGTGGAGGAGGAAAAGGAGGAGAGGGAGGAAAAGGAAGAGGAGGAGGAGGAAGAGGAGGAGGAGAAAGAGGAGGAAGGAGAGGAGGAAGAGAAGAAGTAAAAGGAGAGGGAAGAGGAGGAGGAGGAAGAGTAGGAGGAGAAAGAGGAGGAAGAGAAAGAGGAGAAGGAGAAAGAGGAGGAGGAGGAAGAGGAGGAGAGGAAAGAGGAGGAGGAGAAATAGGAGGAGGAGGAGGAAGAGGAGGATGGAAAATGAGAAAGAGGAGAAAGAGAGGAGGAGGAATGACAAACTGTTGGCAGTGGAGGTGCTGCAGGCGGCGGGCGCGTCGGCGGCGGCGGCGGAGGAGGGCCCGGGAGCGGGGCCGGCGGCGGAGCGGTCGCGCGCGAGGAGGGCCTTGCGGTCGCGGCGGCGCTGCGCGTCCAGCTTGCGCTCGCGCTTGCGCATCTCCTTGTCGCGCCTGCGCACGCGCCGCTCGCGGTCGCGCGTGACGAGGCCGCGCTCGCGGGCCTCCATGCGCGCCGCGCGCCGCTCCGCGCGCCGCCGCCGCCGGTCCAGGCGCCGCAGCCGCCGCACCAGCCACTTCTCGCTCACGTCCGGCGGCCCGGCCAGCAGCGTGCGCGGCAGCCCTTCGCGTGGCACGCGAACATTCAAACTTGGCACCGTTCCACTAATTCAATTATTTATAACAATCTTTGGCGTTAATTACCAGCGCAGAACATACATGTCAAACGTGGCGCGATCGATAATATTTTCCCCCAAAATCCGCGCGGTAATTTCCAACAAAAGAGCAGAGTCACTTCTTTCAACGACGTGCTTTGGGAGACAAATTCTTTGGATCTAGCTTTCAACTGTTAAATGTTTTCAAAAATGACCGCTATACTGCACAACTCACAAGTCACCTGGCATATGTGGTAGTGTAGTGCCTGTTAGTGTGTGTATACGCGGTGAGGATAGGACAAGGACGAGGAAGGAAAGATCGAGCACGGTCCGTGGCCCGTTTGTTAGAGTACTGTTCCGGCATTGGTCTGGTGTTGAACGGAGAAAGCACGGAAAACTACCGGTCAGAGCAGCCGGTCCTCCAGACAGCAACTGAATTCCCCCCAGCGGCCAAACTAGTGTCGAAAGTCTTGTCACCGTCGGGAGTGGAGTCCTAGGCCCTCACGATCCGACGGACTGCAGTGACATCACTTGATGCACCGAGCCATCTCCCCCGACATGTGTGACAGTGTGGTCCATGTGGTGCTGAGTGGTCGGGGCGCACCGAGGTAGCCCAGGCGGCGTCGGAGGGCGTCGAGCGATGCGCGGCATCGCGAGGGGCGGTCGGCGTGCGGCGGCGGCGTGGGCGGCGGCGCCGGGGGCGGCTGGAGGCGCGGCGGGCGGCACGCGCAGCTGGTGAGCGAGCAGCGGCGTGCGAGGGCGAGGGCGGCTCCGCGCCCGTCCTCCTCCGCCGCCGCCGCCGCCTCCATGGCCCGCGCCTCGTCCGCCTGCTCTGCGTCGCAGCTGAGGCAGCGCCCGCGGCACGACAGCCCGCACGCCGCGCCGAACAGCGCCGCGCGCACCGCCGCCGGCCAGCGACGCTGCGCCAGCGAACACCTCCTCCTTCGGTTTCATTGCAAGTGGTAGTGTGTACTTCGATATTTTTAAAGCGTCGATTTTTAAAGCGACGCTGCGCGAACAAATAGGGCAGTGGTGTCAAGGTCTGCTACTGGTGGCTGTGGCCCCGTCGTGGCACCGCAGCATGCCACGACATTCCCTGCGCAACTAGCGTCGGGAATGGAAACTATTAGTAGCAACCTTGCCGTTTTACAATAGGGAGGGCGTGTTGTCTCTAGTGGCAGGGTAATGGACTGTGTGGAGGGGCGATTTCGTCGTGGCACTCGGGCCACGGACTCCCGCTCGTGGCATCGACCTTGATAACACTGAAATACGTTCTCCTTGGAAACACTGAACACACTGATAACAGTGAAATAGGTTTTCATTGGAACTGGTCTCCCGACAGGAGTGGTAGCGTATACTTCGATATTTTTAAAGTGGCCGGTGTCATCGGCGACTAAATTCAACCTAGTTAACAATCTCGTGTCGAAAATCCTGCGAAAATCCTGTGGGAGATACTTGGTTGAGGGGAACCCCCGCTAGTTGACGGTAGGTCGACGCCAGATCTCGCCATCCAGCGGGGAAACGTTCATCGCCCCCTCCCGAGGAAAAACACGCACTACACTGACGGGACTAATGACCAAAGTAGTTGAAAAAACTACTTTGGTCATTACTACTACTCGCCCGGAAACACGAATCAATCAATCAATCAAATTAAAGCCAAGAAATAAGAAGCCGAGTATAAAGGGCCTCACCCGGCAGAGCGTCTCGGCGGAGGAGGCGTGCGCGTCGGCGTCGGCGTCGGCGTCGCGCGACGGCCGGTAGAAGGCGTGCGTGCGCAGCGGCAGCAGCGCGTGCGTGAGGCTGCGCGCGAGGCGCTGCGCGCGCGTGCGCGGCGCGTGCGTCCAGCGCAGGTAGGCGAGCGACTCGCTGCTGTAGTCGCTGTCGACGAGCGCTCCGGGCGCGTAGGGGCAGCAGTGCGGCGACGCGGCGCACGCGTTCAGCACGCACAGCAGCAGCAGCAGCGCCGACAGCGCCAGCGCCGCGCTCAGCAGCGTCGCGCGCTCCGCCGCCGACAGCCACCGCTCCGGCCCCGGCCCCGCCCACGCTGCCCCGCACACGCGCCCATTCAATTCAACTGATGCCTTATTTGAAGGATTATTTTACTTAGCCTTTGTTGTGGCATTCTCACGACATTTCAATTTTTTTTCGATATTTCTTTATAATTTCTACAACTGGTTCAATATTTAATTCTTGTCGGATATCTACACCTTTTTTGTGGTCTAATAGTGAAAGTCCAACGTCGAAGTGTAGGACGGCCCTTAAGATGGCATGAGCAATGAGACGGAACAGATCAAACGGTTCAATCCTTGCTGTCGATGATGATGATGCCTTATTTTAAGGCGGCTCCACACATTCGGTATTCGGCCAACAGCGAGCAACCGAGTAGTGTGGCTGGGGAGTAGTGTGGATGGGTCGTTTGCTTTTTGTCGGGTGACGAACATTCGGCGCTCGCCCGACCCACCGCATGTCGGTCTTAAGGGTGCTCCACACATTCGCTATTCGGCAAACAGCGAGCAACCGCTCGCCGAATCCCGAGTAGTGTGGATGGGTCGCTTGCCATTTGCCGAGTGACAAACATTCGGCGCTCGTCCGACCCACCGGGTGTCGGTCTTTTGGACACATCAAAGGGAGTGAACATTCACCGAACACATCAGCTGGTCGGGATCGCAGCAGTTGCTCGCTGTTCGGCGAATGCCGAATGTGTGGAGCCACCTTTAAGTGGCGAGACTCATAAACCGGGAGCCAGCAAGAAAATCGACGTATGATAAGCTCAATGTAAACTTTTTTTTGAGAAGTTAGCCAGTGTTATGAGGAACAGGAAACGCAAGTATGGCGGTCTGTTAGTGTCGGCGTTGCGCTGCGCAATTTTTTAAATATGTCGAAAAAAACTATGCCACTGAGGAATTGGTACACAGATAATTCTAGTTGTATGTTGTTCGTTACATAGTTAAAGTGAGGAGTTGTATGCCATTCCGATGCGGCGTGTCCAACTGTCTGCCATACTGAATTGAACGGGTATTTTTTATGCCCGCTTGTATTACGAGCTCAAAGCTATTTTTGTGGCTTAATGGTAGAAAATTCAGTTTCATTGCCGATTATGACCATGCCATACCGTTGGGCATCTCTAAGTAGCCACCATATGTAACTTCTTCTTTCATTATTTTTTGTATTAATCTTAATGATATAGCACAAAATGTCTTTATCATATCACCAAAACAGACATTTTTGTTATTTTTAAACTTTTAATCAGGTTTTTGTGTTGGGGTATGTGTAGTCACCACATCACAAGCTACTTGACAAAAAATGACCTCACCTGTTACGGATTAACAAATGAAGCATTTTCTAGACAACCATTTTTAGTCAACCCACAAACCATCTTCGCAGAGTTATCAACACTGTGGGAAGAAATCGCACGGGCAGTGTTTACACCAACTAAGCAGAAATTTGTTACTGCAGCTCGTACATTCCCCACTTTCGGGTTTCCGCGAACACTCTTCATTTATCCACTCACTACGCTTACGCCTTGAAGTTTCATTTTTCATGTATGAATTCTCAAAAGAATAGTACATTATAAACGATGATGGGTATTAATACACGAGTGTGATATTACGATACGAGCGAGTATCGTAAACTTCACACTAGTGTATTAATACCCATTACATCGAGTATCTCACTGGGTTTTTTTTCGACGACTTTTATAAGTTAAACTTTTACACTGAATCGTTTCGTGGCAGTTGACACTAAGACTTCAGGCCACCTAGCGGACAGCTACCTAAACCTACCCTCGCATACTGCCGCAGAGCAGACAGAACTTTCTATCCTCCGGGCAGGGCCAGTGGAAACCGCTGCGGCCTGTACGCCACACCACGCATGTGTTATAACTTCGTGCTTTTGTCAATGATGCAATATAAATTATATAAATAAATGTTTGGAATTACATTTATTTTCAAGAAACCGAAACCTTGCAGCCGCTAAGATTACAGCAGCGATCAATTTTAAAATGAATTTTTAGCGACAGAGATTGAACGTTTATTTGGCTAGGGCGTCACGCCATCGCATCATGCGGTGTTGCCCTGCTAGCGCAACTTGTGTTGATGACGAGGAAGATTATAGAATACGTCAACTGCAGCGAGGATATCCTGTTTTTCTTGTAGGGTTTGACGAAATCAAATGCTCTCCGATTGAATGAAGAAAATATGTCACAGCTTGTTCAAGCCTGCAGGAACAAAATATCTTTCAATCCCTGCTGTCGCATCTGTTCTGTGACCTTAACATACATTTCAACCTTTCCTTGACCAGACGTTGCGAGTAGAATGTTCTGGTCAGGGAAAGTTTTACAGGTGAGATCTACAGCTTTCCCAATGACAGCTTCATTGTCTGTTACTTCCATTTGTGTGTTTGTATTTGGAAACAGGTGGGAGAAACTCATTAAGAAATACTCTTGCAGTAAGTAGCAAGTCATATACGTACTATATTTTTAAGCGAGTACTTATAAGTAGAAAATTGTTAAACACACCTGTCGTGCTCGTAAAGGATTCTCGAAGCAACAACTGTTGATCACCTGCTGCTGGAACAAAACAATGATATAATTTTCCTTCAGTTGTCATAAGAATAACATTTCAGTTGAGGTGCTCCGCCTTTGTATTAATAAATTACCTAACAGTTAATACGTTATTGGGGGCTATTTGAAAAAGAATACAACAACTCCCGGTTGTTTTGTCGCATTTTTGAATCATCTTCATCGCTTTAAGATACAAACAACACACAATCTCATGTATAATATGAAGTTTCAATGTGTATATTTTACAACTCTTACAGATTCTACATAACTTCTTACACATTTTTTTTGAAATTAATTTTTCTAAAAAATTATCATTGGCTAGTGAAACATCCATCATCCACACAGTTAATAACTTGTGACTCACCACAATATTTGACATTTCATATTATTTCTGAGGAGGAGGGCGACTGCAGTATAGTGCCCAGTCGACTTGATGTATTATTACAACACCTTTTGCATTCATATTGAATTTAACATTTATTTGTTGATTTATAGGTATTTATGAGGGAGATATTGAACGACTTTCGTTCACAAAGATCATTGTGAATATGTGTATTATTATGAATTTTTGTAAATTTATATATTTTGAAATATGAACCATTGGGACTCTTTTCTGAGGGAAATGAGGAGGACAGCGGTATTCATTCTGAGTGATTAAGGGAAAGATGAAAAAGGATATTAAAGATCTGACCCAAACTTACGAATATAGAGAATTTAGTATAAAAGCTGTAGGTTAATTTTAAGGTTCTTTCAATGGGTTTGTTTACACACGAATTGTTTACAGCAATAACACTTTTGAAGGAAAAGAAGGTACAAAGGGAAAATTTCAATGTAACATCTGCATTATGTGAACCAACAATGTTACTTTGCTCTTTAATTAATTTAGGATTACATGTTTTACACAAATTTTCAGAATGTGTTTGGGATATTTAAAGAATCTGCCTTGGGAAAGAGAAAATAAGAGAAAATTGTAACAGGGTATCCGTTCAATAAGTTGTATTGAGAAGTGGAATTCGTAATGAGGGTCTGTGGGTAGTGTACAATAACAATTGTCTATCAGTGGACAGATAGGCAACCTTAGGATTTTTATGAACAAAACGTACAAGCAGAGATGTTCATGGGGTTAATACATGCCACTTCTGCGATTGCAATCAACCATGCACAGTTTGTGCTTAAGATTCTCATTGCTCGCGACTAAAAAGCATATCTCTTCGGTCCGTGGACACGTTGTGTCACAGATTCATTCTCGACTAACCAATAATTTCCGTGGAAACGAATAAAAGTCTACGAGTATATTATTGCGAATGTGAACAGCAGCAATAACAGCATCAGATGCCACAGAGAACAGTTTGAAGGAGATATGCTCGTAACGAAGCTAAACAAGACAATATTTTAAGACAATTTCAAATCAACTAATAATTGTTAAGTTATTCACTTAAATGTTTTTATCGATAAGTGCAAGTCTTGTTAATTATCAAATTAGCTGGTAAATCGTCATATTTTTCAAAATGAATGGATCAAGACCGAAGAACAAACAGCTTAGAGGCATATTTCTGATTTGAACCGGATGAAGGTAACTTTATACTTCAGCGTAAGACTCATTGAGTATTGAAGAAACTGTCAGTTTACCTTTGTCTGGGAGCAAGGAGAGCGTTTCCTACTGTTTCTTATTCGTAGTTTTGTCTATAACACTAACGGAAAGATTTGAATTTTATATTTCAAAAATCGACGCCGGATCACGCCATTAAGCGGGGGGAAGATCACAGCCACCTCTCGCGATAAAAAAACAAGTGCTACACTTACGGGACTTATAACATTAGCATTTAACGCGCCCGGAGTTGCTAACCAATCAATCTATCATTAGCCATATTTTCGTCTTTACACGATGACTTATTTGAAGAATAAAAAGAACATAAGCGACTTTCTGACAATGTAAGTTAAAGAAATAAAATATTTTAATGATTTCTACGTATTTCTGTTAATCAGTTCTGTGGAAGAAACAATAGTTTTGCTTTAAGATACTCTTACAATGTGATAAATAAATCTGTACTTTGAAATGTCACTGAGGTTGATCAAGAATTTATTTTAATTCTACATTATATCCTCCCATTGCATTCAACTTGTGGTATACATTTTTGAGAGTAACCGTCAGAAATTGGCCTATGGAAACACGAAAAGAAAATAAATTGACGCAGGGAAGGAAATATTCCATGCATAATCGATTTTCGATGGTCTTGATCTCTTGGTTCGCTACAGATCAACGCCCAAAGCAAGCAAGCCGTCTCGATGGCTCGGGATACATTCCATGTCACGAAACTTCCCCAAACCGGAGCAATCGAGACGGAGCCTCAGGTCACAGAGACCTCTTGGCAATGCGGGCGGGGATGAGGTAGGGGGTGGGGGGGAGGCAAGCTCCGGGAACACCGGCGAGACGTCAGACGAAGAAAACAGAGAGAGAGAGAGAGAGAGTGTGTGTGTGTGTGTGTGTGTGTGTGTGTGTGTGTGTGTTTTGAAAACGCTGCCCCGGGAAAGGAATAATATGGAAATCTAGGAGAATAAGTCTGAAGTTTCCACCCAGCTGTAACAAGGAAGGATAATTACATTTTTCGTCTGAGGTTTGATGAGTTTCTTCCTCATTATTCTTCAACAAAACACCGTATTTTTATGATCGAAAACTTAACTTATGTTCTCGACGTGGGAACGATATATGATTTATATACTGAAGTTATTATAGTAATTTTTCATGAATTCAGTAGACATTTCCTCTTCCTCACTGCGGAGTAGAGAAAAAGTTATGAACTGTTGCGCGAAAAAACGGCGAATTCTCGACAGAAAACTCTTATTACAGGGCACTGGTAGTGATAAAGTGGATAAATCCAGTTGCTAAATTTAGAAAAAATCCTAACACGTGATGTAGCCACAATCCATGTTTTGAGGGTCCTTGATACCGAAAAACCAAATGATGGCAAACTTCTGTCTGTCCATCTGTGAACAACGCTAGCGGGTAAACAGTTCAACCTATTTTCTCCAAAAATTTATATTCTAGAATCAATCTGGCTGATGTCACGGCTCCTTGAATTTGAAATTTTGGGGGGTAGTTTACATGAAACCCCTGGAACATTTTCCAATTGAAAAAAAAATGGCTCCAACGTTTTGGATTAAATTTTGTTGTTGGATCGTGTGAATAACGTTTACGAGAATGGTGCAGGTCTCATTCGTTGGAAACATTCGTTGGATACGGGCGAGAAAGTACGTGCTTGTTTTAGCACTATTGGTTTATGTTTAGTTCTTATTCAGGCAACTTCAGATACCGTGTAAGGGCTATAACTCGAAAAATACAAATTTTGAGTAATTAGTGTTATTATATATTTTTCAATAGTTATAATTAAAAAAACATTCAAAACTATCTAGTAATATTCTATAATACGTCTACATCAATTATTAAGCGTATGATTCCTGCACCGCCACCGAAAACTTTACTCACATTTGACTCATAACTTCATTTCGAGTTGTCGTCCACGAAAAATAAAGCAGTCTTATATATTGTTCAGTTCTTTTACATTTAATTTACATACGTCTCCTGCTACATCAACTGATGATCTGGCGGCAAGATAGTAATCACCCTCATTCTTGTAATTTTTGTAAACCAGCAGAAAAACAAAGTTTATACAAATTTCACAATTTCAGTTCGTGTGTACCCCTCCTTGTGCTTTTCACACACGTACACATACACATTGCAATTTTATACACAATTGTGCAGCGATAGAAACGTAATGTTTATTTTCTGAACAATTTCTAATATTTGTATTTCGAATATTTGAAATGCATGTTAACATTTTGTTGCCGTGACTTAAACGATGACATTCCCTGAAAATCCAAACCCTGGTGATGAATCCCAGCGTCAGGAAGCTGCACGAGGCAGCAGATGAGATGGAGGAACGGTATACGAGTATTGCACTGTCAGAAATGTCATTAAATGTAATGTAGATTAATGCACTGTACATGACTCTTACATGTACCTCGTACATTATAAACAACCTAATATATTTCTACATTAAATTTAATGCTTAAATTAAAATTAGTGTAGATTGAATATAGAGGTTCTTTTGTTTCCGACGTCTCTCATCTTTGATATCATATATTTATAATCACCAGTCGAGCAAGATCATTTATTCCTTCCTTTCAGACATGACCATTAGGATTTGACTATTGCATCCTAATGTACATATGTACATTAAATCTAACGTGCTTATGACAATTACATTAAAGTAATGTAGAAATTTCTGAGATTGTGGCGATGTTAGTTTCAGCGAAGGGTTCCCGCCGGGCTGGCGTGCGCAGAGAGGGGGGCCCGGAGGGGCCCGGCGGGCGGCAGGACGTGTGAAAATGGGGGTCCGATCCGCGGGAGAGCGGCCGGTCCGGCCGGGCAGCCGGCTCCATGGCCCAGGGGAAGGCAGGATTCCTGCCGATCGAATACCGCGTCGGCGCTACGAGCACCTCCCCCGCCCCCGCCCCCGCCCCCGCCCCCGCCTCCCGCAGTGGATATTGGCCACGCCGCGCTATCGGTCGCCCGCGCCGCACTAATCTATAAAGTAGGCGTGTAATTTCACGTTTGTTTGTTGTGCGGCGGGTTTCGTTCTTGTTCTTGTTGTTGCGCGCGGCGTTTCGTCTCTTTTTTTTTTTTCTCTCTCTTCTCTCGCTCCCCTGCCAGACCATCTCCGTCTCTTCCCTTTCTTTTTTTTTCCGACTCTCTCTCCACGCCCCCTTTCGCGTTCGCTGCTCGATTTCTTTTGCTCGCGTCTTGTCTTCCCTCCACGACGCGGCGGCGGAGGCGGTGGGGCTGCAGCCATATTACCGGAGACGGAGCTCCGCGTGCGCGCTATTAATCAAAGCCTTAAATGGAAGCGACGGGGCTACTAGCCGCACCGCGAACATGCGGCCTCGGGCGTCAGCGGCGACGCCGAACGTCTTAAGCCCGATATACACGGTACAGTTTCCGTGCAGATTGGAACGTGGACCTTTTCTGCATGAGCGTGTTCATAATTGTCATGCGGAAAGCCTACAGTTTGACTTAGGCGTCTCTAGTCTTCATTATTTGACTCGGGCATCTCTAGCGGCAGAATCGTTCATTAACGGTAATCGGCCATTTCGATTTTGTGGTTAGGTGTGTCAAGGTGCGATTGTGTGAAATGATATATTGTTATAAACCTCCTTTTTCCTAATTCCTGTCTTCCTATTTTAATTCTCTATGCCCGTCATGGTTAATTAATACTAAATAAAGATCGCAGCCAGAAAGCACCCACAGACATACCACAATATTGAAAGTACTCCGACGACGCAATTCAGTTGTTTCTCGTTAGAACCCCCCCCCCTCCCTAGCTGCGGCTTGTGGTGATTCGTGCAGAAAACGTACAGACCGTATTTGCGCGACTTTTGGCTTTGATTCTTCTTGATTGGAAATGTATAATTAATGTTTTAAAAATATATTTTTTTGCAATTTTCTGAATATCAGAGGTTTCTATGAAAATCGGAACTGTACCATACATATGAATGCACTGTCTTCTGTATGAGAAAAAATAAAGGAAAATGTTTTAGCCATTTTCCAAAAATGTTGAAAATGCCTTTGAGGTTTCATGTAAAATACCTCCCAAAATAAAAAAATCTTAATGATTTGCGGAACGGGATAAATAGATCTTACTTCTGAAATTGTTTTCTTCTTCTTCTATCATCTCTCCGGCACTCACAGTTTTGCGTTGGCTTCGTTTATTATCTTAAACACGGATAGAATCTTAAACACGGATCTTCCCACTGATATTCCATGTCATATATTTGATTCCAATACTTTTCCTCCCTTTACTATAGAGTAGGGAAAATTATAAAGCTTCTCCAAGTAATTTTAAATGTATAGAGATTTTCTAAAATGAAATTTTAGGAAAAATTATTGTAGCACTATGTTTCTTTCGTTGTCGGCTAAATAGAAAATCATAATAGGTAAGAGAATCACGTCTTATAACGAATCCATCAAGACGTTACCCAAATAAATGAACACAGTTGCAATGGTAAGACCAAAACCGATTTTTTTTCTTTGAATATATTGTTGGTACCCTAACCCATTGTTTGATTGATGGGCACTAACAGAATGCAATGCTTTTGGTTTTTAAAAGGGCTTCGTACTTTTGTGCAACTTATTACGCTGGCATCCCGTTTCAAGAAGGGATTCAACCGTGTAACCAACTGAAGTCTGGATTTTTGAGCATTTTTCAAGTACTTATAAATCATACTGTTTTGCTTTATCTGATACCTCGAACAAAAAAATGCTATTTTTCTCTCTTGAAAATCATCCTAAAAAATCTTGTAAAAGTTGGATAAATCTTTGGCTCGTACTTCGGTAAGCTCATAAGGTTTGATTCAAACAACCCAACACAAATTAAAAATCCCTATTTTCCTTAAAAGATGGGAAAGCCTTTTGTTTTTTAAACCTAATCTGAAACCGGATCAAAAAGGTTTGTTGTCAAAAACTGCAACCGAAATATTTTATTAACTGTGCTCGAAAATGAAACCATTTCAAAATGATTCTTTAAAATGTTTTGAAATAACCTTTAACATCCCTCAATCCCTCCTTTTAATGTTACCAAACGAGACTGGAGTCTAGAATGCACGATTTTGAAGAGTTTTCAAAATTGTTGAGTGCGCGAATTCGAGGCGGAATATAAAGTTTTATTAACATTTTTAAGAGATATTATCCATTTAACTTATGATATCGGCTGTCCGATTGCTGTCACGTCGTGAGCTCACTTGCCAAATCTCAGCCACTCGTCCGTGGTTTTCAATCGCCACCTGAACGCACGATTCCAACCCCGTAGGAGAATGATGTCACTATTGTTTATTGTATTTGATTTAAATATTTTCAATAAGAAATCTCTTTTCTACGTATTGAAGTTAGAATTTCGAGCTAATGCAAGATCTTACGTATGATAACAATACTGATAACAAAACTATTGTCACCTGAGAAGTCATGTATAGAACCGTTTTTGCCCTGCACAACTCTCTTATTGCCACTAAGTTATCCATACACACGGATGTTTGTGCGATTAATATCAGTATTGCTGTAAATAGAAAGTCATTAGAAAAGAAAAAAATCAAACCAGTCCTAAACATCTAATAGTTCCCTCTTCTAATAGAAGAAAATAAGTTCTACATGTTTATTCTCATAAACGTGTGTAATTTTTTCCTATCTTCACAGCTGTTGGAGTGAATAATCATTTGTGTACTTGAAATAAATCTAATCTCATTTACTGCCGCTATTTGATCTGAAACCGAGAAGTGTGGTTATTCACTTCTTACAAAAGAAGTAAAAGAAGCATTTCTGCTTAAGGTAGGTTTCCCTTAATAATGTCGTTTCCACACTTTTCGATTAACTGGAGCACTAACTGGAAGAAAGAGAAAGTTCAATTAAGATTCTTACGAGGTATTACAGGTCAAACGGCACTTGCTTCAAGATCCTTCTCTTAAAAAGACGACTTTTAAAGTGAAAATCATGATATAAGAACATCAGTAATTTAAACTTTATTGCGATTCAAACTAATCATTAAATTAAATGGAACAAGCATAAAATGAAAATACGGTATTAAAATTCAAAATACACACCTGATGCACGAAATATGCACAATGTAATCCATACGACGTGCATATGATGCACAAAATATACACAACATATACACATTATGAACATACACGAGATCTTATTGATACAATTCTTTAAAAGAAAATTGATCGAGGAGAAAGCTCAAAATTTTAAATCTAGAGTCATCACTTCCAAAATTAGGTGAGAAATACATATTGAAGTGTATTAATGGAAGACTATATTGAAGAATGAATATTGAAATTCCATAATTTAAAATTTGATTACTCAAAAACTGAACATTTTCATTAGCCCTCCGTAGTGTGGCAAGGCCCCTGAGACCGGGCCTATCAAAAATCTTATTTATATTTATGACTGTTGATGAACGGAAGCAGTACATTCTTGAATCTCCGGCAGTTTTGACTTCGCACGTGCATGAGATATTGTTGATGTCTGAAAAGTGACCGTTGTAACAAGACATTGCAACACGATTCGTTTTGTGATCGTTGTGAGTGAACTGGTAATTTATATAGATTTATTGGTTATGATTTTCTGTAATTGTTTTGAACTTCCACAATGAATTATGATTATTATTTACTGTCATATAACAAAAAAACCAACAAAATTTATGCGTAAGTACCATGAGCATATAGAAGTGTTGTGAACAGACTGTGTGTCTATTTTGTAAATTGTGAGTAATGGTTAGGTGACATTATTACTAGTTAAGCTAGCTAACATGCTCCAGCTAAGTTTTACACAAGTGACACAACAGAACATTTATATCCCGGTTTTCTAATCCTATTCATGTATTCTGACTTTAATTATAATTTCTAATTCATTTATAGTTTTGTTGACGCCAGTTTTATTGGCCATTTATCTTGTAAGTGTCGTTATTAATTGTTGGTGAGAGGTCTTTGTGATATCTAATCCATTGTAAACGTTCCCATTTTATTACAAATATTTAATAAAATTTAGAATTTATATGAAATTCGATAACCCGGTCTCAAAGACCAGCCGCACTGTTCGTGTCCTTTTATTTCACCACACTTACGCAGGGTTAATTTTTGTGTACTTAGACGTACGTTTTTATTATTCTAAACAGTATTTGTAAAAGGGGTTTCCTGACCTCAGTGCTGGGAAGTTCAATTATTTGCGGAAATAAAATTAATCACAAGAAAATGGAATATTAAACACATTTCCAAATAAATTAAGAATGGAAATAAAAAAGGATAGTCCTGGCTCCCTTTTTAGCTTAGTTTTATAATGGCTTATTTTGTTTGGAATGTACGGAACGTTCAACTGGTAGCATGAAGCACCGATCGAGCGAAACTTCATTTGCGTGTCTACTGGAAACCGCGTAATAGTTTATCCGCTCGAGCAGCCTGTGGATCCATTGGGCAGACGCGCACCCTAATGACGCAGTCGACGCATCCCCCCAGTGCAGAGGAGTGTGAGGGGCGGGATCGGTGAAGGCTCAGCACGAGAAGTGTGGGTGATCAGAGGACAGCGAAGGTGGAGGGGTGAAGAAGAGGACAGCGAAGGTGGAGGGGTGAAGAAGAGGACGGCGGAAGCAGCGAGGGTGATGAAACGACCGCGGTTGAGACGGCGGGGGTGATGAGGCGACAGCGAGGGCGGCGGGGATGATGAAAGGACGGCTGGGGCAGCGCGAATGATGAAGAGGTCGAGAGGGGTGATGACAGGACGGCGGGGGGCGGAGGATGATGAGAGGGCGGCAGGGGTGACGCGAGTGATGAAGAGGATGGCGGGGGCGGCGGAGGTGATGAGGCGGGGGTGATGAGACGGCGGCGGGAGTGATTAGGCGTCAGAGATGGCGCGGGTGATGAAGGGGACGGCGGGGGTGATGAGGGTGGCGGGGATGATGAAAGGTCGGCAGGGGTGATGCGAGTGATGAAGAGAACGGCGGGGGCAGCGAGGGTGATGAGAGGGCGGCGGGAGTGATGAGGCGTTAGGGTTGGCGCGGGTGATGAAGAGGACGGTGGGGGACGACGGGGGTGATGAGGGCGGCGGGGGTGATGAGGGCGGCGGGGGTGATGAGGGCGGCGGGGGTGATGAGGGCGGCGAGGGTGATGAGAGGGCGGCGGGAGTGATGAGGCGTTAGGGGTGGCGCGGGTTATGATAGGGCGGTGGGGGAGATGAGAGGGAGGCAGGGGTGATGAGACGGAGGCAGGGGTGGTACGAGTGATGAAGGGGTCGGCGGGTGGCGCGGCGCGCTTCGCGTATTACAAGGGCGTTTGTGCGCCGGCGAAGCGGCGTGTGCCGCCCAATCACCATAATCGGCCTGGTGATTGGCGTCGGCGGCGGCGGCGGCGGCGTCCCGGTCCGCTCGCGTCCGTGACACGAATAGATGGGTGATCGGGCGTTGAAACTCACGGGGCCGCCGCCTCCGCCGGGGCTTTATTAAGCGATCACGGAACCGCTCCCAACGACACCGTTGATCGGCCAGTCAGCCGAGCCAGGGAAGGTCGTTCCCAGTGGCGCGGCGGGCTGCGCCAACATCCGCACGCGGAGGTTCGCAATTGGGAACGGTGATGGCTAGAGACCGGAAAAATATGCAGTATGAAACGGACAAATATGGGTATAAATATGTATTGAAAACAATAAGAATATGTCATTAATGCGTAAAAAGGGAACTAATAAGTAATATTAAAATGTACTCTTATTTTCTCACTTACAAACAAAAAAATAAAATGTACCCAATTTGAAATTGCCATAATATAACATTTTAAAACTAATTTTAAAAATTAGTATTGCTTGGCCTCCTGAATTTTTTAAAGCACATTTTAAGTATTACAGAGGAACAACAGTCATCGTACAAACGTGGAAACTTGATATTCAAAGACCCGCAAACGATCCTTGTAGTTTTGTCTTCGTAGTACCAAACGTCTACGACAACCAATATTTGTTGGAAACTGGGATTTAAGATTGAGAAACACGACTTCACTGATAGAGGAAAAGGTAGCAATATGAGTCATGTATGTAATATGAGCCCCCTTCGTATCTGTTCGTACATCCAACGGGAACGATTGTAGATACTAGTTTAGTAACTTCTTTTGCCACCATAGCTCTGTAGTTTAGTTGTGAATTATAGGTGATGTATAACAGAAGTGTTCGAGTTTTCACGATTCTGAAAAATTTGAAATTCTTTGTCTTTTAATTACAGTTCGAATTCGATTTCCTAACGAATGAAATACAATGTTTTAAATATTGTTTTTATGACCTAATCTAAAATTTCGAACGCAACAAAGGCCGATTTTAGTTTGCAGAATTTTAATACGGCTATGGTTGTAAAATGAGTCCCGAATTGTGGTGGGTTTATGAGCCCCAAACTTTAAGGAGCTGATTTTACATTCACTATAACTACTGTTCGAACAATTTTTGTATTAGATGTTAGGAAAGGGTCTAAGCTCCAAATCAAAAACCAAGAGGAAAACCATGCAATATAGGCAGTTAGGAGCAAGGAAATGGATTTAAAAAAGGGTTCCAAAACAGTTTGCAGACAGACCTGCTCTTCTAAGGCTCGTTCGTGATGACAAACCTTTGGAAGCAGCAGCTTTAACTCAATTAGGAAGAAAGTCTATATTGATGAGCTAGAGAAAAAGTAAGTCGAGTATTTTCTTGTCAAGGAAAGTAAATTCTACGGTTTCATCAGAAAATATGTTCGCAGGGCAGCGTACCATATTTGTAAATGCCGCTCTTATGGTGGCTGGAGAAAAAAAGTATGCCTGGATACAAAAAAAGTAAAAATGAAAAGGCTAAAAGCAAAATAGAGTGATAAGAAAACCAAAGCCACACATGAGCACGGTTTCAAAAGGAAAATTCTTAGGGATGACGAATCAGAAGAATCAACCTACTCCATTAATTCAGGAGTCTCTGATTTGGAAACACTAGTGGAGGTTGCAAGTGCCGGTGAGAACCAAACAACTTATTCATTTTGTGGTGGGCCATTTTCAGCTAACTTAACTAATGGTCCAGTTAACTTAACCCAAATACCTTAAAAAGTGCAACTTCTTAATTACCACTGGCATACGGGCGTTTTAAAGAGAATTTCACAGATGTTACATTTATCCATCTGCCTTAGATATTTGTCAAAAAAGTTCATGCTTCCGGGGCCGCCAATGATTCACCGGGCTGGCGGATGGTCAGAAAAGGTCTGCACATTTTTTAAGTGTGTGGATTAGATAGTGCTAAAGATTTTATGCACATTGTGCAACCAAGATCTTCGAGGTAAAATCATAAGCAACGGTTTCATTCTGGATTAGAAATAATTGCAACTAACATGTATCACAAACAAAGCTCTATTCAAGAAAATTGTTTATTACAGCCAGCAACAGACTGTAATCAATTTTTTTGAAAGAAAGAAAACCTGATAATCTGTATCATTAAATACCCGTTGCAACAATGTGAACTACACCTCATTAATACGTAGCTTATGAATAAATCTATTAAAAGACAATTTATTTGCAATATTCCAGTCGCAAGACAAGTACTTGGCCTCGTCCACTAGACTGTGTTCTACATTACAAAGTAATAGAGTTCCGCTTCAGGTGGTTCTGTTGAGTAACGAAAGTCTCATGAAATTAGCATTTTAATATCCATGCGTGACCTCCCTGCAGAAGTTACACCTTTTTAGGTCAGAAATTATTTTTCAATTCACGTATGCCAACGAGGTCATTATTGCTTGGGGCTAAATGACCATATTTGCTGTTAGAGATGCAGAAGAATAAAAGAACAAAGACAAAAAATAGAAAGAACCCTTTTCATATTCAGCAATGAAATGCACTTTCCCTAATTCGTGTGCCATCTCTTTTTGTTGTAGCTCCTAAATTCATTTTCGTTGGAATCTGGTTTTAATTTATGGCGAGATTTCCTTACAACTTTTATAAAATCACATTAAAATGTTTAAAAAAATTGTTACAAAACATTTGAACATATTTATATATAAATGTGGTTTTTCTCACAAATAGATCGTATTTTTTTCAAAATTAACCGAACAAATGAAACCGGCGTACTGAATGCTACTGCAATTTGTGGAATTAAAATATTAATCTGTATTTAATTCAATTCACTCAGAACGCATATGTCCTGCAGTGAGAAACAAAATCCATACTTTATGAAGAGATACCATGTGCATTGTGTTAACATGGTTTACGAAATTAGGAAATAAATTTCCTTCCTTTCTTACGTTTCCATACCAAATTTATTACTGTTTCTTCTGGAACATAAAAGTAGAAATCAGTTTGGACACAAGCCTAACATAGAAAGCCCATTTTCAAAACTCAAAAAAGCGTTGAAAACTTGAAGTTTGAAATCATTAATTGAATCAAGCCAATTCTTTCAAGAAAACTAGTTCCCTCGTCTTTAATTCACTCAACTCCTCCAGGTATTTGGTTTGCATGCCAAGAGATAATATCACAATGATGCCAAGACGTCAAATAACTGAAAATTTTCAAAAACAAAAGGTTTGGGGAATATGGTACAAGAATTCTCCTTTGTCGGTACTGAATTTTTCATTCAATCGTTTCATTGTACTCACAGTAACTCCCCTCATAAAATTCGTACCTATACGTTATTTTAATATTCCCCAAACATTCAGAACAAGCGTTTACAATTTTGGTCACAAGATATACTTTCTTGACTTCCAATAATTTCTTGAGTAATTTCGTAGAAATGAAATTTACCTTCTTATGATTTCATGCTAGCAACAAGCATTATTCTATCACTAATATACATTTTCTTGTAATTATTATTTTTTTTTGTAAAGGAGATCAAGTACTTCCTTTTGATGATTTGTATGCAAATAAAATTATTTGAAACACATGTAGGCGTTGTATCTAGATAGTTTTATTTTTACATAAAAATATTAAATTTCTGTTATTCAGAAACACACTTTAAAAGTTTGAATAGTAGATGAAGTTGTGTTTTACATAATTATCCATATTGTTCATAATTAGGGAGCGGATTTCTATGATTTTGCATATTTTTGTCCGTTGCTTCAGGGCATGGCTAAGTGAAATGTATTTCCATTTTGTTAGAATTGAATGCTATGTAGATTAATGTTAGTGCATATTTGGTCGATTTTTCCTGTTGATGCATATTCGTATAATTATAAGCGCATGCGCATTATAATCGCATATTCCGTTAAAATAGAGGGTTATCTCTAAAACGTTTCATCTTTCCTTAGAATATTTTTATTTGTAAGCGTTCATTAATTCGAAAGAGCTTGTCACAGTTTCCGGTTGTTTCTTTTTCTTCTTTTCTGTAGATGAAAAAAATACTTGTGCAAATGTAGGTTCTTGACATTAAATTTTTTAAATCAAACAGAAGAAATACAACAAGACGTGTCAGGTGAATATTTGCTTCAATTATTTCTTCCCCGAAGTAAGGGAGGTTAGTATATATATATATATATATATATATATATATATATATATATATATATAATTATTTCTAAAAATAAATATTTTTTTCAATTTTAAGCATGCTTCTCCTGAATTTTAACAAGAAAGGTTTATACAGGGAATTAAATATTGTTATTTTTAATTGCATATTAAAGTGTATATTTAAGAATTTTTAGGTCATAAATGCATATTTTTACAAGTATATTTCAAGATTTTTTTAGGGCACAAAAATCCTCTCCCTATTCATAATACAATCAAATTGAAATTTGTATTTCGGAAATAAAACTAAGAAAACACCACGAAAAATATTGCCTAAAGTTCGGAATAAAGATGCAAAAGAAACGATTACAAATAGATATGAAAGAAATGGCATTATACATTCTGAATGTTTAAAACTTCGTAAAATTACTGTAAAAAATGTCTCCGAATGAAAAATTTCAAATGGAAAGACGCGCGTTTTACGAAAACATGGCGGAGTGCTATAGACATCACGTAGTTCAGCGTTTACTCAATAGATGGCGCAGAGCGCCATCATCACGAAAACCTCGCACTGGCTTGCCGGGTGTGAATGACTACCTGGAAAACAATAAGAATTAGAAACGAAAGATAGTTTAATATTTATTTCTTAACTTTTTAAAACGAATAAATGATTAATAATATATTTCAATTTTATTTCCTCAGAAGTTAGATGTCGACTTCTCAAACTGGAGTATTGTTATTTCTAATATAAATGTTGAAGTTTTCGCAAGTCATTCCTTATTATAATCATATTATTAATAAACAAAATATAAATATCGTAACAACAATTTGCTTAGTTACTAAGCTTGGTTTTCATTTCCTTTTTTCGTATAATGCACACACGTGTCAATTTCAATTTTGTTGTGTTCATCAATTATTTAAGAATTTTAGTAGAAGGTTTCTCATACGTTTCTGGGGAATATCCATGTAATAATAATCAATCTAAATAAGTACATATGATACTAATATTTTTTGACATTCAACAAAGAACATAAGTCTCAGAAGAACATATACTTGGCCTAGAAAATATAAAATGTCTGAGTTGAATCATTGTGCCATTACTGTCCACTGCACTTTTAGTTTTATATTATTCACATAAATCTTACGATATTAACGATTTGGGTATTAATTTCGGTGAAATTAACATCCGATAACTACCTATACGATATAATTAGATTTGCTACACGCACCAATTTAAAAGGTAGTATAATTTGAAATTTATTATTTCTGCATGTAATGCGATAATGATGTATTTTATGAGCGGTGTTTACAAACCTCCACCACATTAATTAAACAAACTAGTGGTAATACGCAATGGCACAGATTTTTCCGTATTAGTTTTCAATTTCCACTCGGCTAGCTATTTGAACTTGAGACATACTCTTGCCAGCTGCCATTTTTCACCGCCAAATTACATTTTCTTTGACATTTTCTAAATTTTTCGGTTTCCTATTAGCAGAACGGAAATATTATTTTAAGAATATTAAAGAACAGTAAAACCTCGTCCTAAATGACAATTTTATTTGAAAAATTTGGAGCCGTTTTTAAGAAAATTGTGTTTATGCGCTATTGTATATTCGAAATTTGAAGTTCATTTTCCACAGTAAATTTTTGACTTTTCGAAAAACTTTTTTGAAGTCATTTGAAGAACTTTAACTTTTCCTACACGTACGTATACGGGAAACTAAAAAGAGATTCTGGTCCATTAACTCCGTGATATTGTACTGCTTTTCATTCGATCATCTGGCCTTTATTTCTTTTAAATACTACGAAATTTTCAGTTGTAAAATCAGCTATTCCCAATACACAAGACAATAGAAGTAAAAGAGAAGCTTCTAGCGAAGAAGAAATCATGTCATCAATTAAAAGTGTCACGAACATTTTATTTTTTCTTGGCTCCAGGCAAGAGATTTGAAACCCCATTTTACAATCATTTATCACTAGCGAGTGGGACAATACCCAGACATATCTAGAAACGAAAACAACCGACTTTTGGAACACTTTTTACACCACAAGGTAAGGCATTTTCGTGCATTTGTGTGTTGTACAAATTCAAGTATTGTTGTAATCTGCTATAAAAATTGTATAAAATAGTAATTTAAATAAATAACAAACATAATATAATCCAGCAAATGAATTAATAGATTTTTTTGTAATTTTAAAATATTGATAGAGTAACGTTTTCTAAAGCAATAAATTTATGCTAAAGACATGAAGATATAATGAAGTTCTTCTCATTAAATTTTGCGTGTCTTGAGAAAAAAATCATGATTTGAACCGGTATTTTTATGCCAATAAAACAGTATCTAATATACATAATAAAGAGGCACTGAATTTATTTTCGGAGAACACTCAGCTAAAATGTCTGTGTTTATCTACATTTGAACATGCAACAGATTCGAATTTCAGAATTAAATAATAATAATAATAATAATAATAATAATAATAATGACAATATTATAATGAACCTTACGTTGAAATAACAAGCAGAAATAACTCAGCTATCGTTAGTTGAAAACGAAATATTTCGGACGGATTTGGTATTTTTCTTTGATGTCTATTTCTTTCAGAAAGTCGAGACCTCTCATTGTAAAATTATTACCCTAGTACAAGTTAACAGCAATTAAATACAACTATTATAAGTCAAAGACAAACAGGTGAGTATTTGATAAGTATACTTATCAGCAAGTACTTTTGTATTTGCGTCAAACCTTTGCATACATGTATGTGAATAAAGGGAACTGCATTTATTGCCTTGGAGCAGAACAATGGACTGTCTTGGCATTTGCACTCAAGAACTACTTGAGTGGAACGTTAGGCCTGAGGCTGGAAAATTCCACTAATTTGTGTTGTTAATTTGTGTTTGTGTTAATAATGTGTTCTTTTTCTAAAATTACTTTTCATAAATACCTCTGACTGTTAGGAAGGTTTGAGGATCTTTCTTCTGCAACATAGTACAGGCCGCGATCTTTCAAAATCAGATATACAAATTGTAATGGACTATCAAATAAAATACGTTAACTCGCAGCACTCGACCGCATTGTCAAAATATATATAGTTAAATAACTCCTAAAGGAAGCTTTCTAGGGCCTTAAAACTTGGAATTTTTTAATTTTTTTATTGCTCTGTCAAGATTTTGATTTAATCATGAAATTTCTTGTTTTCATTTACGTTTGCATTGTTTAAGTATTTTATACAAAATTTTGAATAGCCCGGTGTAAACACTTGATACTCCGTGATTTAGTACTTAAATATGAATTTTGTTATTTTCTGCTTATAGCTGTATAATTATTTGTAACGTACTCATTCTCTCAGTTTGAATTTCTTAAAAACAGTTTGAGCAGCCCAAGTTTTGAAAGATTGACTAGGAATAAGATACGATTTTATATTTACAGAAAATTCATGATTTCCTTCTCAAACCATGTAACACACTCATTAGTTTGTTTTGATATGATGCACTTTTCTTAATGTGGCGATTTCATCGTACACAAAGGCAAACATTGGGCATTATGAAACTTATCATTAGCTCATTTCCGGCTACGTGTCTTCATCAAATTCTTCCGTTACATCTCCGCTTCTTATTTTTCTATGTTACACTATTAATTCATGAAATATTTCTTTTTCTCAAAACATGTTTTAAAGGAATTTTTTTTAGAAGCTCAAAAAACTATTCAATATGCAGGAATAATTTACGTTTGTTTACTCTAATTTAAATATCAGGTTGAGAATTTTTTATTTGTAATAATAAGATTATAGAAGTATTAGAAGAAGATTAAAAAGCTAGTTGGATAAGAAAAAATCAATCATTGTTTACTACACGAATTTCAACACACATTAATTTCTTAAAATACGTATTACACTTTATTCAATGTAAGAGATTCGTGGCGATATCTACAGTTGTACGGAGACATTTTCCACACGCCAAAGAGATGATCCAAAGAACAAAAATAAATGAAAGACATATAAAACAAAATTGCATATTGTGAACGAGGCAATATGTCACTGGATTTAAGCTTCATTAAACATTAACTTCATAAACATTTCATTAAACATTTGAACTTCATAAAACTTTCATTGGTCCAACGTTTGAGAAACTGTAAAAGGTCACAGATATCGTAATACGATTCGTATTTCACGAAGCAGTTTTGTGTGAATAATTTCTAAGGAAAATTGTAATTGTATATGTACTGAGAAATGATTTGGCAAATGTTTGTGGACATAAAAAAGAAAAACGTAAGATAGCATTACGACTTTACTTCCTTTTATTTTTGATTCTTGCTTTATTAGCACAACATATGAATGGGAAAATACTTATTGCTGACAAAAAACCTATATTTTAATGGAAACGTAGCTTAGTGATTGATTTCAGAACACTGTAAACAAACTCAATGGATACAAAATGTATACTATTAAATAATAAGATCTTTGACATATAGATATTTTGAAACATTGCTGTCTCAAAATATCACAGCAATGGGTGACACATATTCAAAATATGCCGCAAGACAGACTTCCAGTGCAAGCTCTAAATCATAAGATGCAAGGAAAAAGAAACATTGGAAGGCCAAGAATGAGATGGAAAGAGGCTGGAACAGGCAATATGCCTAATCCGTAAAGGAAGATGATGATGATGATGATGATGATGATGATGATATTTTGAAACAGTGTATTTTTAACAAAAAATAGAATCTGATATTTTTACAACAAAAAATGAAAAAGAATATATACAAGGCTCTTGAAGTAAAAGAGCCCAACTACACACCAATTCCAACACAAACATTTTTCATAATAGCTTCACGTTTTGATACCTTTTCCCATCACAAAAATTTACGCAAGAATTTGACTTTAGAAAGCTTTGAGACCATGAGAGCTTCATCAAGACATTAATGAATGCACGTACTCCTGCACACGATCTACGCATGTATATTCACTTCTGAACACACATGGATCGGTACATCCGGGAAAGGCATACACACACACACACTGACATTCCACCCTGCGCATTGGATCTGCCTGGCGGCGCCCGAGCGCCTTAAAGATCCGCGCAGCGCGGGCGAAGAGAGCAACGGCGACAGCGGGGGGCGGGGGCGTGGGCGGGGCGCGGGGCTCGCGTGGGAACGCACGGCCCCAGGCTCGCGGTCCGCGCCCGCCGCCCGCCCGCTGCTTAATATTCATGTCGGGCTCGGGGCAGGTCGGCGCGCCGCGCCGTGCTGCGGTGCGGAGCGGAGGTGGCCCCGCCCCCGCCGGTGATAAGGCGCGGGTGGTGACGGCGCGGGGGAGTCGTCGCTCCGCCGACCTCCGTCCGATGCCCGTCGTCTGCCGTCCTGGATTGCTTGTCTACTGGTTGTGTAGGATTACGCGGCCGCTGTGTGTATTGTCTAGGCTCCCCGGGACAAGCCGCGTCTCGTTCGTGGTGGCTGACGTGTCGTCCAACGTGTTGTGGCCTCCCTCAGAGCGTACTGCAGAGGAAGGCCACAACATGCCGAAACGTCAGCCACCACGAACGAGATGCGGCTTGTCCTAGATAGCCTAGACAATGCTGTTCTACTGTCTTTCTTGTCTATCTTTAGAAGCAGCATTTTTCTTTTAATTTTTCTTTAAGTCTTGCGAAAAGCGTATGCGATTTTGCGTTAATTTCGCTTTAATCTCTTTGAAAGATGGAAATACAAAATGTTGATTTAATTTTAAATATTAAAAAACTTGTGTCTAAAACAAAATGTGTTGTAATTATTTATTATAGTTGAAAAAGCCTTTATTTATTATTTTATTCTAGTGCGTCATTGCCCACCTCCACTTTGTTAAAATGCGGGTGATGTGGCTGGGGAGTCATGGCTCGCGAGAATCCCTTTGCGCCCTCTGCCGACCTCACTCCGTCGCCCGTCGTTCGGTCTTGCCTTTCTTTACAGGCGAACTCTTTGCTTTCAATTATCTTCAATTATTACAAAAAATAATTATCGATTTTGCGTTAAATTTTCTATAATATTTTTTGAAAGTCGAGAATACGAAACATTGAATTCATTTTAATTATTAACTAGTGGTTCTCTCAAAAAAAGCAAAGCCAAAAACAGACAACACCAGAAAATAGGAATAGAAGAAGATATTTCATAGGAAGATAGGAAATGAGAGAAAAATTAGAAATAAAAAATAGGGCATAGCCTGTAACGTTCCTCGAGTATTTGAGCGTTTTCGTGAGCAATTTCCCTGAGCCATTTCCCTGAACGTTGACCTTTTGGCTGTCTTTGCAAACCTCAAACATCATATCTCCGGTTCTAAGTATGACAATCCTCGGATTCTTTTTTGTGTTATAATTCACAAATATGTAGCTAGTGCATGAATCCAAACTAAACATTTGCACCAATTATTTCTTAGAGAAAAAATATTTTTTTATATTTATTTTTAATTGTTAACTTTTTGATAAAAAAATGTTTTAAATATGTAAATACTAATAGTACAATTATTATTTTGGCTCAGGCACTAGTTCAAATCATCTGTTATCACACAAACAAAGAATTAAAACAATAGAGATAGTAGTTTTAAAGTTCTGATGTCACAGCTCAAGGCCTATTTCTCAACAAGAAATTCCGTTATCTCCCCCCAAAAAAATTTCAAAATATTTCCTTAATATTTTGTTTTCATTGTATGTATGTATGTATGTACATATGTGTGTGTGTGTGTGTGTGTGTGTAATATATATATATTTTAATATCAAAACTTGCCACAATTTTAAATATTGCTTAATAATTTTTTCACGTATTTATTTATTGATTATGACGTTATTATTATTAAGCAATATTTAAAATTGTAACACGTTTGGTGTACAATATACCTCAAGGTTAGTCGGTCCGTCCACCGTCCGTCCGCCAGGACTCGTCGCCGACGCTCGTTCAGCGTCCGCCGTCCGCCAAACTCTGCCTGCCACTGCCACTCTCACCGTTCATTGTCCGTTTGCTGTCTCCCCTTGCCCGCAAAAGGAATGTGTCACTGTCGCCTATCTCGAGAAGCAACATTTTTACTTTCTTATTCTTCCATTCTTCCGAAAGAGAATAGGCAATTTCGCGGTAATTTTTCTTTAATTTTTCTTGAAAACTCGGAGATATGAAACATTGGATTAATTTTAATTGTTAAAAGGCGTAGTCTAAAACAAGTAAATTGCAAAAAGCGTTTATTTATTTATTTTTTATTTGGATTACCGCCGCGCAGTGATGTCACCTGACTTGTGCAGAAGGTGCGGGTGGTGACGGCCTGGGGATGTCGCGGTTTGCGGGGCATCCTTTGCCCGGCTGAGTCCATTGCAGTGCGCCTCCGCCCAATGTCTGACGACGGCGATCACTCGTTGCCACTTGTCACTCATTAGGGAGTTTTTGCACGCAGTTCAAGTTTCGCATCACTTTTGTGCATCTGCGCATGCGTAGAAGATCGATAGTGCTGTCCGCTATGGCGTGCAAAAACTCTCAATTGTACGCCGCCGCCGCCTGTCTCTCTCTGTACATTGGCCATCTAGCACCCCCTCTCACCTGGGCCGATATCGTGAATCACCGTTGCCTTTTGCTAAGACTGAACATTTTTACTTTTTTATTACATTATGACTTAATATTTTCGATTTTGCGAAAAAGGATAAGCGTTTCTGCGTTATTATGACTTTATTTTTTCGAAAGTTTGAGTTACGAAATATCGAGTACAAATTTTCAAGTATATTTGTTAATAACTTTTATTAAGTAGATAAATAAATTACAATAAGCGTTTAATATTTTATTTTGGTACTTATTTTATACATAAATTACCTCTCACACTTATGACATCTTTACTTTCTGAAGGATAACATCGACCAGATCGCAATAAAGTTCTCTATTAGGCTTGTCTGCATTTCTGCCACAAAAATGTAACGTTCAATTAGTGAGTTACAGAAGGCAAAATTTCTTGTAATAATTGAAACAAAATAAACCCAAGTATCGGTTCTGAAAACCAATGAAAGAGGCGGGGGTGGCCACGGACAATGGGCAGCTGGTAGCGAGTATTAGAGAACGAGCCGTCATCAAGAACGAAAGACAAAGGAGGAATGATTAGCAAGCCGCAATAGGGAAGGGTAGAGGGGTGAGAGTTTCCTATAAATGATAAAAACAACAAAAGTATATTATATCTGTTTTGTGTGTTTTAAATGATTAAATTATTAGAACTTGTGAATGAGTCATCTAAATCGATTTTTTTCGCAAAGGTTTTCGAAAAAGTGCTTTTATAGGAAAGTTAACGCATATTCAAAATTCAAGTGAAATTCGGACCAATACATTTTTTTAAATCTTCAACTTTAAGGTGTAAAAGAAAAGAATAATCTAGTGAACTTTGATTAATTTCATCAAATTCTTAGAAATCACAATAATTTTCATTTCAAATCGTTCCAAAATGTTTAACACAAATAAAAGAAATAGAAGATTATATTTTTTAAACTACTCTATTTTTATCTTCTATTATTAAATGGAAACAATGAGAAAATATTGAACTTCATTGTAAATGATTTTGACAGAGAATGGCTATTGGCTCCGGAAATCTATTACTTCGATTACGAGACTTCTTTCATCTTATAGAAATAAACTACACTTGTCGAAAAGGGATACCCAAAGAAATAAAAAAAAGCATGAATCGATAGTCAGATAATACCTATTAACAGCTGAGGCAGAACTAATCAGAAATTACAATTATTTAGCAGCCCAAAATTCCTTCTTAATGAGTGTGTTATTTTATTCTTTTGATAAAATGGATAAGCATCTTCATGGGGCAGATAAAGTTAAATAGTAGGTGTATCACACTATATTCACCGGGCTACAATTAGCGGACATCATTTACAATTTTATTCGACTATTCTTTTAGACCGTATATCTGATAACTGCAAATAAAGAAGACAAATTTATTATGAATAATTTTCTTACGTAGTATCTCATGATTAGTATAGCGATTTTGATTTTCAATCAGAGGTTTGTTCTTTTACGGCCGGACCATTCATCATATTAGAAATCTTTCATGTAGGAGATTCAAAGAAAACTTACAACTTCTCGCATGCCATTTTGTAGGTTTCAAACACTGTCAACAAGTGGTGATTAACACCGAGACTGGAACGAATCATGCGGGAAGCACCATTTATCACTGCTTCAAAGGAGGAACCATTCATTTGCACAATGCCTCCGCATTTGCTGCTCGGTCACAGGTCAGCTATTGATTTGAGGCTGCGCCTTATACAAGTAAGATGTGTATTCTAAGTTCATTTTTTTTTAATTTTACATCTCTCATTTCGTATACAAAGAATTAAAGTATCAATTATTAATAATGAATATTTGCGAGGGGATATCTGCTTACGTTTAACGTAACTTGAGAATATTCAACGTTCGAAACATATTATTAAGAGCACATTTTAAAGTATTTAATCAAGTTTGGAATAACGGCTTGCTGCGTAGTCACTGAACAATTTTATAACTGGTCTACTTTCTCTGTTCTCACTGCATTTTTCAGCAAAGATAGAGAGAGAGACTGCCCCCAAATATGTGTTTCAAAAACTTAGATAGATAAATTTATTCTGCAGATAGTTACAAAAACTGGTGACAGAATTTTATGATAATAGTAATAATAATAATAATAATAATAATAATAATAATAATAATACAAGAACAATATCACAATAATAATAAAATAGTAATATTCCAAAAATTATACAACTATAATAATAAAAAACATAATAAATGAGCAGCAAACTTGTACGTTAGCCCCGTGGCCGAGATCGCTAAGGCAGTAGTGCCATAGTAATCTTGGACTGTGGGGTTGCGGGTTCGAGTCCCGTCTCGGTCATGGTATGTGTTCGTCCTTTCACCCCCTATCACCACCATATCATTTCATTTAACCATAACGTTAAATCCAATAGTGGTCGCTAATGACCTAGTAGTTGATGCAACCTTACATAACATTGTTATACATTTCCTCACCCCACCAATATCAGGAGTTTCCACTTTTGTTAATAGGTTCATTGCCTTCTTCCCAGCGGTGCAGCTCGGGACGTTCTCGCGGGCTCTGTGCAGAAGGTTCAAAACGGAGCCCCTAACTAGGAGTAAAATATGGAGTTTTGAATTTAATTTATACATATATGCAATATATTATAAATTAGAATTAAACATTTAACCAGAGAAGAAATAATTATCCAACTTCTGCCATCAAACTTCATATCTCTGAGACCTTAATCTGAAAATCTATCTATTTAGCCGATTTTTACAGCTTTGGCTGTTTTCCGCATCCTACATTTCCATGTCTCTTAAACCCGCACGCCTTTTCCCTCCATTTTTCCTTTTTCCATGGATTCAGTTATTGCCTTGTTCTATATCCTTCTCAGTCTTCCCCTGTATCTTCTTCGATTGGGTATGCATTTCCAAACTTTTTGTGGATGTCTATCTGATTTCAACCTTCTCGTATGTCCATACCGTTTTGGTTGTTTCATTTCGATCGTCTCATTAAAGGTTGTATGCACTTCCATCTCACTAATCAGAAAATGAGCTCGTAAAATTGCTTTCAGTTGCTTACCGTAAACGTGCAGATGTCTCGCGACGGACGTGTGGTGACCCTCACTGATCCACTGACTGGCCAGTCCTATATTCTGTGATTTTCGAAACTAATTATAAACTACTGATTCTCTCACATTTAAATAAGGTAGTAATAATAATAATGAACAAGTTTCATAAAATCTTTGGTTGACAGGAAATATATTGCATGTATTTCAATCACAGAATACTTTCAACATATTTTTTTACAGAACATTTTAAGGGTTTGCAAGATTTCTTATTCGGGGCACTTGTTACCAGGCGCCCCCAAATAATTTGTAGTATGGTAGATGGGTACGGTAATCATATTCGGTAAAAGGTTCTAGGTTCTAGTCTCTTCACGCATAGGCTGAGAAATAAGATAAAATAAAATAAAGCTTGAAAATACTAATTCATACATTTATTTCTTTATTATTAAATTTATTACTTATTTTTAGAATTAGGTCATGATGGTACTGATTTTTGACAAGTCAATCATTCCAATTATTGTCTGAAAAATTCCACATGTAGATCATTCTGAGACGTTGCTTAGTGATTTCGTTTTCAGTTACTGGAGTAGAGTATTCACAACGGCCAAAGACTTGAACGCTATTCTTCTTCCATGCTATCTTTAAGATTTGAGGAAAGTTTCCCGGGATTATTGCTTCCTTATATTCTACATGAAATATTGGTTTCAATAATTCTAGTTACCTTCACGTGTTTACCTTTAAAATATTACGCAAAATTTGCTTAAACGTTTACAACGTAAAGTTAAATTAGTGGTGCCACAACAGCATATACTTTCATACAACAGCACACAGGCCATTCCGTAAGATATCTTCTGACAAAAGATAAGATGATATCTTACGGAATGGATTAAGGTGAGAAATAATCTTTAACAAGAAAAACCTGATTTGCCGTAAGTTTTACAAAGTAAACAAGAGACATTTTGGAACTGGCAGACTCAACTGATTGTTGACGCACATGTAATAACGCAGAGCCAAAATTATTGAAGCTAGAAAGTAGTAATTTGAAATATAATTTCCAATTACAATAAATACATTCACCAAGAAAAAAGAGTGGACAGCGTGCCGGATAGATCCGGAACTGGAAGGAGCGGGGACGCAAATAATGATTGATTGATTGTTCGTGATTCCGGGCGCGTCAACTATAGACGTCATTAGTCCCGTACCTTCGGTGCGTGTTTTTCTCTCGGGAGGTGGCGCTGATCTTTTCCCGCGATCCGGCGCCGACCTACCATCGATTAGTGAGGGTTTCCCTTTCCAGATATCTCCCAACAGCGGGGCACCGCCCCAGCCGGGATAAGTTCTAAGCTCCCGACTGGTCTCCCGGCATCTGTGGTAGTATAATGCATGTTAGTGTAAGTGTGTGTAAGGGGTGAGGATATGACAAGGAAGAGGAAGGAAAGATCGCGCGCGATCCGTGGCCCGTTTGTTAGGGTAGTGCTCCGGCATTCGCCTGTCGTTGATGGGAGAAACCACGGATAACTACCGATCAGATCAGACAGCCGCTAGAATTCTCCACCAGACAGCGACTGAATTCGACCTAGCTGACAAGCTAGTGTCTAAAATCCTGCCGCCGTTGGGACTCGAACCTAGGACCTCTCGGTCACAGGGACTGCAGTGACATCAGTTGATGAACTGAGCTGCCTCGCCCGGCGCAAACAACGATGATCGTAGCTACGGACGATCGCGAAAACAAAACAGCGCCAAGCGACTTGAGCAAAGCAGGGGCAATAAGGTAGAACGCGGACGCGACCTCCGGTGGCGTTGCGGGGCGCGCGAGAGGCGACAGGCCGACGGGACGGCGCGGCGCGGCGCGGCGCGGTGCGGCGCGTCGCCGCGCGCACAATCCGCTCGTTTAGAGGCGCCGCGCTCATCAGCAGCCCTCTGTGATTTAATAGAACTTCATTAGCCGCGGGCGGCGACGCCGGGGCTATCGCCGCCCATCCATCAACGCAACAAACACTCAATCACGGCGACGGCGCGGCGCGCGACCCGCGGGCGGCACGCGCGGCGCCAGCCCGGCGCGGGTGGTCCGACCGCGGCGGCCACTCGTCTCCTGCATCTCATTTTCCTCGCGTTTCCCGCTTTTCCAGGGCTTTTTTTATTGCTCGCGCGACTTTTCTTGACCGATGACCTTGCTTGGAGGGAAATTCAGGAAAGAATGCATGAGCCCGATTACTTCGCACGTCACGACCATATTAGAAAAATTCGTCCAAGGAAACAGAGAACTGATGTTGGGAAATACGGTTTTGTAAATAGGACTATAGAGTCATGGAATAGATTGCCTGGAGCACTAATTGAGACTTTGCCCACAAACATTATGACGTTTAGGTTAATATTAGATTCTAGTAATAAGCGATAATATCAGTAGTCTGTGAAGGGACTCTGCATTTAGTAGGCACGCCTTAAACGAAATAATATTTTATTGTATGCATTGTATAATTCAACAAACAGAAATTGAGCAAAAATAATGTTGTACTACTAACCTTAGGAATAATATCTAGTTTCATTACATCTCAAAATTTTCCCTGACTTCTAACGATTCTTCCACAATTTTTCTGATTTTTCCCCGACTTTTCCCGGTTTTCAATGTATTCCAGAAAGTGGCCACACTGCCAATCTGTCCTGTCCTGAGCCGTCCTATCCTGATCCGACCCGTCAAAACCCGATCCCATCCGCGTCAATCCAATCCAATCCGTCCCATCCCGTCTTCAATTCGATCCGTCCAAAAACCCCAATCAGAAACAATCCCATCCCGCTCCAACCATACTCATCCCGATCTGATCCGACCCATTTTACCCCCAATCGATCTGTATCGTCCCGATCCCACCCGTCCCATCCTGATCCGATCTGTTCCATCCCTATCCGATACGCCCCTTATCGATCCGATCCGATCGGTCCCATCCCGGTTCGATCCGTCCAATCCCAGTTCGAGTCGTCCAAACTCAACTCAATCCGTCCCACTCCGATCTGTGCCATCCCGATCATCCCCGTCCCATCCCGATCCTATCCTTCCATCCCGATCCGATACGCCCCTTCTCGATGCGATGCGATCTGTCCCATCCCGGTTCGATCCGTCCAATCCCAGTTCGAGTCGTGCAAACTCAACTCAATCCGTCCCACTCCGATCTGTGCCATCCTGATCATCCCCGTCCCATCCCGATCCTATCCTTCCATCCCGATCCGATACGCCCCTTCTCGATGCGATGCGATCTGTCCCATCCCGGTTCGATCCGTCCAATCCCAGTTCGAGTCGTGCAAACTCAACTCAATCCGTCCCACTCCGGCCCGAGCCATCCCATCCAGATCTGAGCAGTCCCATCCCCACCCGCCCTTCCGCAACCGCCCCGTCACTTCCATCGCAGCTCACCCCCCCCCCCACCCGATGCCTTCACACGCGAGGCCCCGGAGTCTCTTCTCCGGCTCCTCGCTGATCTGAAACCCGCTTTAATCAATTTTTTCAGTCATTTTCCTAATCAGAAAATGGATAGAAAATAGACGTTTGTTTCTATGTGGGTATCGAAAGTGGATGGGCGAGTCCTAGTATTTCACGCGATATTTCTTTTTAACACCCCGTGAGCGAGACGCGGTTTCTCGTGCTTGTTTTCCGTGTGCGAAACAGCTATTTTTTCACAGTTTGCGAAACATCGCGAAGCGTGTGCAAAACATCTGTTACGATTCGAAATTGTCTTTCGTCTTGGCAACGTCTTTATTTATTATTTACAAACAATAGTGCTACGACACTGACTGGAATTCATTTACTTTTGTACAAGTAAGATATTTCTAGTTATTTGATATGTATTTTATATTTCTTTACTTGACCCATTCCGTTGCGCTCACGGCGTGTTAAAAAATAATATTCGCAACTATATATCACTTATTTAACATTTTTTAAAACGCTGCTAATTCTAACATTGTGAGAATTCTGATGCGGTATTGTTGATGTAATGACATGAAGAAAGAATGAATATTTCATTGTTCAGTTTCTAATGAACATTCCCGAAATTCTATTTTTGTTTTCTTATAGCAATAAACAATTTATTTCGAATTTAAAATAATTTATTAAATGCACATTGGGGGGTTTGCTAGAACGCTAGAATTACGCTGTGTCGCATTGTATTCTATGGAACTGAAAACACATTCACGTGATAAAGCCAAATGAAACATTTCTCCTTTCAGTAGTCACAAATCAATTTAACCCGAATCAGTGCACTGATGCTTAGGTGATAAAGTGAATTTTAACGTGTTTGCAACGAGATGAATATAATTCTCTACATTGACTGGTGAATAAATGAAGTGGAATGCAAAATGATTCCGTATATTAGGTACGGCAATTGGTTTTTGCGTTATTAGCTGGAAAGCTGGAAAAATATGTTGTTTGTACAGTAAACAATGAAATAAAACATTATAAATCAAAAAATGAACGTAAATTGTCAATAAAGCGAAAATGAACCATAATATGATGTATGGACCTTTTAAATGTTCATGACCTCCCTGCTGTTTTCACTCAAATATATCCAATAGAGTTCCCGACTAATAAAGCTTTGATGTAAATTCTGCTCTAAAACGCATGAAAAACTCACACTTCTAGATCACAAATATTAAAATTGTCTATAATTTTCTATTCTAATAAAAATCAACTATTGGATAGACAACAAAGAGCAGTTTGTCTCCACAATTGCTTATCCAAGAATTCATGCCCACGATAAAGTTATTTTTATACGTGATACTACATCGACCATTAAAAAAGTTCGTTAAATTCTCTAACATCATAAACATAAACAAATAACATAATACACTTTTCATTTATCACTGAAAAATAAATAGATAAATATTATATCACACCATTTTAATGGTTATTTGATTTTTCCCTTAAAATATCTGTGAAAACCTTTTATGAATTTTGATTCAAAACCTTACCGTGTTTCATGTCAGATAATTAACCACTTTCTCTCTTTTTCTCTTTGAAGATATTCGTACCGCAAGTTCTGTTGTTTCTAAACTTTTTTTCTGACGAGGCAGTGGAAAACATCGTTGGCGGTGCAGCAGTGGCGGGGAGTGTTGGCAGGACGATGGTGCGGTGGTGCGTTGCGGGGCAGCGGAGGCGCGATCATGATGGCGAGGCAGGGGGGGCGGGCAGGGGCGGTGACAGGGTGGCGGGAAGTGTGGGTGACAGGGAGCAGGTTTACGATGTGCCGGGCAGCAAGAAGGGGAGGGGCGAGAAGTCGGACGGGCAGAATGGCGGGTAGAGTGGTGAGTAGAGTGGCGGGTAGGTGGCGAGTAGAGTGGCGGGCAGAGTGGCTGGCAGTGTGGCTGGCAGAGTGGCTGGCAGAGTGGCTGGCAGTGTGGCTGGCAGTGTGGCTGGCAGAGTGGCTGGCAGAGTGGCGGGTAGAGTGGCTGGTAGAGTGGCAGGCAGAGTGGCGGGCAGAGTGGCGGGCAGAGTGGCGGGCAGAGTGGTGGGCAGAGTGGCGGGCAGAGTGGCAGGAAGGTTTAACCTTTGGAAAATGGTGATTTTGTGGACGCGGTAAGAAAATGTTTCAGATGGATTGTGCTTTCAAGAAAACCTCTCATACCGCGAAAATAGTGAATCCATATTTTTTTAATTGTCTAAATTAAAATTTTAATTCCAAAATGGTAATTATTCTTTTCCGAATTAGCAGTCTTTACAAAATAGAATTCAATCTGCAAACACATTTTGCCTTACACGTGTTTGATAGGATTAAACTCGAGACACAAGTTAAAAGAAACTGTTACAATCGTACAGAATTAAAATAAAGTACAGAGAATTAAGAGCAGAGTGTCTGGAAAACATACTCACAAAGCTCAGTTTTAAAGGGCGCAAGATGCGAAAATTTGCATGAAATTGCATTATTTGACGACTTTTTATAAGATACAATTTCACATAGATTTTCAGAAATACACCAGTTTGAATCTTTTAAATAAAGACATTAAGTTCATTTAAGGCAAAATGTGTGCCTTTATTACGTCAAAAAATTCCAAATTATTAAGTAGTAAATGAAAAATTGCGTAATGAGTAAATAATCTTACCAACTTCTCTTAATTTTTCAAAAATACATTGGTTTATTTATCGGATTTATGTTTAATAGTTTTGTTTAATGAGTGCTGAATGCTATGACTTCATTGTTAAAAAAATCAACTCAAATTCCTAATAGTTTGAAAATAAACAGTGAAATTTAGTTATTAAAATCAAAATCAATAATAGTGTTATAGAATTATTTATTATAAAAGTAATTTCAGTAGTATATTCTTTGAACAATTGTGTTTTTTCTTGAGACGACTTCATATTTAGTGTACAATAACATAACGAAAGAAATAGCCAATAAATTGATAATCACAATATTGTGAAACTAAACAAATTAAGTTATTTGTGTGAAAAATAATTCATAAATGAATATTTGTATCTTTCCAAATCATGTCAATTTTTTTCTGCCTTTTCTTTGCCTTATTTGACCTCGTTATAAAAATTAAGAATCTCTGTTTAAGAAATCAAAATTTAACTCAGAAGAGGAGGTAACGACCGCAGCGTATCATGTCTGTTAGACATGAAAATGTCTTGTTCTGAACAAATGTCTTAAGGGAAATGAAATGTAGATGTACTGCACACGCACATCAAGCAAGCGCAAAGATAAATTGTATTGCTTCACGTAGTGACAGCAGGGCGAATTATTTTCCGTTCCCGGAAATGTGAATGTATATTTACCCCCCTTTTAATGCATGTATTACAGAGTCAATTTAAAAAGTCAAGTAATGCCGTGTTCCTTCACTTTTTTCTAGTAACGCGTACATTAAAATGAAAGATAAAACGCACAAGAAGTGAATATAAGAAATGTGTATGTGCCTTTACCTTAATTGAAATTTTTACGACATATGAAGTCCAACACTCATGAAAATGACTGCCTTCCTCTAAACAACGCTACAACCAAAGGAACTTCAAACCTGCTGACGCTGTGTGTCGGTAGGCGGTTTTAATTGACCTGTCGTGAGCACGCAGGAGGAAAAGGGGCGTATAATCAAACGTTATCTGTTGCTGCTATCCAAACCGGCAGTCCTACTTCGTGGCTTTTCTTACAATGTCGACGCCTCAGCAGAGTTTTAGGGGACGGCGGGCCACAGTGGTCAGAAACAGTGGTGGAAACCGGGCAAGGCAGGGACAGATAGAACACCCCCCCGTCGAAATTATGTAAATCAAAAATTGAAAACTAACATTAATATATACTAATGAAATCGGCGAACATTCCGTTCTTTCCAAATAATTATTTTAAAAGTGAAAATAGCTTCTTATTGTATTTCAACTTCCTAAGTTTCTGATAAACCGTGTTACATTGCGGGAGCACCCTGATGTCGAAGGTCTCATTTTGTTTAATATTATGCTATAATAAATATTACTCGTGTCTCAGAGGGATCTAGAAGCCTAGTTGTAAAGGTCTAGAAAGAATAGTTTTCCCAGTTCTGCACGGTGATAACGAATGTAGAGGTGTACCGTGTGTACCGACTTTACTTCCACGAGCGCTTGCAATTTTCCTTATAATATACGCATGTTATATTTTCATATATTATCCGCAAACGCTACATTTTTCATCTTAAAAATATTTGATGCAGGCAGGCCTGGGAGGGGAGGCAATTTCCTATCCACCAGTGGCACGTTTGAATTGAATTGAATTGATGCCTGATTTTACGTGGTGAGACTCAGGCCATGAGGCCTGCTCTTCCGTCTGACCACGAAAATTTCGTCACGCTTCTTTCACCAACTAGCAGAGAAAGAAGGTATTTCATGGGCGACGAAACGTGCTATTTCAATTTAACTCAGAGGCTTCATTTAAGCTTGGGGATCTTTTACATGCAGTATATCTACTAACATGGGTTAGCCGACTTTACTTCTCCTCCGAATGAAGGTGTACGGGAGATATTTTCGCCCTTAAAAATCCACGGCTTCGATCGGGTTTGAACCCGCGAATTTGGGTATAACAGCTAAGCATCGACGCCGCTAAACAAGTACGGGGTTTTGTGTTGAGGGTTTCTAGTGAAAGGTACAAAATCGATTTCCTTCATTAGCGCATTACTCAGGGAGGAAACAACGAAATTTTGAAAATAAGCTCTTCATTCAATTTTCAGCATATTTTGTCTAATAAATTCCTTCGTAATTTCAAATGGCTTAGCCGCAATGAGCACCCAAAACTTGATTTAGAAAATACTTTGCATGCAAAAATTTGCATTTCAGAAATATATAAACACTCCAGAAACATATTATTGGTTTATTATTTACAAAAGAAATTAATATTCTTGTTTACAAACAAAAATTAACACAAATAAAAAAGCATTCAAGTTACACAATTCAATTGCTTTTTATTTCCGTGTTAATTTTTCTTTGTAATCAAATATATTCATTTATTACAGAATGTGAATAGTATATAAGTTGTATGAAACATTTTTTTAAACTCACTTTGCAAAACACTGTGTACTTTAACAAGTGTACAAAAAACAAACTGGTATGCCTCGGCCGAAATGTAAAAGATTTTGCAGTCTGTAATTGAGCGAACTCGACTATAAACTTCACATATCGACTTCAGTACACAAATGTTATTAGAGCTGATAATGACGACTGCAACGTACTCCCCAACTGTGGCAAGAGGTTGGTTTGCAAGTGATATGCGAGGGTTTTCATGAAGCTCTCTGACGACACTGTATCCCTCTCTATCTCATTGATTGATTCTAAGTCACTGGCCTAATGTAATCTAAAACGATCACATAGTTTTCACTTTATACACATAACGATTTTAATTGCATTCGTGCCATTAACTTTAGTAAAATGATCGTTCAATCTAGATTTAAAAAATCCGATTGCTCTGAAGGACGTGTGTCTACGATTGTGTATGTTTGCGATAAAGCGCTAGACTTATAATCACAAGAATGCGGAGATTGTCAAGGTGAGGGAGTTTTATTAATGCATTCTCGAGGAAATTTTTGAACGTTTCATTACAGAACAGGTGTGCAATTAGATAATATTTCCTTTCACAAGAGAAATCGTTCTTTAAATATATAGCTTCATTACTTTCGTAACCAAGTCTTTCCATAGCATGCCCGCTAATACTTGCTGTAAATAAAATACTAATTCTTTGACAACGTACACCTAAACCATTCCAAAATTGGAAATGGGTATTATATGTTTCTGGAGCCCTTCAAAAATATGAACAAGACATAATAATGTACAGAGAAAAGAACATTTACACATTGATCAAAATCGAGATATTAACCTATAGGAATAGCGGGAGGCTTGCTGCTATTAATGTGGCATATCTTGTTACTACTCCAAGCTCTTCAATATAAAGTGATACAAGAGACCATAGTTGATACCTTCAATTTTTGTCGAGTTATTTCTGTTACTTTTTTTTAAAAAGAATGTTACTCTTTGTTTTTTTGTAAGAATGTTGCCAAGTATTATTAGCCATTGAACACAGAGTAGTTTTCCTTTAGCCACTCATAAGTCACATGGATTAATTCTCCTTGAACGTAGTCGTTTTATGTTATGTCATTGCCTTTAACCTTATCGGCCCAGGGTTCGGCACCTTCAGTATTCAGTGTTCCTAGTCAGTCCTGAGAAGCTCGGTGTTTCCAGCCACTTAACTTCCATGACTTCAGGAGTTTGGTTAAGTAGTTCAGCCACCGACACCGGCGCTGTTGTGGCCGCGTCGGCGTCGTTACCAGACCGATGTGCGTCGCCGTAGGGATACATCAACCCGACAGTACAACCCGACAATACAACAGCAAAATATACGCCAGCGTGTAAATTTTACTCATCACTGGTATTCTAGGGTTAAGCAGTTCGGCTACCGACACCGGCGCGGCGCGGCGCTGCGCTGTTGTGATCGTGTCGGTGTCGTTCCCAGACCAATGTGTGTCGTCGTATGAATACATCAGACCGGCAGGGATACATCAGCTAATAGCTAAATTTTATTCATCACTAGTATTCTAGTGTTAAGCAGTTCGGCTACCGATACCGATGCTGTTGTGGTCACGTTGATGTCGTTCTCAGACCCATGTGTGTCGCCGTAGGGATACATCAGCCCGGCAGGGATACACTAGATAAATATACGCCAACGTGTAAATTTTACTCATCACCAGTATTCTAGTGTTAAGCAGTTCGGCTACCGATACCGATGCTGTTGTGGTCACGTTGATGTCGTTCTCAGACCCATGTGTGTCGCCGTAGGGATACATCAACCCGACAGGGATACACGAGATAAATATACGCCAGCGTGTAAATTTTACTCATCACCAGTATTCTAGTGTTAAGCAGTTCGGCTACCGATACCGATGCTGTTGTGGTCACGTTGATGTCGTTCTCAGACCCATGTGTGTCGCCGTAGGGATACATCAACCCGGCAGGGATACACTAGATAAATATACGCCAACGTGTAAATTTTACTCATCACCAGTATTCTAGTGTTAAGCAGTTCGGCTACCGATACCGATGCTGTTGTGGTCACGTTGATGTCGTTCTCAGACCCATGTGTGTCGCCGTAGGGATACATCAACCCGGCAGGGATACACTAGATAAATATACGCCAACGTGTAAATTTTACTCATCACCAGTATTCTAGTGTTAAGCAGTTCGGCTACCGATACCGATGCTGTTGTGGTCACGTTGATGTCGTTCTCAGACCCATGTGTGTCGCCGTAGGGATACATCAACCCGGCAGGGATACACTAGATAAATATACGCCAGCGTGTAAATTTTACTCATCACCAGCATTCTAGGGTTCAGCAGTTGGGCACCGCCACCGGCGCCGGCAGACCACTGTGCGCGGGCGTCGCGCCGCGTCGCGTCGCGTGGGGCCCTAAAAAGCGATCGCGAGGGCGCGCACGCAGCGCGGGCCCCGGCGCGGCGCGGCGCGGCGCGGCGCGGAGCGGAGCGGGCAGGTGCGTGAGCGGCATGCGGCGCGCCGAGGCGCTCACCACGAAGCGGCGCGTCCCATCCCTCCCGCCCCGCCCCACCCCGCTCACCGCCCCGCGCCGCGCCGCGAACAGTGGGGGCCGGCGGCGCCGGAAAGGGTGCACGGGCGCGCAACCCTCTCCCAGCGGAGATCGCTAGGGGCTGATAGGCGTTCAGCGACGACAGGTGATCATAATAACAATAACAATAATAATAATAATAATAATAATAATAATAATAATAATAAACTCCCCGGTAATTCAAAAGACTGGGAAATGCAAGAAATTGCTTTATTTGGAACAGCCCACATTTTGCGCAAACTATTTTAGAGGCACCGACAGTCCCTAGATCTACTCCTTAGGTAGCTGGTTGCAACATGGAGTAGATTTTATATTCAGCCGACTCGTAACATCTTTAGTCATGATGTAGTGGAATTATAATAATAATAATAATAATAATAATAATAATAATAATAATAATAATAATAATAATAATAATAATAATAATAATAATAATAATAATTAAATTTGTTCAAAGAATTGGTCGGCCCGACCGGGATTCGAACCCGGGCCTTCTGGTTTACGCCCAGCTGCTCTGACCACTAAGCTACCGAGTCAACCAACCCTTTGAACAAGGTGACGGGAATGGTGACAATTATAAATAATAATAATAATAATAATAATGAAGTCTAAAACGATGAAGAGGGAGAAGAAGAAGAAGAAAATGAGGAAAGAAAAGAACAGGAGGATACGAAGAGGAAGAAGAGAATAAAAAAGAGGAGGAAGATGAGGAGATGGAGAAACAAGGAGAAAAAATGAGATCAAATCACATTGATATCGGGCTGCAGTTAGAACATATATAATATCTAATGATATGTAATGTACGTACACAATATGTAATATATTATTATGAATAGTACTTTGAATGTTCGTAATAGGTAAGAAATTTCACTTCTTAATATATTGTTAAAAGATAAAACTGATTAATAAGTTGTTGAGGGTCTAACTGAACAGTCACATCTCTAGTGTACACTTAACTACTAACAAATCCGAAAATTTCTTCAGTGAGATTAAACGAATGCCACAAAATATTACAACATTACAACGTCCAAAGTTTTGCATTGTTCGGAGAGCACGTATTCTGTATCAAATGTCATGAGGGATACTGGTGTCATGGAAACTTTTCTCGTGGAAAATGGTTGAAATGTTGGGGAGAAAATTAGATGCGACACGGGATAGTATTATGTGTTTGAGAACCATAAGTGAACTGGAATTTTAATCGAGCAGCAGAGGGGACAATGGACACATAAGAACCCGAGTCACCTGTTTTAAATCTGTTTGTATGTGTCTAGTTCGTGTCAGCTAATTACCAATAACTTTTTACCATTAACATATAAATTACCTTTAACTTGTTAACCAGTTTGGTAAACGAGGAGAATTTAAGTAATTCAGAAGCAAATAATTTTGAGACTTGTAAAGAATATATTTTAGCGTGCATTGAGATTTTTTAAAGTGTGTTTTAGTCTTTGCTACTTTTGCGCAACAAAGCTCAAACCTGATGGCTGATCTGGAAAGATACCCGTAGAAACTGTACTTGTAAAGATCCACAATTAGATGGCTTTGGTTCAATAAATTTACGTGGACAACTTGGCAGGTTCACCATAATACTACAGATTATCATAACGGGCCACTTTCATCCCAGTTCCTGCTAAACCAAATACTCGTACATTAATACGAACATGGTAAGATTCACATTTAACCGAGAGATTGAATGAAAATTTCGTGATTGAAACAAACGAAGGGGTCGGGGGTAACGCTCATACTCAGCCATACGAAGAAAAAAAAGATTTTGTAAATTCAGATTTGATTTAGGTTCTGTGTACACTTCTTGCTGCTTTCTACAAGTACATTAGTGCCCGCGCACACGCGCACAGGCGCGCACACGCGCGCACACGCACACACACGCGCGCGCGCGCGCGCACACGCACACACACACACGCACGCACGCGCGAGCACACGCGCACACGCGCGCACACGCGCACACACGCGCGCGCGCGCACACACACGCACACGCACACACACACACACACAGTACAGTTTTATAAATCCATATCACTTAGGTCCTAAACGCATCACATGGACCAAAAGATATAATTGTATACACTGCTAGCTGATTGCTATATTCTTCTCGTGGCAACATGATTGATTGTCATAAAAAATCAAACCTGCTAGATAGGCGTTTTAAAAGATGAATTATAAAATAGGTAAGCTTAGAACATAATACAGTCATATAGTCGTTTAAATCACAATGAAAAGTTTGATTCTAGAAATATAAAATACGTAATGCAATATTGTAAATAAATTATGTCAAATTATGACAGTAAATAAATGTAAAAGTGTGAAACATAATTTTAAATACTAATATTCAACTTTTGAAGCAAGACTATACATTTCCACAATTATACTATTAAGGTTCCATCGCAAATTTCAGATAATCAGTCGATTATCCAGATGCGGGCATTAGCTTGTAATGGAGATGCGGCTGCTAGGTTTCATTGCCATATATAACTTCATGGAAGCATTATCCAACAAGGAAAAGTAAGCAGTGCAATTAAAGAGGGATGCCAACTGAAAAGTGAAAAATGTGCAGTCAGTTTTTTTGAAGCTCACTAGGGTACGTTGTACAAAAATAATGTACACTACTGAAGTTATCGTTGGTTATCATTATTTTCACCACTGGAAGAAAAGCGATAAATAATGATAAAATGCTTAGGTCAACACTGTTGTAAATATTGTTCTCTTTCATCGACATTTCTTATAACGAAGTACAAATTGAAAACTACTTTTCCTTAGTTTGTTTAAGAAAATGTCACGGCTTATTTTTTTATCTACAATCATTAGATTCTATGTAAATATTAAATCATTTATCCGTATTTTACGCTAACTCATTTCCAAGAGGAACTGAACTTCTTGGAAAGATAATGCCACAATACAAACAGAAGCAAAAGCAAATAGTGGCCGCCCAAAACGGAAGGAAGTGGGAGAGTTCTCGCAAGACACAAGCAAACTTTCATGCCCGAGGCGTGACTCTTCGCTCCGAGACAGTCATTTTATTCCTAAGCAGAAAAAAATATGTCCGGCGATGAATTTACAAAGATTAAAACATAAGTACTTAATGACACAAATTGAAAACAATAATTTAGACAATAAACTGTTTAAATTTTATGACTATATTTGAAACAATATTAAAGATGCATGATTTACTTTAAATCCTTGTTCAACACATTATTTTTGCCTACATTTTTATTGCTTCATCATTCTTTATAATATTAATTACACTCATCGGTGAAAAACATATTTTTGGGGGGGACCTATTTCTCAAATCTTTGACTTTACGCCTACATACTAACAATCTCTTTCATTAGTTAGGCGAAGAAAACATCAAACTCAGATGTTTAAGCTGCGTTCTTAAACCAACAAACTCTCTAGGATTCTCATGCACATGCTGACAACGCAAGATAAAAATAACTCTCTCAAACATTACATTTTTTCATCTCTATAATACAGATTTATTATTATTATTATTATTATTATTATTATTATTATTATTATTATTATTAAGAAGAAAGTTGTTTACAGTTCTAATGACCGTTTCTCGCACTCTACACGCCAATGTTTTTAATTCCGTCAGGCATTTTCCTCCATTCTTCTGCTGTTCATTGTCGAATCGAAGACGGACTTACAATATTTCCTTGGCCTTCCTCGTTGTCTTCTTTCGAAAGGGACTCAAAGACAATTTTTGGTATTCTGTCAGCATGCATTCTCATTAGCAGGCCAGACCATTGAAATTGCTTGAATTCTACATTTTCGATCACTTGTCTCTTTATCTGAATTATCTGTCTGATCACTTCGTTTGGATAAATATATTAGGCTATTAATTATAATAATTTTATTTGTAAATTGTCGTTTGTTGTTTTATTCTGTATGTCATTAATTTCATTTTTTTTGGTTTAGTTGTGTGTGTTAATGAATATGTTGGTTTTTTGGATTGAAATATTGTCTCTATTAATTCTTGTATTCTATCACACAGGATATACAGACAATCGTCTCAAAAAATTCACTTCCATAGCAATTCACCGAAAGTTTGTTGCATCCTTTTTAACCCAAATTTCTGATCAGTAAGTAGCACAACTCTCCATCATTGTCTTGTATATTTGTCTTTTGGTTTGCTTTCTAATATTCTTGTTCCATAAAATATGAAATCTATTAGCAATTGCCTTTCCCTTGCTTATTTATTTTATAATGTCATTGTTGTCAAAACCATTTGCACTAAGAGTCACTCCAAGATATTTACATTCCTTTATTACTCGAAATATACCGATTTCTGTTTCTAGATCATTCCCAGATTTCCCTATAACCATGTATCTTGACTTTTCATTATTTATTTCGAGTCCCTTTTTTTTGTTTTGTTTTTTTAACATGTATTCAATATCATCTTTTATCAAAATTACTTGGTCATCTGCAAAAAGGAAATTATAAATCTTCTTATTTCCAACAGTCACTCCCATATTTCTACATTTTCTGGACCATTTCCTTAAGGTTTCGCCAATACAAATCATGAACAAAGTTTGTGAAAGAAGACATCCTTTTCTGAGACACTTATTTACTATAAAACTATCTGATATTTAATTTTTTATCTTAACGTGACTCATATTATTTACATAGAGATTCTTTATTGCATTTATTAAGGCAGGATTTACTTTTACTTTGGTTACGGTTTCCCACATTATCGGAACCCTATCATAAGCCTTCCTTAAATCAATAAAAATGAATTGTAATTCTTTGTTCATTGAGATTTTCTTTTTAAATAAGTTGTTAAATAGAGAATATATTATTTATACAAGATCTTCCTACCCTGAAACCACTTCGTTCCTCAATTTCATTGACCTCATTTCCAGTCTTTGAGTCTAAATTCGTCCATCCAGTCTACCTATAGTAGCTGTTCCACTAATTCCTCAATAGTTTGAACAACCGTTTTCTGTTTATCTTTTTATGAATATAATTAATCCACGCAGTCTTCCATTCTTAAGGCACCCGATTGCTTAAAATTACATAAGTTAAGTAACATTGTCACATAATCTAAAACAAGGATTGGTTCCTATTTTAATAGCTTGATAGGATACACCCAGGACCCCCAGGACCGGTTGACTTATTGCCTTCCATTTTTTCAGATCTTATAACTTCGTGACTTGTGATCGCCAACAGATGATTCTACATATCTAGTGTAACTAACATGACAGAATTCAGGTTTATCTTCTGTGAACGACTAACAATAGTGTTTCTTCTCTTGTTGGAGACTAATCCGATTCAGAATTTTATTATCATTTCGAGTTTTATTTAATTTTGAAATAGTTTTCCAGGCTTCTCTTGATCGTGAGCTTCCTATGTGTCTATTTCATTACACACTCAGTCCCAATATTGATCCTTTGCTTTTCATACTTGCTTTTTGACAAAGTTTACTTTCGTCATATAAGCATTTCTGTCCAGAGGATTATGGGTTGACAACCATCTTTTATACAAAGATTCCTTCTCTTTTACCAATGGTTCCAGATTTTTGTTCCACCAATAATTATTAAATTTTTTCTTTTCAAGATTTATCACTCCCATTGCTTGAATAACTGCTTGATTTAATCTCCCTTTCAAATTTTTATACATACTCTCTACACCTAAATTTGAATTAATTTCTTGCATTCGTGTCAGTCTCAATATGCACAAGAATATCGTCGAATTATTGTTAAAACTCTCTCAATTATATTTTGTCAGTTAAACACTTTTTTCAATATTTTTTCTAAGCAAATTCTAAGAATGATGAGCCCTTACCAGAAAGTGATCTGAACCGCATGTAAACCCTCTTAGTACCCTTACATCATAGACTTTCATGGGTGCACCTATTGGAACGATAATATAATCAATTATTAATCTTAGATTCGTTTTTGCTTGGAATTCATTCAACCTTTTACCATTTTCTTTAACAACTTTTCCGCCATATCTGCCGACTAACTTTCCATCTTTTCGCTGCCAACATGCCTATTAAAACCTCCCAAAACAATATAATATTTTTCCTGATGGTATCTATAACTTCCGTCAATTTATCAAAGGGATTCCCCTTTTACTTTAACTTCAGGGTCGTCATTTGGAGCATATACACCAATAATGGAGAGAGTGCAACCTACAAACTTCATTTCCAGTAAAGCAATTCTAATACAGATTTAATTCCCTTAACTTCTGGAGAACTCATTATCCTATCATTATCACCATTATTTCTGCGTCAAAAATTTATATTTTTTATTATGCTTAAATTGCCCTTGGTGTGTAAGGTGTAAGAAGAGTACCAACATGATTTGGTTTTAACAGCATTTTACCCACAACTATTTCCGTTTTAATTTGTTTTAGATCTGATACCATATTAAATAGTCCTAAATATATATTTTACAGACTTTATTAAGCGTAAATGCAAAAACACTCGTAGATGCATAGATAGATATATTCTATCTACTTAGGATTTAACATCCAGTGGATCATATCTTTTCAGGTATATCAATTACAAGATCATTAAAATTACAAGGTGAAAAGAAAGTATTATATTTTAACTGGAACAAGGTGGAGGTAACTTTTTTCGAAACTACGTACTGATTGTGTGTGTCCATTTTAACACTCAGTAAATGACAAAAAGAATGTGAATTTCTGAGAAGAGCGTTGAAATTCTAAACATTTGAACATTCCCTGCATCTGGAACCCCAGCTTTGACAAGTGCGCCTGAGTGGCCTCCCTAATATAAAGACGAGCCTGCCGCGGCCTCCAACAGCGCGTCGCAGCCACGATGCAGCCACGCGGTCGGCAGAGGACCGCGCGTTTGCCTCAACCTCCTCCTCCGCCATCGTCGTCGCCCCCGACAGCATTGTCACCGCAGTCTCCGACCTCGTCACCACAGCCACCCGCAACGCCGCCGTCACCGTCGTCATCACATCCACTGCCATCGCCACCGCCACCCTCCCTTGCACAGACGCTCTCATCATAGCCTTAGCCTCCGCCCCCGCCACCTCCGCTACCACCGCGCCCGTCACCTCCGCTACAACGCCACCACCACCACCACCACCACCACCTCCTCCGGTACCACCGTTACCACCACCACCGCCGTCGCCGTCGTCGTCGTCACCACCTCCAGTGCCGCCGCCGCCGCTGCCACGCGCGCCGGGGCCATATTTCGCGTCTGGCAGCCGGGATACCGGAGATGCTTGTCCCCTTGATTTACAAGACGCCGGCGCTGCATCAATTTATAACGCGGGCGGCCGCGGGAGACACGACGGCGGCAGCGGCGGCGGCGGCGGCGGCGTCGTCGGACCCGGCTGCGAGGAGGAGCAGGGTCACGGCGTCGCCGCGCCGTCTTGACTCACGCACCTGGGCCGTCCGCGCCCGCGGAGGCGTCCACGCCGCACCGCGCCGCGCCGCGCCGCGCCGCGCGACCGACCCGCTGCCCCCGCGCGCTGGGCGGCGCGCCGCGGCCCGGGCCGTCCCCGGTCCCGCGCCCGCGCCCGCGCCGCGGAGCTCGGCGAAATATTTGTTCCTCCTCAACATATGTCGCGTAGCGCGGCCGTGTTCCTGCCACGGCGGCGCGGGCGAGGCGGCGGCGGCGGTGGGGGAGGAGGAGGAGGCAGCGCCCCAGACAGCGGGACTCCGCGCGCCGGCCCGGCCGCCCCGCAGCCGCGCTGTGCCGCGCAGGCCGGCCGGCCGGCAGCCGCAGTATCTCACCGCTTCGTGCGACGAGAACGCGCAGCCGGCGCGGCGCGGCGCGGCGCGGCGCGGGACGGAGAACCGCTGGCTGTCGGGAGCGGAGGCGGAGGCGGAGGCGGCTGCCAAGCCGTGCGTCTTGGCGGCCGCGATGCCTTTCAGCGGAATACGTCGAATTTGTCGCCGGCGGGATGGGCGACTTCCGCGAGATGCGAGGAGCCGTGATGTACGAGGCGTTTGGAAGTGTGTAGGTGTCAGCGAAGGAATTGTAATTTAAAACGGCTACAATGGAGTAACATGTTTGTGTTAACTGCTGATGATATACGGTTATTTTTGGAACTATATGACTACCTGAGTAGGAAATATTGATGTCGTTTACACTCGATACAACACTAAATGTCAAAGTAGTTTTCCAGATGTTTTCTAGATTCGTAATCTAAAACACACCATTTCCTGGAAGAAGCAAAATAGGTGTTGGTATAAATCATTTGCAAAATAAAGCTGGCTTTAACGGAATTTTTTTAGCTATTTGAGATTTAATTTGATTACGATTACATCCTACCTGAAGTAAAATAATATATATGTTCTTGGAACAAAATCCCTTTAATTTACAATTTTTTGGTATATGTTAAAATTTCAAGATTTTTAACTCCAACAATATTAAAGTTCGAAAGTTATTAAGTTTTACATGTGCACTTATTAACACTGAATTAGCATCGTTGTTAATTGAAATAAAATAAATATATTATTAAAATTTTTGCTTGCATTTTTGGATGATTGAACTCGCTCTAACTATCCAGTTTATATTTCGAATATTAATTTTCTATGGATGAAGCCTCGTTTAACCGTTGATGTTCCTTAAAACCAGTTAAACACAATTTATTTGTCATTTTCAATATCTCGAAGATATCACGAGAAAGTGAGATATGTTTCAGAAGAAAATTAATGACTGCAGTTCTCGTGAAAGTTTAGAAAATAAAATTCTGACATTTTTCGAAGAGCTGAGTTTCTAAGCAAACAACAAGTTTATTGTAAATTAAATCTTTGTCATTTTTTAATGGTCGTCTATAGTCACATAAAAATTATCATAACAGCACCACGTGTCGAACTTCAAAAGCATGACAAACGTAATACGACCACCGCTGCTGTTTTGCTATTTCCAATTATACCGAAGAACATATCTAAATAATCCTTGAATTAACGATGCTGCAGATTTTGCTTCGTAAACGAGAAATTCAATCGATTTAATTTCGAAAGCCAATTGAATTAACTTCCGGTACACTATTTGCCCGGTAAGAACGAAGCAAGTCGCCCAATTGCACAAGCTATAACGAAACGATCCTCCTCGATGTACTTCTGTAAAACCAACTCGAAGCAAAAATTCACCACACGAGAAACACATCTCAATCACCGAAGATCTCCATCGCGCACCTCCTCCGCAGAGCTCGCATGCACGTCCCACAGAGGGCAGGCCGGGCGCTCGCCCGGAGACTCCAGTCTCGGGGCGAAACAAATGCCGCTAATATTTCTATCCCAGGGCTCGTCTTTCCTCGGCATTTTTCGCCGTCGCGACGGAAAGCCCTCGGCTGAATTGAAACGACGCGGCCCCGCCTCCGCCGCCGCGCTATGGGGCCAGTGCTCACAGAACTGGGCAAAATCTAAAGAAGGAAAGGAGGAAAGAAGGAAAGATAAAAATTATAAAGGAAGAATGAGTGAAAGAAAGAAAGGAAATAATTACATAAATGAATAAAGAAAGTAAAGAAAAGGAGAAATAAGGAAAGGAAGGCAGAAATAAGGACGGAAAGTACGAATGAGAGGGACAATAGAGTAACGCTTCGACATTATTCCAAGAACAAAGCTCGTTAAATTACAACAATATTTAACTGCGTAAAAAACTCAAGGATCAGTAAGCTTATCCGCCCGATTTTCAAAGATTGCATTTTACTATTAGATCGAAATGAAATATTTCTCTCATACAGATCAGAATAACCCTATTAAATACTTGCCTATAAGCCCCATCACTAATGTGAACTTTTGGCATGGCCGAGTGACTCTGTGACATGTATATCAACACACCACAGAAATTTTCTATCAACAGATTTTGAAGTGAGCCTACAAAGCTGGTAGCGATTGAATGTTGTCATCTAAAGAGTATTTTTTCTAATTTGGGCTAAAGCACTTCTAGATATGCATTTTTAATTCATTTAAAAGTTTCACCCTGTTATAATCTTTCTAGCACACACCTAAATTTTTATTTTAAATGTGTATTTGTGGCGAGAAGTGAACAGTTTACCAACGTGAATTTTCTAAAATAGGTTAATCTATCGAAATATTGTTATTATATGTAAGTTTAAGACATATCGAAAAAGTACAGTTTATAATTATAATTTCCTTAAAATTTTTGATTATGAAAAACTGGAAAACAAACTCAAGCATTTTTAGAACAACTGTGTAAAGTTTGTACGTCTTTCGAAGTCTGCAATAAATTGTGATAGAGTGAAATTTGTATTTTATTATCTGCTAAAATTAACAACAACGGCTTTCACAAATGTCACATTAATTTTAAAGTAAGTTTAAACGGTAGTTTGGGAGCAATTTGCGTTGACAGGAAAAATATTTTTGTCTAAACATCTGAATTTTTTAAATTTTAATATTATTTTTTAAATTTTAATTTTAATCTTTCGAGATCGAGATCTACGTTACATCTAAGTTACATTCTTCTTTTCGGTACATCCACTGTTGCAAACTAAATTTTGTGTTAGTTGAAAACTATTTTGCAATTTACTACGTTCCTACAATATACGTCTACAAATATGTCTCTTGTTCTTCACACTTGTGATCTCCACCAGTGAAAATGCTGCTGAACATAACCAAACCAAATGGTTTTCCAAAAAGTAAACGAACATTAATGATGCAAACCGATCAAAAATCTAATAACATTTCTTAATACGAAAATCATCGTCGTTTCTACGATGTCTTCCTCTGATTATAGATAATCGAAGTGAATAAACAAATATTTTGGCCAGCTTTCCGGAATCCTGTCCCATAGTGCCCCCGGCCAAGATGCACGGCGCGGGCGGGCGGGCGGGCGGTTGGCGGCGGGCAGCCGATGGTCGATATGTAAATGAAGATATTTTCCATCGTTTGGCAAACGCAAGCGCGGCCGTATTGTGAGGTTAGACGCGCTACAAATGAACCCCCGCCTGTCCCTCTTGTTAGCCGGGCCGCGATGCACAATGGGCGAGCGGGCGCGGGAATATCCCGGCGGCGGTGCGCGCGTTTTATTTACTCTTTGTGCTCCGCGGCACCGGCCGCGTGGTCGCTCGAAGTTTGAATAAGAATCAAGATGAGATAAGGCATCTTCTCCGCCGTTTCGTAAAAGATATTTGCGCGCAAACAATCTGGCGGGGGGTTGCGGTGGAGTTCGCTGGGCGGTCGCTGGGCGGCGCAACGAGCGATGCGAACGGCGCCTGCGCGCCGGAGTCTCAACGGCTGCGCTCGCAGGAAATTCACAGAAAATTCTTTTTACTTTCCCGTATACGTACGTATATAGGGAGTAATATGCGTGGTATAGGAAAAGTTATGTAATGCTGCGAGAAAAAAAACGACGAATTTTCGGCAGCAAAAAATTCATTGCCGGGCCCTGATAACAAAAAATAAATGAAAATAGTTGCTAAGTTAAGAACAAACATCCCCTAACACGAGCTGTAGCCAGAATCCATGTTTTGTGCGTCCTTGATACCGAAAAACTAAATGAAAGCAAAACGTCCGTCTTTCCGTCTGTCCGTCCGTGAACACCACTAGCGCCTAAACCATGCGCAGGATTTTTTTCCAAATTGAGGAAACCCGTGTCCATCTGACTCGAGCCAAAGCTTTGAGATTTTGAAAAACATTCTTTAAAACTTGGGGGCACATGACATGATGCCTCCCGGGCATTTCCAAAATTTTCTCAAAAACGGCTCCAAATTTTGTTTCCTTAAAATTTCTCGTAAGAATAGAGTAAAATAAACTTACAAAGGTACCATAGGTCCGATTTTAACGGTTAACTCTGAATTTTTGAAAATTGTATATTTTCTTAACAATTAATTATATTTGTAATATTTGTTAATATTACAAATGTATGATTTTGACAAATATTTGATTAACCCTCAGCTGGCGTGGTGAAAATTCTAGGACATAAGTGGAGTTGGGGGGTCCAAAATGATACTACCTAATACCGATGAAACTAAACACTTCTTTAGTTGTAATGTTTTGAAATTATGTGAATAACGAATAATATGGATAATAATGAAGAACTGGGGCAAAAATTCTAGGAAAATATTTAACAAAAATTAAAAAAATAATTAAAAGAAAAATTACTGCTGAGAATAATATATTGAGTTTTTTAATAATGCAATGAACTATATTCCATGATAACACTTAATAATACTGATCAAACTCAAACATCACATAAGAATAATTATATATTTGTTAACAATTTTCAAAATTTCAAGATATAATTTTCAAATATAACAAGATTCAGTGAAATATGTGCAATTTAAAAAAATTACAAAAACATGATTTTCTCAAAAACGGCTCGAAATTTTTTCTCTATAGTTTTGGTAGGAACAGTGCTAAATGTACTCTATAAGATCACAAAAGCACCATATTCCTGTATTCTCTTGCTTTTTTTCCAAAATTACGAAAATGTAATTTTTTCACTTGTCTCTGTCCTCTTTAATAGATACATTAACGGCAATTTGTTCACATTAATGTTTTTATGAGTGCATGATATCATAAAAAGTTTCTCGAAAACTCAAGTTTTTTGTGAAACCTAGCTCAATATTTCGTATTTTGAGAAACAGCTCAATCGCCATTTTCTCAAATATGGTTCCAAATTTTTTCTTGAAACTTTTCGAACGGATAGCACTAATTGCACTCTTTTAATTTCACGTAAAGTTCATTTTGTTTTGTTTTTTTCAAAAATTACCTATATTTAATTTGTTGAAAGATCTCTCACGTTGTTGATATGCACATTTATAGCAATTTGTAAACACTATTGTATTTGTGAGTTACATTGCCTCAAATGACTTCAAATAAATTTTTCATAAACTCTTTTCTGTAAAAAAGAGCTTCAAATTTCGAATTTACAGTAGCGCTTAAACTTCATTTTCTTAGAAAAAAACGGCTCCAAATTTTTCAATGAAAATATTCACTTGGTACGAGATTTTACTGTTCTTTAATATTCTTAAAATAATATTTCCATTCTACTATTAGAAAACTGAAAAATTAAGAAAACGTCAAAAAAACGTACTATAGACCGCGATAGATGGCTGCTGGCAGATTATGTGGCAAGTCCGAATAGCTAGCCGAGACCGAAGGAAAAAAAGCTAATAACAGGAAAGACTATGCCATTCTGTACCACCACTTGTTTTTTAAAGTTTTGTTGGGAATTCTGTAGTCCTTTTTGAATATGGTTGCTCCTTGGATTTAAATGATGCACCCCACATGTTTGGAAAATTTCTCTAGAAACTTCTGAATGGTTTTGTTTTTACTTCAAAGGGTAGTTCCACAGATTCAACTATTGCTTTTCTTTAGATTTTGTTCAGTAAAGAATTTCTTTAATGTTTTTGCATCGCTTTGTTGGTCTTGTGCCGAATCGGCATTGTACGAAGACAGTAGTTTCAAAAGATAAGTTCTGAATTGAAAGAGTGTGACAAAATTAGTTTCTTCTATATTTTCTCGAAACCTAGTCGCGGGTGCAACAAAGTGTTGGAGAAGATACTAAGTTTGGTATGAAACATAAATGTTCTTTCCTGACTTGCGCCTAAGATATGATTTATCTTTTCATGGGAAACCACAACAAAAAGTTTCGTTTGTATTACGCAACTGAGAGTGTAATCTGAAATATAGATGTAACATAAATATCTGAAACGAAATGGAACATGTCTGAGATATGCTATCAAATTGCATCATGTTACTCGTAGTTTGTATGTTAATAGGAACAAATTTAAGGTGGACTGTGCAAGATGGCAATTTTTGTACATTGCCATTGGATTCGACACTTTCTCTGATCTTGCAAATCTCAATGCCAGTCAATCTGCAAGATTGTGAACAGATATTTGTGTGTGTGTAAATAGATCTTCAAAATAAGTCAATTGATCTCCGAAATCCGTTTTTTTTATATAATATCAGAATTTCAGATAAGATGATACAATTGGAACTCGATGTATCCTCTGTAATCATTGAACAGTTAAACAGCAACAAATATGTTGTTACTCCAAGACCTCGCCTACGATATCGTTCGCGGTTCCTGGAATCATCACGTACGTCCTCTATGGACCAGTGACATAGTGGGAGTGGGAGGAGTGGAAATCGCGTAGTTTGAAAATTCCCGCGAGATCTGGCCATACTTCTTGAGGCCGCAGGGGCGGGGGCGCCTCCTGTGGTGATCGATTTCCGGACGTCTGGTGCCTTTGGCTCCGCACCCGCGCCCTGCCACCGCCCACGGGCGTGCGCCCCGCGGGGGCAGCGTGGGCGATGCGCAGCGACGGTGAGAACATGAGAGATGTCCACACGGCCGCGGCCACCTCCGCCTCCGCCTCCGCCTCCGCCTCCCCCTCCGCCTCCCCCTCCGCCTCCCCCTCCGCCTCCCCCTCCGCCTCCCCCTCCGCCTCCCCTCCGCCTCCACCTCCGCCTCCACCTCCGCCTCCACCTCCGCCTCCACCTCCCCTCCGCCTCCCCCTCCGCCTCCCCCTCCGCCTCGCCCTCCGCCTCCACCTCCGCCTCCACCACCGCCTACACCCCCGCCTACACCCCCGCCTACACCTACGCCTCCATCTCCGCCTCCACCTTCGCCTCCACCTCTACCTCCACCTCCGCATCCACCCCTGCCTCCACCTCCTCCTCCACCTCCGCCTCCGCCTCCGCCTTCACCTACGTCTCCACCTCTGCCTCATCCTCCACCTCATCCTCCACCTCCGCCTCCAGCGCCGTCTCAGCCGTCGCCTCCAACCTGATTCCGTTTTCATCCGCGACCCAGCCACTTTTCCTGCCCGTCCCCATACCTGTCTCTGAATTCTATCCTCACCTTCCCCTGACCCCCCAACACCTCCGTCACCACCACCCCACTACCTCTACCACTATCTCCACAGCCTCCGTGATGTCTTTGCAATGCCTCTAACCGGCAGGTCCCAGGTTCGAGTCCCGACAGTGGCAGGAGTTTGCGACACTAGCTAGATAGCTAGGTCGAGTTTAATTGCTGTCTGTAGGAGATTTTTAGGGGTCGGCTAAAATTCTGATCGATAATTTTACTGGTTTCTCTGATCAACTCCTAGCAAATGCTGAGCAGATATGTAACAAACGGACCACGTACAACGCGTGATCTTTCTTTTTTCTTGTCCTAACCTCACCCCTTACTTACATACACTTACACTTACATGTACTACACTACCACGCTCTTCGGAAGATCAATCGGGAGCTTAGAGCTTGCCCCGGCTGGGACGGATGCCTGGTAAGAGGAAAACTGTTAGATGAAGTCATCTCACGCTTTGTTTATTACATTGCAGATCGTAGCAACGAGGACAGCATCTCTAGGTATTGTTGTGTTCCTACTGAAAATAAAGCAATGACGCTGGTTGCTATGTATTACATTATATTGAATTGTGTAGAGTGGAGAGAACACGCATTTGGATATTCATAAGAAATAAAGTCGGTTCATCTGTAGAAAGTCTAACAGTCGATATTCTTAACAAAACCCCACTAGTCGACGGTAGGTCGGCGCCGGATCTCAGCACTCAGAGCACTCATCGCCACCCCGAGATTAAAAGGCATGCGCTACACTTACGGGACTAATGACCTTAGCAGTCGACGCCCCCGGAATCACAAATCAATCAATCCATCGCCACCGCCACTGCCGACGCCGTGCTCTATGTCTGCGCGCTCGACCGGCGGCAGTAAAATCCGGGAGAAGTACGAAACAAAAGAATGCAAAAATGTTGAAAATAATCAACACGACAGACAACAAAACAAAACATACTTTCGTGATCTGGTGAGCGGCCAGGTCTGCGAAGCAGAGGAATCGGTTTGGAACCGAACGGAATGAAACAGTGCGGCAACGGAGGTAGGTAGATAGGGGGCAGAGGCGAGGAAAGTGGTGGATGGCGGAGAGCAGCAGTGGAGGTGTGGAAAAGACAAGAAAAAAAATAACAATATGGGAATCAACGATCTCTAGGAATGGCAGGTGTAGCTAGTGTTCACTGAAAAATGTCTGCAGATCTTCAAAATAGTGGTCGTAACTGTTTTTCAGAACTAACCAAACAAAATTTGTGCTTTGGATAGAAAATCACCATCTACAATCAATTAACAGCATTGTCCATTACTGAAAAGGACTTAATTACTTAAAAGGACTTAAGAAATTTAATTAAAAATTAATATTTTAAATCTCTCTTTGTTTCAACATGTATTTCAAGGGAATAGGAAACTGCGTAAATGGAGGATTTTGATGAGAACAAATGTGATATGATAGAGCCAACGTGAATTAACAGATAAGCAAAGATGGGCAACATCAAACCAGTAGTGGATGTATATATTTTATTTATTTACTAATTTATTTATTAATTTATTTATAAGGGGTTAGGAACCTTTCATTTGCTGACGTCATTGGTACCATGAATGATTTAATGAATCGTTGATACCGATAATGATGGCAGGGTAAAGGGGAATTAGGGACCGAAAAAAATCTTCTAAGAGTTTACTTTGTCTACTACAAATTCCACTTGGGCTGGCTGGGGATAGGACCCGGGCTCTTGCGGAGAAAGGCTTATTCATACATTACATCGCGCGCGTCGCAAGTACGTCTCTCTCTCTCTGGTACAGGATAACAAAAACCTGTGACTCTAAAATAAGAGCCAACCTACACGCGCTCTTTTGACGAACGACGAGTTTTGGTAAAAGAATCAACGCACAATCAAGCTTTAGGACCCCTCCCCCTAAACTGTGCGTGCGCAATCTGACTGCTGTAAATACAAAAGGCACACTAAGCGGGTACAATCTGGGTTCTCAAACTTCAAAAGGGCCATTGCGCATGCGCATTCCGGCATCTGGAAATCCAAAAGGAACACTGCGCGGGCGCAATCTGGCTTCTGGAACTCCACAAAGATCACTTCCCAGACTTACTCTGGATTTGGGAACTCCAAAAAGGACACTGCGCAGGTGCAATCTGACTTCCAGAACTTCAAAAGGGGAACTGCGCAGGCGCAATCTTGCTTCTGGAACTGCCAAAGGGGCGCTGAGTATGCACAATCTTATCTCTGTATCCCCAAAAGGGGCACAGCGCATGCACAATCTTGGTTCTGGATCCCCAAACGGGACACTGCGCATGCGCGCGTTCGCTAAAACTCAGGAATCGTTTGTCAAAGTTTCGCATGTACACAGCGTCTCACGGAGGCTGCACCGAAGTCCAGGATGTCAGGAACGGCAAAAAACGGAAGGGATAAAGAGGGATTGCAGGGACATAGGGACATGGGGACACAAAGTAAGCCGCAGCAGCAACCACAAACGAGGAGCTGCGCGTGTGCGTCGTTCCCAGGCGCACGCCCACCGCAGCGGAACGCGCGACCGAGAGAGAGAGAGAGAGTGTGAGAGAGAGACGCAGGGAGTGAGAGAGAGGGGGGAGAAGGAGAGAGACAGAAGCCAGTGCCCGGCTTGTCGCGCGTAGGCTGGGGACACGCTGCGCGCGCGTCGTAAAGTACTCGGCGGCGGCGGCGGCGACCGCGGCGGAGGCGGAGGCGCGTCCGCGACTCGCTTCAATGGTTAGTTAAACGCGACGGGCGCGCCGCCGCCGCGACGACAGCCGGACGCCCCTCGGCCGCGCCCGCGGTCGCCGCGTCGCGCTACCGGGAAGAGACCTGCTCCGCCCACGCGTCGGTTCGAGTTCCCACACCCACCTCGGGGCTCTTTCGTAACGCCCCGGCTCGGCCTTCCCTTCGGGGCCCTGTCCCGCATATCGCCCGCCCAGCCTCTTGTCCGCCGCAAATTTTGCGTGCCTTGAATGTTTTCCGTCCAGTATTTTTCCCGTTCACCTTTCCGGACTCTCATTTTCCCCGCCCTTCTCATCGTTTCTTCCCAGCCCAGAATATTCTCCTTCCAGTACATCTTCCCTTTCCCAACCCACGATATTCCCCGTTTAGCTTCTTTCCGACTCGGGAACCTCCCCGTCTCCCTCATATTTTCCTCCCAGCCCAGCAACTTCCCTTTCCCCAGCCCTGCATTCTTCTCCTTCCCAGCCCATTATCTTTCCCACCCAAGATCGTTCCTGCCCCTCTCATCGTCTCTCCCAACACAGCACCTTCCCTTCTCAGCCCAGCACTTCCCCTCCCAGACCGACATCTTCACCTTACACATCGGTATTTTCCCCTCCCAGCCCCTATATCTTCACTTCCCAGTCCAGCATCTTCCCCTTCTCAGCCCGGAATCTTCCCCGTTTAGCTTCTTTCCGACCCGGGAATCTCTCCGTCTCCCTCATATTTCTCTCCCAGCCCAGCAACGTCCTCTTTCAGCCTAGCATCTTCCCCTCCCAGTCCGATGTCTACCTCTCCCATCCCCGTATCTCTTCCCAGTCCAGCACCTTTCTCTTCTCGACCGGCACCGTCTCCTTCCATCCCAGCATCACCCTTTCCAGCTCAGCATCACCTCCTCCAACATATTCCCCTCTCAACTGAGCCGTTTCCACATCTAGCGTCTTCTCCTCCAGGTGTATTTACCGCTCAGCAAATAATATACACAATAGATTATACAGATATTTTAATGAACTCACGTATTTGATATTAAATTTTATATTGCTTCATGCTTCAATGGTAAGGCATCTTTACATCCTTAAAATAATATTCACCAGCATACTGCTGGAATATCTTCTTCGAAACTATCATTTCTTTCAGATATTTTAGTAATATGAGAGATATTGTCCTCAGTCTGATGGTAAAAAATATGTAATGGTGAATAATGCAGTGATAACATTTCATTTTATAGTGGCTTTCACTGGAGAATTTATGTGAATCAATTGGTCGCATTCATGAATGTCTCTGCATTTTGTAAAAAAAGTCAAGGTATTTTTAATTATTACATTTCAGTTGTGTTTATATTTCTTCTGCATCGTTCAGTTTCATCACATTATACTCCTAGCAACGGTTATGTAGCAAAGGAATAATTCAGCTACCTTGGACTCTAACAAACCCAATAATATTTTGTAATATATGAAATATTCCCAATGTCCATATTGCGTATACATCCGTTGAAATCACGTTTTAGAGAAAAATAACAGTTAATAATACAAAGACGCTCTTTGCCCGTTTACTAGAATGAATGCCTGTCAGCGAAGGAGCAAAACAACAGAACCCGTGTTCCGAGACGAGTATCGAAGCGGGAAATTTAATCTATTCCGTCCGAGTGCTCGTAAATCCGGGTTTCCGTCGTGGCCGCGACGCAGGCCGGGAAACACAGGCCTACGTCAGGGCACGCGGGCGCATAAAGCACATCGGTGCCCCGCCCCGCCCCGCCACGAACCCTCTTTCCGCCCCGCCCCGCTCCGGCCCGCCCCGGCCCGCCTCCTCCTGCCTCCTCCTGCCTGCTCCTGCCCGCTCCTGCCCGCCCCTCCCGCCCCGCCCCGTCCCGCCCCGCCCCGTCCCGTCCCGCCTCGCCCCGCCCCGCCTCGCCCCGCCTCGCCCCGCCCCCGCCTCGCCCCGTCCCGCCTCGCCCCGTCCCGCCCCGTCCCGTCCCGTCCCGCCTCGCCCCGCCCCGCCCCGCCTCGCCCCGCCCCGCCCCGCCCCGAACCCTCTTTCCGCCCCGCCCCGCTCCGGCCCGCCCCGTCCCGCCTCCTCCTGCCCGCTCCTGCCCGCCCCTCCCGCCCCGCCCCGTCCCGTCCCGCCTCGCCCCGCCCTGCCTCGCCCCGCCCCGCCCCGAACCCTCTTTCCGCCCCGCCCCGCTCCGGCCCGCCCCGTCCCGCCTCCTCCTGCCCGCTCCTGCCCGCCCCTCCCGCCCCGCCCCGTTCCGTCCCGCCTCGCCCCGCCCCGCCTCGCCCCGTCCCGTCCCACCTCGCCCCCTCCCGCCCCTCACCGCCCCGCTCCGCGACGGCAGGTAGCGCAGGAAGGCAGTCGGCGCGACTCTCTCACAGCACGCCCGTCCGCTCGGGACACCTCCCACGCAGCATTCGCCGCCCAGCATCGTTCGCTTCCCTTCGTTATTCGCCAAGCGTCATTTGCTGGAAAGTATCTCTCACCTCAGCATCTCTCGCCGCCCCGCATCACTAGCCGTCCAGCATTTTTCTTGCTCATCCTGAGTCTTCCACGACCAAAATCTTCACCGAACAGCATCTTCACATTTTCCCCACACAGCATCTTCCCCGCGTAGCATCTTCATCGCGCATCATCGTCTCCATTCAGCATCATCACCGCGCAGCATCCTCATCGTCCTGCGTGTTCAGCAAGCAGCATCTTCACCTACCAGTATATTTTTTTACCCTGCATGTTCCTCACTTTGTATCGTCCTCACCTAATATTAATTCCCGATTACCAACATTCTCCACCCAGCATCATTTACCTCGTAGTGTCTTTCCCGCCCATCATCTTTCTCCACCCGACATCTTCACCGCCCATCAGTTTCTCCATCTGGAATCTTTTCTCATCCAATATATAAGGAGGAGAGTTCCTGTGCCCGGCTGCTCTGATCGGTAGTTTTCCTTGGTTTCTTCGATTAACACCAAGCGCATGCCGGAACAGAACCCTAACAAACGGGCCACGGACCGCGCGTTATCTTTCCTTCCCCTTACTTGTACTATCCTCTCCTCTTATACACACACTTACATGCTATACCATACATGTCGAGAGACGGGTCGGGAGCTGAGAGCTTGTCCCGGCTGAGGCGTTATACCGCTGATGCGTGATACCTGGTTGGGGAAAACAGCGTTAGTCGACATGTAGGACGGCACCGCATATCAGAATCCAGCGAGGGAAGACCACCGTCACCTTCCGAGAGAAACTTGCACTAAACATACGGGACTAATGATTTTAGCAGTTGACGCGCCGAGAATCACTTATCAATCAATCGATTAAAGCATCTCGTTTTTCTTCGGACGTTATCGCAAATCGAGACGTGTTCCATGGCGTCAGATGTGCAAAGGTGAATGTGTGAGGCAGGAGCAAGCGATGGTGGCGGAAAAGTTGGAAAAGAGAATTAGCAAACTGAAGAATAACGATGAAAAGGTAAAGAGGAAAGGGAGGCAAAAAGTAAGAGAAATAGGAGGAGATAAATAAGAGTACAATGAGGAAAGCTAGATAAAGAAGTACATGGGAAGATTTGTGGAAGATGGAAAGAAGATTGAAGATTATAAGAAAAATGGTAGATAATAAAAGAAAGAGAGCAGATTAGGTAAATTAGAAAAGAAATCAAAATGAAGTGAAATGAGGAAGACGAGACCTTGTCGAAGAAAAGAAACTCTGGGGACAAGGGAAAAAAGTAGGGTAAGTGGCTAATAAAAGTATTGGCGATCGAGTCACTGGACGTTGAACCAGCCACCAGATTTGAATTCAGTTCTTACTCCTAAGGTGATTGTCGCGACAGCACGTTTCGCACGATTTGCACTTCAGTAATTACTATTTAGTTACGTATCACATTTACAATTTTGCCCTGAATACAGTATCTGAATTTCTTAGTGATTCTGAATTACCGCATCGGAAAATTTTCCGGTGCCTCGTTGTCACATTCTGCAAGAAAACAAATGACAGGATCTATTACCACCCTAAATTTGAACGAATGATTAAGGAAATTAAGTAACTATGAATGAATAATACTGTCATCTAGAGCTGAAAACCTGTTTGTCTAAACTTTTAAAAGTTTCCATTTTTGTCCAACATCTGTAGCATGGGAATGAGTTGACTGCAAACATTACTGAGTGCACAAGCATTCCTTCGCATTCCACAGTAGAAACAATTTTTATGTGGTAATTACAATATTTACTGACCTTCGAAACTCCGGGACTTCCTTTGGTGAGTTTTCGTCGAAATGGCTAAAGAATTAGTATGATATAAGTTTCAATATTATAATATTATGGAACCGTTACAAATAATACAAAAGTATGAAAGGAAATATTTTGTTCTAGATAGTTCCACTTTGAAATACGTTTATATCAAGTTCCACTTTGAAATACTTTTACTAGTAGTTTAACTGTACGTTGATTATAGAATAGCTATTTATATAACTTCTAACAGCATATTATTTTTCATGACACTAAGTACTGTAAAAGATAACAGAATAAAATATGTGAATTTGGTTTTCAAGGTCAAACTATGATGTCAACAATTAATAATTTTTAAGAACTTCATCGAGTTTTCTTTCGAGACTTTAATAACCTTTATTCTTCTCTTTTCCACTACGTCCGTCTTCCACCGCGGAAGGAAAAATCTACATCTTCAACGCGTGCATTAAGATATAATCTCTGTTTACAATACGCCTATTACTACTTCACAGTTCGCAAATTTCTAAGTAGCAGTTTCAGTCGAAGGCAGAAACGCTTCGCGGTTTGGCTGAGGAAGCTGGCCGCACGCCATGTCTTAAGAACGAAGGCAATTACCGTTTGCGGAATGTGCGCAAATGGGGAGGGGGGCTCGCCGTCAGTGACGCACAGTCGCCGGTGCGAAGCAGCCGCGGAGGCTGGGCGGGAGTGCGAGAGGGAGGGAGAGGGAGGGGCCGCGCAGGTGGGGCTCCTCGCAGCTGCGAGAGGGAGGGGGCGGGGCGGGGGCGGAGGCAGAGGAGCCCCGCGCGGCTGTAGCCTGTCCCAGATAACATTCCTGTATCGTGTCCTCGCGGCCCCGCCCTCGCGCTACCAGCCGCACACTTTATAACGTTGTCTCCGGCGCAACGGCTGCGGGGAACGTCGCCTTCCCGGGCGAACCGCGTTGCTCAGCCGGGTTCCCGCGCTTCCCCCCCTCGCTCCGGGCCTTCCCGTCACACTCGGCCCATTCCATTTCACTCGCCCCTTTCTATTCAACCCGTTCACTTCCATGCAGCTCTCCCCTTTGCATGCAACTCGTCCCTTTCCATGCAACTCATCCCTTTCCATGCAACTCGTCCCTTTCCATGCAACTCGTCCCTTTCCACGCAACTCGTCCCTTTCCACGCAACTCGTCCCTTTCCACGCAACTCGTCCCTTTCCATGCAACTCGTCCCTTTCCATGCAACTCGTCCCTTTCCATGCAACTCGTCCCTTTCCATGCAACTCGTCCCTTTCCATGCAACTCGTCCCTTTCCATGCAACTCGTCCCTTCCCATTCCACTTATCCCATCCCTTTCAACTCATTCCATCTCATTCCACTCAACCAATCGCATGCCATTCTACTCATGCCATCACATCCCTTCTAATTCCATTCAACCCATTCCGCTGCACGTCGTCACTTGCTTTCCACTTGATTAATTCCAAACCACTCGTCCTATTCCATTCTAAACGACCCACACAATTCCACCCTTCCCATTACACTCTCCCCTTTCATTCCATTCCAGACACATCCCGTGGCATTTCACGTATCCCATTCCATGCCAGCTCCATAAAGAATTGCAAGTCATTCGACTCGTTCTATCACAATCATTTTAGCACTTTACAATCCACTCGGCCCATTCCACCATACTCGCCCACTTCCTTTCCATTTGATTCATTCCAAACCATTCAACCATTTTAATTGACATATTCAATTTCATTCGTCCCATCCCATTCCATTTAACCCATCGCTTTTCATTTCACATGGCATATCCCATGGCATTCCACGCTTCCTATTCCACTCCATACCAACACAATTATACTCGTCTCATCGCATGGCATTAGATACATTCCATCCTGTACCAACTCCCATCTCATTACAAACCATATGTCTAATCCCATTCTATCGAATGCCAACTCACGCTGCGTAAAATCCCATACCAATGCTCCGGAAAATCGATTTCGAGATTTCAACTGTGATACTCATTTTGGGTTCCCCTGATACCGAAAAAGAGATATTTTCGTTTCAAAATGGCCGTCCATTCCGTACGTTTCTTCAAAGCGGCTTGTCTAATATTTTTCATTCGCTTGTGTATATCCCAAACATCGATTCAATTAATCCATATTCTTACTTTCTAGCCTTTGCCATGGTCTCGCCCCTTCTGTATTCTCATCTCATTTGCTCTCTCGTTGCCGGAAGTCACCACCCCTTTATTCACTCTTGTGACGCACCCCATTCTACCGCTGTCCCCGTCATTTGTGACTTCCGCCACCGCTCGGTACCCCTCCATTCACTTCTCTCCAGCTTCCGACTTGCATGCCTGGAACATCGTTTCTCCTCTTCTAGCTCTATATTCTTTCAATATTCTTCAATAGTTAGCTTTTCATTCATCTATATTAACTATAAATTACCGCAATATCATTTTAAAACTTTGTAGCGGAAAATGGAGAAAGGAATCGGATCCCCAGATATGATACATTATTAGTTTAATTTATTCACTTTCATTAAACCTGCGGTCGTATTTCCCATACAATTTTACATGTCTTTACATTATAACGTACATTATTACTCTCTCTTTCATTGTTCCAGTTTAATTCGCTACCGTGGCTCAGGATGTATTTTCCCCTAACTAAGCTAATTTTGCCAACCTCAATTTAATTATTCTTAAACGAATTCTTAGGAAAACGAATTCTTTAAATATTGCAAAATATGTTTAAAATTACACAAAATAAAATTGCGAGTTACGGTGGTGAGAGAGTAGTCTCATAAATTAGCCAGTTGTCACTGATACACTGTTACTTGTCGGTCCATTTGAAAGAAGAAAAATCGTCTAACAATTAAAAAAATATGTGCAGGGCGCAAGAACTTGTATTTTACTGCTTCGAATGAAAGTATTTGCAAATTGCTGATCAAATGCAGGTGAATCTCTCTGCTACAACAATGCTTGTTACTGAGGACAGACTACGCATCTTAAGTCACGTTTGTTCGACTTGCCAACTCAATGCTCTGTGACATCACAAAAATCTGCTCTCCTGCACCGAACCGAGCCGCAGAGCAAAGCAAGTGCCCGGACACTAGCGGCAGGCGTCCAGTGATCCAATGATGGTACGGAAAGGGGGGGAAAGGTTCGTTCGATAATAACATTTTTAATTAGTAATTATTATTTAAATGTTTATGATTCAATAAAAATATGAAAAATTCAAAAATAGAACATAGATTATTACATAACGCAAAGCAATATTCTACCCTGTTTATCGGACCCAGTACTATAATTCCACTTCCATTCTTCTAACATCTATCTTCATACATTACATTTTTGGAGAAGACAATTTTAACATTCTAATACAATATAATATTTAACACAATATTATGTACACTGGTGCCGCCGAAGAGAATTTAAAGACACAGAAGGAAAGACGCTGGAGACGGAGGGCGAGACAGAAGGCAAAGCGAGAAGAAGGGTGAGAAGGAAGGCGAGACGGAAGGCGAGACGGAAGGCGAGACGGAAGGCGAGACGGAAGGCGAGACGGAAGGCGAGACGGAAGGCGAGACGGAAGGCGAGACGGAAGGCGAGACGGAAGGCGAGACGGAAGGCGAGACGGAAGGCGAGACGGAAGGCGAGACGGAAGGCGAGACGGAAGGCGAGACGGAAGGCGAGACGGAAGGCGAGACGGAAGGCGAGACGGAAGGCGAGACGGAAGGCGAGACGGAAGGCGAGACGGAAGGCGAGACGGAAGGCGAGACGGAAGGCGAGACGGAAGGCGAGACGGAAGGCGAGACGGAAGGCGAGACGGAAGGCGAGACGGAAGGCGAGACGGAAGGCGAGACGGAAGGCGAGACGGAAGGCGAGACGGAAGGCGAGACGGAAGGCGAGACGGAAGGCGAGACGGAAGGCGAGACGGAAGGCGAGACGGTAGGCGAGACGGTAGGCGAGACGGAAGGCGAGACGGAAGGCGAGACGGAAGGCGAGACGGAAGGCGAGACGGAAGGCGAGACGGAAGGCGAGACGGAAGGCGAGACGGAAGGCGAGACGGAAGGCGAGACGGAGGGCGAGACGGAGGGCGAGACGGAAGGCGAGACGGAAGGCGAGACGGAAGGCGAGACGGAAGGCGAGACGGAAGGCGAGACGGAAGGCGAGACGGAAGGCGAGACGGAAGGCGAGACGGAAGGCGAGACGGAAGGCGAGACGGAAGGCGAGACGGAAGGCGAGACGGAAGGCGAGACGGAAGGCGAGACGGAAGGCGAGACGGAAGGCGAGACGGAAGGCGAGACGGAAGGCGAGACGGAAGGCGAGACGGAGGGCGAGACGGAAGGCGAGACGGAAGGCGAGACGGAAGGCGAGACGGAGGGCGAGACGGAAGGCGAGACGGAAGGCGAGACGGAAGGCGAGACGGAAGGCGAGACGGAAGGCGAGACGGAAGGCGAGACGGAAGGCGAGACGGAAGGCGAGACGGAAGGCGAGACGGAAGGCGAGACGGAAGGCGAGACGGAAGGCGAGACGGAGGGCGAGACGGAAGGCGAGACGGAAGGCGAGACGGAAGGCGAGACGGAAGGCGAGACGGAAGGCGAGACGGAAGGCGAGACGGAAGGCGAGACGGTAGGCGAGACGGTAGGCGAGACGGAAGGCGAGACGGAAGGCGAGACGGAGGGCGAGACGGAAGGCGAGACGGAAGGCGAGACGGAAGGCGAGACGGAAGGCGAGACGGAGGGCGAGACGGAAGGCGAGACGGTAGGCGAGACGGAAGGCGAGACGGAAGGAGAGACGGTAGGCGAGACGGTAGGCGAGACGGAAGGCGAGACGGAAGGCGAGACGGAAGGCGAGACGGAAGGCGAGACGGAAGGCGAGACGGAGGGCGAGACGGAAGGCGAGACGGAAGGCGAGACGGAAGGCGAGACGGAAGGCGAGACGGAAGGCGAGACGGTAGGCGAGACGGAAGGCGAGACGGAAGGCGAGACGAAGGGCGAGACGGAAGGCGAGACGGAAGGCGAGACGGAAGGCGAGACGGAAGGCGAGACGGAGGGCGAGACGGAAGGCGAGACGGTAGGCGAGACGGAAGGCGAGACGGAAGGCGAGACGGTAGGCGAGACGGTAGGCGAGACGGAAGGCGAGACGGAAGGCGAGACGGAAGGCGAGACGGAAGGCGAGACGGAAGGCGAGACGGAAGGCGAGACGGAAGGCGAGACGGAAGGCGAGACGGAAGGCGAGACGGAAAGCGAGACGGAAGGCGAGACGGAAGGCGAGACGGAAGGCGAGACGGAAGGCGAGACGGAAGGCGAGACGGAAGGCGAGACGGAGGGCGAGACGGAGGGCGAGACGGAGGGCGAGACGGAGGGCGAGACGGAAGGCGAGACAGAGGGCGAGACAGAAGGCGAGACGGAGGGCGAGACGGAGGGCGAGACGGAGGGCGAGACGGAGGGCGAGACGGAGGGCGAGACGGAGGGCGAGACGGAGGGCGAGACGGAAGGCGAGACGGAGGGCGAGACACAAGGCGAGACGGAGGGCGAGACGGAGGGCGAGACGGAGGGCGAGACGGAGGGCGAAACGGAGGGCGAGACGGAGGGCGAGACGGAGGGCGAGACGGAGGGCGAGACGGAGGGCGAGACGGAGGGCGAGACGGAGGGCGAGACGGAGGGCGAGACGGAGGGCGAGACACAAGGCGAGACGGAGGGCGAAACGGAGGGCGAGACGGAGGGCGAGACGGAGGGCGAGACGGAGGGCGAGACGGAGGGCGAGACGGAGGGCGAGACGGAGGGCGAGACGGAGGGCGAGACGGAGGGCGAGACGGAGGGCGAGACGGAGGGCGAGACGGAGGGCGAAGAGGGCGAGAAGATGAGCAAGACGGGTGAGCCAAGGCGGAGGGAAAGGGGGTTGGGGTTGAAGGGGAGGGGGTGGCGGGGGGGCGGGGGTGGCGGAGGGGCGGGGTGGCGGAGGGGCGGAGGTGGCGGAGGGGCGGGGGTGGCGGAGGGGCGAAGGGAGGGGCGGAAGGAGGGGCGGAGGGAGAAGCGGTGGGTGGGGCGGAGGGAGGGGTTGTGAGTGTGGGCGGAGGGAGGGGCGGAGGGAGGGAGAGATGGTGGGAGGGAGTGATGAAGGGAGGGGGAGGGAGGGGCGGAGGGAGGGAAGTGTGGAGGTAAGGACGTAGGCTCGAAGGTTCCGGTTGCGAGGCGTGCTTGCTGCTGCTCGTGGTAGGACCGGCTCCACGCCATTCCCAGCCTCCGGGCACCCCGCCCCGCCCCGCCCCGCACCACCCCGCCCCACCCGCCCCACCCCGCCCCGCCTCGTTCAGCCCCTCGTTCCCCATTAACGTCGTAATGAATCGGCGCCTAACGAAGGCCCGCCTCGGCGCCAAAGGTGCGTTACATTTCTCGTGTGCAAGTCGAGGGAGCGGTTCTTACCTAGCGAGAGAATGGCGCTGCGCTGTGACGTGAAAGTTACCAAAGCGAACAAAAAACTTTCCAACTTTCAAGATTCAAGCCCGTGTGGAAAGTAAAATATTGACAATATTTTCTTACATTTTTTCTATTGATGTTCTTAGTTAGGTAATTTTTTTTCCATATTTTAAAACCATTTTTAAGTGATACGGTCGTAAACCAGATTTGAAAATAACATTTCTCAGTGGTGGATGTTCCAAAACTCAATTTGCTCGTGGCTCTCCCACTATTTTCGTAAATTTCTCACAAAAAACGTAGAATTGCTTTTATATTTGTTGCAAGTATTTCTTAGAGTCGAAACTAATAGCAGCAACACTACTTTTATGAGTCAGCTACGCGCTTATAGCAGTTGCGCGTGCCCAAATATAGGACCGGCTGGGACGGCTCACCAGCACAATCTAGTGTAGGGCTTTCCAACTGGTGTCCCGCCGGATTTTTTTGTGCAGCCCGCGACTCCTTTGAAAAGTTTCATTTTCACAACAAAATACAATACAATTGCACAATTCATCTTATTTTTATTTAATATATTAATTTTCTCGTTGTGTGTACATTAATCATTAAGTACGTTGAATACGAGTCGTATCTAATATATATTTGTGCACAGTCAGAGAAAACGTGTTGCCCTGATAGAATGTGTGAAAAATGTTAGTTCGTATAATTTGACGTTTCTATATCAAACGGAATGTGTTGTTAACATATATTAGTTTTCTTATTTTGTATTGTCGACATTCGATGCACTAATAAGTCATAATCGTAATGAGATTCGATTGTTTTTTAATGAAAAGCAAACTACTTCCCAAGCAATACTTTTGGATAAATTACATAATCCTTGTCCAAATAAGCTCTTGAAATTATCAGATCGTTCACATTAAACGAATTTTACACAAAAAATAACACTTCACAAGGTAATAATTAGAACCAACGCTCGCCACATGAATAATGAAATGGAAGTAAACAAAGTATTTTAGAGTAAAATAGCTTTCGATATTTTATAAATAAAACACTTCGTTAAAATGAATTAAGTCTTGATATAAATAGATAAACAAACAAACAAAAAAAAAACAAATAAATAAAATAATACAATGGAACGTGGGAGGCCGCGCAAGTTGCTCATTGGAGCCGCAGAAGTGGTTGTTAGCGGCGAAGACGAAATCGGCGATAAGCAGAGAAGCGACTGCCGGATCGCACAGGAGCTGCCTCTGCCGCCGCAGCAACTACCCATTCCTGCACTTAATGAATATGTGACGACACGCACCCTCGGCGTCGTGGGAAACCTGGCTGGGTGGCGGGAGCTGCCGTGCCCGCAAACGCATTCAGATGTTCCAAAGCACCCCCGCACACGCTCGTCGCAAAGAAAACAGAAAAGTGAGGATTCTCAAAGTGTAAAACAAAAGTAAACGTGTTTTATTCCGTTCCTCTGTCTTACGGGAATGGAATCAGACATACGAATGCTTGTGAATTCATAATGGTTCATGACTCGTGGTTTAAGGTATTGCTCTGGCACGTTTGGAATTGATAAGATGACACCACGGAAATGAAAAACCAGAGCAATCTAACCCTATACATACTCATCCAGGAGGTGCGATTTCATTCGTGTTGGAAATTCGCCGGCCAGGTCGCCGTTTGTTTCATTAGAGTTTCCGGGCGCGTCAACTACTAGTCATTAGCCCCGAAAGTGTCGGTATGTTTTTTATTGCGGAAGGAGGCGATGATCTTCTCGTGCTGGATGGTGAGATCAGGCCTGATCTCATCAACCAGCACGATCACGTCGTCTTGCAGGATTTTCTCCATATAGATATCACCCACCAGCGTGTCCCGACCCAAGCCGGGGAAAGCTATGTAGTACATATAAGTGTGTGTGTGTGTGTGTGTGTGTGATAAGGGGTAAAAATAGATCATGGAAGAGGAAGGAAAGATCGCTCGCGGTTCGTGGCCCGTTTCTTATGGTACTGCTCCGATACTCGCCTGGTGTTGATCGGAGAAACCACAGAAAACTACCGATCAGAGCAGCCGGGCGCTAGAATTCTCCTCCAGACAGCGATTGAATTCGACCTAGCTATCAAGGAAAAATCTTGTCACGATCGGGAGTCAAACCCTAAAATCTCCAGCCAGAGGCACTGCCGTGATACTAATTGACGCCCTAAGCTTCCTGAACCAATGCAGGTTGTCCGGATAGAATGTAGATCTCCCGGAATGGCGATTCAGTTGTGCACTCGCAAATACAAACAAGATCTTAACCGATCTGCCTGTTAAAATTGACAATTCCATGCGCAATTTGGGAAATATTCCTCAAGAAACATCACTGAGTGTCTCTCTCATTTGACGATTGTTGCTCAGGGAGCTGCAGCCTTTGAAAATTTTTCAATAACACTAGTCCACTCGTTTCCATCGCATGACCGCACCCCGCTCATGCTCGTAATAATTTGTCTTGATAGTTGTCTTTGGAAGAAAATTATTTACGAATATTTAAGACAGTGTTCAATATTAAATCCCTTGCTTTCGAGTTTGTTCTAGAAATGTCGAGCTGACCTCCATCGGTAGAAATGTACATCACGAGAAAATGTTGTCTTTACTAATAAAAGTGAATTCAACGACATGTAATCGACAAGAAGGATATGTATGAATAGATACGAAGTGTCCTTGCAAAGATTGGTGAAGATTATTATTATTAAAGCTACAACATCCGTATCCAGGGCAAAAACTTCCCACACTCTCTGGTGGGGTAGCTCACAAATAAGAATTTACCAGGGAGCTAAAATCTGGCAAAGTTGAATTGTGTTTCCTACAAATCATTTACAATTCTGTTATATAGACATATAGTCCACTATTTCTTAACAAAACTTGTGATTTTCCTGTAGCATTATTTTCGCAGTTAAGCAATAGTTTTGTTAGACACATCAATTAGTTTTGTTAGACCCAGTAAAGATTAATACAACACAAATGCCGAAAATAAATAATTTAAATAATTTGTTGATAAATGCACCACGATCGTTATTTTTCGTCTTTCGCTAAGAGTACGTAGTTCCTAAAATGTTCCGCGAGAGAACAGTCGCGATGCAGCAGAACTGATAGCTAATAGATTCGCTAGAGGCTAGTAGCAGTGCGTAAGATTAAAAAAATAGTTTAATAGCAATGTATTGGAAAAGAAAATGAAAGAAAATTTTTGTATTGTATTAAAGTTTGAACTAATTTCATTAAAAATAATCTAAAACTCGTGGTTTATATATAATTTTTATTTTTCATCTTTCCCAACAATTGGATATGAAGAAAGCGCGGACAACGCCGGATATTTTGCTAGTTCTAAGTATTGTTGGGTATGTAGACGACATAAATATTCCCGCATTCTCTGCCATGATGAATCACTCCGACTTGAAATTGAGAGCCAGAGTCCATTGGCAGATACCCATGTCAACAATTCATATTAGATACACACAAAGGAAATGCATTAGATTAGGATGAAATCGCGCTCACAACAAATATTTCTAGACGTTTCCTTTCCAATGAATCGTCTTCATCCTAAGCACAGTATTGTTGAAAACGTTACGTTGGCTTAGCTGCCCATTTAAACGAGCAGATATCACTTGATATTAACTTGCCTCATTTCAAAAAACGATTTCTCGAGTTCTTTACGTTAATACAAAATGTCTTAGAATGAATAAGTTCTGATATTATTGTTCCATTTCTTGCATTCGAGAAAGAATTCAATGTAATAAAAGAAAAAAAGATAAAACTTCTAAGACTTTATAACTTACATGTGAAATGAAAAGCTCATTTGTACCAATTATTGTTGAGATGAGTCGAAAATATATATACACACATATGAGTAAACAGTACTGTTTATGTCCTCACACAATCAACAATAGCATACAAAGAAAATAATAAATTATACATACATTTATATACATTTCATTACGACAAACATTACTTTAAATTTGAATAAGCATCGTGATTTTTATTACTAGACCGTAGATATTGAAAGGCAGCGCTTTCCCACGGTCATTGTAAACTTTCCAGTTTATTCACGCAGATGGTCGCTGACGTACAATTTTCTTTTATCCTAAACTTTCAGTGAGATATATCTACGAGTATGCTGGTCAGTACCGACAGACAAGACGATGGGGTAAACCTCTGATCGAAAAACCAAAATTCAACAAACAAGACAATAACATCAAAGAACATTTCCAGCCGGCTCTCATCTTAAATAAATGCTTCCACTCCCATTCATGTTAAATTCATATGCAAAAACAAATACCTACCTCAAAGTGATCGCCATCCCAAACGGTTTTACAAGCCGACCTAGATGGACTGATAACACCCGATTTCCAACAAAATTTTCGATTTCGTTTCTTTGGCCGTCTAGCTGAATGGGAAGGAAAACGTCGCTCGCCCTAAAAAGCGGAACTGCCCCCTCCCGATCTCTCGCCAATTCGTCGACGTCTCGGAGGCGGTTTGAGTTATTTGGAGGAAATTTCGGTTTCGGATTCGACAAGCGCTTTGCGACCGCGGGGGCGGCGGGGGCGGCGGGGGCGGCGGGGGCGGCGGGGGCGGCGGGGGCGGCGGGGGCGGCGGGGGCGGCGGGGGCGGCGGGGGCGGCGGGGGCGGCGGGGGCGGCGGGGGCGGCGGGGGCGGCGGGGGCGGCGGGGGCGGCGGGGGCGGCGGGGGCGGCGGGGGCGGCGGGGGCGGCGGGGGCGGCGGGGGCGGCGGGGGCGGCGGGGGCGGCGGGGGCGGCGGGGGCGGCGGGGGCGGCGGGGGCGGCGGGGGCGGCGGGGGCGGCGGGGGCGGCGGGGGCGGCGGGGGCGGCGGGGGCGGCGGGGGCGGCGGGGGCGGCGGGGGCGGCGGGGGCGGCGGGGGCGGCGGGGGCGGCGGGGGCGGCGGGGGCGGCGGGGGCGGCGGGGGCGGCGGGGGCGGCGGGGGCGGCGGGGGCGGCGGGGGCGGCGGGGGCGGCGGGGGCGGCGGCCGTGGCGCGGGCGGGGCTGACTGCGCCCGCCGAAAGAATGGTCTCCGCCATGATGACAAGAAGCGACAAAAAGATGTACAGTAGAATTTGCTCAATGAGAAACGTGTATAATGCGGAAATCTGTCCAATGTGAACAGAAACCGAACTTCTAAGTAAATTCCACAGTATTTCATTGTATAATACGCAATCTGTCCAATGTGGAAACGGACGCAAATATCTTTTGTATTTTGTCAAAAAGTAAGTACTTAAAGCGGAAACGCACCAATTTCTCTGGCATGTTAGCACCCAAAAAAGCCCCAAATTTACACCATTCGACTACTTTTGTATTCCTCGTTTAATTTTTCTTTCTGAACAAATATATTCATTTCTTTTGTAAATAATAAATAATTTATATGTTCCTGAAGTGTTTCTATGCTTCTATAATGCAAATTTTTGCCCAGAAATCAATTTTTCAAACCAACATTTGAGTGCTTATTGCGGCTCAACCATTCGGAATATCCACGTAGTTTATTAGATAAAATATGCTTAGAATTGTCTTAAGAGCTTATTTTCGAAGTTTCGACGTTTCCTACCCGCACAGTCTGTATAATAATGAGAGAAAATCGCCGCTAATGTAAATATTAACGATGTGAGAGAAAAGTGAAAAATACGTTGTTGTAATTTGGGAAAAAACAAAAGAATAGAGCAATATGGCATTTATGCCATCTCGTAGAGTACATTTAGCACTCTCCCTATCAAAAGTTTAAAGAAAACAATTGGAGCAGTTTATGAGAAAATATTGTTTTTGTAATTTTTTAAGATGCACATAATTCGCAGAATATTGCGCGAAAACTACCAAAATTTACCAAAATATGTACATGACCTTAATAAAAGAACTCACTGTGGAGAACAAATTGTATTTGAAGGAGAAATCTCTATCTTCAACTTTGTAGTTGTAGGAACACGCTGAAAAAAATTGTAACTTTTGAAATTTTCGAAAATTCAGAGTTAACCGTGAAAATCAGACCTACACCATCTTTATAAGTATAGTTTATTCTTACAAGAAATTTAAAGAAAAAAATTTGGAACCGTATTAGAGAAAATTTGCAAATGTCCGGGGGGCTTCATGTAAATTACCTCCCAAAATTTATAAATAATTTTCAAAATCTTAGAGCTTTGACTCAAGCCAGACCGACAGGGATTTCTTCAATTTGGACAAAATTGTACGCATAGTTTAGGCGCTAGTGTTGTTCACATACACCAGGCGGACGGACATTTTGAAAAACATTTTTTCGGTATCAGGAGACCCCAAAACCATTTCCGTTGCAATGTCGCAATCAATTTTCCGCAGCATTACATAACTTTCGCTATACTACGTATAACACTCCGTGTATAGTACGTACGTATATGGGAAAGTAAACTGGTGGGCTACAGAATGGCACAGACTTTTCAATATTATTTTTCTATTTCCTTTGGTCTCGGCTAGGTATTCGAACTTCCCACATACTCTTGCCAACTGACATCTATCGTCGTCCAAAATTATACTTTTTTTTACATATTCTTAATTTTTCGGTTTCCTAATAGTGCATAGAAATATTATTTTAAGAATATTAAAGAACAGGTCCAGAATAGTTCCAGAAGATTCTGGAATAGGATTCCAGAATTTTTATTCAAGCGTTTGTCACAATTGTTCTAGGTATTTCGCTGGTGTAGAGTATCTTCTTAAGGCCCATTCACAATGCAGACGTAAACATAAGCGTAACGCACAGACATAAACTTAAACGTAAGTGGTAGACTGAAGCATTCACAATGTACAACATAAGCGTAATCAAAGATTTTCTATTTTCTGTGGGCCATTCTAGTTGCTATTGGTTGGATGTGAGAATCTATATTTTATATATATTGAAATTTTGTGAAACGTATGTACTGTGGCTCAACAGCTCTTTACGAGCCAAGGCCTATACCAGCGGCGTCTCGGCCTTGCGGCCATGAGTTGGGTTAGGTTAGGTTAGGTATTTTAATTTTAATAAAAATTCAAACTAAATGGTACTACTATGGATATAACAACGAAACTCAACTACAAAAAGATCGCTACAAAACAATGCAGAAGAGCGTCGAAAATCAACCAAGCAATTTGGATCTATCGATTTCGATACTCGATTTTGAGTTAAACATACTGTGATTGGTTCATTTCTCATTTCTGACATAAGCATAAGCACAGAAGCTTGAAGCTTGCAAGCTTTTAAGTTAACGTCTTATGCGTTATGCTTATGCGAGTGCATTGTGAATGAGTCCGCTTAAAAAACGTTGTCCTAACTTTTATGTTAACGCTATGCTTATGTTTATGTCTGCATTGTGAATGGGCCTTTACTGTTGGGACTCCAACCTAGGCCTCCCCATCATGAAGCTTACGTTGCAGGCTGGCAACCACTTAAACGCTATGGAAATACGCAACAAAACATATGATAAAATATACAAATACAGGATATTCTATCACGTATTTCCTCTATTTTAACAAACTCAAAGACGAAGCTTAGACGCATATGATTTATATGCAGTGATTTGTGAGTTGTAATTTGTATTCGCATTACGGCACACACACAAACTAGCTCAGACAGAACTTACCGAAAGTATAAAGGTGAGCATAAATTTAAGGTCGGAACAATAATTAAGTCTCATAACAGTAGATAAGAGACTCCCGTTAGATGGAACTAAATAGCTTAGGTAAATCAGTGTTAAATCAAATATTTCATAGAACTTAACAGCTGCTTATTGTTATTGTTCTTGTTTATTGTTCTTTTAAATTTACAATATTAATTAATGTACTGAATATAATAATACAGACATTGGCATATATAAATGAAATTTCTTCTTTATGACTTCTCCTTTTAAAATGAAAATTTTTCTTTAGATTCCAAATCGTTAATTAAGCAACCCATTTAACTTTTGGAGAATAATTATTTTTAGCTAAGTAAGAGTTTCCATATAATTAAAAAAGATCCAGTAATCGTTTTATTGACAGAATTCAACTAAGGTGTTCTGCCAGCTCTCAATGGATATTACATCTTTAATTGAACGTTACTACACTAATTAATTATTTAAATATACATGAAATATCATACAGAATATCTTGACATACGTAAACCTGAGATTTCCTAATTTGATTATTTTTGCTTGAAAATGTCGACACGCTAGAATCCATTCACTACTGTTACTGTTCCTCGTTAATGATTTCGCTCCTAATAGTTTCCAGCCAGCGATTCTTGTGATTATTATAACGCAAGTTGGAGTATGGAATTTTTTTTTTACCGATTTGCAGGAGTTACACAAGGTTCTTTAACCACCAAAAAAAAAGAAAAAAAGGATCCCTCGTCCGGGAAGGGGGTGGGTGTGAGAGCCTGGGGGCGAAGGGGGATAGATGTGGATCCGGGGCCGCCGTTTTCGTTTTGATATATTCCCCGGGCGCGGCGAGGGGGCGGGGCGGAGGAAGAGGGGGGCGGCGGTGGCGGCGGTGGCGGCGGCGGCGGGCGGTTCTTCTCTTATCTCGCGGCGCGATGTAGTCGTGCGAGCTTGCGCGGGCCCTCCGCTCTTTTGTCTGCGCTCCTCTGAATATCACAGCTTATGTTGAAACGTGTTCAGAATAATTTGTCCAGCCGCTGACATATTTATAAAATAAATGTGTTGCTTATCTTTTTTTATTCCCTTCCTGGCCATTTTCTTTTTGTGAGCTTTGGAGACCTTGCCTCTTTGTGCTTTTTTTTTCTTAAAAAAAATAACAAAACGAAAATAGGTACACGTAGAACGCAGGAGAGACGGAAAGAATTGTCCGCTTTTTCTCCCCATTGTGCCTGGATACAAGTTTCATTTCGTCGAGATTGTATCTGTAATAGTATTTTTGCCATTGCGAGAGACGAGTAATGGAGGTCGCTTTATGATTTCCAAGTACCCGGTCGTCGAGCATCGGGGTTCCTTCATGGCTAACGCAAATTAGAGGACAAACATGGGAATTACATGGGCCTCCGCGGCCGTGACGTCATCGGCGAGGGGGGGCGCCGCGCCGGGTACTCACGCGAGCGAATTACTCGGCGCCTTCTGCCTCTGGCGATACGCTCTGCACTAAATTCTCCGTTATCCGGAGGTTTTTACGGAGAATATATGCAAAACTCCCCCGGCCATCTAGACTCGCTATTGTGCATTATTAGGCTTTCTAAACATTTCGCATGCTATTGAGTTACTTACTTTACCTAAATTCGAGAGCAAAGAGAGTTTATAAGCACGTTTCTTTTCAGCGAAGGAATATCAGGAACGCAACAGACGTGATTCAGAAACATACATAGACATCAAATATTGTTTTAAATTTCATCGACGTGTGTACTGTTCCGTCATTGCGTAAAGCGAAAAAATATGCCAAATACGTTCCATTAATTCTCTCAAATTGACAAATTCAAAATTAACAGAGTTAACAAGAATTGAGTCAAAAAATGCGAAATCTACAAATCAAATTGTTTTTTCCGTCAAGTGGAACGTCTGGAGGGATTTAAATGTTCCCATCAAACACACTTTCTGTTGCTTGTTCCATAAATTACAAAGTCTGCAGCCTTCATTATAAGCTTCCCAAAGAACGAAATACCCCCACGCTTCAAAGAAAACACGTATTACGAGACGCAAAACTCTTGTAAACAGCTGGCCTTGCAAGAAACATGGCGTTCGCGCGCCCGGCAGTTATTTCGGCGACGCGTGAGACTTGCATTTCCAGCGCCGATAAACGTCTCTTAATGGACCGGACGTGCGGGCATATCGAAGGCGGAGCTATTTCGGACAAAACCTCGAATCTGCAAACGCGGCTGCAAAAACCGCGCTGACGACTTCATGGGGCGTGATTAGATCCGCGCATGCGCAATGGAGTGCCGGCTCCAGGCGACGACTCACAGTGGTCCCAAAATGACGCACGCACATCGTGTTATTTAGTGACTGCTGTTTCAAAGCAAACACTACTAGCGGGCTCAAACAGCGTGTAACGTGCATTATTAAAATTGAAAAAAAAAAAAAAAAAAAAAAAAGATTTTTCGTGAACTACTTTCGAGAGTTTTGATTTATTCTTGAGTATCTTTCCACGGTGAGCGACGTAGGCTTGTCAATTCTTGCTACACTTCCCAGTTGGACTCGCAATGAAGATAATGAATCAATGTTTACCGTATCTCCTTTCAGGGTTTCTTCAATTACGTAATTTCTTTTTCTGAGTAATCATTGTTATCATTGATCTTTTTAGCTGTTAAAATTTGAACTGAATTGTATTTTAATGTTCCATCCCCTTTCACTTATCTTCATTTTACAGCATTCTTCTTGACATTATTAATTTTATATATTTATGGACATATTGATATTCTAGATTTTTCATTTCAATGTTGATAATTTTAATTTATTCATATTATCTTTGAACCATCCTTTTTTTTCCCCTTTTGCACTTCCGTCACCATTATTTTGGGTTATCCTCTTTCCGCTGTCCTCTTTTATTTATCTTTCACACACTATCCACACAATGTAAAACCTCCCCTGTGTTAATCTTGCCCTACTTTTACAGATATACCTTATCTTTATTTTTACAGTTACCAGATACATCCTTACCTTTATTTTTCTTTTTCGTTCTCTCCATACTCTTCCTTTTCATCCATCCCTATCTTTTCCTACATTCTACAGTTCCACCTTCTTTTATCGCATCAAAAAAATTATAATTACCCGGTGTATTTGGTAAAGCAATCATTTTGGGAGATACGTAATACCTATCGATTCTTCCCTTTTTTGCTAGGGTCGCTCTCCATCCATTTCGAGCTAGTGTGCGGAGACAGCGGCAAGGGCGGAGGCGGGGTCGCGAACGCTCGCCGCGCAGTCTGCTGGCGCTCCCGATAACCATCTCCCCTCTCGACCCACGCGGCCGCCGCGATTCAGCGGGCTCTCATTTGAATTACGAGTTTGCATCCGAAACGACAGAAGCTTTTATAAAACGTGTGGAATTTTTATTGTTCGTTGTCAGTTCTCTACAAGATGGCTCTGACCTTATCTGATGATGGCTTCCCCCCCCCCGCTCTGGGACAATGCGTTTTGGAGGTCTAAGAGAACCGAATATCCGTATTATAATTCCGCGAGTTTCAGATTTATTGGTATTCGGTTTTTCTTGCCCGCACTCTGCGCGACCGCGACGTATAGGTTTCCAAAAATGAGGTCGCGAAATCGGTCGTATTGTCTTCGCGGGCAGTAAAAGTGGTTTTGGTGGCGGAGGCGGAGTGGTTTCGCGATTCGCGGAGAATTCGGTGGCTGGCGAGCTGTACATCAAAGTCGAAGCCGTCACGACGCGACGCGGCGGCAGAGGCAGCGATGGCGGCGGCTGGGCAGAGCCGGAGCGGCTGGCCGCCCGAATGCGAGGAAGAAATTTAAAAAATGAAATTTCACCTGGGGATAAAATAACGCAAATATCTTTTCGCGGCAGTCGTAGTGATACGAAACTCCATGGTAGCACCTTATTGTCATTCAGTATGTAGAATTTTTTGCACATCCAAAACATTAGTCTTCGTACGTACGTCTACATCTCCTTCATATTTTCTCACGTCTTTCGGTTCAATATTTCAAAAGGTAAAAATATTTTTGAATTATTTAAACATTTGTTATTTCTTCTTATATTCTATTACGTATAGATGATATAGATATATTATTTTAATAAGTTATAGAATATTATATTATATTCTTATATTATAAACGTAGTGTCTCGGTCGCACTTTCTAAGCAGTTCAAGAACTCACTTCACAGGCTCTTTTAAAACGCATTTTCTATGATTATTCAGTAATACTTTACGCGAGTGAAAATGCTGGTGTCGCACATTAGAGCAAGAAAATCTACGCTTTTCTGTTCTTAAATATTTATTTTCATGCAATTATATGATAAGTGCATTTGAGCCTAAATAATAACTACAATTTAAATGTTAGGAAATAAAATGCAAAGGGTATATTGTGGAAATCTAATACAAAATGTTTCGACATCATATCAGTGAAAAGATGTCAGGCGTCTTTTTGTAATTTTAAAATAAAGATTTTTTTCAAGTTAACTATTCAAAAAGATTCCAACTATTCTCACTGAATGAAATCTAAACACAATACGATTTCATTTTGGGTAAAAATGGTAAAGGACAGTATTATAAATCTCCCATTTTGAACTCAATAAGTATTTTAGCAAACAAAAACTCATAAAATTACCAGTAACGTCTTCTAATTTTCAAGCACATTGTGAAACCATTTCCCTTCATTACAACAATAAAAAGTATCATTCACTTCATGGTTACTGACGCCATAAATAATTTTATTTCCTTTATTTAAAATTTTATTTCCTTCCAAAATATACATTTTATTTCATTACAATTTAGAAGCAGCAATATAATTGTGACAAATCGCTGACATCACCGGCCCAATGACCTACAAATCCTGCAAAAATGCCCAGGGTATCTTTGGGGCCACTATCTTCCCTCTCCCCCCCTTCCGCCTTACGGGTGACCTTCCCGACAGATAGCAACGCTTTCTCTCAACCACGTATTCCCCACCAGCGAGGCACCGCCTCACACGGGTCAAGCTCTAAGCTTCCGACCTATCTCCTGGCATGTATTGTGGTGTAGTGCATGTAAGTGTGCTTGTAGTTAAGGGGTGAGGACAGGACAAGGAATAGGAACGATAGCGCGCGGTCCGGTTTTCTTCTGGCATTGAGGAGTACTGCTCCGGTATTCTTCTGGTACTGAGGGGAAACTACGGAAAACTACCGATAAGAGTAGCCGGCCGCTAGAATTCTTCTCCAAACAGCAACAGAACTCTGATTTCTTGGCTGTCCAGGAGACGCCGCGTCATTAGCTGAGAGGCCGACGTTTCGCCTGTCATGTCGCAGGCTTCCTCAGGGTAGTGACACTACGGTGCTACGCATCCAGTGTGAACACGCGGCGTCTTCCGGACAGCCAAGAAATCATGGACTGGAACTGCGGAAGCTTACGTGTACAGCGATTGAAATCGACCTAGCTGACAAGCTAGTGCCGAAAATCTTCCACCGTCGGGACTCGAACTTAGGACCTCCCGGTCAGAGGCACTGCAGTGACATCGATTCATGCCCTGAGCCACCTCTCCCGGTTCGGAACCCTCGACATGGACGTGGCATCCCCACTCGGAGCTCGCCCCGTCCGCCGTCCGCGTCGGATTTTTCGAGACAGTCACGCGACCGCGGCGCGCGCCTCCGTCATTGGGCGGCGGGAGCCGACCGATGGCGTCGCCGCAGGTCGATGGCAGGGGAGGTCGATCACGCCACGCGGCGATAGGTCGCGCGGACGCCACCCGTGCGCGCGTTGCCGCGGCGACGGACTACTCGTGATCGGCGCGATTAGCGGCACGCCACGTGTGCTAAGGGCCGTCACCCGGGCTGGCTCCCGGGCAACGCGATTTTCATCGCCGGCTTCGTTGTCATCAGCGCTGTCGTTATTTTCGTAATCGGTGAATCATCAGAAGCCGGAAGGAAGGCATTAGGCGGGGGCTGTGGCAAGTGTGTTGAAGAAAATTCGTAGAAAATGGCCTGGAGCTGGGTTAAAAAATAGTTTTAAAGTGTGGCGTTGGTGCCAACAGAATCGATGATTTTTTAACACTATGCAGCTTGCAGATATTTATTCATTTATTGATGATTTGTTACGAACAGATGGCTGTTGTTTGAGATAAGATTACTTGAAAGATAAGTCAAAGTAAAGCTTGCAAGTCGTTTTAATAGGACTTTTTCGATAAAGAGACTTCTTCGTTTCTTTCTTAACACTTGACGTAATCAAATCAAAACTTTCCGGACCAAATTATAAATAAAAAAGAACAGAAAAAATAAATTCACAGAAAGAGCAGGGTTTACTCAATAAAATATAGAACGTCTTGAAGAGAAACTGTCACGATGAGCTGGTAGACATATATCTCATTCATTCACTGATGATACCGTCCAAAGAAATATCATGGTTGTTGCGTGAATCTTTGTAGGGTTTCAAAATAGGCGTCATTAATTTACTATGTATTAAAAATACAAATATTGTTAAAATCTCATTTTATTTCCTCTTTCAGTCAGAATTATTGAATGGTTGAATGTTTATATAAAAACTTTATTTCAGTTCTTGTCTAAGAGAGTCTAGGATAGTGAAGCAATTTTTGTAAGAAAATTCCGTCACTATCCTAGGGACGGAATAAGCACTAATGAAATCTCAATGTCATTACTGGCACATATGCCTTTTTGTGTCTTTTAAAATGATTTTAGAAAATAAAGATATTATGTTAGCAAATATTTCAGAAGCATTGCGCAGTTCAGTATGATGGACGTACAATTTTAGTTAGATTTTGTTTCTGCACAGATTTACACAATACAGTTCATTACTAAGTTATAATGTATCTTCAATACATTTCTTTACGTAATAAAAAATTATTTCTCGCTGCTCAATAACATTGAATTTTAGATCGCATTTTTTCATTCTTTTCGTCGCTCCATGTTTGTTCCAAATCTTTCTGAGGAGGACGTATGAATGCAAATTGATGCTGGTTTAGAGGCTAATATATATAATGGCTAGTGGTGCTCTTCCAGGCAGTGTTGTTACAGTTTTGTAACAGTTTTGTAAACTTCCTTTACTTAAAAAGTGATATATTTAAGAAGTGTAGTCTAAATACACAAGGCCAGCAGTTACTTTTAAAAATGTAATTCTGTACTTTTCTTAAAACCCACGTCATAAAACCCACCTTATATTTTTTGAAAAACCGAAGTTACCCAAGATAGCTCTAGTTCAGTGTACACCAGTAGTAATGCATAATGCACCAGTAGTAATGTAATGCACCAATGGTAATGCACATATTTTTGATCTAGTTATTTTCTTGAATGCAAAGAAAGACTTGTAGCTAGAAATCAAATCTGTTGCTAAATGGTGTGTGGTGAATGTAGAAGGGGAAGTTAACTTTAAAGTTGAATGTACTTGACAAATAACTAACACAATAACGACCTGACCTTTAGACACGAAACAAAATATGTAGAATTCATAACGAATCAATTAAGATTAAATACCGAGTCTTGATACGGCAATATTGAATCACTCGCTTGTCCATTCAATTATTCCTATCTGACCGTCGACTAAAAAGAAGCGGAAGATATTTCTTCAGCCTCGTAAAAGTACACATTGTTTCCAGTTCGCAACGGTCGGCAGCGATATCGAAAGGTCTCTGGGTCTGCGGTCGGCTTCCCGTTGCCTGAGGTGCCGCGTTGTGATTGGTTGTGTCTACTGGGGCGCACAATTCGAGGAGAGCGGTGCCATTTCGCGGTGGATGTTTGCGGTTGGGAGGGGCAGCGGCGAGAGAAAGTTGAGCGATTGTCTGAGAAAGGGTAGGCGGAGAAATTAAGAAGCCGAACTGGATCAACACTTCATGTAGTTGCGGTGCGGCAATAGAAATTCTGTAGACAGGGATCCTTTGTTGACGTCACAAATGGGGTGGAATTTCAGTCAATTGACAAGTGTTGAATAGACGCAGTAGGTATGGTGGGTGTGGAGGGTTATAAAAGAGAATGCGAAAACAGTGGAAAATTTTGGAATAGGATAGACAGAATGGAAAGGTAGCGATTGTGTACTGTCATTTGGAAATTGGCCTTGAGTAGATGATAAAGCAGGAAGGGGAGCTCCAAGACAACTGAAGTATGGTGATGCGTAATAGCTGAATGAATTTTTGGATAGTAAATCTGAAAGAAAGGTGGTGATGCGGAGAGTGCACTGACAAAACGGAGGAAGGATCGATGGACATTAGAGTGGAGATAATAGTAGTGGTGTTCGATAATGATATCGGGCAAAGAGAAAACTCGGTGATTCAAAAGATAGCAACTGATACGCATGCGTTAGAAAAGGGTGAGAAGAAGGACGTGAAGGGAGAAGGTTGAAGTTGAGAAGAAAGTGAAGGCTCGAAAGAAAAGAGATGATAGGAAAATAGAATATCCTAGTTGGTCACGAAAAAATTCGCAGCTTGAAATTCGTTATTTGAACAGTACTAAGCCAAATACTGTGCGTGAGTAAACATTTTAATACTGCTAGGCCTTGAGATTAAATTGCATTGAATGTCAAATAGCAATTTAATTTTTCGTAGTTTTCGGTATTCTGCCCGTTTCTGGTCACCATTGCTATGGAGTGCAGGTTCAAAAGACCGAATGCATTAAAAATATAATTGAACGTGCAGAAAGGTCTTATTATAGAGTACGTCAAAACTAGAGTATGAAATTACAAAATATATACATTAATAAATAAAACAATAAGAATATGTAATAAATATGCAAAATAAGACATAATATGTAAGATCAAAGGTAATTAAAAGCATTTAGTACACCAACTATAATGCACAAATACCATTATAAAATATTTTGTTTTAAAATTGTTCAGAATTTGAAACCGCATTAATAAATTGGTTTTAAATCAATTTTAAAAATAAAACTTGTTTGATTTACTGGGATTTACTTGATTTACATTAAGTTGTTTTTGAAAAGTAACTTTTTATCTTTGGCAGCAATAATATCATTGTCACCATTGAAAGTACAAAGGTGGGAACTCAATCACCAGCAGAAAATCATCTTCAAAATGCTACACTTCTGTAACGACAATATTTCTCGGAACGTGGGATATCAGTTCAAAGACACGTCACTAATATTTGTCACACCTGAAGGGAATATTCTCCTGGCGCTATTATCCACCCGTAGTAGCGCTGAACACGGTTAGAATTTCTTAGCAGCGGTTGCCTCAGCGGCCGGGAACAGGGAGTTTAGACTGATTTTTATAAGAAAGGTCCGTTTGACAGCTAGTGCTGGTAACATAACTGAAGGTTCAGTGTTTGTTGTGTCATTGAACCTGTCAGACTCTCCTTCCTCCATTCGTTCGTTTGCAGTTGGCTAACTTTAAATGGATTCGACGCTTCCTTTTTGTGGTGGCCCCGTCCGACGAAAATTTAGTGCGACGCGAGCAATAATTGAAATTAGGAAGTGCAGTGGTGCAGTATGTGATGTTCAGTAAAAATTCTTTTTTTTTTTTTTAGAAAAAATTACATTGAATTTACTTTTTTGTGAGAAGTATTATGTTTATTTTAAAACAGTCTTAAATGTGAGATGCGTACTGATGCTCGTGTTTCCTGCTCCTGTGCGGTAAGGTGGCGAGCTGTGATCGAGAGCGTTCCATGGTTCCGTGCTTTGCGTTTTATCAATTTATTTTTTTATATAATAACACGGTTGTGAACCATGAGAAGCGGTGATGTCTCAACGGGAGCCATAAACACTTTACGAATAGGCTTGGCTGAACAGCTGTCGTGGTGGAGGTATACTTTTCTGAATTACCTGTGATGTTCACTTGTTTAGCGAACAGTCATTTTGGTTAATTCTTAAGCGGTACTTTCTATAGTTTCGGGGGCGTTGGCGGGGGCGTTGGCGGGGCGTTGGCGGGGGCGTTGGCGGGGGCGTTGGCGGGGGCGTTGGCGGGGGCGTTGGCGGGGGCGTTGGCGGGGGCGTTGGCGGGGGCGTTGACGGGGGCGTTGGCGGGGGCGTTGGCGGGGGCGTTGGCGCGGGCGTTGGCGGGGGCGTTGGCGGGGGCGTTGGCGGAGGCGTTGGCGGGGGCGTTGACGGGGGCGTTGGCGCGGGCGTTGGCGGGGGCGTTGGCGGGGGCGTTGGCGCGGGCGTTGGCGGGGGCGTTGGCGCGGGCGTTGGCGGGGGCGTTGGCGCGGGCGCTGGCGGAGGCGTTGGTGGGGGCGTTGGCGGGGCGTTGGCGGGGGCGTTGGCGGGGGCGTTGGCGGGGGCGTCGGCGCGGGCGTTGGCGGGGGCGTTGGCGGGCGCGTTGGCGCGAGCGTTGGCGGGGGCGTTGGCGGGGGCGTTGGCGGGGGCGTTGGCGGGGGCGTTGGCGGGGGCGTTGGCGGGGGCGTTGGCGGGGGCGTTGGCGGGGGCGTTGGCGCGGGCGTTGGCGGGGGCGTTGGCGGGGGCGTTGGCGCGGGCGTTGGCGGGGGCGTTGGCGCGGGCGTTGGCGGGGGCGTTGGCGGGGGCGTTGGCGCGGGCGTTGGCGCGGGCGCTGGCGCGGGCGCTGGCGGGGGCGTTGGCGGGGGCGTTGGCGCGGGCGCTGGCGGGGGCGTTGGCGGGGGCGTTGGCGGGGGCGTTGGCGGGGGCGTTGGCGGGGGCGTTGGCGGGGGCGTTGGCGCGGGCGTTGGCGGGGGCGTTGGCGGGGGCGTTGGCGCGGGCGTTGGCGGGGGCGTTGGCGCGGGCGTTGGCGGGGGCGTTGGCGCGGGCGTTGGCGGGGGCGTTGGCGGGGGCGTTGGCGCGGGCGTTGGCGCGGGCGCTGGCGCGGGCGCTGGCGGGGGCGTTGGCGGGGGCGCTGGCGGGGGCGTTGGCGGGGGCGTTGGCGGGGGCGTTGGCGCGGGCGTTGGCGGGGGCGTTGGCGGGGGCGTTGGCGCGGGCGTTGGCGGGGGCGTTGGCGCGGGCGTTGGCGGGGGCGTTGGCGGGGGCGTTGGCGCGGGCGTTGGCGCGGGCGCTGGCGCGGGCGCTGGCGGGGGGCGTTGGCGGGGGCGTTGGCGCGGGCGCTGGCGGGGGCGTTGGCGGGGACGGGGCGGAAGCGGGGGCGGGACCGCCCGGGAGCCGGCGCGGCGGGGCGCCCGGGGCGTGGCCGGGGGCCAGCGTCGCCCATGGCCTTATTACGGGGCCGTCGCGTCGCGCCCGGCGCCGCGCCATTGTGTCCGCCGGATATCGCGACATCTGGCGGCGCGGCGGCGGCAGCGGTATGATGAGTTACCGCGCCGAAGCTATCGGGCGCGGTTATCGGCGCCGCGCCGCGTCTCCGCCCGCGCCGCCGCCAGCGCCTCCGCCGGCGCCGCAGAGCGGCAGCGGCCACCGGCCAGCCATCCCCCCCCCGAGGCCTCCGGCGCAGCCTCCTGAGCCCCGCCTACGCTCTTAGCGGCGGAAAAAGCTCAGTGCAACGACTGTTGTCGCTGTAGTGTCTAGCCCAGAGCTGTCCTACTTGGAAGGGCTTGTGGACCGCGTATCTAATTCTAGTTAAATTGCGGGCCGCATCGTAATTTAAGATGGTTTTTACCCTAACTACTGAGATTTTACTGAAAGAAATGTATATTATATACGACTTGTATTCAAAATACTTAATGATAAATATACACACAACAAGAAAATTAATACATTACATATAAGTAAGATGAATTGTGCAATTGTATTGTATTTAGTTGTTACATTCAAATTTTTCAAGCAGTCGCGGGCCGCAGAAAAAGATCCGGCGGGCCGCATGCGGCCGCGGCCGCCAGTTGGAGAGCCCTGCTCCAGCCGGAAGGCCCTGGGGTTGTAGTCCTGGCCCTGGAGGATTTTCGGCGCAGGCTCTGCAGCAATGTCGCTTTCAACCTTTGTCTGGAGGAGAATTTTGGCGACCAACTGGTCTGATCGGTAGTTTTTCGATTAATACCAGGCGAATTCTGGATCAATTCTGGACCCTAACAAATGAGCCACGGACCGCGTGCGATGCTCCCTTCCTCATCCGTGCCCCTTCTCTTCCCTTACACACGCACACACACACACACACACACACACACACACACACACGCTCTGCATTACTTGTCGGGAGGTCTGTCGGAAGCTTCGAGCTTATCTCTGAGAAGGCGCCCCGCGGGGAATATACCTGGAGGAGGCAGCATGTAGGTCGGCGTCGGATCTCCGTACCGAAACTGTCCACCTCGGGAGAAACACTGTCACTTCCCGCATGACACTTACGGGACTATCGAGAAAAGTAGTTGACGTTCTCGGAAACACGAAATACCCACTTGGGTTTACAAATTCAATGTGTAGACTCCGTGCCAATCGGAGTGGCTCACTTGAAATATTCAGGCTTTCATTGCCGCTACGCGCACTTTCCGATTCATTTCGGTCTAGTGTGGGCTGCGCCATGTGCCACCTTCCCGCTATTCCGTTAGCGCGCTCACACGCAACACTAACCGTGCTGGCTATTCACATCCGTGATGTGTGTATATAAACAAAATGTGCGTATAAATAATAATGTAAGTATGCGTTCAATGGTTGCATTTGAATTAGCATTCCGTCCTCCTCGTCCTTCTAAACCCGCAATGTGAACAACCGTCCTGGTCACTCAACATGCTCTCCGAGGCAAGATCCTGCCGACAGATAAGCTGATAGCGGCTGCGCGGGGTGTGAGTAACGGCCGTAGGGTCAGCAGCGGGCAGCAATTTCCGCAGTTCCACAGGCGGTAAGGTCATGAAAGGTATGGAATACTAATTGTAGAAACATCACTGCTAGAAATGCTTAATATCACTTAAAAATTTGTACCTATGGGTTTTGAAAGGTGCTGCAGAAGCTGGTAAAATTTCGTGTCGATCTGAGCATCCAGCACGGTGAGTGTTCCGTGACAGAAATGACTCCTTCCTGTAAAAAGAAATTTCACGGCGCAGCGCGAAGCCTAGGTCTTTTATTTGCACGTCGTGACGTCGATTGCCTGCCATCAGTAATTAATTGTGTTACAGTCTTTCCGGTTCAATGCAATGTACTGCACTATTCTTCAGAAGGAAGTGTAATTGAGAAATGGTGGTGAATGTATTTGGCATTTTAAGTTCGGAATAATTCGACTTTTGCCAGCTAGAGTTGTTTCCAGACGTTGACATTTTTATTCGTGATCCACGCCTGCGGAGTGGGGAGACATGTGGTGAACAACTGTGTGTACTAATTCCCTTTACTGCATCTGGCATAATTGGCCTGACTGATATTTTATTTCGTCACACAGCTACAGAAACTGAGGCGATTGTATTAGATAGTTACTGCTCTATTTTAAACCCGACGGGGAATCGAACCTGGGATTGCACCGTCTGGGCAAACTAGCACGCTGTCCATGAGCCCCTCGTGGGGCTACAATGTGGTTCACTATCAATTTAAATTTTGCAGTTCCTTAATGTTATAGATATTAAAACGCTGTCTCCGTTGCAATCGTTGCATTTGTAATGTTCAGTATACTGAATAGTTCAATGCAAATGTGTCTTTGTAATGGGTTTGCGAGTCATAATAAACCAAAATTAAACGAAGTACAGTGCAAAAGTGCAAAATATTTCACGGATAATTTTTAATTTCCAAGTAAAGAAGGTGCTGATAGGTTTACTGCTTAAAACAGATTTATTTTTCATTAAAATAAATCACATCAAAAAATCAGTTTATTATGTACCTGCCTTTGAGTGAGACTACACAAAAAATGTAACACTGTTTCGCTAGAGAATTGAAAATTGTTTTATTTACAATGAAACGGTCCCATCTATTTATGAGAACGGCATATTTAGTGTCATTCCTCAAATAAAAAGTGAGACAAAAATTATTGATATTTTACCCATTTTGTATTTAATGCTTGACGAAGGAAACATAATAAATAAAAGAGTTCTGAATCACGGTAAAATATAGATAATTCCAAGATTCTAAGGGTTGTGAAGTACTTGAAAAATGGCAACTTAAAAGTCAAAAATACAAATCTTACTAACTTGTTTATACTAAAAAGAATAATTTAATCAATACTTAAATTAAATACACATATATGACTCGAGTAATGCGTGTGTTATCATACTGGTCCATTCTTGCATTAGAGAAAGGTCATGTTGCATGTAACAGAAGTCCTTGTTTGTCAAGAACAATGTAAATAGATCGTTGATACGGCATTAACAACGACAGACGGTAGCATGTATAACTAGCATCGTGATCTCATTATACAACATAAGGTCGAAGACCTCAAGAAATGGAATGACGTCTATCTTGAATTTCCATTTCCGCTACCTTGCCTCAGCCACCGGCTAAAGATGAAAAGAAATTAATGAAGAAATGCTTTCATGATAAACTACAGTAGAACAGACGGAAAATAGTGGGCCTATATTTTACAACACAAGAAGAATGAATAATGCCGGCTATGGTTTTATTATTAAAAAGGCAGAAATGTTTTAGAACTTATTTCCTTTTCATTATAACCATATTTTCTTTTAAACAAATATACAATTTTGAAAGATTTTTATGAAGGACATTTTATGTGGTCATGCCTTGTTATGATGAACATGTATGGAATGGCTGCTTAGAGATGTCGAGAACAGAAATTATACTCAATTTATTTATTTTTTGGTAATTCACATTAGCATAACATAATTTTTTATTGCATTTTTTTCTTAATAAAACATAATATTAAAATAACTTCTTTTAATAAAGAAATCAATAATAACTTAATCCACAGTAAATAATATAATATTGAGAAATATGTTACATATGATACGATAAGCATGTTTTAAGTCAACCCATCGAAACCGAAATCAAACACTCTGAACCAAAGAACACCCACCCCAAACCAATATACCTACACCAAGGGTACGAGTGTAATAATCTAGAAAAATATTTTTGAAAAGATGACCAATAGATTTGTTCTTTTCTTCCCTTTGTATGATGGAAATTAGAGAATCCCCAAGAACTACCGAAAACATGCACTGCCTGCCACAAATTTCATATCGAGAGTCGAAAGATTTCAAGCCGAGTACTCACAGTTGAATATTACGTACTGCGCTGTCTGTGTGGTATGTAACGGGTTGCTTCTGGGAAACGATATGATAAACGATATATGCTTACAGAAACGAGCAGTGGAGGGAACACTGCAGGACAACAACTGGTCTTTGACGGTTGAAATAAATCCTTCTAAATAATCCACCTGCGAACTTCTTAGTTTCACCATTCATTTTCAGCTGCCGACGCCGGGATTTGAACCTCAGGACTCCGTAGGAAACGCTTGAACTGTCTACAAAGCACCGGGTCGCCCTGGACAGTGCATGTAAGAGTGTGGTCTTCGCAGCCGAGAAGTGACACACGTCAGGCGTCGCTTGTTTATTCGATGGGCACGCCGCCATGGCCGTCCGCCCCGCGGGCGCCTCTGCCGCCTCCTCTGCCACCACTGTCACCACCACCACCTCCCCCGTCACCGCCTCCTCCTCCTCCTCCGCCCCCACCGCAGCCACAACCGTCCATCACCTCTCTCGCCGCCATCATCATAACCGCCGCCGCCCACATCACCGGTTCCCCCGCCACCACCAGCGTCACCATCGCCTTTCCCTCCACCACTCCCGCTTCCCCTACTACCACCGACACCTTCTCCTCATCCGCCCCATCCCCTAGCCTACCCCGCCCCTCTCCCTCCAACACCCCCACAACCACCACCGCTACCGTCGCTGCCACCGCGCCGCCATCACCGCCGCTGCACCCTCGCCGCTGCCGCCCCCCCCCCGCTATCGCTATCGCCACCGGTCCCAAACGAGCGGCGTCGGCGCGCTCAAAGAGTGGCGACCCGCGTGGCGTGGCGTGGTGCAGCGTGGCGTGGCGAGGAGCGGCGTGGCGCGGGGCGACGCCGGGGCCTGGCCCGGGCATCGCTCAGCGCGACCCTCGGAGACAAAAAGAAATGAATATTGCTCCTCGGGAGATAAATTACGCGCGGGACGCGCGGCGAGGCGAGGCGAGGCGAGGCGAGGCGAGGCGGGGAGCGGGAGCGGGGTGGCACAGGCACCGACTGTGAGAATCACCCGGGGTTGCCACCACAAAAATGGGGTGGTTACGTTTCCAGGCCACAGTAGAGAACGCAACGCGAAAGAATAGCATATTCTTCAACGAGCGTAGAATAATATCCATTTTAAATTAAATTAAATGATCACAGGTGTAGTCATTGCTAACAATGTTATTTATTTCAAGAGCAGCTTTCGATGGCTTAGCCATCATCATCAGTTTTCTCGTACAAGAAAATAGCAAACAATTAATTAAACAATTAAAACAAGAGATTAAAATAAAAACAAGAAATTAACATTACGAATGGCAGATTACTAATAATTTTAAAACAGAATTAACATTTTGTGAAATGAAAACAAAGGGAAAGAAATAGGGGGTGTTAAAACATTTTTACCCCTATTTATAACTAAACCCTATAACACCCCCTATTTCTTTCCCTTTGTTTTCATTTGACAAAATGTTAATCCCTTGTTTTTATTTTAATCTCATGTTTTAATTGTTTAATTAATTGTTTGCTATTTCTTGTACGAGAAAACTGATGATGATGGCTAAGCCATTTTATATGAGTATAAGACTATACTTTCTATACGACTTTGAAATTGATATTTTAAAAATACCAAATGGACGACTTAACCTTACAGAACGGCTACAGAACACTCAATGATCTCTGACCCTAACAAACACCAACTCGCATACTGTTTCGAGGTTCACCTGTCTTACGACAGTTGCGACCTGCCGCTGCGAGAAGCCTCTGTGGTGTATAATGAACCCAAACGAATGTGATTGGTCGCCAGACGTGCGAGAATAACATTCTGGCACGTCTTGTAGAATAGGCGTCATTACTGCACCCGGAAACGTGTAGAAATGTGTACATTCTGCAGTAGCCGTAGAGAAACATTATTCTACTTCTGAAGTCGTAATATTAGGCGATAAATTAAACCGACATGTATAGAATAATGTGTTGTTAAAACGGACAGTGTTGGTTCACACTGGGAACACAATTGTAGTATTAATTCACATTGAAGTATTATTTTTTAAAGTGTGGTTTTATGCTAGGCTTTTTAAAGTATGGTTTTAAACTAGGTAAGGTTATAGATAGATAGATATAAGGTTTATTCTACAATTAGGCTGATATTGCCCGGTGGCAGAATACAGAAACATAAAAGTACATTTACAATTACAAAATACAATTAACAATAAAAACAATATATAAAAAATCAATATAAAACAAACAAATTATCTTCGTCATTACCTAGAACATGCAAATGCATTTACATACATATGCAACAAATGAAACTACATATATACTAACATTTAACCAAAATAAACGTACTTACATATTACACCAACATTCATACATACAAACATACACGCTTACATACATATCATACAAAGACATAGGAACACTCGCATACACACCATCCTCCACGTATTTACTCACAATCATATTCAGACAAATATGGATAAACATTTTTATCTAAAACATAATAATATACAATACTTATAATAATTTTTACATTTCTAACACGTAAAACACTAGTTAACATAAATCAATAAATACCAACTTTTGTCAGAATAGCCTATAAAGGACGCTTTAGATTAGCGAAATAAACAACGAAATGAAATCATGTCACTGCACTTCACTTCATGTCACTGCATCTCATAAAACTTTACCTACGTACTAATAGCTCAATACTTTTTAGTTGACTACCCATAATCGCACCTTTCACTTCACTTCACTTCATTATCATGACATTAACGTGCTATATGCTTTGCTTTTATTTGTGTGGATGATTTCTAACAGCCGCATAAACAAAACATACTTTAGAAACTTATTAAAAACGAAATTGAAATAAACTGAAACCATTAGAGGTTCATATCTTTACGAACTATTTAGTAATCAGTAAATATATTCATTTCTTTGAAGCATATGCTTACAATAATGGCCGAATATTTTATCAAAATAATTTCAAAATAGTATCCCATGATTTTCTACAAATGCACGTCTTAGTTTTGCAAACTTCGAACGCATTTTACGAATTTCTTCCGTTCTCACGGTCTACAAGGGTTGTTCAAGGCGTTGATTTCGGTTTCGACTTTACATATTGAGACAATGCTCAATGTGTAGCATTTGCAATGGACCATAATATTGCTGTAGAGCCCTCTTTATTGACAAACCTCTCAGAAGTCTGTGGAAACGCCTCCAACAAAAGCCGCTCGTCCTGCGAGCGAACGGAAGGCCACGGAGAAGCCAGCAGAGGGCAACATGGCGCCCGAAAAGGGGGCCAGAGACGGCACACGAGAGAACGCGGGGCGACCGCCCGTGGGCGATATCTTCCTAAGGGCTTCTAAAAGAATCCTCGCCATAAAGCCGCCTCGGAGACAACGACGGCGGCGGCGCGGCGAGCGACCGCGAGTAAAGCGCGTGATGGACGTCCGCGGCCGAGCGGGTGGATGGGGGGAGAACGGGCGGGTGGGGGGGGTTGTGGGGGTGCGAGCGGGCGGGCTCCGAGGGCGGGTGAGCGAAGGGCGCGAGGGCAAAAGGGCGAGATCTGAGCCCTCTGCACCCTCCGTCTCACCTATTCTCAGCTCCATGCTTCTTCTCACAGACTGAACCCTGCGGCACACCATATGGCAAAGAGGAATTTTTTTTCAGCAACTGGAAATTCGAAAACTGAAATCGATTTGATCATTCGTCATGTGATTTAGTTGGACTATTTGTATACTAAACATTTATAACGGATGTAAAATTTGATTCATATATCCAAGTTTTTGAAAAAAGTATATTTTATTTTCCATACTTTTTAATGCGTAGAAGACAGGCGTTAAAAATGAAGCCACCAGGAATCCTTGGACATTTTCATAATCTTATTAAGGGTTTTATCACCGATTGAAAATTTATTATTAAAATAAATCCTTCATTTTTCTACACAGGCTACTGCCGGAATTTTAAGAGGGGATCTGTATTCCCACGTACTTTAATATCTTGGTACTAAATAACTCTCCCGAATTTCTTAACGTGGTCTCTTTGCTGACCTTACGGTAATGTAAACAGCAAGAACAGATATTAAACAAACGTAAAGATGATCCAGAATTTTCTTAATGAGCTAATTTAATGGGCTTAAAACGTTGAGAATCGCATTAAATAGGCAACAAGGCTCTAAAAAATTTTCATAATTCTATGACCGTAGAATCATTCTTACCTCAAAATTTATAGCCAAAAAGTACCTTGAAAAATCAAGTATTGATACGTTAAGTATAACAAGGGTATTGATAGATACAAAACTTTTTTGTAAAACTTGTGACCTCAATAAATTGCAAGCCGTAATAGCAATCAATAAATCCTAAGCCAAAATCTTAAAATTTTATTACTCATAAACCAACACTCAATTTTTAAATATTGTAATTGTTTCCTATTATGTTTTCTCGTTAGTAAATTCAACCAAAATGTTTTGAAATTTATTCATTATTCATATAATGGAAATGAGCAGCTCATTATAAACCAAATCTAAAACAAATATTTGGCAAAAATTCGTATTTTTTGTAAAGACTTTCACTCACTTTTTGAAGTGGTGCAGTGGCCGGGGTATCGACCCCAGAGCCACAACAAAAGCGAAATGACTAAATCGACATTTCAGACGCACGAGATGCAATGATAAGCGTGAGTGTCACGTCAATGAAGAGAGTCAACGAAACATCATGAGCAAGAGTTGCAGTGAGTAAGGCGCTCACGTTCAAAGGCCAGTTCACAACTTACAACCTGTGAAATGTTGGTGCACACTTTGTCCTTCCCAGCATCGTTGGGGAAGGTGAGCCGATGTGTGGTCGTGAGTGTAGACGGCCATTGTAAGCAGTTATCCAGGATTGGGGAGTGGGTAGGTGGATGGATGGATGGGGAAGTGGGTTGGTAGGTGGATGGCGGAGTGGTTAGGTGGGTGATTGTGTGGGTAGGTGGGCAATTGTGTGGGTAGGTGGGCAGATGTTTAAGCGCAGGATGGACGAATGAACGGGTGGATGAGCGGATGGACGAGCTAGTGAGCGGGTGTGTGAGCGAGCAATTGCGTTGTTGGGTGAATAAGCGAGTGAATTGTTTGGGTGGGCAGGTGAGCGGCTAGGTGTGCTGTTGAGTATGCGAACGGATGAGCGAGTGAGCGTGTGGGCGAGAGGGTAGGAGGGAGGGTGGGGAGACGAGAGGGTAGGAGGTGGGAGAGCGAGCATTTGAGCGGCTGCGTATGTGTGCCTGTGGGCGGACGAGCTTTCTTGAGTGCGGGCGGCGAGGGATAGGGCAAGGACGAGGGCGGTGGGCAGGGTGCGGATGGGCAGATGAACGAGTAAGTGGGTGAAGTCAGTAGAGAGGGTGGGCGAGAGGGGTGGCTGGGCGGTTGAGCTGGTGAATAAGAGAGGCGGGTGTGCGGGCGTGTGGGTGTGCGAGCCGCTGGGCGGGTGAGCGTGTGGGTGAGCCTGTGGGTGAGCATGTAATTGGTTGGACAAGTGAGAGGGAGGTGCGTGGGTGGGTGGGCGGGCGGGCGGGCGGGCGGCGCCCATGCCGCTCGTGAGCGGCGCCGTGGCCGCGGGGCGAGGTCGGGCGCAGAGTCACGGCCGGGGAATTCCCAGCGCGAGGCGCACGGCCCCAGCGCCCGCCAGCCGCTGCGGCGCCCGGCCCTGCGCCAGCGCAATGGCGCCTCACGCCGAGAAGACGAAACAGCACTCACGTCCAAAAGTGCATTTTAGTAAGGCAGTTGCCATTCCATCATTGGTAGATCGCAGAACAATATAACTGAGACTAGTTAAGAGACAAATATATGCATGTATGAGAGTTGAAATTGTTTTAACATGATTGATACTAGGCACGAAAAACTAGGTAGTGATAAATTAAAATCTTTACCCAGAATGTGTGATAATGGAACAAGATGATAGGAAAAATGGAAATGCGGAATAATTGGGCCCGAGACAGTCGGGTTGAAACTTTAACATATGATCCTAAAAAACAATTAAAGAAGGACATTCAGAAGACATCGGCGTAGCGAGCGCAATTTGTCTTTTAGACTTGAAATGAAGTTTGTCACCGTTGCTAGGCTTAGGTTATCCACAGCCGCAGAAGTATGTGGCTGGCCACGGGCATATTTTTTACGAATAAAATAAATTATAAATTCTCTTCAAATTGTTTACCTGGTACTTGTCTGATGAAGTCGCGCCGGAATATTTTGTGTTAAATTGTTTCTACTGTTTAACACTTTATTCCAATTTTAGTCTATTTTAATAACACATTAAAATAAGTGCTGCCAACTTTCTCACATATCGTCTAAAGGAAAAGTTTGAGAGCGCATGCATTATTATTATTTCATTAAAACATTTAATATATGAAACAATATTAAAAATTGTGAATTTATATTTAAATCAGTAATATGGGTAAAATCTTTCCAAATATTACAATCGGATATTTACTTTACAATAAAAATTGGAATGCCTTCCTTTTACACTGAGCTATATCACCAATTACAAACTTTTATTAACCACACCAATTATTAACCACACAATTTAATTACTTCCCCAATCGGTTGAGGTGTCTCTGGGAATCAACTGGTGTTACTGCTGTGTCTCTGACCGAGAGGTCCTAGGATTTTGGTAACGACGGATTTTTGACACTAGGTAGACAGCTAGGTTGAATTTATTGATGTCTGGAGGATAATTCTATACTCCGCTTGATATTTTTGTGTTCTTTCTGCGATCAACAGGCGAATATCAATGACTTATCCTAACAAACGGGCTATGGACCGCGCACCATCTTAGCTCCCTCTAGTTTGTCGTATTCCCATCCCTTACGTACCCTCACTCGCATTAAATGCACTACACTACCACACATGTGGGGAGATCATTTCGAAACTAAGAGCTTGTCCAGGCTGAGGTAGTGCCCCACTGGTGGGAAATACCTGGACTGGAAAATCTTGCAAGTCGACGTGAAGGACAGCGCCGGAATTCACTATCCAGCGAGTAATAACACTGCTACCAACTGTGATAAAAACCTGTGCCACGCTTTCGGAACTGATGCTATAGAAGAGTGTTGTCAAGGTCGATACCACGAGCGGGAGTCCTGTGGCACGAGAGCCACGACGAAATCGCCCCTCCACGCAGTTCATTACCCCGCTACCAGACGCAACGCCATTCCCATTGTAAAACGGCGGGGTTACAGTTAATAGTTTCCTTTCCCGACGCTACTTGCGCATAGAAGCTCATGGTATGCTACGGTGCCACCAGTAGAAGACCTTGACACCACTGCTTTAGAACTTGACACTCCCGGAAACACAAGATAATCATTCATTCAATTACTTCCCATTTACCCAATGCATTGCCTTTCGTAAGCGAGTATTTGTACAAAGCAACGTCCGTTTCAATTTCCCAGCGGCCTTGCGCCGCGGGGCGTCCTCGGGCCGGCTGCAGGGCAGTGGCCGCGCCGGGAGAGCCCAGCTGCGCGGTCGCCGCCGCAAGAATGCCGGGAGCCGCGCGGCCGCCGCGATCTATCAGCCTGTCATAATACGCGGCGCGCAACACGCTGTCTCCGCCGCCGCGCCGCACCGCGCCGCGCGCGCAGCGGGCGACCGCCCGGACGTCGGCCGGCGCGTCTCTGAACACGCCGCCGCGCCGCGCCGTCGCGGCCCTCGCCGCCCGCCGCTGCCCTCGCTCAGCACTCGCGCGCTCGGGCCCAGTGAGCCTGCCGCTACGCTGACTGTTTTGGGCTTCCCGCCCGCCTCGTCACTAGGCACCGTCCCTGGACTAGTAGTTACGGCTACCCTCGCTCAGCGCTCGAGCGCTCGGCCCCGTCGTTTGTGAGCCTGCCGTGAAGACGCTAACCTGTCTGTTCGGCGCTGCCCGCCCGCCTCGTCACTAGGCGCCGTTCCTGGACTTGTACTCGCGACTACCCTCCTTGAGCAGTAGAGAGCTCGGCCCCGTCGTTTGTGAGCCTGCCGTCATGACTCTACCCTGTATGTTCAGCACTTCCTGCCCACTTCGTCGCTAGACACCGTCCCTGGACTCGTACTCACGGCTACCCTCCCTGAGCAGCAGAGAGCTCGGCCCCGTCTGTGAGTGAGCCCCGTTTGTGAGCCTGCTGTCATGACGTTATCCTCTCTGCTCGGCGCTTCCCGCCCGCCTCGTCACTAGACATTCGCTCTCACGGCTACCCTCGCTCAGCGCTCGAGCGCTCGGCCACGTAGGTTGTGAGCCTGCCGTCATGAGGCTGCCCTATCTGTTCGGCGCTTTCCGCCCGCCTCGTCACTAGGCACTGTCCCTGGACTCGTACTCACGGCTACCCTCGTTGAGCTAACTGAAGCTACGGGGCTGAGCACCCGAGCGCTCGGCCCCGTAGTTTGTGAGACTGCCGGTGTGACGCTACCCTCTCTGTTCGGCGCTTTCCGCCCGCCTCATCACTACGTATCGTCCCTGGACTCGTACTCACGACTACCCTCGCTGAGCATTCGAGCGCTCAGCCCTGCAGTTTGTGAGACTTCCTGTCTGTCGCTACCCTACCTTTTCTGCTTTTCCCCACACACCTTGTCACTAGTTGCCGTTGTTGCACCGAAGCTCTTAAACACATCCGCTTTTGTTCTGTGTGAACAAGCCATCATGATGCTACTCTACCTGTCTGACTCTTCCCACAAACCTCGACACTAGATAGCGTCCTTGCACCGCAGCATTCGGGGGCAGTCATCGCAAGTCACATGCCGCCATGCCGCTCCCCATCTGGGTTACTCTTCTCAGATGTCTCGTCCCTTGCGACCTACCCTGCACCGCAGCTAATGGTCTTTACCATCTCTGTTGTCCTTGAACCAGAGCCGCTCCCCCATGTTGGCCGACTCTTCGTGGATCTCCTGTCTCTAGAGGCCGACCTTTCTCCGTAGCACTTGTATTTTGCCATCCCTGACGTTCCAGAGCATTGGTTGTGTCGTTCCCCCACCTTCCCCTCTTTTCCTATCTACCATCTGGCTAGTTAAGTACGTCCACCGCTGCTCTTGGACACTCTCGCTTCTGAACATGTCATCCAGCCCATCCCTCTCTTCTCACATACCCCGAGAGCAGTTGTTGGCACAGAACCGCAGCATTTTGACGCTGTCATTCCTAATGTTGCGACTCGTCGGTTCACGGTTCCTGCTCTTCTCACGTGCCTCATCTCTAGATGCCTCTCCTCACTACAGAGTGCGCACTTGGATGCTGCCATTCTGGGCGTTCTTGTAAATAACGCAGTGTTGCTTCGAATCTTCTCTTTATTTTTCCGCCAATGATAAAGAAAGTAGTACCGAGTGACAGTGAGATTATTAAGTGAGAGAATGGAGCTAAATAGCCACTATACTTAATTCTCGTGATTAGCATTGGTTCTACCAGATCTTTCCACCGTTACTATCTTGAATCTTGGGAATACAGAGAATACGACACACACTGCCTCCACGGTCGGTACTGTGACGTGTGTAGTATAAACTACAAGTCACAAGATGACACCCGATAATTCTGGTGGAGTATCGTCATTCGATATATCTCTATCGTAATGTTAGATATCGCGCAAATGTGTGTTCGTTTCTATCTGCCTCACGCTATGCAAAAACGCTTCATTGCAGTAACAACTAACACATAGACATTGATATTTTTCAGTTATTGCACTCTCTCCTTCTTCCACTTCGTCGAAGTTACGAGTACGCTGATAATAAGTTATGAGTCTCTAGATTATAAGTTGCAAGCCATAGTCTGGCGCATTCTTTCCACCACCAATTTCGGCATATTATATCCATTTGACAAGTGTCCTCTGAGCGGTATTATGTGTTTGAGAATAACCAATATATCCAAAAGCAGTATTTTAGAATATATAATATTCTAAAATATTCCACCTTGCTTCTAATTGTTTTCATTTGTCATTAAGTCCTGCATGCTGTCTGGGGAGGCTATCGGGTGAGAGGATATTAAATGGCAGCAGCCGTTCAGGATTCACTATACTCTATATCCAGGTACTCTAATCAATGTTAGAGTTCCTAGATACAGCGCATTCCTTTGAGTCGCTGATTCCGCCATTTTAATTCCAATTGTCACGAGAGAGCAAACTGTGTTTGTTGAGAACCACCAACCTTCCCAAACATTAATTTATTCTAAAACAGGAGGGCTGAAATGCAACAACCGAATGAGGTAATTCAGGTCATGTTCTGTAGTCACTGTAGTGCCACTAACCGGAAGGTCCTGAGGTTGGAGTTCCGACGATGGTAGGATTTTTATCACTAGCTACATACAAACTAAGTTGAATATACGTAGGTCATTCAATAATTAAAGAGACAAATTTGTCTGGAGAGAAAACAGTGGTTAGGACGAGTTTGGTAATTTTAGGACTTTGCGTTGGCATCACTAGGATGAACCCTGACCATCTGAAGGATCAACATTGTTGTGTTCATAACCTCAAAATTAAGATGAACGATGGCGAGTCCACTTGAAAATTCCACATTGATTGAAGAACATTCTTTGATTCGTTTTCAACGTGCTGAAGGTGACAAACAAGCTAATATATATTCTAGAATGATCATAATGTATGCTGAAAGTTGTAAGAACTGTGAGAATTTTTACAATTTGGTGGAACAGTTCAAAAATGGTCGAAGCTCAGTGACTGACAAACATCGTTCTCGCCACATCAGCAAGAAAAGTCATGTTGACTGAAATTGGGGACGCTGTAGGTGCGTTTTTTGTGATTATCATGAAGAACAGTCTTTAGTAAACAGCCAATATTGTTTAGATATGTTTTTGAAGAAGGTGAAGCCAGTCATGAGAGAGAAAAGTCATGGATCTCAGAGGAGAGATGTGATTCTCCAGCAAAACAACGCACGTCCTCACACTCCACAACAAACCCGTGAAACCATTGACAAAATGGGTTGGGAGGTACTGCCTCATCCCCCTTACAGCCTCAATTTAGCACCATGTGATTTCCATTTGTTTGGCCCACTGAAGGAGGCATTACGTTGGGAGAAGTCCCAAGATAACGAGGTTGTCAAAAAAATTTGTGGGAAATTGGTTCAAACACCAAGATAAAAAGTACTTTGCAGCCGTCATACAAAAGCTGGTAGCCCTTTGTAACAAGTGCATAAATGTTGGTGAGAAATATATTAAAAAGTAGGAGAACTCCTGTTTTGTAAAAATAAACATTTATTTCTCCAGACCAATTTGTCTCTTTAATTATTGAATGTCCCTCGTATCTGCTGTGTAGAAATGAATTCTAGCGGCCGGCTGCTCTAATCTGTAGTTTTTCTTAGTTTCCCCGATCAAAACTACGCGAATGACGGGGCAGTACTCTAGCAAACAGGCTATGAATCGCACATAATCTTTCCTCCTTTTTCCTTGCCCTACCTTCAACACTTTTTCATTTGCACGTACACTATCACACATGTCGGAAACTTAGAGCTTGTCACGGTGGGACGGTGTCCTGCAGATGGGATGTCCTGTACCTGGGTAAAACCCCGCAAGCAGACGAGTAAGTCACAGCCGGATATCGCCATCCAGCAGAGAAAGAACACCACCACTTCCAGTGATAAAACATGGACTACAAGTACGGGGCTAATGACCACAGGAAGTGACGAGCCCGGAAAATCGAAATAGTCAATTAATCGAATGCAAGAATTCGGTCCAGACTTCTCGCGGTGACTCATGGCAGTTGCGGCGACTCACTAAACTAGAGCCAGCTAGCCCGAGCGCCTGCCCATGGAACTCAATTGATGAGCATCGGTCCACACAGTACAGTACAGAAAAGCACTGGCCCATGGCACGCCTTTAGCAGCTGATATTCCACATTGCCTTCTGGTGATAACATTTCTGCTCATCTCCCTAGCCCGCCGGGGGGGGGGGCTATCGCGCGAGAGGACACCAAAAGTCAGCGGCCGTTCAGATTGAATTGAATTGAAGCCTTACCTTACCTTACGAGGCGAGACTCAGGGCATGAGGCCTGCTCTTCCGTCTGACCACGCAAATTTCGCTACGCGCCTTTCTCCAACAAGCGGAGAAAGAAGGTACAACTTGAGCGACGAAAAAGGAAATTTTAATTTAGCTCAGAGGCTTCATTTAGACTTGACGATCTTTAACATGCAGTAAATCTACAAATATGAGACAGGCGGGTTTACTTCCTCTCCGAAGGAAGGCGAACGAAGGATGTTTTCGCCCTTAAAAATCCATAGCTTCGATCGGGTTATAACCCGTGAACATGTGTGTACCAGTTCTTCACGCTAACCGCTACACCATCGATGCCGCAAATGCATATTCCGCATCCGGCATGTAGGGAGTAGCAGAACTACATGTAGAGTGTAGCCTCCAGCCGAGGTTAGAGTCCCTAGATACAGAGAATAGCGCATTCCATTGTTCCACCGATCCTGCCATTTTATATCCACTTGCCAGGAGAATTAGAACTGTGAGATATTCTGTGTGTTGATAACCATGAATCTATCCCAAATCAATATTAATAATCTTAAACATCTCCCCTACATCACCAATTGGTATCATTTCCATTCAACTTCTGCTTTCTGCTTGATAAGGCTATCGTGTGGAAGGATATTAACTGGCGGCCGTTGCGCTACTCTCTGTATCTACGGACTCTAGTCGAGGTGAGCTGGGAGCGCGCTCCCGCGGCCGCAGGCGGGCGCCCGACAGATCGGCCCTTGTTCCTCGCCGCGCCGCGCCGCGCCGCACCGGGTCCCCGCCGCGCCAAGGCCCAGCATCTGGCGGCGGCCCCCGCACCCGGGCGGCGCCGCCCGGCCGGTCGTTGAGATGCTAATGTGTGCGCTGTATATTACACGGCTGAGTACGTGGTGACACGCGAGGCGGATGAAACGCTTCTGCTGCTGGGACAGGGGGTTTATTACGGCGACGTTAAGTGCGGTAAACAGCAGAAGCCGGGGCGTTCAGAGGGCTGTGTTTCGCGTGATCGGTGATGTTGGGTAGCAACGCCTCCACAAAGTTCTGGGGTTGAAAGGCGACGTGGAAACCATGCTGTGCTGACAGAAATTGGTGTCACAAAAAATGAGTTAATATTTTATGTTATCATCTTCCTGGAAGTGAGAAAATGAGTGTTATATTTGGGTCGTTTTAAGTGTTTTCGTACATCAGATTTATGATTTAATGGATGTACTCTAACAAAGTAATGTCTTTTCAAAGACTATATAATACATCCATTAATTTGGGTTCAGAAAGCATTTTCACTTTTATACAAAGATTTTGTTTTACTTTAATTTACCCCAGGATTCTTAGTGAGGTGGGAGTTTAAAATCGTTGAGACCAATATATTTGGATCTACGCGCGTGCCGCACCCCTACTTGATTTTTGGGCCAATCTTACAAGTAACTACGTGTTATATTCTGATTCAAACACAGTGATACTTTAACCCTTAACTGGTGACGCACGGTCTCTGATGACGTGCGACCGCTGAGGAAAAGTAAACGCGTAGCCCTCCTTTCTGGTACGTCGCAAGAAGATTTTATTTACAGGACCTTCCTAAGTCTCTCTAAACTACACTCACATGCAGGACAGAGGATAAAGTAGCAGCCGTTCGCCTTTGAGGGCCAGTTGAAGTTTCGGAGCGGTCTTGCAGATCTCACATCAGCAGTAGTGGGACTTTTCTTCCCACAGTGAATTTCAATTGCAAATTTTTTATTAATGGATAATTTTCGAATAACTAATAGTGAAGAAACAGGATGGAACAAATTATAGCCAAGAATTTACAAGGCGAGTAATAAATAATTATATTATTTTCATTTTACTTATTAACATTTTTTGTTTTCTCGTTTATTATAGTACAATTAACGTGAAAAAATGTCAACATAAAATGGAAAACCGAAAATAATCTGACTAAAACTTGTGGGGTCTCATAGACAACACCTCACCGGTAAGAGAAGTTTGAAAGCACGTCACCAGTTTTCCATTACGGTCACGAGCTGAACGGAGAGGAGGACATTGTCTTGCAATTGAGAGCTTCGTTACGGCTTAAATTTCTGGCATTGGAGTTCTCGATAGGTTGACATTGTCCCCCTCTCCTTCCAGCACGTGACTTGTGAACTGGCAGCGTTTTGGGGCCCAGCGTCCTCAGCGCCACGCCGTGGAGGAGCATCTCGCGAACTCCTCAGCCAACTAGCGCTCGATGCGTGGGGACACAAGTATTTGAATGGCAGCGTTCTTGAGTGAAGTCAGGGAGAAGCAGTGGTGGTGCAAATGACACTGTGAAAAAGATTTCACAAATGTACGTCATTTTGGTGAACGTGTTTTGCAGTGCGCCAGGAAAATGTCTCCGAAGTAGCACCAGTGGTTGATGAGAAAGTTAGTTAGAGAAATTACGTTGGTAGCATGAACTGCAGCTTGTAACAAATGACAACTTAAATTGTGAACACACGCCACAACCATAACAAATGCTGGAAGTGGTGTCCCCTTCACTTGTCTCCCAGTGATCTGGTTGCTACCAACATAAATGCAATTTGTAATAGGAGACTTTCTTGGCGCATGTTATTACTTCAAGGAAATAGATTGAACTGATTTAGGATTAAATGAATCCTGTGAGTAGTTATTGAATAAACGCAAACGATTCGTCATCAAAATGAATACCAGCCTGGACCGTTTATCTCTACCTGTACGCAGCGTACAGGAATCTGTTTGTTGTAAACAATTTTTTTCTCGCAGTTAAGATGCTTTAGCACAGAGTGACCATGTGTCTTTCGATTATTAACAGCTAGTAATTAAAACTCTCAATGATTGATTTAGTGACTCTTTCTAGTTTCAAAATATACATCGGGAGAATAATATTTGAATTTTAAATACAGAACGAGATTATCCGGAAAGTATACTAATATAAATACTAAATTTAAAACAAAATTGATATTGTAACAGAAATGAGTAAGGATTTAATATACCAATACTTTAAAGTGTGAAATTATTCAAGCTTTTATTTTGTTTTTAAATGAATTTATGTAAATATTTAATTTATTTTCCTTGAAAGCAGATGCGCCGTTTACTAATTAGACTAATAATTGATGAAGAACTTGCTTCTAATGAAGTATCTACAAATGAGAAATAGACAGAAAGATATGTGGAATTTTTTTCTAAGATGTTTACTTTTTCAATCGGTTGTCAAAACACAAACTTTTGACCGCGTTTTTCGGTTTATGATTTTTATGCAGATGGAAGGGAAAATAATCATTAATCTGATATTTCGAATCGTCCTCGGCATGTACACGTAAGTCGGTGTACATCTTAAAAAGCTATCTGTTCGAATTTGAATTCTCGTCTGATAACCCGATCGCAAACAAAAGCGTAAGCGCGCACTTATCAGATGTAGTTTCTTTGCCTCCTACCTAGAAAACAATACATTTGTCTGAGGGTTCTCCATTCAAGAGGATCGATATCTCGTTGTGTCGCATCGCGTTGCGATATCGACGTTACAATTTCTTTCACGCAGATCTGTCCCTGTATGAAGCTCCAAGGAACTCGTCCTCAACACGTGCGTTGCATTCGCCAACACATCGAGACTCGCTTTTTGCGCCACGTGACAACCCAACGATGAATAACAGGTCATGGCATTCTCGTTCTTTTGCCATCTGCGTTCGCCTCCGCCACCAAAGATATTTCTTCGAGCCATCGAGATCGGGTTCGTCGTCTACACGTGCGTTGAAATCACTATTGTGCCGATTGGAATTTCCGTCTTTATGCCGCCTCCGTAGGACTTCTGACAATTTCCGAAGGTGAAACGTGAACAGATGGCCTATCAAAAGTGGTCACAGAGGTTGAAGGCAATCAATTGGCTGAGACGCGAATGCTGAAGAGCAGGAATTCTCTTTGAGAAACCACTATCATCCTGTCCATTATCAAGCCGTTTCCTTTGACGTTTTTCTATTGCGATTTTCTGTAATTTTCCCGAAAACAAAACTTACGCGAGCAATGAAAGTAAAGAAGGAAACAAGAAACAATAAAATGAAAGAAAAAAATGGAAACCACTATGATTGGTGACCGTCGCACAAGAGAGTTACGATTGTAAAGGATTTCGACCTGGCTCTTGCTCTGAGAGCATCGCATATCTCCCGGAGTTACGGTCCCGTATTGGATAATCGAGAGGAAAGCAAAATTCCCATCACATGAGACTGGAACGCAAGGGTCTGGGCAATAACTTCCTCGGATAACGTGTGCTTCACCACAAGCACTTTTTCATTCTTGACAAATCTACCTCTGTCGTTCGTCAACTTTTTCATTCGAAGACTTGACGGCCAACCTTATCCAGATATATTGCCTTCCCTTCAAGGAAATGTGATGCATAATTTCCAGAGAAAACCAGAATTATACAGATTAAAATTAATTTAAGGATCTCAATAGAATACATTAGGGAAGTATAAGAAAACTTTTTCATTACAAAGATCAGTGAAACTACACCTATTTCAACCTTAGTATTTCCTATTTTAACAATTTTGATAATTGTGATTTAATTTATTATTGAAACTTTGTTGTTCTTTCATTATTGGTTCTTCAATAAACATTAAAAGAGTAATCAACGAAAACAAAATCTTTAAATTGCATTTATTGGTTGGTACTTAAGTATATTTGAAGAATTATCTTTTTCCCAAAAATTGTCTCATCTAATGTATTCCTACGAAAAACATGTTGGCGGTTTTACCACAACTGGATCAATATTAATTGCTATAAAATCACCAACCAACCAATCTTTATTATCCTTCTACAGACGAAAGATACAGAAATATGAAAATGATAATTAATGACTTTTCATTTCATCCGAATCACAAATTCTACCAGAGCTAATCGGATAATTATTAATGTCATTTAAATTTCATTTCTACGACGCAAGACAGAATAATCATCATATGCAATACAGTTTTTTCGACTGTAAATGTGTGGGTTTAAGCCAGTGACATCATGAACAACTTTCATTGTGGAAAAACGAGATTTAAGACAAGAACAAAAAGCAGCAGCACGGTTCAGGAACATTTATTTAGGAAAATGCTAATTCCAAAAGGCAGCTTTCAGAGAAAAAGTATTTTCTGCGATTGGCCGCGACCTCCACGGAGTCTGAGAGGAGTATTTTGCGGACTGCCAGGGACGGACTCTAATATTTTGTCCAAATCGGTGAACCGACCCGCAGCATTTACATACGCATCGAGAGCTCTCGGGCGTTCTCAGGCACGCGCCCACTCCGTGCCCGCCTCGCTCCGACTCGCTCGCACCCTGCACCCTTTCAGCCACGCCACGCCCCACGCCCATCTCACTCGCGCTCCACCCACCCGGGCCGACTCCACCAGCGCCCATCCCACCCCGCACACCCAACACGCGCCCATCCCACACGCATCCCCCCATACGCGCCCATGCCACTCGCACCCATCCCCTCCGCATCTCCCCATACGCGCCCATACCACTCGCACCCATCCCCTCCGCATCTCCCCATACGCGCCCATACCACTCGCACCCATCCCCTCCGCATCTCCCCATACGCGCCCATGCTACTCGCACTCATCCCCTCCGCATCTCCCCATACGCGCCCATACCACTCGCACCCATCCCCTCCGCATCTCCCCATACGCGCCCATACCACTCGCACCCATCCCCTCCGCATCTCCCCATACGCGCCCATGCTACTCGCACCCATCCCCTCCGCATCTCCCCATACGCGCCCATACCACTCGCACCCATCCCCTCCGCATCTCCCCATACGCGCCCATACCACTCGCACCCATCCCCTCCGCATCTCCCCATACGCGCCCATGCTACTCGCACTCATCCCCTCCGTATCTCCCCATACGCGCCCATGCCACTCGCACCCATCCCCTCCGCATCTCCCCATACGCGCCCATACCACTCGCACCCATCCCCTCCGCATCTCCCCATACGCGCCCATACCACTCGCACCCATCCCCTCCGCATCTCCCCATACGCGCCCATACCACTCGCACCCATCCCCTCCGCATCTCCCCATACGCGCCCATGCTACTCGCACTCATCCCCTCCGCATCTCCCCATACGCGCCCATACCACTCGCACCCATCCCCTCCGCATCTCCCCATACGCGCCCATACCACTCGCACCCATCCCCTCCGCATCTCCCCATACGCGCCCATGCCACTCGCACTCATCCCCTCCGCATCTCCCCATACGCGCCCATGCCACTCGCACCCATCCCCTCCGCATCTCCCCATACGCGCCCATACCACTCGCACCCATCCCTCCGCATCTCCCCATACGCACCCATACCACTCGCACCCATCCCCTCCGCATCCCCCCATACGTGCCCATACCACTCGCACCCATTCCCTCCGCATCCCCCCATACGCGCCCATGCCACTCGCACCCATCCCCTCCGCATCTCCCCATACGCGCCCATGCCACTCGCACCCACCCCTCCGCATCCCCCCATACGCGCCCATGCCACTCGCGACAAGTCTTCCCTCTCCACTCCACCTGCGCCCGTCACACCCGCACCCCCACAACCCCAATATTCCCCTCATCCGTGCCACTTCACCGACGCCCCCTCACCCGCGGCATCCCCCCGGTGCCCACCCCTGGGCGCCACCAGCCGTCCCGCCCGGGCTCGCCCGCCGCAGGGCCGCCTCGCGCCCCTCTCCCCACCCGCTCCCACCGCACCGCGCGCCCGCTCAACGCCGGTGAGACGTCGGGCCCGCCCGGGGGTCGAACTACGCTCCGAGATAATTGGACGTCTCCAGTGCAGTTACCGCAAATTAGGGACGCGCGTGGGGCCGACGCTCTCGGAGCGGCAGCTGAGGGCGCGGGCGGCGAGTCGCCCCGCTAGTCGGCGGCGGCTGCGGCGGCCACCGCTGCGTCCGCTACAGCGGTGGCCGCGCCCGCCGCCGCGCTCACCAGCGCCGCTATTTGCACACAATCCTCCGACTGTCGCGCTCTCGCCCCCGCCGCACGATTTGTGCGCGCCCCCCGCGCCGGCCGCCTCCGCCGCCGCCGCCGCCTTCGCCCGCACCGTCCCCGCAGCCGGCGAGCAAAACGATCTGCTGCCTTGCTCGCTCGCTCCCACCGTCCCCCCCCTCGACGTCGCCCGATTTGGCGTACATTTGTAGCGGAGAGCAGCAGCAGCAGCAGCAGCAGCAGTAGGAGCAGAAGAGGCGGCGGCGGCGGCGGCGAAGGAAATTTAGAAGTTTTCCTAACAATCCTGACCACGGTCGACGATATCGCGGTAATCTGTTTCCATCGATGAGACGCTCCAGATCTACACGATAAGAGCGACAGCGTGGTATCGGGGATTAGAGGGAACATCGCCGCGCGGGTGGCACAGTGGACGGCTGACGGAGAGTGGAGAGAGCGGGTTAGAGAGCGTGCGAGAGAGTGAGGTAGAGAACAGGGGAGAGCGCGGGCGAGAGAGCGAGTAAGAGGGGTTGATAGAGCTGGGGAGAGAGCAGCGAAAAGCAGGGGAGAGAGCGGGCGAGAGAGCGGGCGAGAGAGCGGGCGAGAGAGCGGGCGAGAGAGCGGGCGAGAGAGCGGGCGAGAGAGCGGGCGAGAGAGCGGGCGAGAGAGCGGGCGAGAGAGCGGGCGAGAGAGCGGGCGAGAGAGCGGGCGAGAGAGCGGGCGAGAGAGCGGGCGAGAGAGCGGGCGAGAGAGCGGGCGAGAGAGCGGGCGAGAGAGCGGGCGAGAGAGCGGGCGAGAGAGCGGGCGTGAGAGCGGGCGAGAGAGCGGGCGAGAGAGCGGGCGAGAGAGCGGGCGAGAGAGCGGGCGAGAGAGCGGGCGAGAGAGCGGGCGAGAGTGCGGGCGAGAGAGCGGGCGAGAAAGTGAGTGAGAGAGTGGGCGAGAGAGCGGGCGAAAGAGCGGGCAAGAGAGCGAGTACGAGCGTAGGTGAGAAAGCTTGTGAAAGGGTGGGTAGAGAGCAAGTCGGAGAGCGAGCGAGTCAGAAGGCCAGAGAGCGGATCAAAGAGAGAGACGGCTCTTCATTCAAAATTGTGTTCGATCCGTTTCGCAAATTATTACTTCTAGAAATCTCACAATGCATAGGATATAATTACTTTCACAGGTTATTCCTTTTTCACCGACACGTCATATATCCGGATTATTCTTTAACTCTATCTCTTTCACGCCTAGAGGGAGGTGAAATGTGATTTCCTGCCGATTTTTCCTCGAGCATAATACAAATCTAATTCAATTGTACTGCAAAAGATCTCTCTCTCTTTTGTTTCTTTTATCTTGTGATTCATGACAATATTGATTTAGCTCTTGTAAAGGAATATTAAGTATATAAATAGATGGCCATAACAGGCAACGGCAAATACAACAAAATGCATATTCGGGACTAATAATTTTTAATACCTATACATATTTTTGGCGCAGTCCTATGAAATATATTGTGAATGAAATATCTCCAATATTTACACGTCTCGACAATTTATATTTATATTACTTGGGGATAAAAATAATATATCCCCTACGAGAATGGTAAGCTTTTGTAAGGTTTTTGAAAAGTAGAGTCAAAGAGACAATTCCTTTAGAACGCTTTGGGCTATAAAAAACTGAGTTGACGTCTAGAAACGAACATACAACGATATTAGGACTGTGGCGCGTGCAGGTGACGTTTTAAGTAGGAAATTCAACCGTTTGAGACATGGAGCCAATAAGTAGGTGCACTGATCAAAACAACATGTAAGGTGTTTCCGATAGGAAAAAATGAGAAATTGGGGATAATTGAGGAGAGTTAAAGCCGGTACTTGGTAGGAGTACTGATGTTGGATGCGCAGAGGGACGGCGAAGATAGTGGCGGTCGTATTTAGCTAAAGTTAAAAAAAGTTTTAGAGTTTACTAATATTTCTAGTAACAATACTTTAGTGAAACTTCATGTATTATTATTTATAGGATAACATGAAACGGAAAAGTTAAGTGTGGTTCAGAAGAAGTGTCGAAAACGAATTCTATAGATGGCCTGTTCACAAATTATAGACATGTGCATGATTTGTACGAGTGGAAATATTAGTTATGATTGTTGTAAGTAGTATTTTATGAATGATTTTAATTTAGTAGGTTAGTTTATTAAATTTCTATTGCCGTATTAGAGTGAAATGATTTCCCAGCCGACCTCTAACAAAATAGTTTCATGAGATTTAAATGTGTTTTTTTATATTTTAGATTTACCCAAAGAGATTAGAGCTTTTTCGGCTGGGGTGGCGCACCGCTGACTGGGGAAAACCTCGATCCCGCAGACCGACGAAGATCGACGCTGGATCTCGTCGTCCAGTGTGGGATGAACACCCCTCTTCCGAAAATGTGCATTACACTTTCGGGATCTTAGCAGTTGACGCGCCAGGAAATGCAAACTAATCAATTAGTCAACATGATAAATGTTTTAAACAAAGAGAAATTAATATTAGATTGGGGACCAGTTACCCTCCCCCCTAATCCATGCAGTGACGCCCATGGAATTCCCACATAATTTATTTTCCAAACTGCTACATTGTTTCGCCATTTCTTCCTAATTTGAAACGAAACGTATGAATTCAAAAAAAATGTTTCTATGGAGATTTTGAAGGTCAATAATTCAGTGATCCAACGAAACACTTTATTCGGAATCGAAAACTGAATCATGCAGACATTATTTTATTTCAACTTGTATCATTTGCTAAATTTGGCCATCAAATTTGTACTACTTTCTACCAATCACCTCGTATTATACTTTACACAAGCAAGTATTTCGTCGTCTTGTGATCATTAATCTCTGGAGAGTCAAGTGCTATACGAAACGCTAGTAATCACGTTGTTATCTGGCTTCACTACTGATACTTATTGACTTTTTTGAAATTTATCCTGTTAATTCGTCATTAGATTATACAAAATAGAACAATTACCTGTAAACATTTTTAGATATGAATTGTTAAACACCAACTATAGCCCTTCTTTTACTAAATAGAATTTTATATTTTGTTTTATATTCTACATTTACCATTGTCAGAATGAAATGTACAAGAAGAACCCATCATCATCATAAAATGGTTTTTAAATGTAACGTTCAATACTCTTGATTCTTAATCTGATTAAGTAAACTTCATATTTGATACCAAGAATTGTTTTGCAGAAAATTATTTTAGACATAGAAAATGGAAAATAGAAATGGAAAGAAACATAGTCTTCATAGGTCTGCAACCAGCTGTCATAATAGAGCATCTTGTGGCTGACCTACAAATTAGGGACACGTGCAGAATTCCCGCATTGTAAGGCAATGAAATGGTAGATTACGAATTGCTATTTCTTCTCATATAACTCTACACTGTCTTGTCAGGAACTTCTAAAATGGCTTGTACTGGTGCCTTTAACTGCTCTGCAGCATTATGTATGATTTTATGAACAACTTTTCAGAACGGACAGAGAGGCAAGCCGCGTTTATGACTGTTTATGAGTACCCGGCCCATACCCGCAGAAACAAGCAGTTGTTGATAACGTTTTTCTTTACTTCTTGCAACAGTATTCGTACCACAGCATACGCAGTCCATTGAAAAGTGTGTCCTTTGTATTGCGATTTAAGTAAACGACAAGTCTTCCCGTTGTATGACAGAAAATATTTTTGATGCGAAGATCTGATTACGTCTCGTCCACAATCGGATGTAGAAACGAAAATGTTAGCAAGCGCGCATGAACCGCGAACAAGCCCCCAACATCACGTAGTGCCTAACACGTAAGTCAGCTGCTCTTGGGCGGTGCTGTAAGCGAAGCGGGCGACCGGGACGGCCCTCCGGGGGTCCGCCGAGCGGCGACACGCAGGCGACGTGATATTTTAGGGGTTGGCAGGTGTGCTTTTCGACGCGCCGCGCCGCGCCGCGGCGGGCGAGCGGGCGGGCGGGTGCGGGTGGGCGGGCGAGCGGGCGAGCGGTCGAGTTGGTCGAACGGTCGGGCCTGCCAGGGCCCCGCGTGTCTCCTTTCGCTGCCAATTACGCCGAGGGCTTCGGAGATTTAGGAGGCCGTGAGCGCCGTAACTCCTGGACGCGCCGCCACGGCGCTGCGGGCGCCCGTGGGCGCTGCCCATGCGCGACCGTTCGTCCCCGCTCGTCCCCGCGCCCCGCTCGCTTTTTGTGACGGAGACACTTCCGACCAATTTGTAGGAAGATCCAGGATCTTCGTGAATAGAATCGCTTCTCGATAAAAACTGGGAGATGCGCTTGCATTCTTGAAGCATTCCCGGATTTCGGATTTTGCTTTTTCTTCACTCTCCTTCTGCTCACGAAACCCAGGTTGAGATGTTAGCCGAAAATGCAGTTTTAAGATAAGAGTGGAAACAAACTTGATCAATTCCTTAACTCTTGGATGAGCTCTATTGGAATCTCTGTTCAATTCCCTAGGTAACGGAAAAGAGTTTTGAATTAAACATTGTTTATGATATTTTGAAATCTCATTCCAATCCGAAATTACATGTTAGAATTCTCAGTAACTTTTACTAAATTTACAGGATATGTCTGTTACATTCGAAAAAATCCCAAACAAATTATATTTTTTTTACGAAAGATGCATCTTTGGAACGTAGTTTGAAATGAAAATATTTTGAAGGAAACAATATGAACATTTTTAATAGTCAACTTTTAGTGTACAGATTTTAAGCATTTAATGAATAGCATTCCACTCTTCACCTCCCCTTAGGGCCACATCGGCCTGTGTGCAATTCACAGGGGATACCTTTACCTTTAAATGAATAGCATTCCAAGAGTCAAAGCATATAATCTCATCCAGCCGCAGAATGATCAAGAGAAATGACAGTATTAAATCACCTCCAACTGATCTGCTTATTTTAAGTAAAATTAACGAATAATTTGAACGGTCGTTGTCTTGGTTTGCTTTGAAATTATTATTTCAAAAACTGTGAAACATTATTTTTAACTTGAATTATTCGTGTCACAATTTTGGCATTTGAAAGCAAATATTTACTGTGCATTACATAATGTAAGAAAAGTATAATGTGCTTGAACCAAAAATAAGATAGTGCTTGACACAAGAATGTAATGATTCAAAAAATTGTAAGTACAATTAATCACAGAATTGATGATATAATGAAAAAAGAAACGTATCTCAGTTGAAATTCAGAAGAAAAAAGATTTCTAGTGAATAAAGTGAAAACGAATAATTTCAAACAAACAAAAATTACAACTTTCTTACAAAAGTATTTGTGTATGTAATGATGAATTCGTATTACAAACATTTTTACTTTGAAAGAGAATTGCAAGTTTTGTTTGTATAATCTAATAAACGAGAGAGTGCAAGGGGGAGCGGGGGAGAGGAATGTAGGGCTACGTATGCATAAATACACATAGTCATTGATTAATTATTTTTTAAGATAACGTTAAAATAGCAATTGGGGTTTAAAAATCATTACTGGCTAGTTACTTACGTATACTAGTAATTTTAATACATTTCAAGAAAATATTTTCTTTTAATATACGTTTTTTGTTTCTCTTTGATTTTAAACCAAAGAGTGGTAGCTGAGTAAGTTTCAAAATACCCCCCACTTGCATATCAAATATTATATTTAAAATATTTTCGCTTCATTTATTAATCTATTTACTATTAAGGTAGCTGTCTACCCAATAGTGATGAAAAGTCGTGAAACTACGTGTTATTCAATATTTATTGGGTCGTATGCTCTGTTTTATGTCTCTTTTAAATGCTTCAAATTGTTTCTTGCTACGTTTCTTAGTTTTTGAGAAAATACTTTTTTCCAAGCAAGTGTCAACTGTCAAGCCCAAAGTGAGTGAACTTCAGATGCGTTTTTCCGCAATGCAAATTTTCAGCACATTCATGCATTTCAAACATCATAAATAAAAAGCTACTAAAGTTAATAATATAATTTATTTGCAGCATGTAACCCATGAAATTCTCCAGTGAATGAACTAGAATATTTAATCTGTTACTAAAAGTTTCAATTTTTTGAGCTAATATGTCCAGACAAAACTTATTATTTTTTTTCTGAAATAAGCAAGTCCTGATTCTCTAGTTTTCACAGTATATTCACCATTCTATTTCATTCAGTAGATGATTCAGTTGTGATTAATTAAAAAAATAATTTTCAAAATATATCAATATTGTATGTTTGAAGTAAAAACCTTTTTTTGCCAATTATTTATAAGCAAATTGAAAAAAATGTTTAGAATATTTGATCACTAGAAGCATAAAGAAATCAAATGTACGAAGGAAAACAAAATAGATCCAAAATCATAGAATTATTTTTCTCGGGTAGACAGCTACCAAGGGCGAAGAGTGCACATTCTGTCCAGCGCATTGGTAGAAACAACTGCAACCGAGTTGGCGCACGTCGGCCGCGAGGAGGGCGGCCCTTTCCCAGGGCTGTTGGGCCGCGAGCCTTCGTTACGAGGAGGCCGTGAAATCGTCGTATTTACGGCGGCATTGTGCGACGTCTTCGAAGGGACGCGTCCCCGCGCGCCGCCGCCGCTCGTAAAAAATAACCAATGGGTTGCAGTGGTCGGAAGATGACTGTTCGGAGCGGGCGCGCGTGACACCGCCACGAAATATTGGGAGAGCGCCGGTGACTGACGGCGCGGGTCGAGGGTGGTGGTGGAGGGGGCGGTGGCGGCGGAAGAGGGGGCCGTGGTCATGACCACGCCGACACGGCCACCCTCGTCCCCATAGAGGAGAGATATACTAGAGTGCGCACCGGGCTGCGCAGAAGGCCCGGCCGGGTATCAACATCTCTCGCGCCCGTGTCACGTGACTTTGGGACAGCTAGGTGGCGTCAGTAAGAACACCCGTCTCGCATTAAATTATTTCTTTTTATACGTACGTTAGATGGTTCATTACAGCGTTATTTTCTCATTTATTAAGCAATACTAAAAATGTTGCTTATGGCAGAAAAGTGAATTTAAGTTTTTCTGCTCTATTTGCTTAAGTACATGAAAATTCCGATTTTTGTCCAACTTGTCACTTTCAACAGCGTACCCCACTAAACCTGATTTACAAGTACAATTACATAGGACTATAAATAAAAAAAAATTTGTAAAATAAATTAACTCCATGGGATGCATTAATCCGAATTTCTGTTATTACTCAATGCTAGTCATTTTACTATTGATCCACATCAGTGACATTTATAATAGCAAGTTATCAAAATGATATTTCATCAGTCATTCATATTACATTAGTGACATTTATAATAGCAAGTTATCAAAAGGATACTTCAAGGATTTATAGAAGAAAATAAAAGGCTTTTTATCTTTGATTTATATTTTGATTTATTTAGTCAAAAACAGTATGTGATGTATGGGGGAGAAGTACAATCTGCACTCATTTTCTTGAGCTTCAAAAGCTATTTCCCAATATTTTAACTACAAACATTAGACATTTTCCCTCCCGAGTTATATAAAACCTATTTGCATCGATCAACAAACTGAAGGTTTTAATTTTTTTACTTTGTATTACTAACAAAACAGTAACAATTACTTCTAAAAATACTAGCAAGTAAGCTCAAGAAAACGTGGGCATAGTGAAGCTACATTTATGTCCAAAAGAAAAACAAGGGGCCATCACAGCATTTGCTCAATGGATCAGGAAAACTGGACAAAAACCTGATTGAAATGGGGGGTCTTTGACCTAAAAGCTGAAGTACATATTTTTCAAAGAATTTACTAGTTTACTAGTAACTAGTGGTGCTACAGAATGGATTTCTTGTATTTTTTCTGACTTTCCCGTATTAGTTTTCTATTTCCATGGGTCTTCGCTCGCTATTCCGAATGTCACAAACTCTTTCTTGCCAGCTGCTATCTATCACCGCCAAAAGTAAATTTTTCTGTCATTTTTTAATTTTTCGGTTTTTAGCGTTTTCTTGTACATAATTATAAGCTTTAGAAGAATAAAATAGCAGTGTCATGGCAAATGACCTCAGATCTGGAGGATACTGCCCTCTTTCGTCAAAGACTGACCTCTTCACCAATTCCTTACTGGGACCTGGGAGAGTCGTCTGAAAGAAATAATAAATATCAATACAAAATATTCAATAAATGATATTTTTAATTAAAATGTTTTTGAAAATAGATATTTACATTCATGAGAAGATAAGATAATAGCATTAAACGACCACTTTACAAAAAATAACTAAGTGCGTTAACAACACATCTCATCAGGGTAATCAAGAAAAGTATCAGATACAAGTATATTTTGTTGTCTTTCATACCCTCACTCTAATGTGCAAAGGATAACATGTGTAAGATATATTAACAATAACCTTAATTTGCATGTTTATCAACAACCTTAATTTGCATTTAATTTGTTCATCATATACAAACACAATACTTCAACAAATACACCTTTCACTCTCATTTAGTTATGCGTCTAATAGACATCTAGAGATTCAATGTGACAAGTTAAATTTAAGATCTTTAAAATTAAATACTCCTAATTAGATCATACTTTGAGAGTGTATTAAAAGTCACACTTCTAAGACGTGAAGAGTATCATCAGACATTTGTGCTTTTTCTTTGATTTCAGTAAGAAGATTTTCCAATGACAAAATTTTCCTCCTGAACTTCATATTCTGAGACCGTAAATGCACAATCTTTTTTTGCTGTTCACAGACCTGTTTACGAGCTATCTTTAACACTTGTCTCGCTTTTAATGCAGAGTCCATATCTTCATCAACGAAGTCACCAATATATCTATGAAATAAATAAATGGACAAAAATTTTAATACAACGTAATTGTAGAATTTTAAAAGAAAGTTAAACTGTTATTTCACTTCTTGAAAAGAAAAAGAATTTTGGAATAATTTACATTGAGGAACATTGTAAGGAAACTATTTCATTGTTTTGTGGGGAATCCTATTGTTGAGAGAATATTAGTCAAGTAGCACATACCTCAAAGGACGCTTTCTGCTTGCAGAAATCCTTTCAGTTGATGATGTGTCATTATTTACAGAGTGTGACTCATCTGCAGAAGGTACAGATGAAGAAGCCTTTGAACTAGATTGTGTTGCTGAAACAACAGACAAATGTATCAGAAAAACATTCCTCATTAATTATTACAATTCTACACGGAAAAATATTTCAAGATTCCTATAACCTTACCAACATTTGTTGTTCTTTTTACAGAAGATTTTCTTCTCGCAGTTTGCTTATTCAAGTGTTTGGGAAAATTGAATATTATAGGTACTGCATCAGCTTTAAGCCAAACACCTCCAAACTTTTCTCTATCAAAAGTTTTCTTCAAAATGTTTTGAACAAACTTTGGAAAATTTTGTAGGAGTAAAATTCTCCCTCCTAAGCTTTTGCACCCACACTTTCTTCCTTGTTTCATCTTTAGGAAAACTAGAATGCACAACAAATCCACTAAAATCATCCATGATACATCCGAAAATGCATGAATCAGCATCTAGATCTTTATTTCGCACAACTAAAAGGGTATAACAAAATATTAAAACAAATTAATAACCTACCTATGAAACGTGACTCCTCCTTCTTTCACGTACTTCTCGTTGCAGCCAAAACAACAATACTGAACCATGATTTCTAACAAATCTCACACACGTGTGGATCGTAAGAAGTGAACCAATATCCACAACGTCGCAAAACAATAACGCTGTAGCACCAGAAACAGCAAACAGCACGCAAAGATACATACAAGCGCATACAACACGAGCTGCCGGTGTCCCGAAGTCACGTGACATACGACCACCTCATGTTGAAACATGCGCAGTAGGGTCACGCGCACTCTAGTTGTATCTCTCCTCTATGCTCGTCCCAAGCCGACCGGCGCTACCCCTCGGTCTGACGCTATTTTGTTATTTATTCCATTTATTTTTTTATTTGATTTATTTATTTTACTTGTTTTATTTATTTTACTTGTTTTATTTATTTTACTTGTTTTATTTATTTTACTTGTTTTATTTATTTTACTTGTTTTATTTATTTTACTTGTTTTATTTATTTTACTTGTTTTATTTATTTTACTTGTTTATTTATTTTACTTGTTTTATTTATTTTACTTGTTTTATTTATTTTATTTGTTTTATTTAATATTTTTATTCTATTTATTTTATTTATTCTTGTGATTCACTCTTGTCACAAATATTACTGGTATGTACTCGTATCCAACATTCTAATTGTAACTACGCTGGTAAAAATGGTCTTGGTGAGAAAGTTGTGTATTTCAAGGATGAGTCATTTCTTTTACGGCAAAATATCGCCAGTTAAAGCCTTAATTTGAAGCGAATATGCACCTGCTACAGCCGTCAATTCTTCCTTTTGTTTGAAACCTAGCGGATGAACTTCTCTCTGCTTTCCTCTTCATTACTCTGTAAGGTGTACAATTGACATCGTCCATAGCCTGCTGAATGTATACATCTTTCTCTCTCTTCGGTTTTCCCTTTATTAAACCTAATATTCATTGTACCTTTTTTTAACTGTGCTCTTTCATCAATAGGAATGAATAGCCCCAATAGACAAACAATTATAAGATAGCGAAATACTGCCAAAGTGAGTAGAAAAATAAAGTAAAATGGAATGATAATGTAAACTTGATCTTCCAAAGGATTCACACAAACCATATTTATTATTTCACTATCAATAAATATATATTATTCTCAAAATGTTCAAAAGTCGCACAGGAGACTATATAAAGAGGCAATTCAAAGTGCTGTTCAGTTTTATATGACTTGATTTAGTAACAAGAATTAGTTATTTGATTGAAAGTTTACAAAATACACAATTTCCTGGAAAGTCATTTTCTACTATTTACACAATGATAAAGAAAATTCTTATTAGTAATAGGAAGTTTTATAATTATGAAGCCATTGTTATTGACCTTCAAAATAATGAGACTAGACATGTTTTCATTTCCATCAACGCAGCTTTGGAGGGCATGACACAAAATATTTTGTCCGAAAAATAAGAACAGGGGGGGCTTCTGAAATATTGACTTTATTTATGCATTTGATTTTCGATTTTCTCGAACTCCCTTCCTCTCGCCAATATCGAAGAACGAAGGGACGTCGATGTGGCCTCTTTCACGGTACCTGCACGCGTCCCGGGTGGTCCTGCCCTGCGCTGCCAGCCAACAGCCAATTTCGGCGGTTGAAACTGAGAGCCGGAGCGACAACGTTCAGGGCGAAGCAACAACCTGTCCAATCAACCTCTTTTTAAACTACAAGAAACACTGGTAAAAACTGTACGGTTCGAGCTAATTATTCCTTTCAAGACAACCATATTTCACACTAAAGACACGGAATTCTACAATTTTACTCGTTATACGATTAAATACATGCATGAGTGTCTTCGTTTCCATACTGAGACCCGCACGTCCATTAAAAATGAATATGCGGATATAATGTCGAGAAGGAACACGAACAAAATTTTAGTATTTACGCATACGATTTTTACCTGGGATGTAAAACGCCATAAATGGTGATTCATTGTATTTTTTGGCTCTTGAAATTAAAAATAAATTTTGCGAAAAATAATATTATCCAATTAAATAAAAATTAATGGGAATGCTCGCCATCCACAAACTTTTTCTTCAGATTGAATCACCACTTATTAATCATTAACTACTTTTTTTAAAAAAAAAGTGTATGATATCATGTAAAAGTCTAAAATTGAGAGATAAATTGCATTCGAAAAGAAATCTCTGGCTTTAATTCTGGAGATCTAAAGCAGATTTGAAAATAAAATTGAGCTCTGTAATTTTTAAAATAGTTTTAATGAAAATCGAAACTATACCAATGTAATTCTGCAGCTAAACATGACAATTTTTCGACAAAAAATATCTTTAATTGTGGATTCTTGAGACCAGAAAATGGGTCTCTTGTTCCTCTATGCAGTAAATAACTTCCTCTATCACGTTGTGCTGTCAGAATCAACATTCTGTAGGACCTCGATACAGAAAAATTGTTTTACAGAAAACTTCTGTCCATTTGTGAACAAAGGTAACTCTTAGGCATGATTTGCACCGAATATGTGATTCCCCAATCGATTTGGCTCATAATGCAGCCTCTTGAATTTGAAAAGTATATTTTGATTTTTGATGTACTTAACAAGGGTTCTAAAGAACATTTTAAAAATTTTCTCAAAAATGACTCCAAGTATTTTCTTTAAACTTTCATGTCTGTACGAAGTACGCTTGTAAAAATGATGCGGGTTTGTTATTTGTTGAACTCTCTGCAATTTCGAAAACTGCAGAAGTTACAAATAATGCGAGTAAGTAAATCATCAGTACTTAAAAATACACTTCCTTCTATCCAGCAAATATTAAAAGAAAAAAATTTCATCTGTTAAAAAAATAAAATGTCACAACAGCTTCATGTAAAGTATCTTCCCAAATTACATCTTCATGATCTCCGGAACGGCACAACTAAACACGTAGATCTTTACGCAAATACTGATGTTTTGGCCAGTTTCAGTCCAAGAGCTTATAATCTGACACATATGCGTGATACACCCAGCCATCCATCATTCATACAGACCGCCAGACACACAGACATCCCGATTTTCCGGAACAAAATAATGTGCGACCTCTAGCCACATACACCACCTCCTACCATTGTACAGGGAGGAAATGTAAAAGCAACGTATAATACAGGATTTCAAAATAATATTGCTCAACTGAAAACTAATATTTGCGATTCTCATGATATTGCCAAAACGTAGACACTGATTGTTCCCTACATTCAAGGTCTATAGTGATGAATATGGCGCACTTAATTTGACATTCTAATAAATAACTACAGAAAGGCACAAATATTCCCGTATTAGTTTTCTATTTTCTTTGGTCTCGGTCAGTTATTCGAACTTGCCACATACTCATGCCAGCTGCCATCTATCGCCGCCCACTTTTTTTTTATTTTTTTAATTTTTTTGTTTCCTAATAGTAGGACGGAAATATTAATTTTAAAATATTAAAGAACAGTAAAACCTCGTCTTAAATAGCAATGTTCTTTGAAAAATCTGCATCCCTTTTTAAGATCATGGCGTTTAAGCGCTACTGTAAATGCGAAATTTGAAGCTTTTTTTTACAGGAATCATTTGTGTTTTCGGAAAACTTCATTAGAAGTCATTTGAATCACCGTAACTCACAAATAAAATAGTGTTTATAAATTACTGGAAATGCCTATATTAACGGTGTGAGAGATCTTTCAATTACATTCGGGTAATTTTTGAGAAACAAAAATTACCCCGAAATTAACTTAACGTCATTTTAGCACTATTGCAATTGGCACTATCCGGTCGAAAAGTTTGAAGAGAACACTTGGAGCTATTTATGAGAAAATGGCCGAGTGTTTTTTCAAAAGTCAGATCGACCAGGGTATATCCATTTTGGAAGAAATAGTACTTATGGTTTAGGCACTAGTGGTGTTCACAGGCTGAAAGACGGAGGGATGGACGGACGAACGAACGTTTAAAAATAACACTTTTTCGGTATCAGGGGACCCCAAAATGTGTATTTCCGTTGAAATCTTGCAATCTATTTTCCGCAGCATTACATAACTTGCTCTATTACTCCGTATATTTGTATGTGTACGGAAAATTAAATAATTAAGGCACATCTTTATTAATAAATAACGTCTTGAAATAATTCAAGAATTATCATTTATACAAATTAAAACTTGTCCATGAAAGTAAGCAAGATGTGACAGTTTTTCCTTAATTTTCTTTGAACCACTTAATGTGAACGTACGTCTTAGCATTTTTATGTGATGCTTGTAAATTAATATTGAATGCTACTAAATTAGTACTGAATGTTTCAATGTATTTGAACAAAAAATTTGTTGTGAAATTAACACAAAGACATTGAACAACTATATTATGTATGAGACTTATTATGATATTTAAATAAGTTATATTTCTAAACAATGTATTTGAAACAACCCAATATGAATTCACCATTTAATATTTAAATGAAAATTTTCAATTTTGTCAATACACGATTCAATCAAGGCGAACGTTTAATGTTAATACCACGTCAAAACTCGTTAACGGCATTTCAATGGCGACGTTTTTAAGAAAGATCAATGAACTCGAATTTCAGTAAAATTATTCAACTTTGGAGACATTTCGCCTTTTAATTCATTTGTGAATTTTGCATGAGATATTATTGAGCTTTTAACATTCATTTCCTCGAAAACGTTATCTTGTTAAGTTAAAATTACGTAATCAAATTTTAAAAAATTAGAATTCAGGACAAAACATGAAAAGTGAATGATAAGAACTTGATATGCCGACTGTTAGACCAAGATATTTCTTTAATATGAATTTATGATTGTCAGTCCCTACACTTTTAGACAACACTTGAGATGAAATGGTATTGAATAGATGGTGATGAGTTTATTTGAATGATAATAGAGCAATAATACAAGGAGAGACAGGAGAAACGGAAAATTCCCGAAAAAAAAACCCTCGAAACAGCTTTTTCCATCTCAAATTTGCAAGAATGAAAATACGGAAAATTAATTTAGACTCAACAGAAAAGTGGAAGCGCAACACCGTGAAAAAAGTGGAAGTATTACTATTTTCAAAAGTCATTTGTCAGTGGCATTTTGAGAATATTACAATTGTTAAGTTTTTTTAAGTTGTTGACAATTAGGTTCCAAAAACTGTTCCCTTCCTGATCATTTACAATCAAAGAAACGTTATTGTAAAATTGTTAACTGAACTAACGAGAGAGGAAACTCTAAAAGGGATCTATTTTTTAAAAATTTCTTCAGCGACTGGGCGTGACCCTGAAAATAACAATCACTTTGCAGGATGACGGCGTAAGGTCAAAACAAAGTTCTTCCGGAAATGCACGCGGCAGTTAATTGAAGGCCCACCCGGGAGAATAACCTGAGAAATTGCACGAGAATCTCTCACGTCCTTCGACAAATGACGGCAGGCCCCATGCACGAAGTGGCGGGGAGGGGGGTGCCAGCGGTTGACAACGCGTGCGGCCAGGCGCCGAGAAGTCTTCATGGAAGCTCCGCCACCGCGCGCCCAGCCCTGCTCACCGCCCGCCCCGATTATTAATTCTATGGTCTAATTAAAATAAGTTGGTGATGGACAGTTGCGAATGGAAGGGAGCGACGTTGGCAGTTTGAGTACCACTGAGCACGTGTTCCCGGGACACGAAGATAAACACTTGAAATAAAAGTAACCAAATCATACACTCAAATTGTATGAAGCTACAGCTTCAGAAGTAGAACTGTCAAACACCAACGTATTTTAATCAGACCCTAGAATGCACCCCGGAGTGACGCGTCACCCCAGACGTTTGGTTTCTCTTTTGTATTTTCGTTGCGCACGCACGCAGATGGCTAGAATCCCATCTACACTTACAACTGTGATTGATGTTCACGTGGCTCTGTGCGCAAAGCCCGTACTTGTATCTGTCAGTTGTTTGAAGCGGTTTGGGGTGACAAGGCACCCCAGGAAGCAGTAGTGCACATTTTGTATAAAGCTACAGTGAAACCAAGGCTAGGTCTGTTAGCAATGAACGTTTTAGTGGCTTCGTAAATTAAATTTTGGATAAAGATAATCCTTTATATGACAGTGAAGGAAATTGTGATGATGAAGATGATGACAGCGTAGAGATTGGTGACGACTGTGCATCACAGCAAAGTGCATCAGAAGATGACCATGATCCCACTACTCCGGAGTCTGTGATCAAAATGTAAGAATGGTCGTATGTGTTCTTGTAACCCACCGTCATCCACTATAACACTTCCTCGTAATATTGTTTCGACAATTCCTGGAGCAAAGGGAGCAGCAAAGAATGTGAAGGCTGTAATTGACGCTTGGGAAAAATTACTGCTGACATGACTGATACACCTTTTATTTTTTTACACCTGACATACCTTTTATTTTTTTTTACAAATTATTCTCTATTATTTTTCATTTTCGAATTAACTATTACAAACTAGAAAGTTAAAGCTATCTAAAAATCATTTTCATGTCAACAATATTCAAAATCAGAGCGTAAGAAAATTACGTATACACGCGGGGTTACAGAATACCCCAGGTGAGCATTAATGACGTAGAAAAAACGGGGTGAGCAGTCCGCGGTTAACACTGCGCCCGTGAAATACGACGTGCGCGATGGGGACGGCGCATGCATTATCTGCATCTGCGGCAGGCGCGCGCCGTAACGAGCAAGCGCTACCTCTTTCCGCCCCCGCCCCCGCCCCCCCCGCCCCCCGCCCCCCGCCCCCCTGCCCACGCTCCGGCGCGGCCGAGCGGGCCGCGCCTTACCTGCGCTCTCTCCCCCTTAATTAGCGACGTTCCAAATTGAGAAAAAATTCCGATCGAATAAAGCATCCGGTGGACGCGCGAGACTTTTTATTTGTCCGCCCTCTTATCGGACACCGTGTACGCCTTGCTTGGGGCGCGACTGTACCAAAAATCTTTTAATTGTGCATTCAGCTGTACACGGAGGCGGAGCGCTCCGTCCTCGTGCGAGCCGGGCTCTGAGAAGCAGCGGGAGCACTCTCTCTCTCTCTCTCTCTCTGGCTCTCTCTCTCATACACACACACACACACACATGCGCGCGCGCATATACGCACTCGTGCACGCACACAGACACACATGGCAGCCGTGCCAGCGACGTCGGCGGCGGTGGTGGTGGCGGCGGCGGCGGCGGCAGCAGCAGCAGCCACAGTTCTCTGTTGGGAACGACTCTTGTATTCCGAGCCTCGAGATATCCATCTTGTCATCCGACCAGGACAAACAAAAGGACGTCATTAAAATGCTGCGGCGAGGGGTGCGGGCGGGGGCAGCGGGCGGGGGAGGGGGAAGCCTGAGAAGCAAACGCGGCTGCGGCGACCGCGCGATCGAGTTGGCGGCCAGGGGGCGGGGCGAGGCGAGGCAGGGAGCAGAGAACTACTACTACAGTCGCACCATTTGATGCAGGTTTATTTATTGTGGGCTATGTCAACATTGTAAACCGTTATTACGACGGGATGGATGTCAACCCTCGGCGGGCGGACTGGCGACAGCCACCCCCGGTCGGGGAGGTGGCGGGGGTTGTGGCCGGGGGCGGCGGCGGCGGCGGGCAAGGGGCGGGCAGCCGCGAGCATTCCTGCACAGGGCTCTCGTTAGGCTCGAGGTATCGGCGGAGACATCGACGTTGACGAAGGACCGGCGGGCAAGCCTTAATTAGCTCGAGGCGGTGACGGCGGTGGCGGTGGGTGCGGCCGGCACCCGATCCACCCTCACCCCTCTACCCACGCACCACCCCCACCCCCCATTGCCCACCCGCGCCCCGCGCACCTGGGAACTCTCCGGCAGCGATAAGTCGGGGCTAATCGACCACGCCCTCTGCTCTTGTGTTGTCGAATGGAATGGTGAAGTGACACGAACTGAGACAAAAGGGTGAATGATCGAATGGTATGCTCAACCACATTCATGCTCACTTCAGGAATTCACTAGGGCGATTGTGTTGTTGATGGAAAGGGTATTGTATTAGTGTTGGAACTCTTGTAAGTGGTCTTTTCAGTCGAAATAGTAAGTGGGGTTATTCCGATAATAAATGGGGTACTTGTATATAAAACTTGCAAAAAATAATTATCAGGAATCATTATAATTTATGATAAACGGAAAAGTCATGAATTTTAGTATCAAAATTGGGTCGTTGAAGAAACTCTCGTGAATTCATATGAAAAAAAATTGTTTTACTTCGGCTACTAAATTTCTGATATTTTTAACACATTAAGTATATTGAAAAATCCCTTACAATTAAGGAATTATTGTTCAGGTCTGCATGTAAACAAGCTTTGTTCATTTGAAAACGATGCAAGTTTTATCATATGCGGAAACTGAAATTACGTCCTACGAAATCAGTACCTACGTGAACAGAACAATTATAGATTTTTTTAGTTAAAAAAAAATTATGATTATGATTTCCATTCTTTACGTTCCTTTCTTTAATAATAACTAGGGATGTTAAAACAGCACGTACCTTCCCACCCGCATTTTCACGCAAAATTACGCAAAAAGTACTCAAATTTTCGAAAAATTTTACCTTCAAGACCTTATTTCAAAATCTATCTTTAGGGAACAGATTTCGTTAAGGGAAAAATCTTTAGCTTCTTAACTGTAGTAGAAAGATGCCGAAAAAAATTGGAACTTTTGCAATTTTCAAAAAATCAGAGTTTTCAACGAACGAATCTGCATCATTCTGTTAAACGCCCATCACACTAACCAACAACAAAATTTAATAAAAAAAGATACAGTCTTTTTTTTAAATTTGGAAAATATCCCAGGGGCTTCATATACAGTATCCCCCCAAAATTATAATATCGATTTCAAATTCAAGTGGCTGTGATATCAACTTGATCGATTGGGGAATATCAGTTTTAGCAAAAATCGGTTAAAAGGTTTAGCCGCTAGCGTTGTTCACGGACGGTCAGACAGACAGACAGACAAACAGACAGACAGACAGACAGGCAGACTGACTGACTGACTGACTGACTGACTGACTGACTGACTGACTGACTGACTGACTGACTGACTGACTGACTGACTGACTGACTGACTGACTGACTGACTGACTGACTGACTGACTGACTGACTGACTGACTGACAGACAGACAGACAGACAGACAGACAGACAGACAGACAGACTGACTTTGGCGTCATCCCGTTTTTCGGTATCAAGGACCCACAAAACAAGGATTGTGGCTACATCATTTGTTATAGGATTCTTTTTCTAATTTTATCAACTGGATTTATCCACTTTTTCGTTACCAGGGCCCTCTAATAAAAGTTTTTTTTTGTCGAGAATTCGCCTTTTTTCGCGCAGCATTACATAATTCTCTGTCTACTCATTAGCGAGAAAGTAAAAATTATGTGCACAGCAGATGAGAAATAATGTCATGCTTTTGACATTTTGTTAGTGTTGGCAGATCTCCTATCGTAAAATATATAGTGTCTGCGACATTGTTTTCCATTTTTTTCGGAATAAAATTTGACTCATAGGTTAACACATTGGTAGGTTGAGTTGCATGATTCACTTGCAGTCTTGGAATGTTACGACACGACGGACGAGAAGGTGTGGACAGGGCATGCTAAGAAGCAGACACTGAATAGCAGCTAAAGAAAAATGTGCAAGACGCTTAGTTGTGTCGAATCACAGTTTGCGTGATTCTGCAGTGTTACATTTTGAAATCATGTTTTCATAACTCCCAAACCGTTATTCAAATTTTATGCAATCTAGTGCTATTCAGTATTCTAAGTTGCACTGACCTACGGGCAGGTTTTCATCAAAACTGGTTCTGTCTATAAAGATTGGAATACAAGGGCAACATGATGAATGGGTATTTAGATATGATTATCTCAAAACCTCCTCGCATAAAGGACAAATTATATTAAAAGTGAAAGTAGGTATTTTAAAATGTTTTTTCAAACCAAACGTAGAAATGCGAAGGACATAGAATCTTTCTTCATAACTCGATGACAACAGTAAATAAATCAACCGCCCTGAGAAATCCACGGCCGCTGGTGAAACGAGAAGTCACGAAAGGATCATTGCTTCACCGCGAATTATCGCAGATAAAGAACACGAACATCAACTGACCGCTGTTCCGTACCACGGGTTATGACTGGCGTCGGCTACTAGCAGGACAACGATCTTGGTACACGATTTTCAACCGCACGCAGAGTGAATTGCATTTCGTAACTAGGAAAGACTCAATAAAAGAGCGTCTTAGCTAATTTAATCGTTCTGCGCCTCTAACTAACACCTCTAACTTTGCCCACTGAATTAACATAGAAGGTTAAGACGGGTTGTGATTTAAATTCATGTGTAAATGCAATCAAATTCTGTGTTATAAACTTGTCAACAAAAATAGTTACGTGATTCTTAACAGTCATGTTAAAATATATTAGATGCGACTAAAACAATATTGCTACCAATAAACTTTTACCGCCACAGCCTTTTAATATATAATTTATATTTAATTTTTTAAAATTGAGATATAAAATAATTATTTCCACAAATATTAGTCCTAGAATTAGTAATTTCTTATTAGATCAAAATAAATATATTTTCTTATGCAAATATGTACCTAAATCCTGTTTTGAGTGAGGTTTACAAGACACATCACGTTCAGAGCGCCCGTTAAAATCCCTAACGGTGGTTGGAGAGTGAATTTTCATCCCTGTTTAGTTGCTTTAAATAGTAATATGTCGAGTTATTTTACACCCTACATGCCCCAAGCACACCTCAGCCTCCATTTCTCTCTAAAGCTGCAGTCTTCATTATTCAAGCCTCTCTTCTCCTTGCCCCTTCTACTCCCCCCAAGTAAGTCTAGGCCTTCTTTCTCTTAGATGGAAAGCTGGTTGCCTTTTCCCAAATATTTTCACCCAACGTTCTTTATTCATTCAATCTTTGCATGTGTGAATACCACTTTTATTCCTTACATCATTTTAGTCATTTTACTTGAATTATGTCAATTATATTTTTATCCACTTTCATTAGGTAAAGTCAAAACTGGTAGGTAAAGAAAGTCAAAATAAGGTAAAAACTGAACGACACATCCGATATTACAATAACTATTGCTTAATCCGGGGCACGAACCCAGGCACTTACATTTCGCAAATGTCATTTGTAGAAACTGAGGCAAAAAATCCGGTCTCTGAAATGACAGTAAGGACAAGCTTTAATCGCTTTGACATTGTGCAATTAACTTCACATCAGCCACCACTGGGGGGAGGGCTTTAGTAGCTTGTAGTCGTAAAGAAAGTGCAAAGCAGTCTTGAACTTTAGTTTATTAAGTATTTTAGTAATTTATTACCTATATATTAAGTATTTAGTTAAGTTTTTGAGAAAGTAAACGCTGTTTCAGCATCACTAGTTATGTATAGGGATAATTTTTAATACTGTCATAAAATGTATGGTTTGTGTAAATGAATGAGAACGGATTGTAAAAATCAAGCACGTAATATGTGTATCAAAAATTGTAGTCTCATTTAATCTTTGTAAATTCAAAATTTTGATTTGTTCGCCAAAGAAAATGAGTAATTCGGAATTAATATAAATCAATTGGTAAAGCGTCCATTTACATAACTTCGAGCATAATCATCACTGACTTGTTAGGAGTCAACGAGAATAGTGACTCCAACATTGTATTATATGCAAATGACACAGCCCTGTTTTGTTCAAATTCTGATATCTTAGTAGCAAAAGATCACAACTAAAATCGTGTTGAGTACATAGATCGGAGTCAGAATTGGTGAGTTAAAATTAACCCAGATAAATGTGAGGCAAAAATCTTCACCCTATGAAGACCACGAAATCCAACTGAACTAGCAATACTAGGCACGAGAATAACCATACCACGGGCCACCTCACCAATAAAAGACTTACGCATTTATTTGATAAAAGGTTAATATAGAATCGCACATTAATGCTGTAGCAAATAAAGCAAAAGCAAATATTTCAAAATTATTTTCCATATTAAACCAGCGCTGTACACTGAAAATCGAATGCCGAAAATCGAAAAATAAAAATACCAAAACTTGAAGAAACTATAGCCAAATTGGCCAACAATTTTTACAACAACCTGCGTACGGTCCCAAGTACCATTATTTTAACATGGGAGAAAAGGCGTTCTGTCCACGCTTAAAATCAAGATTTCCCAAAGAATTCAAACCACCGTAAATCGTAACAGTGTAAGCTCCATAACATTACCGCTTACCCTCTGCTTTTTATTCAACAATTAAATTTAAACAACAAATAAGTTAGAGTACAAACCGCTCATACTTTATGGATGACCAATCCAAAAATGTAATTTACTGATCTTATTTATGAAAACCCTTCAAAGACTGTATTGTCGAACAAGAAATAAATTAAAAACGGATCTTCAATTGACAAATCAATTTCTTACCATAGTATCAATTTATTTATTTTGTACATAACAAAAATACAAGAGGCTTAGAATGATTAGAAATTTTAGAAGACTAGGGAGAAACGTGAAAAATCTAGTGCATAAAATCGAGAGATTAATTGAAGATTACTTTTACAGATATTTTTTAAAATATTTGTTGTGTCTTTTCTTGCTGCATGGCTCTTATGTGATATATTGATTCATAAGGTACTTTAGTTAGTAATATAATCATAAGAAACAAGTCACATCACTAATTAATATTGTAATACATGAGCAGCTTAAAAGAATTATGTAATAGCAACAAAAATTGAATGCAACAAATATTGAAAAATTGTTTGACAGAACTCTCAAGTAAAGGTTACTGAAGGAAAATTTATTGCAATTTCAGAGTGTGCTAGGAGCAAAAAATTTACTTTGCAATGTTTATTACCTTTACTACGTTTATTACACTCTCCAACTGCTCTTAAAATATTATTTGAGGTAGCTTAATGCGTGTAAATAATTATTAATTTACTCAGCTTTACTCAGAGTTATAATCTTTGATTATATTCTAATATCCAACATCATCAGCTCAATATTTCAGTATTAGGGCAAGGTAGGATACTTGTAAGGAAATATTCCAAATTCCAATTTTTTCTTCAAATTTCTATCTCGATTTCTATGTTATTTTCTATGTATGTGCTACATACGCGTTCTCTGATATTGCCTATTGACGCACATCAATGAAAAAGAACTTAGATTTCAAAGCTCTTTTTTAATGACAAAATCTACCTTACGGGTCATCCACAAATTACGTAACGCTAAAGGGGGGGAGGGAGGGGGTCTGAGGTAGCTTTACGCTGCGTTACATAGAGATAATGAAGTGCGTTACAAGGGGGAAGGTATATTGAAAATACTCAAAATTTTGCGTTACGTAATTTATGGACGGCCCCTTACCGAACTTTTGAATATGGTAACACGCATTCAAGAGGTTTCGTATAGACTAAAAAATGCGCACTCACCAGCGGAAAAGGATGACTTACTTGTTCCTCAGAATAAGGCTGGCGAGGCAACACTGAACTATAGATCAAAGACATATGGTCAAGCCGATTAATTGTAAAATATAGTATACCAAAAGAAACGTAGACATTATTTGTTTACTTATCACTCAGAAGAAAAGAATAGTGAGAGTTTTCTCGTTGACAAGTGCCCAGCGACTTACGGGACTATGAGTTTGACTTGTCTTTCATTACGACAGTTAATAAATGGAGAGAAAAATTTAACTTTACAAATATAAAAGAAAATATTATTCACAGTGATAAGAAATAAAAAAAATAATGAATGTTTGAATTGCTTGTTTGAATCTATTTTGTTTATTATACATTCTTATTTACGATGATGTTTTTTTCTAGGTGAGACAATTGAGAAAAAAATTACTTATCTTTTCTTCATTTCATTTAGGCATAAAATAAAATCTACAACTAATGGAAGACGAAAATAAAATACATTTTTACAATTGAAAATAAATATTTTTAAATATATTTGTATAAAAATGCAATTACAACATAATAACAATAATATGAACATGTTAAAGTGGTTCTAAGCTTGTCATGCGATTGGAATTTTATTGTGTTTGAAAAAAATCATGGTATGGTAGACAAATATCTACACGCACAAGGATGAAAACTAATTATATACTAAAGAAAAGTCTAGGGTTTATTAATGTCAATGTAGACAAGTTATACTCTCTTCCTTCAATTAGAAGAACGACAGCAAATGTGTAATTACAGTACAGTATCACTTTTGTTTTTTAAATTTTATTTTGCATTCACAGACAGTACAATGCTCAGCCGGAAGCTCTTCAATTGATTTACCGAGCAATTTTGTATCAGCAAAGAGTGAAGGGGGTAACTTCTAGTCACCTCCCTGATAGACATTTCATGGTGTTACACCTTCAAACAAGATTATTGCGAGGAAAGTTTGTTAGAGAGCAATGACAAGATCAGAAAGGAAATACAATGGGAAGGACAGGTAATTGCAAGAAATGTTCTTGCATTACCTAATGTCGGAGAGACATTGAAGGAAAATGTGAAATGGAAGTCTGGTTCTTAGGCGGGGGAGTGGGGTTGATCAGTTCCTATTTTGTACGTGACTGCTCCTTGTATATGATTTAAATTGTTGTAGATATGATGTGCCTGTTTCGTAATAAAGGAAGTAATTGGTTCTGTTGCAAGATCGTTGTGAAGGGTCATACTGCTGAGAAACTAGGAAGAGTTTACTGTTATTCTTAAGATTTTGTTTTGGAACATTTGTAAATTACTTAATGTGGTTGGGGCAGCTGAAATCGAAATAGGGCATGGGTAAGTTAATAATGGGCGAAGACAGTAATCATAGCAATATCTTTGATCTGTACACACGATTTGACAAAGCCTGCGCAGCCTGAGAGTTGAGACCTTTCTAAGGGTATGTTCACAAATAAGTATAAAGGAAGTGAGTGACTGATTAATAGTGTGTTTAGGCGTGTGAACCACTTTATAGTTTTCGTACGTGTAGTGCTTGTTACAGACGGGAGTTGGTGCTGTTTCCGTTGGAACAGAGATCTGGCGGCGTTCTGTGTGTCTGTTGTCTTGCGGGGTTTTCCCAATCCAAGAACCTCCTCAGTGGGGAACCACTCCGTCGATGCAAGTCCTAAGCTCCTGACTCTCTCACTTTAGCGCAAGTGTGTGTGCAGTGGGTGTCAACTGCCCGGGGCAGAGGAAAATTTCGCCGCCCCCCTTATTTCGGTATTTCAAATTAAAAGACAAAAATATACAGTAATTCTAAAGAACTTTTCGGCAAGAACAATCATTATTGTGTATTGTACAGGTTACAAATAAAAAGTCATATAGATATGTTTTATAATATAATAATCACTTTTCCTACATTTAAAGACGTCGTCACAGAATACGTAATGAAAGATTCCGTTTTCATTTCAATCGTATTTTCGTCGTAATTTCGACGTACGAAATAATATACAAATTCTAACTTACGAAGCACCCAACTGCCGGGAATTTCGATCACGAAGCGCAGTAAATTCGGAGCGAGCAATTATGTTTGTCGCCAAATTACATATAAAATTCTCATAATTAAAAAAATTAATTGTTATCTCAACCATTGAGCATACACCTGACGCTTTTAAGATTAAATGTAAGATTACGTAATTTGTAACTATGCATAAATTGATACACTTCATTGTTTTAATGCTTCTTAGACGTCGAATAGCTTCCCTTGTTGGGAAAAATATATTACACATTGGAAAGTAGTACGGTAAGCGAAATATTGTACTCATACCGTGTGAGAGATTGTGAATTGCGCAGATCATCACCGTGCATCGTATCTATCATTATCGTAACCTGAACCGGATATTTTTTTTCTAACATAGCATTAAAACAGAGTTCACAATTGAGGGGCTTCTTACAAGAATCAAACAAGTCCAAAATTCCATATTTTGAAGTATTTCACTAAGTTATTCCCTACAACTGACGTTATCTGCTGGGAACTTTGCTTTTGGCAAGGACCTAACACATTGAAGGATATAAGGTGGGGAGAAATCATAAATCCATTACTATGCACATCTACGCTGCGAAGTTTTTGGCGCCTCCTGATAAATCTCGAATTTGGACTAGTTCGGTCATAGACTAAGGATGTACATCTTTACTCTATGGTTCGGTTTTTGTAACAAACGTTTAAATTTTTACTTTCGCGTATAATGCGTATACACGGAGTAACATAGGTAGTACAGAGAAAGCTATGTAATGCTGCGCGAAAAAACGGCGAATTTTCGGCAGATAAAAGTCATATCTATAGCATGATAATGAAAAAGTGGATAAATCCAGTTGCTAAATTAAGAGAAAAAATTGCTCTAACACATGGTGTAGCCACAATCTCTGATTTATGCGTCCTTCATACCGAAAAAAACAACAATTGAAAGCATAACGCCCGTCCGTCCGTACGGTGAGGGTGAACTACACTAGCGCCTAAACCATAAATTCGATTTTTTCCAAAATGAATATTTCACGGTCGATCTGGTTTGTTTCCTGGTCTTCATGATTCGTTCGATGCTCAAGACGGCACGGCGTCCAACAGCTTTTCCCCGAAGAACCCCATCTCACGTGGCGACAAACGCCGGCGGTCACTTCCCGCAATCACCGCTCACCCCCCCTCCCAAGTCATCGCCCCGCCCGGCGATCGCCCGTTGCATCGCCCGCGCGGTCCCGCTACGCATCCTCCACCCGCCCGTCCATCCGAGCATCGCAGGGGCGGGCTGGCCGATAGCATCGCCCGCGACGGGCGACGGGCGATGGGCGACGGCGGGCGCGATGCTCCGTCCCTGGTCTGGCCCCGCGCGCGCGAGATGGCATCGCTGGGCGACGCGCGATGGCGCCCCGATCACGCGTGGTGCCCGCCCCCCCGCCGCCGCCACCACCACCGCCGCCGCCGCCGCCGCCGCCGCCGCCGCCGCCACCACCACCGCCGCCGCCGCCGCCGCCGCCGCCGCCACCACCACCACCGCCGCCGCCGCCGCCCCCACCGCCGCCGCCGCCGCTGCCGCTGCCGCCGCCGCCGCCGCCGCCACCGCCGCCGCGGGCGCGGGACTCCAGCGGGTCACGCGTGCGATTCGCCACGCGCAGCCCGCGCGCCACGTGGGGCCGGCTGGCGGCCTCTTCCGCGCTTCCACTCCGCCCCCGCCCGCCCCGCCCCCTCCTTCCCGCCCCGCCCCCGCGGGCCCGCACGTACTGCCCTGCCTGCGCCCCGCCGCGCGTGCTTCGCCAAGATTCTTATCTCGCATCCATCTTAACTGCCCATAAAGGATTTTTAAAACCCATATACACTGTCGATACAGCTTATCCATATAGCATTATAAGGTAACCCACCAATTAATATCTAAATTATGGTTATTTTCTTGTAACCAAAAAAGAACATCTCTTCTAGCTTTCGAAATTATATGGAACCTGTATTAGTAACGAGGAACGGAGCCTGCGCTGTTCCCAGCGGTCTTGAGGATTCCGCAGCGGCGGAGGCGGCGGCGGCGGCGGCGGCGGCGGCAGCGGTGGTGGAGGCGGTGGAGGCGACGGAGGCGGCGGCGGCGGCGGCGGCGGTGGAGGCGGCGGCGGCGGCGGCAGCGGCGGAGGCGGTGGAGGCGGTGGAGGCGGCGGCGGCGGCGGTGGTGGAGGCGGTGGAGGCGACGGAGGCGGCGGCGGCGACAGCGGCGGAGGCGGTGGAGGCGGAGGCGGCGGCGGTGGAGGCGGCGGCGGCGGCGGCGGCGGCGGTGGTGGAGGTGGCGGTGGTGGAGGTGGCGGTGGTGGTGGAGGTGGCGGCGGTGGAGGCGGTGGCGGTGGCGGCGGGCTAGCGCGCTGGTTCGGCCCCTCCCTCGCGCCGCCTTCCAGCCCGGAGCAGGCCGAAACTACCTGCGCGCTCCATAAATTTTCCTATCGTTAGCGGCCGGGGAGGCGTCGCCCGACGGCCAGGTGTGAACTCCGGCCCGGCCGGCGCGCGGCCATGGCGGCCCAGGCCCAGGAGGCCACGCCGCGCCGGCGCGAGGAGTGAAACATCGATACATCGCTAAAGAGTTTTCGAGGTCGATGAAAACATGGACAAAAACATCAATGTTTAAAACATCGATGTTTTAAATATAGACTAACAAATATGCTATTTTCCTATCCATTTTTAGTTACCGTACACAAATGAGATTGGTTAGCAGCATGTTAGTAGTCAGCAACTATGCTAATAAAAATTATTTTTCAATGTAAAGAATAAAATTAAAATTAAAGAACACCGTGTTTCGCTAGTTTACAATCTTAATCTTTAAATTAATATTATATATATACCACACAAAACGCCATAAAAATAACATTCTTTAAAAAACATAATAAAGCATTGCATGAATAATAAACTCAGACATCCATATTTTGAAACAAAATAACAATGTGAAGAAAACATCGAAAGCAAAATATCGATGTTAATGTATCATAAAAAAGCATGTATACATAATACCCAAATGCATCGATGTGTGTTTGCCATCCCTAAGCGGATGGAGGTGGATGAAGTGTGATGGCGGAGGCGGGCGAGGCGGGGACGAATTGCGGGTTAGCGAGCAGTAACTGGATTGATTGATTGTGATTCCGGGCGCGTCAACTACAGAGGTCATTAGTCCCGTAAACGCAGTGCACGTTTTTTCATCGGGAGGTAGCGGTGATCTTTCCCCGCTGGATGGCGAGATCCGGCGCGGAATTACCGTCGACTAGCGGAGTTTTCCCACACAGGTATCTCCCACGAGCGGGGGAACCGCCCCAGCCGGGACAAGCTCTAAGCTCCCGACCGGTCTCCCGGCATGTGTGGTCGTGTTGTGCATGTTAGTGGAAGCGTGTGTGTAAGGGGCGACGATAGGACAAGGAAGAGGATGGAAAGATCGCGTGCGGTCCGTTGTCCGCTTGGTAGGGTACTGCGGTTAGTGACGTAAGTTGATGCACTGAGCCATCTCTCCCGGTACAGTACCTGGAGGTGGAACTGGGTGAGACGCTTTGGTGTCAGCGAAATTGTTGTGGAAACTGAGGTTGAGGGAAATCTATTAAGGACCCTTCCCACCAGGAGTCGCGTTTGCTATGACGGGGAGTTGTTATTGAGAAAAAAATTGGTGGCTGGGAGGAGTTTCGATGGGGAGAGGAGATTTAGGCAGCGGGGTGTTTCTTTGATGGTGGGGAGGAGCCATTGTAGCGGAGCAAGAATATTTGGGAATGAGGAAGAGACTTTTACGGCAGGGAGAAACCAGTAACGCGAGGAGGATCCTGCAGTGGCGTTGAGACTTCTCTACTGTTGTAGTACCTGATGCCAAAGAGGAATTAACCATGGCTGGGGCTGATTAAAACGAAATATTTTCTTAAGTTGAATAATGCTATTTATGTATTTTATTATGAGAAAAAATGTGAGGTATCGAAGTTACTATTTCAAAACCTACAGAGAAGCTTAAAATCAATAATCAAATTATTTAACTGAAATATTTTATTTATGGTAACACTTCATGATTCGGATTAATTTTTAATGAGTCACTTTATATAAATAGGGGCAACGACTGAAAGCAAAGTCGCGGAGATGAGCCGCTCGACCTTGCAATGCTGCAGCCGGGGGTGTGGAGTTGAGAACAAACGACGGCAGCGCGGATTAGACATCCACGGCGAGAAAAGCAGCGGCGAGGCGTTGGCGGCGTGCACCCGACTCCTGGGAACTTCGTATTGAGCGTTGGGCGCGGGAGGCTTTCAATATCGTGTGGTTCATTAACAGCCCGACGGCCGGGCCCTCCTCCTGGGCAATATCGCCAGCGGCCATCGGGAATCGGGGCGGGGCGGGGCGCTCGCCCTCTCGCCCGCGATGCCCCTTATCAATTACGCCCTCGCGCGGGAAACCGGAAAAGCCAAAGAGCTAAAATCATGCTGTCTGTGGATAGCACGGTGTAAGATATATAGGTGTGTCAACTAGCCGCCTTTTGGACAAAATGTTTGAAGCCAGTTTGAGGCTAGTTCCTCGCTTATCCGTACGGTGCGCACGATAAGAGTTGGGCATTCATGATGGCGTCTCGCGATTTAGTGGCTTCCACCAGAGGTTACAATGGATCACCATCTTGTCCCAAAAATGCCCAAGTCGTTCGCAGCGCTTGCATTGCGAGAACTGTGAGAACTAGCCTCACATTAGCTTCAGCTTTAGACCGGGAGTGAACCCACCTATATCTCTTACACCGTGGTGGATAGTGACATTGCGTAAATAAGTACGTAGAGCTAGGTCGAATTCAGTCGCTGTCTGGAGGAGAAGTCTAGTGGACGGCTCATCTGATTGGTAGTTTTTCGTGGTTTCTCTGATCAACACCAGGCAAATACCGAAGCAGTACCCTAACAAACGGGTCACTGACCGCGCGCGATCTTCCCTACCTCTTCATGGTCCTATCCTCCCCCTTACTTACACACATACACACACTCTTATGCACAACACTACTACACATGTTGGGAGACCAGTCGGGAGATTACAGCTTGTCCCGACTAGGGAGGTGATTACTGGAGGGCGATACCTGGTTGGAGAAATCACCGCTAGCGAGGGAAGATCACCGCCACCTCCCGAGAAAACTGCGCACTACACTTACGGGACTATTGACCTTAGTAGTTGACTAGAGAAGGTACGTAAGCGTGGCTTCGGTAATATGTAGCTTCAGTGGTATAATGGTTGGAGTATCGGGCTGTACCCAAGTTTGTATGTTCAAACACGATCTGAGCAGTTGGTTTTTTAGGGCAAAAAATCCTTCGTATTCCTTCTTTCGGAGGGAAAGTAAAGCCGGGTGTGTCATGTAGTAGATTTATGGCATTCAAAAAATTCTCAACCCTAGAGGAAGCTTCTGAGTTGAATTCAAATCGCCTGTTTCAACGACAGAGTGATACCTCCGCTGATGGTGAAAGGAGCGTAGCACAATTTGCTTGGTGAGACGGAAGAGCGGTCTTGATGGCCCGAGTCTCGTCACGTAAAATAAGGCATTAACTAAAGCTAATTGACGCGCGCTCTATGTTGTATAGTGAGCACTGTATACTCTAGCCTTATGAGCCTGAGGGGGTGCCATGACATTCCAGCGTGTCGGCCATGAGCTCAATGGACCATCACTTGTAAGCAGGGTGCAATCGCTTAAGTCATTGGCATTCTCTTCCTGCAAGATGCTTTCCTCTTGTCAATCGGGGATGTGGCAGCGAAACGCTACAGTTTGTTTAACCCCCTCTGAAAAGCCAAAACCGCGGTCATTTTTTTAATATATTTTGAGTAAAAAATGTTTATTGAATTTCAAACTTATTACTTGAACTTATATATTTAACTCAGCGCCAGGATTAATTTTTCTGCACATAGCGTGCGCTCATTGTTGTCTAGCTCGTGTATAGGGGGCACTGTTGGGGTAATGTGTTGTTATTTATTCGCTTCTTTTCTTGCCAATTTCTTGTTGTGTTGCTAAATTATTCTGCTGGTGCAGCAGACCGCTGATACTTGAGCATTTCTTGTATAAAAATGTTAATTGGAGGTCTCCGCTACATACTAGTGGCCTGCAGCAGCAAATATGCTGCTTAACAAAATCTCTCAAAATGGTTTTCCAAAAAGTAGCACTTTGCCAAAAAATAACAAATTAAATACTCTCACATACCAGAGCATTAAATTAACTATTTGAACAAAAAATCAATATTCATGAAAACTATACTGACAGATTACTTGGGTATGTACAACAGTTCTGTACACGGCAAGAATATCAATAAGGCTACTAAAAAATCAATAAAAAATATTTAATGACGTGCGCCCTCTTCCCTGGAGACTCCTTGCCACGTGACGTCAGTTGCGTTTTATGCAGTGACTGATTAAGAGATTTCAGTCGGTATGCGCAGTATGAGAATACGCTGAAGAATATAATCAAATATTTAAATTTTTATCTTTTCCTGTATTCCTGGATATCGAGCGAAACCATACACATCTCTGACTTTGCCGGAGGCTGCATATTTTTCTTTTAATTTCTGCGCGTATTGGATATTCGCGTATTGGACCATATGATAGTATCAAATCACGAGAAAGTAAATCACCATGGGCAGATGTCAGTTCCCGGGATATCTAAACATGACCTAATATATTTATCATATCGCATGAAATGCCCAAAATATACGCCCAAAATCTTTAAATACCGTGAATATAAGAACTTCAATTCGGAAGCATTTACTTCCGACGGCTTGTCTGTGCCATGGCATCTTATAAATCAAGAAAATTGTATAGATAGAAAAGTAAATACTTTTACGCGCTTACTGACGGAACTTCTTAATAGGCATATTCCAATGAGGACAGCTCGCGCGACACGCCCCCCCGCTCCCAGGTTAACGGAGGAAATACGTATGTTAATGAAACAGAGAGATGCCGCCTTCAATGTATTTCGTAACACAAAGTGCGAACATGACAGAGATGCTTACAAGAAACTGAGAAATCTTGTAACGCAAAAATCTAGGAACGCTAAAATTAAATATTATCATAGTATTCTTGGCACGAACAGAGACTCAAAACAAGTATGGAAATCGCTGCGCACTTTAGGCTTAGGCAAATCACGAACCCCATCGCAAATCGATACACCCCTTGATGCTCTTAACCAGCGTTTTGCTAACATGGCTCCTCACTTCGATTATTTCTCAAAAAACAAAACTCTCTCAACCTTACGATCCGTTTCGGTACACACTCAGGAAGAATTCTTTTTTGCATCTACAAATCATTATGAAATTTTTAAAACCATTCAGAGCCTCAAATCAAACGCCTCAGGGACAGATAATATCAATGCTAAATTACTAAAAGTCAGTGCCGAAGTTATATACCCCATTGTAACTGACATTATAAATTTTTCCCTAGCAAGTGGTACGTATCCAAACTCTTGGAAAACCGCGCTTGTCCACCCTCTTCCTAAAACTACTACAAACCCTCCTGAATACAGACCGATAAGTATTCTACCTACGATTTCAAAAGTTCTAGAAAAAATTGCGCGACGTCAAATTATAAGTTACCTCGAAAGCAAAAATCTCATTAGCGATCAACAATATGGCTTCCGATCAGGCAGAAACACAGGTACTGTTCTCTTAAATATTATTGAAGACGCTAGAATCTCCATTGATAAAGGTAAATTAACAATACTTGTTCTTCTAGATTTTAGTAAAGCATTTGACTCGGTCGATCACGAAATTCTGCTTGAAAAAATGAAAATATTGGGTTTTGCTAAACCCACAATACGATGGTTCACTCAATATCTTTCAAATCGACAGCAAATCGTTGTATCTGGTGAAAAACAATCCACTGCTGTTAAAACATCCCGTGGTATTGCGCAGGGAACGATTCTAGGACCCTTAGGATTTTTAATTTATGTAAATGACGTAGGACAATGCCTCAATCACTGTAAACACAAAATGTACGCTGACGACCTACAAATCTATATAAGTGGATACCCATCGGAGTTGAACCCATTAGCCCAGAAAATAAACGATGACTTAAACGCTCTCAATAAATGGGCAGAAGCCCTTGGTCTCTTATTAAATCCAATGAAATCGCAAAGCTTAGTGATAGGCTCTCGCAACGCTTTGAACAAATTGGAGAAATCCTCCCTTCCGGAAATTAGCATAGGTAACTCTCCTGTTCCCTGGTGTAGCGATGTAAAAAACTTAGGAATACATATAGACAACACACTTAGTTGGACCACACAAGTAGGTAAGATTTGCCAAAAAGTCTTCGCAGGCCTCCATTCCCTAAAACGAGTCAGAGAACTACTACCCATTAACACTCGCGTAAATCTTGTAAATTCACTTATAATGCCTCATTTCGACTATTGTGATTTCCTGCTTACGGACTTAAAGCTCAAGCAACAACGCAAATTACAAATAGCACAAAATGCATGCATCCGCTTCATATTCGATCTTAGAAGATACGATCATGTATCTGAGTTTTATGGTCAAACAAACATTCTCTCAATCGAAAAAAGGAGAAATTTTCATAGCCTTCTTCTTCTCCATAAAATTTTGAATAATTGCTATCAAACGCAATTATTGCAAAACTTTAAAATGCTGACGCTTGAACGATCACGTTCCTCGCGATTACTATGCATACCGCGGCACAATACGGTATCCTATAGTAAGTCATTTACTGTAACTGTAATTAGAATATGGAACTCACTACCCACATATCTCAAACAAATTAGCGATTTCAGAAAATTTAAAACTCGACTCAGTGATTGGATTAAATGAAATAATTATAGATAACACAAACTCCTATTTCCACTTTCACACCTTAATTAAACACCATGTTCGCGATTACCACTGACCAAATTCGGTTACATTCCAAGACGTCAAGCTGTTCTTCTGCACTTTTCTCCTCTTTGCTCTATCGCTGAAATCCCTAACGCCAAGTATGTTACATGTACTATATAATAAGTTCTTAACGCATTTTCAGTCTTTGTATTGTATGATCTTTCTTGGTATGTAGTATTTTTTCTTGTACATCCGCCTGCTTTCTTGTTTCCGTTTCTTCTTCTGTTACAGATTATCTTCTAGTCATCAGCCATTTTCTGTGTCATCTAGAAAACATTTATGTATGCGAAAAACTTTGTAATTATATTATCATCGTTCCCCCTTCCCACTCTCCTAAATCTCATAATTAACTCTAACTCCCTCTCTTTTTCTCTCTCTGCTTCTCTTTTGCCTTTACCCTTTAACTCCCTCTAACGCACTCTACTTTCCTTTTGTCATTTACCCTTTTCCTTTAATCTTTCCATTTTTTCACACTGATTTTTTTCTTGTGTTACGGCCCTAAGCCGCCATCCTGATTGAGGTTTTCCTGGGTTTACTCAATCGCTTAAGGCGTATGCCGGGATGGTCCCTAGTCTTGCATCCCAGATTTACATGTAAAATCTGCCCTCCTTTCTTCTTGAAATTTGTCAACAATTGAGGCATTCGGGTGTAGGTAGTAATTTCTGACATTTTGCGAAAGTAAAATTATTAACATTCCACATCCTTCTTGAAAGTAAGAAACATGGGCTCTCATGGGCATGTTAGTTTTAGAGTCCTAAAAATACCAACGAAAATATATTCATATTTTGTTTCATTAGTTGTGTGCAGTACATTTCTATTACGTAATACGATCATTGCACTTTCGTAATTGAAAATGAAAATGTCAGCTATCATTGTTTCCACCCGAACTCCCCAATTGTACTTATTGTAAATGTAAATATTTTAGTGGTTAGGCGGAAGAGCAGGCCTTATGGCCTGAGCCTCGCCAGAAATAAAGACATTTTATTATTATTATTATATTCGTGAATTAAATTCTTCGTCAGATTCGTTTCTAATCAACCACTGTTCACCAGCCTCTAAATAATTAAATATAATAAATAATGATTTTATTTTATTATAATGATATGTTAAAATCCAATTATTATTGAAATGATTGTCATCATAGAAAAATTGATGAAAAAAGCAACCAGTAACTCCGTGCGATTATCCCGATTGTGTGAACGGACGCCGGAAAGCAACCGTTCCCACGGAGAGAACATTGGGCACGCCTGCTCACATAATAATTCTTTCCCCACACGTCATATACAGTTTTTACTGTTTTTTGACTAAATAAATAAATAAATAAATAATAATTACAAATATCACTCGTTTTTCACTCGCCTGGTGAAATATAAGCTCTCGGTCCGTCATGGCGCGCTAGGGTGGCGACCAAGCATGTTCGTATGTTGGCTTTCTAATGTTTGATACAAGTTAAAAATTAACTTAAAGTTTACATACTATAATTGATGTCGGTAAAAATTTATCCAATTATACATTATCTATCGTATTCATTGAAATAAAGCATTTCTACAACATAATAATGTGTATATGATATTTAAAAAAATGCTAATACACATGAGCGAGTGCTCCGATTTACTTCATGTATCTTTTTTTTTCAAGCTACACGTAACAATGTTATTTCTCGGTAGTGAATTATACTTGAGTTTGACATTCTAAGAGCAAATTGTTTTTTATTTGTGTGACAGTTGAATGGCTATTTCTTCTTCTTTATTCACCCCACCTCTCGATCTAATCACATGTTTGAGTGACAAACGTCTTGTTAATCCAGTTGCACGTTCCTATTTACTGAGGTATGAGACAGCTTGTTGGTCTCAAGGCTACAATAACTCAGGGGTTAACGTCCCCATCACATCACTATCAAATATCATATTTTCATCTAGTTTAAATAATTTATACTACACAAAATAATTGAAGTTTTGGGTTTTCTCCATGCGAATTTTCTTTATCTTCCCAAAATTGCAATATGATCAACATTTTAAGAATAATCCAGACTGTAAGAGATTTAGTTCCCTTGGATATCTATGTAATTTCGTGACATTTTACGGATTTCTCCTTAATACACATCTGAGTCTGAGAGTATAATTATTGTTTTATTTTAAAATTAAAAAAATATAATCGTGCGTATTATGTTATCTTTCGAGCAGATGCATTCCAGGAATCGTTCACTCCAAATTTTTTAGTAAACAAAGGTTTCTCCTGGCAACAATGAATTTCCCATGGGTCCACTCCAGTGAAGGTTTATTCACAATGAAATCTTACGTCATCTTGAGAACATTAAAATATCTTTCACCCGTTTTACACTGTCATTTTTTATAATTTTTAATTTGTACAGAAACGTGACGGACCGATGGGATGTAACTTGTACAAAGAAACGATGTATTCTTCATTTTTCGGTACAGGTTTTATCCAATTTGACTACCATGTTCCTGGCGTTGATTTCTAGAACGTTGCTAGGTGTGTGATGCGATTTGTTCCTTTTGTGAAGTTTAGATAGCGTTCTAATGTGTTGTGGTGGGCAGTGATTGGCAGTCAGAAATTTAAAAAAAATGTACTATGGACTTATGCCGTATTGCTTCGTACGGTCCTAATATTACCTATTTGTTTTCAAAGACGCGATGTTCAATTGTAAGTTGCTCAGCACATTTTCCCCAGTCCACAGGAAATATTTTTTTCAAGATTACGTGTAGAAAACGAAATGTCCGTGTATTACTCTGAATCTTGTTCATCCATTTTCGATACCAAAATAGTAGCGAAGAAATGAACGTTCCTTTTCCAACTATATTTGACAAAACAATGTAAAACGAGCTTTACCCGTTGTGTGACCTGTAAATATATCCTAAACACCTAACAGAAATCTATTCATATTTACCAGTAAACGCGTAAACGAGAAGACAGCCACTATCGACACAATCATTAATTGTCAAAAAAATTCTACATACAATCAAACGAAAGTAAAAAGAATGTATGTGATCTTAGACAAATAGATGATTCCTTTTTCCGCGAACGTTCAAGTTCAATTCTTTGAAGCTTCTCATCAGTGACAATGAAGTGCGATGTATGCTCTTACAAATACTTTGATCAAAAGCTACCAGAGCTACTGAAGTCAAAACGAAACCAATATCTAACGAAAACGCTAGTCTTTCGAATGTGTGCTTCTACTTCACAGTAGTGTGTTGTCCTCGATCTTTATCAACAAGAAAGCTTGGAATTAGGTATTACGAAGTACTTAAACCATGTCTTTGTTTATATTTACATTTACCACTCTAAATTACTCCATCGAAAAACATGAGAGCATGCTATTATTTTATGTTTTCGTGAATTTAATTAAGACATTAGTGTAGACAATGCCTTTTCGTTTATTAATACAAGTACTTTTTGATCGGTGTCGATCATCAATTGAGATGGTCGCTAGAAGAGACTATGGAGCATTCTTCCGGAGAATGCAGAAATGAATTGTGAGTACTTTAATTAAAATCCAAGCAAATGCTCATGATTTTATCTGTATTCGTTAAGTTGGTAGAGCAATATTCCTTCACATGAAGAGAGTTCCCCAGAACGTTGCACTTTAACCTGTCATTCGAGTTCCACTTATTCCGGCAAAAAACAATGTTATTCGGGACTTGTATGGGTACTTATTGGATGAGAGAGAAACATTTTAACAAACCGTTTTTGAAAAGTGTACTTCTCAAGAAGTGTGCATTGGAAATGTCGACAAAAATGAGTCCGAATCTGAGAGCTCACAAGATGAACTTTGAGGAAAAAAATAGGTCACAAACCACATTATGATTGGCATTAGCAGTTTATAATGGTGTAAATTATAAAGTGTTCTCCAGAAGAAGGCCAAAACGCATTTATTTCTTTACACCACATGTTTGAAATTAAGAAAAAATTAATTACGTTCTAAATAAAATGAAGTTTAAAAATAATTATAATATATTAAAAATAATACGTAATTTGCAATTGAGTAGACTAGAGTGTAGAATACTATAATCGAAAACTTGCAAGGCGTTTTCTCAAAACACAGTTTTGGAGGATATGCTCTTCTTCTAGCTACCGCCTCAATTGTCTAGCAGACACTGGGTGAAAAATAATATCTGCATTGAATTGAGGAGGTCGAACGTTATTTCCATCTCAGTGACTGCTAGCACTTCTGATCGTGATGGGTGATAGAAAACTGCATACGTTAATAAACTAGGAAAGATTGGTATCCTGATTAATTGTAATATATATTCTTTATAAGAAAATTCAAGGAACCGAGTATTTTTTCATCGAAAAGAATTATATTTAGAAATGCATCAATGTATGGATTACACGATAAACCAACCAAACTCGTGTAATTCTTTTTATATAAAATACGCTAAGTATAGATGACATTTTTTACGATTTGAAAGAAACCATCGACATAAAACCCTGTAGTGTTGAAACCTTTCTCCTTTCCTAGAAACTGTGTCTTAGAAAATATAAAACAGTTTTGCAGGGAAAGCGAGCACAAATAGATATTTGAAAGGCGTTCGGGGCCCTGTAAATGAAACTTTGGGAAACCACTATGAAAATGCCAGTCCATTTTCCTCAAATCTAATATAATTTTAAAAACCAAACACTTGCACATATTGAATTGATAGGCAATCAGGCTAATGACACCTGTAAGCCAAAACAAAACATTCAAAATTACACCATAAATGCTATGACACCAATGACATCTCCCAGAAATAATGATTATAAGCAGATAACAAAAAAATGCCAACAAATTATGCAGTCATCCTCAAAATGTAAACTTTCCATCAAAATTGTGACATATATTACATTTAAATCCATTGCAAGCTCAATTTAACATATTACCAGTTTCCATTTTTCATATCAAAACTTTTCAAATAAGTTCCTTCAAACAATACATCCGGATTTAAATACATTCAGTAGATTATGCATTTGATCACTTTATGGGAAAACAAAAAATGTTTCATCTAATAAAATATTATCCTGTTGTGACATTAAACATCACTCTCAAAATGTAAGCTGGACTTTAACACCCTCAAATTTAACTAGAATGTCTTGTCCAAAAAAAACACAACCATAGGACATTAACTGCCTAGTCACACATTGCGATGCACACTACACAATGCATACCAATGCTTGGTGGCTATTTGTCTATAAGTTCCACTTTCTAATACATTTCCATTAGTAGAGGCAGTTAATTCAACTACCTGCCCAGTACGGGACCAGAGTTCCTCCAACTGTGTCAAATTACTCTCAAGTTTTCTGGCGTCGCACGTACCTCCATGTTTCTTCCGCAGTCCCTTCACACCCCAAAAAGAAAAACTCCGTCTGCCACCTCATTCCCAATCACCCTCCCCTAATCACACCGAACCAAGCTCCTGTTTATTCTTAAGCCTCTGTCGGCTGCGTCAGTGCAGCACTCTTCTAGTAGGAGGCGTTGTCCATATTTCCACGGCCGTTGCGCGGACATTTGAATTACCTTGTGCACACACCGCGTAAACATTACATTGTGATTAGTCACAGTGTGCTACTGCTTCAGGACCCAAAATGTGCACGAACACATTTAAGAGGTAGATATTTGTTAATTATAATAGGAATCAGATGATTACTACACAAAGCTAACTCTTGCATAACTCGGACACGATGCTTCCTAGCCCCTTAATACCAGGTTTTGTTTCCCAAGAGAACACACGTTTTGTGGGGAAAGGTGACTTATGTGAGCGTACGAGTTTTGGTATGAGAAGCGGATAGAGGCAAGGAATAGGTGAGGCGTATAAGGGATTTCAGCTTGCTTTGGTCCCTAGAATTTTCAATATGGCGGCCATTCGGCCCTGCCAACTTCGAAAACGCACATGAAGCAAGACTTTGGCGCTACATTCAAACATACACAATTCGAGAAATCTGTCATCAGGAACTTCTCTCATTATGTTAATTTTAATCAACTGAATGTTTTGAAACATTGAAATAATTATCATTTGGACCAATTATTTTGATAATCTTCTCCTGAAACTCATAATGCTGAAATATGAGAAGTTTAATGTTTTACTTCATTGCAAAATGCCAATATAATTAGAAAGCTTTAGAGGACGTAATTAATTACTTACATTCTTTCAAAGATCGTTAATGATTGATAAGAATATACAATGAATGGAAGGAAAGTTTTAAAAATTTGATATCAGAGTATTTCATAAATTTCATTTGTCTCCATTTCATAATTACAATAATGTATTTCATCTCAATATTCAACAGTAAAAACTAAGGAAGAAGAGTTAAAACACTATTTATAATTTTTTACTAAGTATATTTATTTCACAATAATTACAAACAAGTGTTTTTACAGTTAAGTTTTTTGTGAAATCTTCATCTACACTATCCCTGATCAGATGTACAATAAATTTGTTTTCACAATGTATCCCATCCTTCTCTCTATATTCAACCATAATTTTCTCAGAATACTCCACTGCATTTTTCCGGTTTGCAGTTGACACCTTAAAATATTAAATAATGTATTCATAACACTCTACTAAATTTAAGACACTGAACCTCATTTTCCTTGTGCTAAATGTGTCAATGAATTTAGATAATTAAGATATTTGTTTTAAAGCCTGCTTCCAAAGATTTCTGGCCATTTCCATTCTATAGCAAGATCTTCTAAGGACATTCTTATTGAAGAATTCCTTTGACTGAGATCACACATTTTCAGTTGAATGGAACATGCCGTAATAGGGAGTAAGCCTTGAAACAGTATGGCCTTCAGTTCTCAGCAATTTACCAACTAGACACTTGTGGGTAATTACTTTTAACACTTGAAACAAATTAATTTATATGATATCAGCTTAAATCATTTTAATAGAATATATAAAGGTGAATATGAAAATATGAAAATTAAAATGGAATAATTTTAATATACTGCATTTTTCATGAATTCTGACAATAAATATTTTTAAATTATTCCTATTTTGCACAGAACGTTAGCAGTATTGGACTTATTTTACTTATGATACCTACATTACAGATCTGCTCATGGGCTTTCTGCCCAGGCTTCATAAATCTTTGTTATTGTGTACTACATACACTTCTTTCTTTGAGCCAGCCAAGACTGTAAAATATAAAAAAATTTCAATAAATAATATAATTATATAATTACAGTAATACTATATAAAAGTATTGCATATGTATAATATAATATAGGTTTACATAATAAATACTTTCTCACATTTAAAATACTTAATATATTTCCTTGAGATTGTGAAAGTATGTAATCGGTAATTGTATGTTGAAAGTAATGTAAATCTGCATATGATTTATTGAATATGAATTGCTACAGCAAAGTATCTTGTCATACATTGTTTGAAGGAATTCTCTCTGACAGATATTATTGTTATTTTTACTATTGATATTATTATTACTACTACTAACGAGGCTGACAAAATAATTGTTTTGGATAACTTACATCATCTTTTCCCCAATAAACAATATACTTCCTTCGATTTTCCAAACAAAATTCATTTCAGAATTCTGAACAAAGAAGGTTAAGATCCTTGAAAAAAGAATGTATCATAAATGCCTCTGATATTCTCTCAAATTTCTTTTTCTGAAAGAACTTTCCCTGTAAAGAAATTTTCCTATTATATTTTCTTTGCTAACTATACCCAATAGAAAGTACAAAAATATACACTCATATGTTGAATGTTACCATCATGAGTTTTTTTATAGATGAATCTTGCAATTGCTTTCTTCCCAACCATCTAAGTGATCTGATTCAGTATTGACTTCACAGTAATGAAAGAATATTATGAAGTCGATGCATTTTAGATGTTCACATACATTTGCAATGTTAATTTATTCACATATGGCTTCATTATTAGACCAAACAACATGAATTAAAATATGTTTAATCACCGTGTGTACTACAATTCACAATTTATAGATATAACAAAAAAAATACAAAATACCTGCATGTGGTAATGCACAAATAATCTATTCCTTAGTACGAAAATTTAAAATTTGTTAAATTCCATAAACATCTTACCTGAAATAAATATGCCACTTCACATGCACGTTCGTAATTCAGTGTTGCCATCCTCGTGAAACAAAATTATGGAGTCGTGGACTGAAAATAACCACGGATAATGGGGTTTAATCAACGCCACCTGCATAAGTCTATTTAGGTGGCGTTGATTTAATTCCCGTCATAGAAGGATCGTAGATCCAAAACACGAAAAAAACACGTTTTTGGCAATTTCATGGACTCTTATGGCCGGATCGGAAAACCAATTATCAGTTCCCCAACAACGGACCGAGACGCGTTCAATGGCACCTTTTATGTCTCGATTGGTGCAAGGGAAGTGGTGTAACCGTGAGGCACGGAACCGTATTTTCTCCACGCACGCACACGAGGAGTTTACTCAAATACTATAAAGGGATATGTAAAATTTCATTGGAGGAATAGATATAGAAATAATATTCCACGATACAATGAAAGTGACTATTTGATTTTTTGTGAAATATCATCTCAATGCGTAGAAATATTAAAATGTTACGTTCAACCCAGGACAAATTATGCTAAACGCACGTTTCAAGAGTTGGGTGAGAGTTCATAGTTAGAATTTGGAATGGAGTTATTTTTACTTTTAAAACAATTATTTAAAAAGTGCAGAATAATCGAACGGGTCCAGTTAGCTCATGTTATTAACGTCAGATTGCTGACATCTGTTGCTAGTGTTGTATCCAGGAAAAACACTATATAAAACAAAGTTTTATTTGATCCATGGGCAGTTTCTTACAAACAGTGGTATTTACACTAAACCAAAAGAAAGTTCAGGTCACCTCACTGAATTCCAGCATTACCAATGGAGGGCGCTACGAACTGGTAAGTTATTTTCAGTCACGTGTCCGGATACTTTTGATCACTTAGTGTACATCAGTTGCTTCCCTGGCTCCTTCTCCCGGATATTTGGCCTGAGGCTTCATAAGATTTCGCAACACTTCTCCACCCGCATTGAAGTGAAATGAATTCAACTGAAGTATTGATGCCTTATTTTTTATGTGGCAAGACTCAGGCGATGAGGCCTGCTCTTCCGTCTGACCACGCAAATTTCGCAACGCTCCTTTCACCAACTAGTGGAAAGAAGGTATTACTTGGGCGACGAAGCAAGCGATTCTGAATTTAGCTCATAGGCTTCATTTAGGATTAAGGATTTTCTACATGCAGTAAATATACTAACATGGGACAGTATATCTCTAGCGTGGTCTACAACTCTACACTTATTCTTGTTCTACCGGGGGGACAAGTCCCCGGGGTGGGCTCCTAGGCGTTAGTCTTTATGTTCACCCCCCACCGACGCACAAGTACGCCGACAGGGCGGTAACCGCATCCGGCCGGTACCAAGTTTGCCCTCACGGCAACCTCCAATACAGACCTCCTAGTTATCGGGGCTAGTACCGGAGTCCATGTTGTCGTGTGACAACGCGCCACTCATATGCGCCGGGACACCAACTCCCTCCTCTTTGCCCATAGTATTGGTCCACTGCCACGACGAAGCCAAGAGCCCAACTGGGGGCCACCCGAACTAAGGTTGAGGCGGCTGGGGGACCCCATCCCGTCTCCCCACTGCCTACATATTAGGCTACCGACCTGAGTTGGGCCGTGACCAAGGAAACCTGGCGGTTGGTCATTTGACCGCCGGACTTCTATTTGTGGAATCCAGAGCACCCAGAGAGATCTCCTTAACCCAATCCTGCCTTGAGGTCGACGCGCCGGAGGACCAACTGGTGGGTTGCCGGGGTATACCGACAACCAGGAGCTTAGCATCGCCTGCTCATTGCCTACACGCTAGGCTAACGACCTGAGTGGGGACGCGAGACTCAGAGTACGGGTAATTGTCTAACGTGGGACATATGTACATGTGCTTTTACCCCAGCACTTGTACTGTATTAGGGGGCCGAAGCCCCAGGGTGGATACCTGGGTGTTAGCCTCTATTCTCCCCCTCATCAGGTGTACAAGGACACCTTCCGACCAATATCCGGATCTCGCCGGAACGCAGATAGCCCTAACGGCAACCTCCCCATTCAATGCCTGGGTCTAAGGCCGCTCTGCCAACTCAGAGCTACTAGCTATCCGGGCTAGTACCGGAGTTAATATTGCCTGTATGACAACGCGCAATTCACATGCGCCGGGACACCACGTCCGTCCTCTATGCCCAGAGTATCGGGCCACTGCCACGGCGAATCCAAGTGCCAAACTGGTGACCACCTGGGCCGAAACCCGGGGGGCCAGTGGCCCCCAACCCGCCCTCCCACTGCCAACACTTAAGGCTATCGACCTGGGTGGGGCCGTGACCAGGGCAACCTGGCCGATTGTCATTTAACAGCCGTACTTTTATTTGTGGGTTCCAGAGCACCCCAAAGGGCGTCCTTCACTAACATGGGACAGGCGGCTTTACTTCCCCTCCGACGGAAGGCGTACGAAGGATTTCTTCGCCCTTAAAAATCCACTTCTTCGGTCGGGTTTCCATCCGCGAACTTGGGTACAACAGTCCGTTACGCTAACCGCTACACCATCGACGCCGCATCGTATAGCGCGGCCGTGCCTCCGCCGGGCGGGCCGCCGCCTGCCCCCGCGGTGCCGGGCGCGCGCACGCGTGCGCGGGCTGCCTTGGCCGAATTTCGAGCGCACGGGAGCGCGCGCGCGCCGCCCCACCGGAAGCAGATGGACGCGCGCAGATACGCCTTATCAAGCCCGTCGCCGCCACCGCCGGCGCCGCGAGGCTTCCCAATTAGGAGCAGGTGCTCGCCGCCGCCTTCACGTCAGCTCTCGTTTGGGGGTTGCTGCTTGCCGCCCAGTCCTGCGCATCGAAATGCAGGAGTTTAGTTTAGAAGGACCGGATGAAATGGTTCAGAGCGTCAACTGATGTCACTGCAGTGCCTTGGTCCTTGGGTTCGACTCCCGACGGTGCACAGTGTGTAATTTTGGCCATCTACGGGGCAGAAAGTCAAATTTTCAACTTGACCAGAACGTGTAATTTGTTATTTATTTCAGTAGACGGACGTTCAGACCACATGGCAACGATATAGATTTCACTAGAAATTCTCCGAGGTACAGGAAATGCTTATCTGAACATGTATCAACTCGTCCGTGGCGGCACCGCTTGGATTCAATCATTTCAGTGCAGCGTTTTCGCTTGTCCTGTGCGTGTGTCTGATGATATTCAAAGTCCCAGCTATTTCAAAAATTCAATCTGTATAGTTTTTTCTTTCCATTGGTACCTTTGGTTTTTGAAATCCATTTTCCAACAACTTGTAAGGACCTTTTGAAAAGTACGTACTCTTAATCTTACAGGAAACACAATTCCAAAAATTAATCGAGGGTTTTAGTTTAGAGAACCCTGGAGAACCACTTTGGGACCAAATTGGTATTCAAGCAGGTACTTTTGGGAAGCCAAACATTGAAAAAAATGTTGCGAATTGTTGCGAATGTATTAATTTTTCCATTATTTATAAAATGTTGCATTCGTTTTTCCGGAGGGCACTCTTCGAAATATGGGTTACAAAACATAAAAATGCAAAGACAGATGCTTTATTCGCACATACTTTGCAAGAAATGAAAAATGCAACAAATTCGGAGAGTGCTTTACAGTGTGTAAAAACACAAAATAAAGAAATTTTGCCAAACACTTAGTATTACGTAGGAGAAAATAGGGAGGCATAAAGGACGTTTTATTCGTTTCAATTCTTCTTGTCTCGATGAGGAAATAATATTTGAAAATATTTCCGACAATGCCCACATTTCCAGAATTAGCAGAAACTTCCCGTACTGTAATTGGCCGGCCATTTTGATGATTGTGCTCCGAGAACTAAGAGGCAGAAAGTTAAACACCACCTACATTCAAGCAGCGAAGTGCCAAGAATGGCCGTAGGCATGTAGTTCAGGAAAGAAAGTAAAAGGGATACGGCAGCAATAGTAACAATTATCCACTGCATCACCAAATCGAGAAACTGTTATTAAGAAGGCTCGATGGTCCTTGTTTCAGAAATCAGAGCTATAACCGAACAGGCGCTGACGTTAATGGTGCATGTCTATATGTCTAGTCGCCAGTAACTTCTACGTCAGCAAGCAAAAATATTAAATTGTAAATTTTGCCCACATTATAAAGTGAAAGAATCCAAAACGCTATACACAAGCTGCTGTGATTACACAAATCTCAACAGAAATACCTGTGCAGTCACTTATTGACCAAACAATTCATCGATTTCGTCAAACCCGAGAGGTGTTTGAGAAATTGCGATTGACAAAAAAATGTAATATTAGCATTATCATGAAATGGGGCTGTGATGGTATGGGACAGAATCGATACAAAAAGAGGTTTCCTCAGCAACATTTCAGTGACGAAAGTTTTTTTTTTGTATTTCTGTTCCTTTGGATATGCACTGCGATTCGGACAATTCAAAATACGTTATTTGGAAAAATCCTTTCCCTCTTCCACTAAATTCTGCAGATTAATAAAATTTGTGTTTTCAAAAGACCTCCAGAATCGACACTATTACACAATATGCTGAACAGATTTCTTATTACGTCTGATCCATGTACAGCTAGTTTACGGATTCCTCCAAAATACAGAAAGAATAATATTAATGAATAGGTTTTGATTTTCTACAAATTGATCAATCACCAGCAGACACAGATGATCAAGGAGATTCTTCTGATACCATCAGTGATTCTGAATAAGTTCATTATTTTCTTGTGTGCGGTTCGTGTTTCAGCACATGTTTCTTGTATACTTCTCTCGTATTTTTGTATATATTGTCTAATGTATGATTTTATGATTTCATTTTTTATGGTACAAATTGCAATACTGTGTCAAAATTATGTATATATATATATATATATATATATATATATATATATATATATTCATCATTATTTCTCTATTGTTTGTTCTGTAAAATCAACGTACAATTTTATTCTATTTTAACGTATTTCAAATACTTAAAATGTTGTTCTAGCGAGTTGTATTGTATAAAATTTGTAATATTTTAGCTTTTTGAATAATTTAGTAAATTATAAACTGATTTAATCGTGTTCAATTCTTTAATTTTTGCTATTAGACTTTCTGCCCCGTAGATGGCCAAAATTACACACTGTGCGGTGGCAGGATTTTCGACGCTAGCTAGGTAGGACGGTAGAGTACAGTCTCTGCCTTGAGGAGAATTCTAGCTGTGATCGGTAGTTTTTCGTGGTTTCTCCGATCAACACCAAGCGAATGTCAGGGCAGTACGCTAACAAAGGGACCATGGACCACACGCGGTCTTTCCTTCCTCTCCCTTGCCCTCTTCTCACCCCTTCCTTACACATACTAACATGCACTACCTCAGAAATGTCGAAGGCTAGTGGGAAGCTTTGATCTTCTTCCGGATGGGACGGTAACCCCTTGGTGGGAGATACCTGGTTAGGGAAATACCCGCTAGCCGACTGTAAATCGGCGCCGGATCTTGCCGTCCGCCACCTCACGATGAAAAAGCATGCACTACACTCATAAGGCTAATGACTTTAGCAGTTGGCGCGCCCGAAATAACTAACAAACAATCAATACTTTAGAACGACCGGTTGAGAGGGCTCAAGGTAATAGCTGTTGCCACTGCAGAGTCTCTGGCCGGGAGGTCCTAGAATTCGACTTCCATCGGTTGCGGGTTTTCGATACCATCATCGTATGTACTTGTACGTACTTGACGCAAGATCCCGGGAACGGGCAAAGGCCTACCGGTGACGTCCCTGCCTCGCGGTCATGGGTTAAGGAGGTACGTGTGGTTAGCACGTAGACACCCCACGCCGTATTCGGGTCTTCTCAACCTAAGAAGTGAATCTTCTCATCGTCACTCAGCAACATGTACCGGGACATTGCAAGGAAAACGTACACTATAGTCTTGCCTCGACCGGGAATCGAACCCGGGGCTGTGTACTGGAAACCATCACGCTGACCAAGAGCTGCCATGAGACTTGTTACCATCATTACCTACGTCTAATTCAGTCGCTTTTGAAAGGAGAACTCTCGGGACGAATGACCAAAGAGGAAGACTCGTCCGGAAACACAAGAGATCGTTCGTACTTCAGACACCTACAAGCATCCCGTCTCAATTCTGACCAAATTAATTGTTTAGAACGTTATTTAATCTTTGACCTAAGAAGTTGACGCGCCCGAAATCACGAACAATCAATCAATCGTAATGAGAAAGTGATTGCGATAACGATGATGACGGGAATGGGGAAGAAAACACAGTGGAACGAGAGGCTGGGGAAAAAGGAGATCTCAAGAAAGTGCCGAGAACTCGTTTCATCCAGCCCAAACTCCACTTGTCATTTGGCATTTGTGTTACGTCGATTTAAGTGGCAGCCACTGCAAAAACGATTTATCTAAGCGCCTCGCCTGACCTGCTAAGTGAAGGGAGCAAAAACAATCTGAGGAAGTGCATCGAGTGCACCGCTCCTCCCTTCACGGAACGCCGCTCCGGGCGAGGCGGTGGACACGCACGTTTGTGCAGCGGAGCCCATGCGTGGAGACGCGGCCAGGGGCTGGGGAAGAAGTGGGCGGAGATGCATGTGGAGAAGAGGGCGAAGAAGCGGGCAAAAATGTGCGAGGGGAAGCGAACGGAGAAGCGGGTTGAGAAGCGGACAGAGAAGCAGACGGAGAAACAGGCTAAGAAGCGGATGGAGAAGTGGAGAGAGGAAAGAGGGTGGAAAAGTGAACAGAAAAGCGGGGCACAAGAGGGCAGAGGAGAAACAGGTAGAGAAACGAGTGATGAAGCGATTGACGAAGTGGACGGAAACGCGGAGAGACAAGAGGAATGTACAGAGAAGCGGGCTGAGAAGTAGGTGGACAAGATGACAGAAGTATACGGAGAAGCGGGGTGAAGTGGACAAGCGGGTGCAGAAGCAGACAGAGAAGCGGGTGAAGAATCGATGAAGCGGCCGGAGAAGCGTGCAAAAAAGAAGGGGGAAGCGAGCGGAGAAGTGGACTGCGAAGTGGCTGGAGAAGCGGACAGAGAAGTAGACGGAGGTGACAGGTGAGTGGAGAAGTGAGTGGAGAAGCGGAGAGAAAAGAGGGTGGAAAAGTGAACATAAAGCGAGGGACAAGAGGGCGGAAGAGAAACAGGTGGGGAAGCGGACAGAGAAGCGGGTAAAGAAGCGATTGAAGAAATGGGTGGAGACGTTGATGGAGAAGCGGAGAGAAAAGAGGACGGAGAAGCAAACGGTGAAGCGGGCTGAGAAGCGGGTAAAGAAGAGAATGAAGAAGTGGGCGGAGAAGCGGGTGGAGAAGAGGATGGAGAAGCGGGCGGTGAAGCGGATAGAAAAGAGAGCGGAGAAATGGACAGAAAAGCGGGCTAAGAGGTGAGTGGAGAAGTGGTTGGACAAGAGAACAATGAAGCAGACGGAGAAGCGGGCGGAGAAGCGGGCGGAGAAGCGGGCGGAGAAGCGGGCGGAGAAGCGGGCGGAGAAGCGGGCGGAGAAGCGGGCGGAGAAGCAGGCGGAGAAGCGGGTAGAGAAGCGGGTAGAGAAGCAGGTAGAGAAGCGGGCGGAGAAGCGGGCGGAGAAGCGGGCGGAGAAGCGGGCGGAGAAGCGGGCGGAGAAGCGGGCGGAGAAGCGGGCGGAGAAGCGGGCGGAGAAGCGGGCGGAGAAGCGGGCGGAGAAGCGGGCGGAGGAGCGGGCGGAGAAGCGGGCGAGACGCGGACGAAGTGAGATGTTAAGCGCGTTAGCGAAGCCAAAAGCGATTAGCAACGAGATGCAACAGACGCGAGAGGGAAGAGTCAAACACGCCCGTTGAAATCCAACAATTACACCGGCCTTAATTTCGCCTCGTCATAAACACGACATTACCCCTTCGACACGCGCGCCCGCGCATGGTATGGCGGATGCGCAGAATTGCTCCCCCCTCCCCCGTCGACATGTCGCGGCGCGTCGAGGGTCAAGGTCCTCAGCTAGGGCGCGCGGCTTGTCGGGTAAAGAGCGCTCATGACAAATGACACTGGGAAAAGAGCGCTGAAAATCGCGGAAACAGAGCGCTCAAGCAATATGGAAACGTTTGCGAGATGTCACTGATGCTCTGCTGAATTCGCATTTTTCTTAAAGCCTCCGTGCCGTTTGTTTATTTGCCAGACTGGCTTCAATAGGTTCCATAAACCATTTTGTTATTTATTTTTCTTTCAGACACTTGATCATATTTACTTGGTATGTTTATTGAACAGTGTTGACTATGATCCTCTTCTTTTCAAAATCCAGTTAACCAATTTTCTGATTTAATGTGGCATGTTTTGCTTTGGTAGGTTGTGGGTTCAGTGAATTTTTACAGTATTTGACTTTCAATAATTGATGAGTGCCAATTAGTTAGGAGAAGGCTTGCTGGTTCCCGACTGGGATTAACCATTATATTCTCTCTGTGATCACAGCTATTTCTCTCAAATAGGAAATTCTCCAATTTGTGCGAATTCTCAGATTTCTGCGAAAGATGATTGCATTTCAGGAGGGTTTGAATCATCGAATCCATTCAATTTTTACACTTCCAACAATAAATACAATAGTTTCTTAGAAATATTTACAATATTTTTAAGTTTGATGGACGAAATCGTACAATCCGAGCTGCCATCTAATGTAGAACCATTACTTTGGCTTAGAAGAGGTTAAGACAGGCCGATGCACTCAAACGCCGTCAGTTCTCACTGACGAAAGTATTCCAAGCAATTACATCAAGATTAGTAAACAATAACGCCGTAGGGCACAATTAGTATCATTAGGTTACGCATTCCACCAAAAAGTAATTACGTTGTAACAATCACAGTCACAGTGTTGTGTTAAGCAGAATAGTTTTAAATCCATTAGTACCGGCGCCAATATTTCAAGCATGTCTTCAATCTTTCCAGCCAAACAACTTCCATGTAGCCATCCACTTCCACAACCGCCCTTCCTTCCTCTCACCTCTACCCACGTCTTGTACTCAAAACATGCGCTATAACTGACGCCGCAGCCACCCAACACCATCCCATCCGGCTCTCCGTCACAACCACTCTGACGGCTCCCTCCACCCGCATTACACCCGCCGCGCCGCCGCAGTCCTTTCGCCCTCGCCTCCGCTGCCTCGGCCCCCGCCCCCGCTCCCAACGAGTGATGCAAAATTTTACCAAAACATCGATATATCGATTTTTCGATACATCGCTAAAGGGTTTTGGATGTCGATGAAAACATCGACAATAAAACATCGATGTTTAAAACATCGATTTTTAAGTATAGACTAATGAACATGCTATTTTTACTGTTTGACTAGCATAGTAGGCTGCTATGCTAATAAAAATGCTATTTTTACTGTTTGACTAGCATAGTAGGCTGCTATGCTAATAAAAATGCTATTTTTACTGTTTGACTAGCATAGTAGGCTGCTATGCTAATAAAAATGCTATTTTTAATGTTTGACTAGCATAGTAGGCTGCTATGCTAATAAAAATGCTATTTTTACATTTTGACTAGCATAGTAGGCTGCTATGCTAATAAAAATTATTAATGAATGTAGAGAAGAAAATTAAAATTAAAGAACATCGTGTTTCGCTATTTTACGTTCTTAACCTTTTCATCAATGTTCTACATATACCAAACAAAATCCCGCCCTCCCTGCACCGCCCAGCACACTGGGCCTAGTGATGGAAAATTTCACCAAAACATCGATACATCGATGTCCATGAAAACATCGACAAAAAAAGATGTTTAAAACAGAACTAATTTTTAAATATAAACTAATAAACATGCTATTTCCAATCCATACTTAATTACCGTACGCATATGGAATATATTTTACTGTTTGGTTAGCAGCATGTTAGTAGTAAACTACTACACTAATAAAAAATTATTATTGAATGTAAAGAAGAAAATTAAAATTAAAGAGCATCGTGATTTGCTATTTTACCATCTCAACCGTTTCTACATATACTATATACAAAATAATCTACATATACTATACAAAATACCATACAAAATAACATAAACATTCTTTAAATACATAATAAAGCATTGCATGAATAATAAACTCAAACATCGATGTTTTTGCAAAAAAATATCGATGTGAAGAAGACATCAAAAGCAAAATATCGATGTTATATCGATGTTTCTGCTGAAAACTTCGATGTTTCAAAAAGTCGTTTTTTGCCATCCCTATCCCCAAACCGCCCCCCAACCGGTCGGCGCGCGCTGTTGGAAAACGGCTAATAGCCCCTGCGCGCCGCAGCGGCCTCGTTAGGCCTCATTCACAATGCAAACTTAAACGTAACGTAATGCTGTGAACTTAGCCGCAAAATTTACACGTAAAAACAAGCGTTCACAATGACGAACGTAAGTTTCGCCTGAACCAATCAGAATTCAATGCACTGAAACGATCGATTCGTCTCTAACATGATGAAAAAATCTTTCCACAATGGTTTCTAGCTTTTTCTTCGAGATTCCTATCGATTTGTCTTTATATACATGCGAGTAGATGTTGAAGTAGTGCTTACATTTTCTTCATCTTATAAACAAGGATTCTCATAAACCAAATTCATGAGTAATTCGTCGGACATAATTAGTTCATTCGCAATCTCAGGTTAAAGTCGGAATAAAAATTGTCCAAATTCTTACATTGAATTCACTACACGCATCAAAAGCGTTGGTACACTAGTTCTCTACATTACAATAACAATGACATAACCACAAACTACCAGAACACAATCTGAAATCGAACTTCCATGCTGCTCTCTGATTGGTCTACGGTATATTTCCGACGTAAACGTAAAAGCTTGGAGCTTGCGAACTCTTAAGTTTACGGTCTTACGTCAACGGTTACGTGAAGGCGTTGTGAATGGTCTCGCTTAATAACACATTTCTAGGTTTTGCGGCTACGTTACGTTTACGTTTAAGTTTGCATTGCGAATGAGGCCTTACGCGGGGCTTAGCCCTGCGGGAGGTTGCTCCATTGCAGGCGCGCTCGAACGCGCGGAGGGCGCGGCGGGCGAGTGGGGAGTGGCAAGCGGCCGGGTGGATGAGCGCGCGGGCAAGTGAGCAGGCGAGCGGCGAGCGGGCGAGTGAATGAGGGAGTGAGTGAGAAGGCAGGCGAGCAGTCGAGCGGGCATGTGAGGAAGCACGGAAGCGGCCGGGCGGCCGGGCGGGCAAGCGGGCAAGTAGGCAAGCGGGCAAGCGGGCAAGCGGGCAAGCGGGCAAGCGGGCAAGCGGGCAAGCGGGCAAGCGGGCAAGCGGGCAAGCGGGCAAGCGGGCAAGCGGGCAAGCGGGCAAGCGGGCAAGCGGGCAAGCGGGCAAGCGGGCAAGCGGGCAAGCGGGCAAGCGGGCAAGCGGGCAAGCGGGCAAGCGGGCAAGCGGGCAAGCGGGCAAGCGGGCAAGCGGGCAAGCGGGCAAGCGGGCAAGCGGGCAAGCGGGCAAGCGGGCAAGCGGGCAAGCGGGCAAGCGGGCAAGCGGGCAAGCGGGCAAGCGGGCAAGCGGGCAAGCGGGCAAGCGGGCAAGCGGGCAAGCGGGCAAGCGGGCAAGCGGGCAAGCGGCAAGCGGGCAAGCGGGCAAGCGGGCAAGCGGGCAAGCGGGCAAGCGGGCAAGCGGGCAAGCGGGCAAGCGGGCAAGCGGGCAAGCGGGCAAGCGGGCAAGCGGGCAAGCGGGCAAGCGGGCAAGCGGGCAAGCGGGCAAGCGGGCAAGCGGGCAAGCGGGCAAGCGGGCAAGCGGGCAAGCGGGCAAGCGGGCAAGCGGGCAAGCGGGCAAGCGGGCAAGCGGGCAAGCGGGCAAGCGGGCAAGCGGGCAAGCGGGCAAGCGGGCAAGCGGGCAAGCGGGCAAGCGGGCAAGCGGGCAAGCGGGCAAGCGGGCAAGCGGGCAAGCGGGCAAGCGGGCAAGCGGGCAAGCGGGCAAGCGGGCAAGCGGGCAAGCGGGCAAGCGGGCAAGCGGGCAAGCGGGCAAGCGGGCAAGCGGGCAAGCGGGCAAGCGGGCAAGCGGGCAAGCGGGCAAGCGGGCAAGCGGGCAAGCGGGCAAGCGGGCAAGCGGGCAAGCGGGCAAGCGGGCAAGCGGGCAAGCGGGCAAGCGGGCAAGCGGGCAAGCGGGCAAGCGGGCAAGCGGGCAAGCGGGCAAGCGGGCAAGCGGGCAAGCGGGCAAGCGGGCAAGCGGGCAAGCGGGCAAGCGGGCAAGCGGGCAAGCGGGCAAGCGGGCAAGCGGGCAAGCGGGCAAGCGGGCAAGCGGGCAAGCAGACGAGCGGTCGGGCGGGCGAGCGGTCGGGCGGGCGAGCGGTCGGGCGGGCGAGCGGTCGGGCGGGCGAGCGGTCGGGCGGGCGAGTGGTCGGGCGGGCGAGCGAGCGGTCGGGCGGGCGAGCGAGCGGGCGGGCGAGCTGTCGGGCGAGCGGTCGGGCGAGCGGTCGGGCGAGCGAGCGGTCGGGCGGGCGGGCGAGCGGCAGGGCCGAGCGGGCCGGGGCGGGCCGGGGCGGGATCTGATACCGGCGCGCGCACGTAGCGCGCTCTCAATCAACAGGTGGGCGGGCGCGGGGCTGCGCCCAGAGTCCGTCGACCTCCCGCCGCGCCGCCGCGGACTCAACCCCGCGCGGCCGGCCCTCCGCCGCCTTCGCCTTCGCCTTCGCCTTCGCCGCCGCCCTATCAGATCCCCGGCGCGCCGCGAGCCCACCGACCAGCCGCCCGCCCGCCCGCCCGCCCGCCCGCCCGCCCGCCCGCCCGCCCGCCCGCCCGCCCGCCCGCTCGGTCGGTCGCTGGCCGGGGGAATAATCGAACTTTCCCGCGCGCCCGGAAAGGTTAAGCGCGCGCGGAGGTGGCGGGCGGGAGCGTCGGCGGGGGAGGTGGGTGCGAAGTGGGAGGGATGATGGCGGTGGTGTAGCTACGGCAATGTTGACGGTGATGAACAGGGAGGCAGGAATAGGCTAGGCGCCGGAGTAGTTGGGAAGCCGGTATTAGAATGGAACCGGGGACGAGCGACCGGGGTGAACGCTCAAGGGGGTGGGAGCAACGTCGGTTCGTCAGACCCGCAACATCAAGGAAGGAGTGATAACACCAATGGGTGACGTGAGTCGATAGGAAATGGAAGAAGGAAGGACTAGATGCTCACTTTTAAAAACACGCACAAAAGCTACGGTGGGTAGTGAAAATTCCTGTCAACGAACAATACATGCAGTAGTCAAGTCTCCCAGACATTAGACAACGACAAGATCCCATGAGGCTGAGATGTTTCGAATTACTGAATACTGAGAATTAAATTTGTCAACACAAGAATGATGAAGTGCATTCAACAGAGATTGGGAAACGAGCACGGAGTCGCCCAAAGAAGAAGTGGAAAGATTGTATTAGGGAAGACATGTGACAGTTAGGGAAGGTATAGTACAAGATAGAAACAGTTGGAGAGTAACGATTCGAAAAGCCGACCCCAGCTAACTGGGGTACGCTTTAGAAGAAGAACAAGAAGAAGAGAAAGAATAACACAATAATGATGAACGAATTAGCACAATTGATAATTGGTGATCCTGAGCAACATGAGAAGCAAGTCGTTGAAACTGTGCGAAGATTGTGTCTCCAACTGGGAGGGGGAGTAGCTGTGCCTACTAGGTCAAGTATTTAGTACATAAATGGGAAAGGATGACAAAAAGTTTCAATGTTGGATCAGTCGTTGTACAATTTGAGTTTTTAATATCTCGCTTAATTTTTTTAAAGAGAACTATTTACTAATATCTAACTTAAATCTCGAAAACGAACTAATATCTTGCTTAAAAATAACTATTTATTACATATTTATAAATTTATTCTATTACTTATATCCGAGCTTTCACTCACTCCCGTAATAGCGAATGGTCTGAGAAGCGAGGAAGAATATGGGATAAATGACGATAGAACAATAATGAATCATAAGGAAGGTCAAATCAATAAAACCGATACCAGGGTAAAACTGCTGCGAACCAGCTTTGTTCTCCACAAGACGTTGCGAAAAGAAGCAGAAAGGCTGAAACGGAAGTGGACTGGGCTGGAAGAGCGATTAACAGGCGGAATTATCTTACTACCGCTTACGACCGAAAACAAGGAAGAAAGAGTTTAGGAAGACAGAAGACATCCATGGAAGACGATTTTAAGAAGCTATTAGAGGAAATGGCCATGGTCATGTGTTATCCACTGACGACTGAGACAGAGAGGGAGACAAGGAGAGAGAGAGAGAGGGACAGAGAGAGAGAGGGACAGAGAGAGGGAGAGAGGCAGAGAGGGAGAGGAAGAGAGGCAGAGAGGCAGAGAGGGAGAGAGGCAGAGAGGGAGAGAGGCAGAGAGGGAGAGAGGCAGAGAGGGAGAGAGGCAGAGAGGGAGAGAGGGAGAGAGGCAGAGAGGGAGAGAGGCAGAGAGGGAGAGAGGCAGAGAGGGAGAGAGGCAGAGAGGCAGAGAGGGAGAGAGGGAGAGAGGCAGAGAGGGAGAGAGGCAGAGAGGGAGAGAGGCAGAGAGAGAGGGAGGGAGAGAACGGTTTAGAAATTATAAGTCTATGAAAAGGATCAATTAATCAATTATTGGAGTTTTTACGAGATTTAAAATGTAAAAAAAAATATGGCATGGTAAACGAGGTTAATCTAGTGCTAGGTGGTAATGGATGGGTTATATAAATACTTTGCATAACATATTTTTTTAATGAATTTTAAAAGCTAAAATGTACCTTCCCTACAATGAAAAGTAATTCCCTGCACCTTCGTACTGAGAATTAGGAAGTCGTCAACATTTCAATGCTTGTTGCGTGCTGTTGTCATTAAAATATTCCCCAGTGAGTAGAAATACATTGCGGCGAAGTAGACCAGAGAAGTTATATACGTATGAATCCCACTAATATTTTAAACGAAGCTTCGTGCTAAATGACTGACATTCAAAATCTTGTGATTTTATAGAATGATCTTGTAAATTACTTTCGGAGTTTACTGATGGGAGGTTTATGTGAAATACTCGTATAGTTTGATGATCTTGACAATGTCAAGTTGTTAAGTTGACATCATCTCTTAAAAACTAATATATCTTAGAATATAATTTCGGTAGACAACAACTTTTCGTTTTCGTAAAGTTTCAACATCGGCTCATGTAATGCAGCGGAGTTGTGCGAAATTTACAGCAACAACAAGAATGCATTATTCAACCGGGCATCAGTAGTAGGGAGGAATACATAAATCTAGAAAGTAGCTTTAGTGGGGAAGGGTAGATAAAAGTGTGCGGGCATCTAGGCACAGTTTGATTTATTATTCCCTGAAACTGACCTCTACATCAGAAATAGTCAAAGAGATTATGAAAATGTTGTAAACAATTACAAGGCAATAACACAATAGTAGCGGGGTAAAGTGGGCTCGTTTCAGGATTTCCAGTTGTACCAACGGAGGAAGCCGGTGATTTGATCTCGACAGTTATAGGGGCAAACTGATGCTTTTAACCGGTGCTTACCGACACAGAGAGACTGTGCAAACCGGTGCTTAGGCGGCGGTGGCAGTGGAGCCAAATTTGGCAGAAGTTCGATCACCCGACGTCGGACGTTTTTGTCCGATGTGTTGGATTCGTTCAAACACGTGACGGTAAACGGAAATGGTCGTAGTGAACCCGAACGACCTCTTCCAACGGGATTCGAAAACACCGGCTATTTAATAAAAATTAAAATTTAATTTAATAAAACTTAATTTTAATTATTTCTTACAATTACACAATGGTGTAATGTGTTTTTAAAAACAATTCTGTGGTCACGGGGTAAAATTTCTTAAGTCAAAAATCTCAGTTTGGAGAAAACAAGGGTTAGTTTTTTGAGCCACCGCTTGTTCCTACGGTAAAAGCTATCTCTTAATGGGTTTTTTTCTCGTTAAGGAGGCAACATTTGAATTCGGGCGTTTTACTAAAATAATATATAGATACTTAACTTGTAGTTTCAGTACTTAACTCAATTTTGCCAAAAATAGACTTAAGAACTTTTACCCCGTGACCACGGAATTCAAGTAGATAAGGTTCAATCTCTATTATTGAAAGGTACGGATGTCTGATATAATCTGATGTTGCGTTTCTGTGTGAGACTCGATAGATAGGCAAGAAGGAGGAACAGCGGATTGCAATTAAATTCTTCTGCAAAGCAGATTTTTCAGTGACGACGACATTTGAACTGAGTCAGAACCATTTCATGTCTCGTGTTTTTTTTTTTCTGCTGCACGTTTACACTCATTCTTCTGCAATGAATAAGCAGGGCCTTCCTGAAAGTCAACCTCCAACGTTATTCGTCTTATTAACCAAATTTTCCCCATCTGAATGCTTTCCTGGGCCCAAAACTGAAAATGCTCCTTCAGAGTTTGAAACTCAATAGAGAACATCAAGAAGGTTGTGCCCAACAAACTCAAGAGAATTACGAACGAAGACTTTTCTAAAGCCGCGAAGAGACTGAAATCTCGAGTTGAGCAATGAACAGCATCAAATGGATACTATTTTGAGAACATATAAAGCAAAACTCGTACAACTTCGACACTGAATTTCTTATTGCTTTAGACCTGGAACCTACGAACCGCACGTAATGTGACCATCCCTTATGATCTGCAAAGTCTCGCGAGTGCATGACGTCGGATGACAGAAGGTCGAAGGGCACTGTCCGCTTTGCCGCAACTGACCAAGGCGGGGGGGGGGAGACGGCGAAGCGTAGCAGTGGAATGGGTGGGTGGGTGGGAGGAAACCGCGGTGGTCCAGCGGTGGTGAATGGGAAATAATACAGACATCGCGGCGCGCCCGATAAGCCCCAAGCGCGCCGGCAATCGGCCCATTGTTGCGGCCGCCGCTAACGAGACGGAGCGGGGGCGTGAGTTCGACCCCTCGCCGCCGCCCCGGCGCGGCGCCCTCGTCGCCGCGGGCGACGCCGCCCGGCGCCGGCCGACGCCGAGCAGCAGGTTCCTCTGTCGGACGGCCTCGGCCAGTTACCCCCAACCACCAGACTATTAAATATTCTAAAACTACTGAACAGATTGCAAAGTTAGTTATAAAGATGTTTTCAACATATCTTAAAATAAGGGGTAGTATACCTAAGAAAAACAATTGATAAAAATTATAAAATTTAACTTATATATTATGTGTAACTGAAAAGCACACATCTTGTAGGAATTTACTTTTTTTATAAGAACAAAACAACAAATGATATTAATTCGAGCCTGCAATATACAACAATCAGCGATCCATTGTAATTCCAGTTATGAAATAAACATGTACATCAATGTCCTGTGCCACATACATGTTTTTGTTGTTACACTTTTTTAACATTGACGAAGTTGATGCGAAATTTTGACTATCAATAAGCAAGCCACGTACGTCTATAAGTATTTTTGTGATGCTTCGTTGTATTTGAAATAAATATATATGCAATAATCGCTGGGAGTTATTTTTGTATTTTATAATTTTATGATACACAATACATATTTTCTTATAAAATAAACATTTTAAAGGCTGAACAAAAATCCCCAACAACCCCTAAATTAATTTGTCCCCTAAAACATCCAGTAAAGACCTAAATTTAGGGAGCCCCCCCCCCCATTGGCAACAGTGACGGGGCCGTGTGCATGGAATGTCCCGAGCCTTGAATGAATGAATGAATATAAGTTTTATTGGATTTAACATTTAGTTTACATTGCCATGTAATACACCGAAAACACTCACATTACTATTACAATTAAATTTCGCTGTTTATATTTAAAATTAACAACACTTTGAAATAATCTACGAATATTTCAATCTTTAAAAGACAATAGAGATACAATGGAATGAGGTCCACAGACAAATATTTTATTAATCTTACGTAACAAAAACTTTCTTTCAGAATCATGCAATCTGCATGTTCCAAAATATATGATCGATTATCTTTACCTTCACCACAAATACCATTTTTATCATTTATAATGTTTCATTGAAAAACGACAATTTAGTAATGTGTCATTACTTCTTATTCTGCTGATGGTTACAAAGGCCTTCCTAAGTAATTTAAAATTAAAAAGAAGCCAAGGTTTACTCTAAAAATTGTCAAAATAATTTTGGAAGTAAAAACACCCCTTATTTTTTCCTTCTTCAATAAGCATGTCATCAGTTTTCTTCTGAATTTTAAGATTAAATTCCATGAAGACATCCGAGAACGCAACAGAGTCATCGGAGTAATAAAAACTTTTCCCAGCCAATTTCCGAGCCTTCAAAGGACGCACGGGCTCGCGCTCTCTGCTGGATCAACAAAGACGTTCGTTCGCCTGACGCGGCGCGGCACGGCGTGCTCCGTAGCGCGGATCTAAACTTTTTAAATGTCCTCCAGAAAGCGAGTATTGATCATTATGCGGAACGAGTGGTGAGAGGTTTTGCAGTAGTTCTAGAATGGAATGTTTTATTTTCGAATTGTTGGAAATATTCGTAAGAGACGGGTTTAGGCAAATGCTTTTTCTAACTAGGAATTTTCTTTGGAGATTTAAAACTATTTTTTTCTTTTTTCTGTTCAAGAAATTTACTTATTTCTGGAACATTGTACCGTGTTTCTGAGAGTGATTTTCCTAATTTCTCTCCTTTCCACAATCCGGAATTTGTGTGACTGAGCCACAGCAACTGTTATCTTTAATGCCGTAACTTTTTCTGACACCACTATTCTTGGACATTACAATTTGGTCACGTATAGTCATAACATACGTTTATCAATGACTTGAACAATTGAGACTATATCTAGTCTCAATTGTAGTATGTTGAATCAACGACCTGTCTGGACTAGGTCGGCAAAATAATTTCCCTTAAAAACTTAATTTTATTTCTCATTGCATAATTCATTTCTTGCCCAAATCATTATTTTGCACTCGTATTAAATTGTTTTCTACTTTTTTGTATACAATATGTACAGACATCCTTATCAAAGTTTTATGACAAATTAGAATTACAACAAAATCTTTACATTGTCTAGAATCTTATTAATAGCCATTAAAAATGTAGTGATTGCGGGATCAGGTTTAGTCAAAAACATAAGTCTAAAAATACTTTTAATGTTTCACTTCACATCTCAACAAAAAGAAACACAACCAAAATTGTTCTCAGGGCAGCGTCCTTGCCCCAATGCTAAACTTGATAAGCCGGCGGCATAGGCAGCCGACTGACTTGCTGATAACGGCTGTTATCTCGGGCGGTTGCAGTGGTGCGTCGTGGCTGCGGTAGTAGCAGCCGCGGAACCCTTGACAGACGGGAGCAATGTCCTGCGGGAGGTACCGCCTGCGAACCCGCGTTCCGTCCAGGAGCCGTGTCTCCCGGGTCGATCCTTCTCGGCACTCGTACACGTATGTCGCGCTGGGTAGAGAGTTCATTCGTGACAGGGCGCGTCGCTGCCGATTCGGGGTTTTATCCCCTCGCCGCCTGGTGAGGGGAGGGGAAGGGGTTGTGCCCCTCCACTAGCGGAGCGGTGGAGCGTCACCCCAAGCTGCTCCTCTGATTGGGGGGATACCACATTCCTCCCCGCTTTATTGTGGGCATATGGGTGCCCACGATTGCGCCGTGACCGCCGCGGAGCTGGACCTGGTGAGGCGTCTCTGCTGCTAGGTTCTGAGAATAACTCAGCCTCTGGTCGCACCCCCGCTCCTGCTGCGTCACCTGGCGAAGTTACCGACTGAGCTGGTGCCTCGTGCGTGACGGCTGGCTCTGTCTTGTGCATTGTGGCTGGCTGAAAATAAAAAGGAATATTACTTCTTTGCGGTGTGTCGTCCACTCTATGTGTATTCCACCGTTTTGTTATCTGATTTTCATGCCTCCTTGTCATACCATTTTCTGATTGTACCAGATACATTTTATAGCCTATACTCTCTCTAATTATTGCTGGAATCCATTTTGGGTATACTTTGAATGATTTTATGTACACTTTATCCCCAACTTGAAACTTGGTATTCTCAATACGTTTCGGGCGTTTGGTGGGTACTAATAACGCTAGTAATGTTCTTGGCTGCCTCCCATGAAGTCTTTCCGCTGGACTTTTCTTTTCTTGCCCTATCGGAGTTGCTCTGTATGTTACTAGTAGCTGCTGTAACGCTTTGTCTTTAGGAACTCCATCAGCCATTGCTTTGATCATTGTACTTTTGAATGTGCGTACAAATCTCTCTGCTCCCCCGTTTGACTGTGGGTGGAACGGCGCCGTTCTAAGATGCTGAATGCCATTCTCTTTGCAAAATTTTTCAAATAAGTGTGACGTAAATTGTGCCCCATTATCTGATACTAACAGTTGCGGTAATCCTTCTATTACAAACACCTTCGTTAGCAGTTGAATTGTTGCTTCTGTGGTTGTTGTCCGCGTTTCACACACGTATGGATACTGTGAGAATGCATCCGTAACCACGAGCCACATTGACTCAAAAAACGGCCCTGCGTAATCAATATGTACCCGCTCCCATGGTTTCTCGGCTTTTGGCCAGCCCGAAAAATGCTTCGGTGGGCTTGCCTGGTTCTGTCTACATATATGGCAACTACGTATCAAGTTTTCTATATCTTTTGACATTCCCGGCCAATACACATATCTTCTGGCAATAGTTTTTGTCCTAGTAATACCCCAATGTCCAACATGCAATAACTTTAACACTTCCGCTTGCAGCGTTTTAGGAATTACAACTCTTACATTATCTTCGCAAGTGTATAGTAATACCCCTTCTTGCATTGATAACTCGTTTTTCTTTAACAAAAATTGATTTAACTCTTCTGAACTATGTTTTAACTTTCTTGTTGGCCAACCTTTATTCACATAACCACTTACTTGTATTAGTAGTTTGTCTTTCCTGGTTACTTGCGCTATCCTTTTTGCATCCAGCGGCAGTCGCAACAGTGTGTCGCTGTTCTCGAGATCGATGTGGGCGCAAACTTCCTCCAATTGGTCAAATGACTCGTCTGGTCCTGCCGGCAGCCTCGACAGCGCGTCCGCGTTGCCATGATGTGATGTTGACCTGTAAATTATCTCAAAATCATAGTCAGACAGAAAAATTGCCCATCTTTTAAGTTTCTTCCCAGTTCTCTCCGAAATACCTTTCCTTGGACTGAACAATGACGTAAGTGGTTTATGGTCTGTAATGAGCGTAAATTTCGCCCCATATAGGTATTGATGGAATTTCTTTACCCCATAAATTATTGATAACGCTTCTCTTTCTATTTGCCCATAATTCCTCTGTGAATTATTTAACGTTTTCGATGCGAATGCGATTGGTACCTCAACGCCATCTGGCGTAATTGTTGATATCACCGCACCAATACCCGTTTCAGATGCATCAGTCGCCAGCAGTAGCGGTTGCCCTGGCGAATAGTGCGTCAATGTCGTTGCCTTGACTAATTGCCGCTTAAGATTCTGAAACGCATTTTCACATTTTGTTGACCATATGAACTTAACATTTTTCTTCCGTAATTGGTCTAATGGTGCTGTGATCATTGCTCTATTCTTAATAAATTTCGAGTAATAAGCTACTTTACCTAAGAATGAACTGAGTTGTTTCACGTCTTGAGGTGCTGGCATTCTTGTAATTGCTTCAATGTTTTCTTTTGTCGGTCGGACTCCCTGTTTGTCTACTATGTGACCTAAATAATTTATAGAAGTCTTAAAAAATTCACATTTCTTCAAATTGCATCTGAGTCCATTATCTTTTAACAATTGCAACAGCCTCCGCAAATTTTGCTTGTGGACCTCTTCCGTTTTGCCTGTAACAATGATATCATCCAAAAAATTAGCACAATTTGGCACTTTCTCTGTAATTTGTTGCAGAAACCTTTGAAATATCGCTGGCGAGCTGGCAATGCCATATGGGAGTCTTTGAAATTGATATAATCCATTATTCGTATTAATCACCATAATTTCTTTTGACTGTTCATCTAACTCCAACTGTAGATAAGCTTCTGACAGATCTATTTTCGTGAAATATTCACCTTGTAATTTGGAAAATATTTCTTCAGGTTTAGGCATAGGATAGTGATCTATCAACATTTGTGGGTTTAATGTTACTTTAAAATCCCCACACAGTCTTAATTTACCATTTGGTTTTTTTATAATTACCAATGGTGTGGCCCACTCTGAAGCGTTGACTGGTTTGAGCACTCCTTCATCTACCCAACGTTGTAATTCTTCTTTTACTTGCTCTTGTAAATTAAATGGTACTGGTCTTGCTTTGCAAAATTTCGGTTGGCAGTTTTCTTTCATTGTTATGTGAGCTTTATAATTTGTGCAATGCCCTAATCCTTCTGCAAAAACTTCCGGAAATTCGTGACAGATGTCCTCCATCTCTTCATATTTATTTAAATTCTGTACTGACATAACATTATCTTCTAGCGTAAAACCAAAAGCGTTTATACCTTCCATCCCAAATATATTTTGCACGTCATGTCTGTTCACTACCACAAAGCGTAACTTCCGTTGCACTCCTTTATATCTTGACGTCATTTCTACTTGACCTTTTACTGGAATGATGTTTCCCTGATAAGATTTTAACTTTGCGTTGTTACTTGCACATCTCGGTGCGCCTAACTGCTGGTATGTTGTTAGATTTATTATATTCACTGTAGCCCCTGTGTCGATCTGGAACTCAATATATCTTCCCAATATTTCCAATTGTAATTTCATCTTTGTTTCCTCCGACGGATTTAAAATTAGGTTGACTGTCTGTATTTGGTCTATTTCCATTTCTTCCGACCTATTGTTGCCATCTTTCACACTCTTTGGTTTCTGTCGCTGTGTGACTGTCGCCAGTTTTTTCTTTAAGCAAACACTTTGAATATGTCCTATCTTTTTACAGAATCTACATATTGCTTCCTTAAACCAACACTGACTGCGTTTATGGTTCTTCTCACAACCCGGGCATGATTTTAACTTCTTTTCAGCTCGTTCTTTCCCCATTGTAGTCACCTTGCTGACTTCTTCTGTTGTATTCATCTGCGTTTCCAGATTTTCCGACATTTCATATGTTGTGGCAATCTTCATTACTTCTTCCAATGCTGGGTCTTCTACTCGAATTGCCTCCATACGCACTTTATTTATCGGGGTATGTAATATCACCATATCTCGTATCATACTACTTGCATAGGAATTTGCACAATCCCTTTTTTCGCACTTAAACTTACATGATTTCGCTAGACCTTTTAGCTCAGCTACCCATTCTGCGTGTGTCTGACCTGGTTTCAATTTCGTTTGAAAAAACTTATATCTTGAGGTCACGACATGCACTCTCTTTTCGAAATGATCGGCCAGCTTTTGTTTCAATTCACTGAATGTTAATGTTTTTGGATCCTCCGGACATATCTTCTTTATAGTTACGTAGATATCTTCTCCTACACACGATAACAATTGGGCACGCCGCTGGGCTTCATCTGTCACCTGATGTGCTTCTAAATGCTGTTCAAAACGTTCTATATAAATCGTCCAGTCTTCTTGATCTTTCCTAAACTGTGGAAATACTGGAACTTGTCGAACTTGTTGTTTCGATGTTTCTAACTGATTCATTAACACCCTGATCATCTGTTCACTTTGTTCACGTTGTATCTTCATCTGTTCTTGATGCTGGCTTTGTAGCATTGCTATCACTTGTGCCATTTGTTCTGTCATTGTTCTGTTGAGTCTTGGACTATGATCACCGCTTATTACTGTTCTTCACACGTCTTGTTCGTAAATCCTCGTCGCCAATGTAGTGATTGCGGGATCAGGTTTAGTCAAAAAACATAAGTCTAAAAATACTTTTAATGTTTCACTTCACATCTCAACAAAAAGAAACACAACCAAAATTGTTCTCAGGGCAGCGTCCTTGCCCCAATGCTAAACTTGATAAGCCGGCGGCATAGGCAGCCGACTGACTTGCTGATAACGGCTGTTATCTCGGGCGGTTGCAGTGGTGCGTCGTGGCTGCGGTAGTAGCAGCCGCGGAACCCTTGACAGACGGGAGCAATGTCCTGCGGGAGGTACCGCCTGCGAACCCGCGTTCCGTCCAGGAGCCGTGTCTCCCGGGTCGATCCTTCTCGGCACTCGTACACGTATGTCGCGCTGGGTAGAGAGTTCATTCGTGACAGGGCGCGTCGCTGCCGATTCGGGGTTTTATCCCCTCGCCGCCTGGTGAGGGGAGGGGAAGGGGTTGTGCCCCTCCACTAGCGGAGCGGTGGAGCGTCACCCCAAGCTGCTCCTCTGATTGGGGGGGATACCACAAAAAATATACAGTGCAACAACTTCGTAACTGAAATTTCTCTTTCATGTTACCATTGTGAACGAAAAAAACTGCTTATTAAGCTGATGGTTGAAGATTGGAAGTGACGTAAGCCTAGCTCAGGAAAGTGGAATTCGAAAGACGGAAAGTAACGGGAACTTACTATGCGTCGCCTGCAAATGAGCCAAGTTGTACCACGTATGAATACAAGAAATGAGAAGAGCTTCTAAATGCTGTATAAGCGACGACAGGCAGTGAGTCGAGGGGAACAACAAAAGGTATGGCAAGCAAGTTAATGAAACGTAAAATTTGGACACACCGTCATGGATGAACTTAAGATTGTAATTTCATCGAAGTCGACTGTAGAAGTAGTACGAATTATCCACCTTGTTTTCTTACCAACAACTGGCGGTAGGACGAATATTTCTTGTTCCTTTATGAAATGCATTATCTTCTGCTCATCGTATATTTGGTTTAAGAGGTTGTTCAGGTTCATTCCCTCATTTCCCTGTTCTACGTTCATGCAGAAAATAAAATGTTAATGTATTTTTCGTTGCATCATTCACTCCTTCCCAACATTTACAAGTTTCAGCGCGGTCCCGCAATCTCTAGAAAGCAACTGAAGACTCAATGCCTTACCGAAAGCTCCATTGCTCGTTTATCGACCGTCCTAGTGTGACTACGTGTGTCCCTGGCAACCTCGCCAGCTGTCGGCGCCCTTTCGTCGCGGCCGGGCGGGGGGGGGGGCGGGGCGGGGCGGCGGCGCGTGGGCGGCGCGACACGGGCGACACGGGCGACGACGCGCCGCCCGACAGCGACACGCCGCCGCGAACCCGATACTCCGGCGGGGCGCCTCGCCTCCCGACGACGCCTGGCGACGCCTGGCGACGCCTGACGACGCTTGGCGTCTCCCTTGCATCTCGCTTGCCTCCTCTTGTGTCTTCCGCGTCCCTTGTGCCTCCTTATATCTCCTTGTGTCATCCCTGCATCACCACTGTCTCCTGTTTCTCCACTGTGTCTCCCCTGAGTCTGCCTTGTCTCCTCCCTGAGTCTGCCTTGTCTCCTACCTGAGTCTGCCTTGTCTCCTACCTGAGTCTGCCTTGTCTCCTACCCGAGTCTGCCTTGTCTCCTACCTGAGTCTGTCTTGTCTCCTACCTGAGTCTGCCTTGTCTCCCTCCTGCGTCTGCCTTGTATCTCCCCTGAGACTGCCTTGCATCTCTCCTGCATTCGCCTGGTGTGTCCCCTGATGCTGCCTTGATGTCCCTTGTGTCTCATTTGAGACTGTATTTTGTCTCCACTGCGACCAGACATTTTTGACAAAGCGCTTACACAAAGTGGGATCTTTCCTTTTCCATCCCGTTCCCCCAAATTTTATTTATGATCTGGCTGTGAGATGATATTCAGGTTCGCATAGGACTCATTTCTTTGATTTAGAAAACAGTCTAGAAGAACTCTGAAAATGCGTTCATCAGAGCAAAAGCTGTTGTTATTTATTGATCACAATAAAGTAGCTTTCGTATGAAATATTTGCGTGAACAGAGACTCCCATTGATGAAGTATTTGAAGAATGGATTTTTCCATTATCTAGAAGCATCCTACTGGGATTAATTTTGGGTTAGATTATAGTTTCTCGTATACGTACGTAGATAAGACGTAATATACGTAGTATGTAATGCTACGGTAAAAAACGTAATCCGGTAAAAGACAATGATTTTTCGACAGAAAAACTCATATTGTGGGGTTCTGGTACCGAAAAATGGAAAAATCTTATCCCAATATGTAGGAAATTACTTTCTAAACACTTTGTGTAGTCAGAATCAACAGTTTGTTGAATTTGAGGGGTACTTTGCATGAAGCCACTGGGACATTTCCAAAATTTTCTCAAAAATCGCTCCAAACTCTTTCTTTAAATTTCTTTTAAGAATAGAGTGAAATTCATTTATAACGATGATATATGTCAAATTTTCACTGTTAATTTTGAATTTTCAACTATTTTTGGACCCCCTCGTACAACTACATTATTTAAAATATAGACTTTTTCTTGAAACGAAATTTGTTCGCCACAATTAGTTGTTTGATCAAAGTCATGTATATGCTTTTGAAATATTGTCAACTTTTAGAGCAGTTTTGAGCAAAATATGGGCAATATTGAAGAGATTTTCTCAAAAACAGTTCAATTTTTTAAAACTTTTTATATGCATAGCGCTAAATGAACTCAATAACGTGGCGTAAACGTTTTTTATGTATTCTATTTTTTTTCAAAAATTATCCAAATATATTTTTTTATTCATCTCTCAGGTAGTTAATACTGAGGTCTGAGGTTTTTATACATGATTGCATTTGTGAATACAAGGGTTTCAAGTCATTTCTTACTATGTTTCTCGTAATTTCAAAAGGTTTCTCTGAAAATGAGCCAAAAATGTTGCTTTGTCAGACACGTTCAAATTACTTTTTCTCAAACAAACTCTCAAAAAGGATCAATATTTTTCAATAAAAATTTGTATGAAGAACCATGTTTTATCCTTCAATAATATTCTTGAAGACCTATTTCAATGTTACCATTACGAGACGGAAAAATTAACAAAATGTTTTTAAAAAATTGTCTTTCAGGAGCCACAATATGTCAGCTGGGAAGAGGATGAGGAAAAAAAAACGAAGAGATAGTCCAGACAAAAGAGACTGCGAACTAGTATGAAAAGTCTCTCCCTTTGTATAGCACCACAAGTTTCAGCTTACATTTGGCAGCACTTAATGATGGATAATTTATTTTGGAGACTACGCTGGATACCAATATACTACTTTGCGACTCTTCAAGTACAAGGTCAGCATAGAGGGTGACCAGGGGAGGGTGCGAACCTCCCACCCTCGACGATAAGCGTTGTAACTCAGATGCTCTTATAGTGTCAATTGGTACACATGGATGTCAGGCAGAAAGATTCTAAACACAGAATATCTTTCCGATTATCAAACACCTATAAATCATTAAAACAACTAATATTTTTACATATATCAACTTACACACAGCGACGAAACAGACATAAAATCATTATTGATGAGAAAAGTTCTCATTAGTGATTGCCAAAGTTTTTGAAAGTGATATTTTCCATGAAGTCAAAGAAATTTTTCCTCGCAACTATTCTCTTACTAAATTTATCCCAACTTCTGTGGTTCATGAGATACAAATTTTGAATTCGAAAATGAAGTTTTGATATAAAAGCTTTCACAGTTTTCGCAGATGACTGAAATGTGGATATCGTGTATTACTGAATTATAGAGTAAGCATTATTAAGAGGCTTTATAGTATTTATATTAATATTAATTATTATGAAATATTATAAAACTGAGGCATAAATCAGAATCTCCATTTTTCGAGTTGTGCCTGAATTGCAGTCTAAGAACGATATGGATTTTCTCCAATTACAATAGTCTGATATTCGAGATCAAATATATAGCTGCTTTCTCAATAAATAGAATCCTTAATTTATTACGTGTCACACCCTTTACTAATTCAGTCTTCAATACATATAATACGATATGGAGCAGAAAACGACAAGATATCTACCTAGATAACATGCATGTCTGTAAACTACTATCAGTGTTAAAAATGGACGCCAAGGTATCTCTCAATATATACGTTGAAATTGCATCCTGCATTCCTGAAACTGCATTCGTTTATCCGTTATGACTGCTTAAAATACTTGAAACAAATGCCAATTAACTTGGAAGCCTTATTGCAACAAGTGGGACCATTAAGAGAGGCCGAAGACAAACCATCTCGACTTTTTTGTAGTCTGATGGGTCATTAGCTCTTTTAAAGTAGTGGTTCCTAATGAACATTTCGCATTCATTTTCAAAAACCAGTATTCACATCATATATTTCACTCTTCCGGGAATTTTTAATTGCCAAAAAACCGGTTCTATTTTAGGTTCTGCGATATGTCATTCTTCTCCCTCTACATCTACCCACTAACATAAAGTCAAGTTCCTGTACTTCACCACTGATGCCGACACGAGATACCGAGTTCCGCATCATGAACATCGTCATCAGGGTATAATTTCTAACTAATAAATTAAAGCAGCTTCTGGTCTCCCTATTGTTCCTATCTGCTCGCAACGAGTCCGAATTGCTGAAGGCCGCCGCAAGCACGTCGTATCTTGATGGCGCCGGAAGGACGATAACAAGGCCAGTTGACGACCGTTGGGCGACGATAATGAGACAACAGGCCAATCATGAGGATCACCGCGGTGTCGTTTGGGGGGCACACAGTGGGTCGGAAAGAGCTAAAACGCGCACAGTGTTGGTTTCTTGTCTTGAAACAAGCCAAGAGACAATTTTTTGTCATTTTATTTTCAAATTTTTAAATTTTCTGTTTGTGAAACATTTTACAAGGTATTAGCTAAATCCAAAGTCAATTTAGTATAAAATAAACCTGAGTCGAACGTTTGTAACAAGTTTTTGGCAAGTTTTTTGAAAGTTTCAATTTTCATAGCAGTATATATCTAAGTATCATATCTCATCTTCATGTTAATGTACCAAATGAAATAAACAAGGAAATTTATTTTCTCGCCTTTTTTGCAATGTTTTTCATGTACTTTCATGAATTGTTATTTTTGGAGATTTATATTCACATAATAAACAGTGACTGCAGTTACAAACTGCACCATTTTGTCAATTATTATTTATTTAATCGCATTGCAGTTAGAATGTAATTTATGACTATATTAATATCGTCAGTTCGCAAGGGAAGTGACAGATGTCACTTCGTAGGAAAGAGATTTTAACCAGAACGGAACCGCTTCTCGATGACAAAGTGATTTACTGTACACACAAGCTGCTGTTCAGTGAACAATCTTGTCGAAAACATTACTAATAAAAGTATTATATTTCATAAGCATAACTTACTCAATGAAGGCGATTTTTTTCCGTCTTCTGTTGCGACGACAATATGTCAAAAGATTTCATTCATTCCACCTTATTTTGTATTGGCATTTTATTTATTTTTATTTCTTACAAATGATGTTTGACTCTACAAAAAATTGACTGCCGAAGCCGGAAAACTAGCTCGGATCTTCCAGAATTCACCCAGTTACAAATAATGTTTGACTGTTCAAAGAATTACAACTTGATTGAAACATACAACTGTGGCCAAGTGGTGAAATATTCAACGTAACAGTCACAGGGCCTCCTAACATCTAAAGGCTGTTCGAAGAATTCACTCGGTGAGTGGTTAGACGTCAGAGCAATAATGACGTTACAAATAATGCTAGACTTTCAAACGTCATTTGTAATATTACTTCTGCTGAGCAGCTGTGGGGCCGAAACGGAAGTTGACAATTGTGAATCGGGAAATATAATCCCTTTATCCATTCACACGTTTATCCCTTTATCCATTTATCAGTATTTCCATTCATTCCTTTATCCATTCTCTTATCTATTTGTCCATTTATTTATTCATTTATTTATTTGCACTGATTATTTATTTACGTATTTATTTGGATAAATTGCTTTTCGTATCTTACGGGCTCAGTTAGGGAGGGCAAAAAATCTATGTTTTCCACTAGAAATATCGATATATTAACATCCATAGTTTGCTTTCGATGTTTTCTTCACATCGATAGTTTGTTGCAAAAACATCGATGTTTGAGTTTGTTATTCACGCAATGCTTTATAATGTCTTTTAAAGAATGTTTATGTAATTTTTATGGTATTTTTTATGGTAAATGTATAGTATTGATTAAAAGTTAAGATGGTAAAACAGCGAAACACAATGTTCTTTAATTTTAATTTTCTTCTTTATATTCAATAATAATTTTTATTAGCACAGTAGCCTACTATGCTAGCCAAACGGTAAAAATAGCATGTTTATTATTCTACTTGTATATTTAAAACATCGATGCTTTATTTTTATAGGTTGAACTGCTACATCATTTTGATTATAGACAACACATTAGCCTCATTAAAGAATTAAACACATTTATTCTTCAATCTTCTTTTTACACTTGTTACGACGTTTCGAGGACAGTTCGCCTCATCATCAGGCTCAAGAAATACAGGTTAAAATTCATACTATTTACAAGTTGTATAGTTACGTCCATTAGTACTCTGGTCAATTACATAATATTACACTTCACATTACTCGTACACCAATACTCAGTCTCATCTTATTTTCATCATTCTTGCACCATCGTGAAGCTCGTGCATAAATACTAATTTTTAGAATCCTTCAATTTCGTTGTCTTCTCGTAGTATACTTTTATAGGTTGACCTATTCAAAAAGTATGCGAGAAGACAACGAAATTGAAGGATTATGAAAATCGATGTTTCATTGTCGATGTCTTCATCAACATCGAAAACCCTTTAGCGATGCATCGATGTTTTGGCAAAATTTGCCATCACTTCGCCCAGTGTGCGGGGAGGTGAGGCTGCGGCTGGGTCTGCGGTAACAGAGTCAAGATGTATATCCTTAGGCTACGCTGCGGTGGCGCGCCGCTGCAGGAAGCCCGACCGGTCGCGGGCGCAGGTGGCGGCGCCCCCGGGCCAGGCGCCCTCGGCCCTGCAGGTGCCTGCGCCCCGACCCCACACGACCCCTCGCGACCCCACGCCACCCGCAGCCCCGCGCCGCTCACGTCACATAATGACAGGACCCGCCGGTTTCACACAAGCACGACATGTGGTGGAGGTTATTGGTTTTGCGGTGAAATGTCGTTGGCATTTAAAATTAAATGATCACAGGTGTCATTGTCAACAATACTGTTTATTTCAAGAGCAGCTTTTGATAGCTTAGCCATCGTCATCACTTTCTGCTGTCTGGAAGTAGTCGTTTTGTGGCACCCAGACAGCAGAAACTCGCCGTCTGTCTGTCCAGCCGTGTGCGAACACCGCTAGCGTCTAAACCATGCGTAGGATTTTTTTCCAAATTGAAGAAACCCCTGTCCATCTGGCTCGAGTCGAAGCTTTGCGATTTTGAAAAACATTCTTTAAAATTTGAGGGTACTTTACATGAAGTCACTCGGACATTTTCACAAATTTCTCAAAAATGACTTCAAATTTTTTCTCTAAATTTCTTGTAAGAATAGAAAAAATACACATATGAAGGTGGCATAGGTCCAATTTTCACGGTTAACTCTGAATTTTTGAAAATTGACAATTGATTTTTTTGCCCAACATTACCAAGTGACAATTTCACAGAAATCTTACATATTTTTGTTCGCTGTTTGTTTCTATTCAATATGTCACTAACGCTATTACTCTGGAGCACAAGGAACACATTTACTCACTGACATTCGAAAAACGAAGTTGGTAGAAGATCGCCACTTTTAATGACTGGCTGCCCAGACAGAAAAGTGTTATGATACGTAGATGATACATGCGTGACCGTTTCCAGGAACAAGTTCCTAGAACGGAACAATTACCCAGTACCGACATGGCATAAAAGGTGGCGTTCCCCAGGGATCACTTTCCAGAAACCACAGCCAATTCCAAAAACGCAAGTTAAAACGAAAAAAAAAAAAAAGCAACCAAAGCGAACGCACGCAATGATTCTCCATATTCCACCGGTCGTGCGCTGGGAGGGGGGGTCGGGCCGGGGCCACGGAGCGACACGTGCAGGCAGCCGCGTCGCGTGACAGCGCGGCCCGCGCCCGCCCGCCCGCACGTGCGCGCCCGCCCGCGCCATTGGCCCGGCGCGCGGGGGGCGGGGCCAGCGCCGGCGCCGCGACGCCTATTGGCGCGCGTGGGCGGGGCGCCGCTTCGGCCCGCCGCCGCCCGCGGTGGGGGCGCGCCCCCGTCGCCCCGCGCGCAGACGGATGGGCGCTGCCCCGCCCCCGCCACAGCCGCCCCGCCATCGCCACGGCCGCCGCCACCGTTCGAATACGACTCGCGTTGAAGGAGACAGCGCCAGTGAACCTGGTGACCCTGTTGCTGGTATAATTATTCTCCTAATTTATGACTAAAAATGCAACGAGTCGGTTGATTGTAAAGTCTACGCCGTGTTGCAACCAGCTTCCTATACTTCCGTTTTTCTTTCTTGGCGCACGGGGGAGGGGAGGTGTCAATAAAATGGAATATCTCGTCATTCTCCGTTGTGCCACTAGGAGTCGCATGATCGCGACTATCGACCTGTGCTGGCGATCATGCGACTCCTGGCGGCACACAACAACGGACGCGAAATACCGTGAGATATTCCATTTTCATCACATACCACCGTGCGCAAAGAAAGAAAAACCGAAGTATAGTAGCAGATCTAGGGACGGGCGGTGATTACAATACTTTGCGTAAAATGTGGGCTGTTCCAAATCAAGCAATTTCTTGCACTTCCCAGTCTTTTGAACGAGCTGAGGGTTTAGCCAGGTTCTTACACAAATTATGCGGAACAAATCCTAGAGCTCCAATGACGATCGGGACGACGTGTGCTTTTACGCCCCATATTCGGCTCAGGTCAATTTACAAACTCTTGTATTTAGGACGTTTCTCTGCCTCCTTGATAACGTCTAGGGGGCGGATTTGCGAGAAATGTCACTTTTTTTCTTTTCACTCTAGAAAAATGCCGTTTGTTATACAAATTCATTTTATGCTTTGACAAAAGGAAATTACCCTTTTTATACGTCATTTTTGTATGTTTCGTTGATTTAGATCAATAAGTCATTTCCTTTTCCCATAATTTTTAATGCATTTTACGCTGATTTATATCATTGTAATAGTACTGGCTTCAAATAATATTTACGAGATGCAACAAATATACTCCACAGAATTCGTGAGAACCTACGCCTGGTAGCCTATTCGATTTTTTGCTCTGAAGTTGTAATGTCAGCCATTGTGAGTATGTAATCGAAGGTTCCTGTGGCGTCTATCAGCGCCATGTCGGTTCAAGCGATTTGGGATAAATAAAGACAGAGATTTTCTGGTAAAAAACAGTTCAAACCGAAAGTTTGGTGAAGATCTATGAATGTTCCTCACTGCCTGTGAGGTGCCTTATTATCTACATTATGTAACAGGTTAATTATGTGTACACTTATTTGGTGGTTGAAAGGTCTGTAATTTTGTACATATGTATAAATAAAATTTCAATGTGTTCACTGTATCTACATAGTGTATAATAATTGACATGCTTTTGGTAACTAAATGTAGGAGTCTTCTCTCTCGGTTTTATATAGAGCCGAGAATGGTGAAAGTTTTTCCGAAACGTTGGCCAACAACCATGGTTTAAATTAATTTTTGCTCCTACTGACCAAGCCCCGTTAACAGATATAATATTTTGTTTGTTAAGCGTTCTCCTTACAAACGTTTGAAAGCTGAGTTTACTTGAACGAATGGAAGAAGCCTCGATTACATCAGGAACGGATTCCACAGCTTGAGGTGTTCATCCGAACTGGTTTTGATAACATTTTTTACGTCATTTTTCTTTGCTTTTAGGGCATTATAAAAATATTTTAAGAACATTTTACTGATCATTCTTGACAATGTTAATTCATCAAAATCCTCCTCCTATTTACGACGTATTATTATTATTATTATTATTATTATTATTATTATTATTATTGTGGTAGTAACTCCACCTGTTGCTGTTGCATTTCGTACTGTGCTGCTCCAGACATTCGGATGCTGCTCCAGACCGGAAATATTGCCCAGTACGCCCGAAGACTGTAAGGTAGCAGCCCCACCATCGGGCTCAACATGCGCTCCACTCGTAACGCGGCCAGGGGATATACTAAATTATTGAATTTCCCCAAAGAAAATGCCGGGCTACTGTGATTAAGACAACTAAAGGTATGAACAAAGACAAGAGTTTAAGATTAATGAAGGTAGCTGTTAGGAATGTAACAGGGTTTCGTGGAACAGAAGCCTTGTTTGAATTGGAAATACAGCTTGTGCAAGTACACACTGCAATCATACCCAAAACGAATAAGAAGTTTGACAGAACTTAAAGAATATATTTTAATTTACTATAGTGTAGAGCGTGAGAAGAGAATCTACTGGCATAGGAATAATGATAAAAAAGAAACTCAACAATAAGGTAAATGGATATACATTTATAAATGAAAGAATGACAAAATTGAGATGCAAAATGAAAAGAGTTCACCTATCTAATATTGGTTAATATTCACCTGAAGAAGGAAGAAAATAAGTTGTTGAAAAGTTTTATGAAGAACTTGATTTTTTTGACAGAGTGACTAGTAATGATTACCTGATTGTTGCCGGAATTTGAATGCAAGAGTTGGACATGCCTCTATAAGCGGAATAGTGGGTACAAATGGAGAAGAAACCTGTGATTACAAGTGGCTTCATTATCTTGCAATTCTGTGGACAAGTGAGGGCCAGCAAAATGGGGAAACAGCTTTCAAGGAAGAAATAGTAGACCCGAGTTGAAGCGGGTTCTTAAAAACATTAAAAATAAAAAAAAAGCGTCTGGATCAGACAATATCAACAATGAACTCTTCATATATGCATCTGAAAGATTTTCCCTACTCTGCTGGACTTACTTAATTCTTCCTGGATATATGGTCACATCTCAGAAGAATGGATGCTGTGGTCATCCCTTCATATAAAAGGGGTGATAGGAAGAACTGCTCTAATTACAAAGCGATAAGCCTTTTGAATTCCGGATACAAAATATACGCCAAAATTATAAATCAGAGGCCAGCACCTATTTCAGAGGTGTTCTTAGACGAGCGAAATGGGTCTAGGTCTTGTACTAACTGCATATTAACTGTCTCACACAAAATAGAAAAGCGGAGAGAGTTTAATGTTCCCACATTCTTAGCATTTGTAGATTTAGAAAAGGCATTCAACACTTAATCGAAAAAAATTGTGGGAGGTGTTGCTACGAAGAGTGATTCCACAACATCTAAAAAAAAGCCATTCGTTGTATGTATGTGGATACTACTATAAAAGTAAATACAGGTAATACCAAGTAATGAATTCAGAATAATAAATCAAGGCATAAGGCAGGGCTGTCTCCTGTCACCCATTCTTTTTAACTTAAATTTAGATGATGCGATTAGGCGATGGGAAAGCCAATTGAAAACAAATTTTATGGGAAAAATTGCCTTGAATATATTACTATTTACAGTTGACCAGGTTATCCTAGCAGACTCGGAAGAAAATTTACAAAGAGCCCTCTTTAGTCTTTTTAACATCGCTAAAGGTTTTAACTTAAAATTATCCACATCCAAAACCAAAGTCATTGGTTTTAAAGGAATATTTTCTCTTCGAACAAAGATTGAAATAAATAATAACATAATTGAACAAGTTTCAAATTTTAATTATTTGGGATACAATACAGCCTATGATCATTCTAAAGACCTAGAACAAAAACTCACTAAATTCTTGCAGCTACTCGGTACCATGAAGCAACATCTGCTGAAGAAAGTAAGAGAAAACACTGTTCTTAAATTCTATAGAACTATGGTGGTCCTCTTGTGTGGTGAAGAGCCTTGGGCAATAACAACTGGGCAGAGAAAAAAGAATGAAGCAGCAGAAATTAGGTTGCTGAGACCATTAGCGGAATACTCTTTGAGGAACCACAGAAAAATGAAGACATTAGGACAGAACTTCAAGTTTGCAATATACGCCAAACATTAGATACATATCGATTCCAATGGTAAGACCATCTTCAAAGAATGTATAGTTCGCGCATCCCTCTTCAAAGTTTTCAATACAGACCCTAAGCAGAAGAAATATAGGACGTCCACGACTGCAATGGAATGACAAATGAAACTCTGGAGACGGAACTAGCCTAAAGTTCTAATCCATTCTGTACGTCCTAAAGTCCTAATCCATGATTATTATTATTATTATTATTATTATTATTATTATTATTATTATTATTATTATTATTGTAGTAGTAGTACTAGTGGTACTAGTAGTACTAGTGGTAGTACTAGTAGTACTAGTGGTAGTACTAGTAGCACTAGTGGTAGTACTAGTAGCACTAGTGGTAGTACTAGTAGCACTAGTGGTAGTAGTACTTAGTAGTAGGTAGTGGTGGTGACAAGAGAAAAAAATCGACCATAGCAGTGGAGATGGCGGCAGCGTTGGTAACCGTGACAGAGTACGGCGTGGCGGCGGAGGCGGGATGGGGTGGGGATGAGGGTGGGGGCGGGGGCGGGGGTGGGGGTGGGGGCGTGGGCCGCGGCGCGACCCGCGCGCGCGCTCGCGAGCGCCCGGTGGACACATTCCAAGCCCCGGAATAAATGACCGCCCCCGTCGGACGATTCTATCTGGAGCGATAGCACAATGAATATTATACGAACTGTAGGAGCGAGGCTCCGGACTTTCTTAATGATGTGTTTGTTTCCCTATGATAATTCTTTCCGGCTGCCCCGCGCGGTGTCAAGCCATCATCGGCTGACTTGTGGCTCCGATGCGGCGATAGAAGGGAGACACGCGTCAGGTTTGTCCCTAACTAACTCGCCCGGCGCGGCGCGGCGCGGGAGGTGGGGGGAAGTTGGCGGAGCTGCGGGCGGGGGCGGGGGCGGGGGCGGGGGCGGGGAGGGACTGGTCGGTGCCTCGCCCCGAGCTGGCCTCCGGGAATTAGGGGTGCGCTAATATGATAATAATGCGGATAGCGCCGGTCGTTAATTTGACACCGCCTCATTTCTAGAAGCCCATTGTCTCGCGGGGCGGAGAACCTGCGGCGCGGGGCTGGGACGGGACGGGAGCTGGAAGCTGAAAAGTCTTTTCACTTTTCTCTGTCGCCTTTAATAGTTATCTCCGTAAGCTGCGCTGATACGATTCGTCTCCCGAGGAACGCGTGTCATTTGTTGGACTCTCCTCGTAATTCTTGCGACCCTCCTGTCTCTTCGGGGCGTGATGGATGATGATAGTTTCGTCAGTAAGCGATGGTGTGTTTTGTAAAACACGACTATTTCCCACTGTCAAAACTTGGATTTAAATTTAACGTTTTTCGTTCGTATTCTGTACGGAAATGTCTTTTTTTTTACTTCCGCAGTGACAGGTCTGTCAACATGGCATGCGATCGTATATAGAAAAAATTCCGCTGGCCTTAGAATATTGAGCAAGGCCTGAAAAATCGACGTGGCAGCACATAGACATTTTTATTTGGTAACCATCGAGATTTATGCCATGCATTAAAGCCATGTCTAGAGAGCGAAATTTAATGAAATGTCATTTGTAACAAATCTCTCTTCTACAGAATGTCTAATCTTAAAATTTGATTGCCAATATCTACCATTTGCTTACCATTTACTCTCTGGGCAACCCGATCTGCCCGCCATACAGGGGACGAGAAACATCTGAAAGTTTTTGTTTGTTTTTTCCTATTTGGCTATTGATTGCTAGCTACTAATTATGCAGAATCGCATAAAAATCATTAGATCTTGTGTTCGTTCAAACATTAACAAACTGGTTTATTCAATTAAACTTATTTTAAATCAACAGTGATTACAATCCTCATTACTACTGCAACTATTGCCATTTTAATAAATGTTCAGTTCGGTCATGACCCTTTAGAAAATGTCTGATCAGTTTTCACAATACCAGAGCTCTTTTCTCAAACGGCACCACGAAGATCTGCGGACGACGAATTCCCGATGTCCACTTTTCTCTCTTCTACCGCGATCTTCGTTACCTATCGCCGATACTCTCCTAACCTGTCGCGAACACTGCTATCTCGTGCATCAGGGATGCACCTAGCAGCGAACTTAATGATTTGAACTCCGCTAACCTATCTATGATTTATTCCCTGCTTAATTTTACAGTTTGTGACAAGAATCCTATTATCACAGCTCTATTATTGTTCCGTCCTTGACTCATGAAAATATAACACTTCTTATTAATCCTTATTAAATTAAAACATTGATCGTACCAGCTATAATAATCCACAGTCCTATTATTCTTTCACGAACAAAAGTTAAAGTCCAAACTCCTTAGAAATTTCCGACCTCACACGCAATAATCTCTAGCACTGACCTGTTCGGTTTGCTGTCTCGTAACAGAATGGGCGAGTCAAAAACTTTCTACTTCCCAAGTAACGGACTTCAATTCTTTTTCCAAAGCCCCTCTCATATCCGGTCATTTTTAATTATAATCGACGAATGTACACTTCCACTGGTTTCAATGCCCCTATGATTGTAAGATGAACCTCGCTCATGTTTATCGGCTCCCTAGCAACCACATGCGATCGTCTACTCTTTGCTGCAAAAACCTAATATGCCATCTTCTTCGTAATTATTTCTTACCTAAATAATTGGTATATCACACAGTTTTTCTTTCATTTTAGAAAAATTACGTTTAGTGTGTAAATTCATTTTATGTTATGAGAAAAGGAAATGATCCATTTTCGTATGTAATTTTTCCTAACATTTTAAATGCATTTTTCGCTGATTTCATCTACTTTAATATCATTTGATTCAAATAATATTTACGAGGTGCAACAAATGTTCTCTACAGAATTCCTAAGTACCTACACCTGGTAGCCTATTCGATTTTTCGCTCTGAAGTTGTAATGTCAGACGTTGTAAGTACTTTAAGGTTCCTGTGATGCCTATCAGCGCCGTTGTCGGTTCAGCCGATTGAGGGATAACTAAAGACAGTCCAACCAAAAGTTTACAAGCTGACTTCAGTTGAACGAATAGAAGAATCCTTGATTACATGTTACGTATCCAGAAGCTTGAGTTGTTCATCCAAACTGATTTCGATAACATTTTTTTACGTCATTTTTCTTTGGTTTTAGGGCATTTTAAAAATATTTTAAGAGCATGTTATTGGACATTTTTGGCGATGTTTTAGGTCATCAAAATCCGCTCCCAGCCCATCTGAGTAAAACCAAATCAATACCTATGCACCAATTTGGATTCACCAGCAAAGTATCTACTTCACATCAGTTGCTTAGACTTTCCGAACACATTCACACAGCTTTCCAAGAGAAAAAACACACAATAGCCACATTCATTGACATATCCAAAGCATTTGACAGAGTATGGCACCCAGGATTGATATACAAACTCCAATCAATAGGGACACCCAACTATCTAATAAAAGTCATAAAAAACTTCATCACAGACAGAACTTTCACGGTAATGGTTGAAAACCATATCTCAAATCCGCGTAAAATAATAGCAGGACTGCCTCAAGGATCACCCATATCGCCTACTCTTTTCAACCTTTATACAGCAGACATACCTACTACATCAGACACACACACAGCACAATTCGCAGATGATACAGTAATTTACAAGTCCAGCTACTCAACCAACCTCATCAGAAACAAAATCCAACAACATTTAAATAAAATAGAAGACTGGTCCATTAAATGGAAAATAAAGCTTAACCCGACCAAATCAGCAACAAAAATCTTCTCACTCAGGCCATCCTCCACCCCCGCCCCACTCCATATAAATAATAACACAATCCCATGGATACCACAAAACGAAACTATCAAATACCTTGGACTAAATTTCGACACCAGACTAAATTGGAAATCCCACATAACCGAAAAGATAAAACTCACTAAAATAAAGTTAATCCAACTAAAGCCCTTACTCAATAATAAAAGTAAACTATCATTAAGCAATGCAATAGCCTTATATAAAACAATAATTAGACCGCTCATGCTATATGCGTGCCCAATATGGATAAATGCCTCACCAACAAACATAAATAGAATTCAAGTGATGCAAAACAAATTCCTCCGAATAGCAACAAATGCTCCCTGGTTCATATCAAATAGACAACTCCACAAAGAATTGAATCTACCACCTATTACCCATCACATAGCCCACCTCTCTAATAATTTCTCTTCAAATATAAACTCAATACCCCAAGCCGCCCACTATAACCTAGCATCTGTCAATTATTTCCCAACCCGTATCAAAAACAGATTCCCACTAGAAGCATTTTTAAATATTTTCCCCACACAGTAGCTAAAATAGTAGGTGCTCCATGAGTCCCCTACATCAATAAGTAGTTAGTTTAGTAAATAAGTTAGAATAAGAATAGTTTTAAGCCAACAAAATGCATATGAAAAAGTAATTAATTACTGAACTATGTAAATTTCAACAATAAGTAAATAAATTATAAAAAAAAAATCCGCTCCCTAGATATGACATTTGTCTGTTCATGACCCATTTGTTATGAATGCGTCGCTCTTGTATACACATTATGCAAGGGAGAATTTTTTTAAAGAAAACACTCAGAATATACAAGTTCTGAAAGGAATATATTTTCGATATTAGTAATGTAGTACCTATATACGAACATTAGCTATCATATGCTGCAAAAGATAAAATTATGAGAACGAAATGATGAGGTATTTACGTAACTGAATGCATTTTCAACTGCATAAACGTATTCCGTATTTTTTATAATTACATAACTAAAAATTCATTAACATAATTTTAATGTATTAAAAGTAAAAGAACAATGTTCTCTCAATTAAAATGAAATTCATAAACTTTTATAATTAGCATGAGATGGGTAGATATTACACAATTAAATTGTCAACGATTGACGTGCAATGAATAACCACTATACGGCTCCTACGCCATAAACCAATAACACTAGGATGTAAAATAAGTCCAATATTACCAATATATTTCTGCAACAAAAGCATTGTAAACGCTACGTTTAATCGTTTGACTATAATTCCATGAATGCGTGTGATTTTCTTGATATAATGATATAAAAATGATCACCGGATTTCAAGGATTTTGACCAAAAATTCTAGATTAGACATTTCCTCTTACAGAACTTCGAATCTATCTTTAATATTGAACCAGTGCCAAATATTATGTTGACAACGTCTTGACAAAGTCAAGGGATGATCCTAAAATTTCATGTTTAGCGTGCAAGAGACTTAAATGGAAAATACCCTGGTTCTCCACTTACGATTAAAAGATTCAGGATTATCGATAACAAACTTGTTTCAGGGAAAGCACTTTCTGATGCAGCATACTTCATTTTCGAAAGAAAGACTTGCACAATAATTTCTTAAAATGTCTTCATCTAGCATCTACTCAATGATTGGCTATTAATACGCATTAGAAACTAGTACAAATGTGCGACATACCGAAACGTTTCCGTCTCTTACTGTCACTAGTTCATACTCAACTACTCGAATTTTGAAAAGAAAAGGGGATGACTTCATTTAAAGATTTAAAAGTGTGGGATAAATTGCACTGAGAAAGGCGTCTCTGGGTTTAATAATGGAAGAGTAGGGCAGGTTCGAAAATAAATTTGAACTTTGCAACTTCGAAAACTATACAACGGTGAAAATGGGAACTATTCCATTTTTGTAAATGGACTTCCTTTTATTTCAGCAAAAAATTGCACCCAATTTTATAGAAAATGTTGAACAGGTCGCGAGGGCTGTAAGTGTACCCCTAACATTAAAATATAATACTTTCCGGAAAGGCACAACTACTGACATACTTTCCAAAATTCAAAGCAAAAGCTTATAATTTGAGTTGTGCATGGCACATCCCATCCAGACAGACCAGACAATCCGACTTTCAGAAATACAATTGCACGCATCTCCTCGCCACCCGCAGCAATTTTAACCATCTTTGGAAAAGCATTAATAGACCTTGATTTCTTACAGATACGTTATTGCTTATTATTTCCTTCAATACGGAATTCGATATTCACTGCATAACGTACCTGGATTGAGAGGATCGTGGTGACGAAGGAAATATGAAAACAGTTGATTTTGCTACATGTTCTCTTACGGAGGGAAATATGAAATGATAAACCGATTCAAGTTAAGAACTCGTTAATTAGTAAATAAGTAAATATGAAAAATTAAATCTAGGTAAAAAATAAAATCGTGTATGTACTACGGGCTAACTTATTTTAGTGATCTCGGGCAACAAAAAGGCCCAGGGAATTTTGTCGCCGCTCGACCATCAGCGCTCTTATAACGCCCTTGGTGCATGAATATTATCTAATGTGTGTGCAAATTTACAACTAAAAAGAACCTTAAGCACGGATTTTACGACCGAAAATTCAAGATCGTTTGATCGCGGTGATTCCAATACGTCTCCCCTCTGCAGGGAGAAAAAGTAACTAGTGGTGCTACAGAATGGTACAGACTTTCTCGTACTAATTGAATTTCTAATTTCTTTGGCCTGGTTAGGCATTCGGTTTTGCCCCAACCTCTTCCCAGTTGTCATCTACCTCCGCCCAAATTACATTTTTTCTTCACATTTTTCAATTTTTCGTTCTCCTAATGTTAGAAATAAAAACATGACTTCAAGTATATATACACAGAAGAGTGAAATCCCCTCCCATATATAAATTTTGTTGAAAAATTTGAAGCCATTTTTGAAATTTGAATTTGTCGTTCATGTGTCTCTATAAACGTAATATTTTAAGCTCCATTTTACAGAAAACTTTTGAGTTTTCGGGAAACTTCATTGGAAGTCATTTGAAGCACTTCCACTCATAAATGCAATAATGTATGAAAATACCCGATAATCTCTGAAGTCTATTAGTAAATGTATAAAATATAATATACTGTTGTAGGACAAACTAGTATGTAAATAATTCTATGAATCACGATTATGAGTGATTATACCAAATTTAATCAGACAAAGTTGGCAAATTTGCAATATCAGTTTGTTGTCTTGTCCTCTACATTCTCTAATTATCTCTACAAACTGGTACAGAGTGTACTTACTCTTGATTTTTAGTAATCATAATAACAATTACAAGGAGAGACCTTCTCATTAAAAGAGCGAAAAGGGATATGTAACAGGCCTTACCTTCGTTTTACCTATTAAATATCAAACTTGTCCACAAAGGTATTGTCATGAAAATATGACAAACTGGAATGATGGCTATCAAATTTTGCACAATTCTTTTGCACTTAACGAAAATTGAGCTATCAAGTAGCAAACATAGCGTAGAAACATTTCAAAATGTTATGCCAAAATGTGTTGTTTTTTTTCCAAAAGAAAGTACAAAATTGCTTTGGAGTATACGCAGTTTCTCTGTGGTAGCTTACCCGCTATTAATATAGAACAGGGCAAATAGACTAGGAATAGATACACTTCTTTTCTAATAGACTGTGAAAAATTAATACCTTAGCAACGCGGGGCAGTTCTCTTTGATATTAAGAAATTAATGCATATATTTTTACAAAAAATTGTTAATTTGATAATGTTTCGTATTTTTTCACCTAAACACGCGAAAAAAGTGTAATTAATGTTGGTATTAAGCATCTTTAGGCAACATGCGTGCAACGTCATGCACGTGAGCTAATAAATGATAGTGATAAATAAATATCCGACCAATGCCGGGATTCTTAAACTAATTATTATATTTAAGATGATGCAATTATACACAATTCTGAACCCTTGAATAATTCCTTTCTTTTCAATTATCATATCAGCGGTATATAGTGGAATATTTTCTAGCCTAGGCGGCTAGTTACATAATTCAAATATATTTATTTCAGCACAAAGAATAATTGTTTCACTTCCATAACATTCAAAATACAGTTGGCGAAGTTTCGTTTCGTTTTTATGACAAAATGACAATTTTTTCTTGCAAACACTTTGTAATATAATCAGGCAAGAAGTTTTATTTATTACCTAAATGTGAGTACCGTAAATCCGGGTGATAAAATATAAAATGCAGAGTTAAATAACAATAAAAAGTGGAGAAATTTATCAATTGATATTTTTAAAATAACTATGAACCGGAATCATATCTACAGAATGCCATCGAGCACTCACAAAAGATAAGACCTTCATTATTTGACGTATCAAAAACATTACAACAACTGAGATATTTTCACAAAGCGCACTTGACAGTTATAAACATCTGCCGACGATAACTTTTTGCGGGTCGTGGCGATTCCTTGCTCGAGGCCCGGAAGGAAGGGGGGCGGAGTTCGCGTCGCTTCCGCCGGTGGGAGCGATTGGTGATGAGAAGGCCGGTGACGATAAGATGGCGCTAGTGATGGCGTGCACACGGCACGGAAGCGCGCTTTGCCAGCCATCGGCGGCGGGGGCGGCCGTGGCGGGGGTGGCGGCGAGGGCGGCGACGGCGGCGGCGGGGACGGCGGCGGCGGGGACGGCGGCGGCGGGGACGGCGGCGGCGAGGACGGCGGCGGCGGGGAAGGCGGCGGCGGGAAAGGCGGCGGCGGGGAAGGCAGCGGCGGGGACGGCGGAGGCGGGGAGGGTGGCGGCGGGGACGGCGGCGGCGGGGGCGGCGGCGGAGGCGGCGGCGGGGGCGATATCGCGGGCGGCATCGGGGCAGGCAGGCAAGCACGTGGGAAAATGCTACCGGCTGCAATCGCTCCCTGTCAGGAGGCCGCTTTGCGCAGGAAGTAGACGATCGCCTGAGCGGCTGCACTGGACATTGCGTTCGGCTGGCCATGGTCGTTGGAACGTGATATGTCCGCAGCTGAATGGGAAATCTACGTGCAGGAAAACTTTTAAGAGGGAGGAAAAATTACATTACGAATGAAATTACCGGCCTAAATAGCACAAACGGCCGTGAGGCTATCCTTGAGGCTTAAATTGCACATACGGCCGTTAAGCTACCCTTCTGAATTATCAATATTTATTCCAATCCTGTATAACACAGATGCTTACACCATTTGATTGTAGCATGGTAAGCACAGGGCGATCACGTCGTATCCTAAACAATCTTCTACGCGCAATGCACGTACAGTACAAATTAAATTAGAAGTTGCGAACGATTTCTCCAAAATAATTAGTAGGTTATAAATGTCCCACGCTCTTCAGAAAGAGTATATTGGGTACTGCCAGACGCAATTTGTCGCATGTCTTACCATTACTTTAAGGGAAAACTACCTTCACGTATTTTCGTCGACTCAGAATATTAATTTTATTTTTTAAGCATTAAATTTGATTATTACATGATTCCGGTTCCCAATTCTTTACTGCAAATCTTAATATAATTCTTGTTCGTGTTAATGAATTACATTAAAATTCTTTGCATTGCTGGCAGCCGCAATCCATTCGCCACTCTAAGTGCTCTGGCGTGTGAAGATACGGCGACAATTTCTTTACCTAACTTTTATTTGCTGTACTAATTAAACGCAATTTTATGATCAATGAAGTTTATTGGATAAATGAACTAAAACAAAATAAACAAATTTTCCTTAGTTTACTCATATTACGAGGTGCTTCCAGAAAGTAAGTTTCTGTAGTCATCAACAAATGAAAACATAATTTCAAAGAATAACTTGATTGCAACAGATTCAGCACATGTTGCAGTATTTTTCCACATAATCACCATCCGAATTGAGTAGTGTGGCATTCTGTGGAATCAACATTTGTTTCTCTGAATCGTAATAGTCTGCCACCTGAGATACAGGTACCAGTGTGTGACGGTCACCCTCAATTCTGCGTCACTGCTATAAGCGTTTTGCTGACCGGACAGGAATTTCTTGAGGTGTAAGAAAAGATATGAAATCGCTTGGGGGGTTCAAATCCTAACTATAGGGTGATTGGTCAAACACACGTTCAAACCCCTTTACATTTGCCCAATAAATAACCCAGATTTTAAACTAGAGAAAAAGTTGCTTTTATGGCTCAACAGGTATTACCAAAGTTAGGATGTGAAATATGGAGACTGAACAACGCTTCTTTTCCACAGCCACACTGTCAGATATTACATTAATTGAATGAAGTTTAATTAGCTACTGTACATTAAACTTAATGTTCCGTGTACTTTAAAACGAGGTTAATGTGTTTGTACATGGAATTTAATGTGCAAATTAAAATCAACGTAGATTTAATGTACGAATATATATTAAATTTAATGTACCTTGTAAATTAAAACGAGAATAATGTGTTTCTACATTACATTTAATGTTTAAATTAAATTCAATGAAGATTTAATGTACATCAGTACATGAAACTTATACACCTTTTACATTAAAGAAAGATTAATATAATTCGACATTAAATTTAATGTTTAAATTAAAATTCACGCAGACTACATTACATTAAATTAGAGATTACGAGTACATTAAATTTAATTTACGTACATAATTACTTTAATGTACTTTTACATTAAAATAATGCAGAAATTTCTGACAGCAGGAGATCAATGAATCCATCGCGGATCATCCTGGTTCGACATTAACGTTCTAATGCGATGATGCTGATTATGGTGATGGTTATGTAGCATGGTGTATTGAGTAAGGAAAGCAAATTTTAATCCCTTTGAAAGGGAATAGTGAAAAACTAGAGAGTTCCAAGGAAACCTGTCGCAAACCATTTTTCAACATTACAAATTTCACAGGGACCTGAATCTCCCGACCTAGAGTTGGAAAACCATTGCCGGATGGCCACTACGCCTCAGGGAGCCCAGCGCTCAGATACAAGATACAAGACAACGCAACATCGCGTGAATGCCGTTTCGTGCCTCCAAAATTGACTTATCACGTGCTGTCACATAAATGTTTTGTGGAATAAAAATATAAAGAATACGCGAGGCAAGTTGCAACCGAAAATCAAATTTATTATTACATTTAGTGTAAAAGAGATAAAAAGTAGAACAAAATGTCACAAATTTTAAATTGACAAAAATACATTTGAGATTTGAAACTGGAAAACAGACCTTACATGAGAAAACGAAATAAAGCCCCCTCTCTATTTTGTATCATTTTTTTCAAATAGATCAGTTTTGTTGTTTCATTATAACATTACAACTACAGCTTTCTCGATTTCTGATGACTGATCTCAAATTCATTGTATCACTAAAACACTTGCGTCACATGCGTTTTCTCAACTTTGACGAATAGTTTTACAGATTTCTTATGCGCATATTTATAAGATTTGCTCTTATTCCTCTTTACTTAGGGCCATTATCTCCCTCTCTCTCTCTCTCTCTCTCTCTCTCTTACACACAGTCTGCTTGCCTCTTTCTCTCTCCCTTCCTCTTCCTCTCGCCCTTCTCTCTCTCTCTCTGCTTCCCTCTGTCTGCCTCTCTACCTCTCTCTGTCTCTCTATCTCCCCCTCTGCCTATCTCTGACTGCCACTTTATCTCTGCCCACCTCCCTCTCTCCCCTGCCTCTCTCACTCTCACCCTCTCTGTGCTTCCGTCTTCTCTACATTATACTAGTGGTAATGCGCGACATAGTAAAAAGTTTTCTCCTCTTAGGAAAAAAATGTATACGATTGAAAGGATTGTTTAGGATACTAGCAACATGTTTAAAAAAATCCACCGCCACCATTATCATTCACCACAATAGAAACATCACGGTATTATATTAAAGAAAATTTTTGACAAATGTAATCTTAAAGAATATGTTGTACTGTGAATGCTGTCTCTGACTTTAGGTTTCGAATTGGAGAACATGTTCGAAAAACATTTAAACTTTTGCAATTTTCAAAATTTCAGATGTTTAAGTGAACATACATGCTAACGTTGCTAACAAATAATCTAAATACTTGGCAAACTATAACCACAGAGACAGGTAGTTTTCACATTAGTGCAATACAAACTCAGAGTTATACAAAGCTCAATTGTCCTTTGTGCCGGTTTTAGATACCGCTGTTTCTTCAAAGATTCTTGAAATGTGCCTTTCTACTTCAAAAAATTCGAAAAATTCATTTTAAATAATATTCTAATTAATAGTAAGTTCAATTTAATAGGTTTTAAGAAACAAATGTTTACCGCATTAAACTTCCAATAATTGTAGAAGAGTTTATTGGATAGGTAAAAAGTTTGTTCTAAGTATAAAATTTGAAGTCTATCATCTAAAATATCGCTCAAAACAATAGGCTACAAAATACAAAATATTGAATTCTAAACCAACTGATAAATTCTTTGTAATGTCCTCTCTTAAATCTATACCTGCATTACTATTTCCAATGCGCGCGTAAATTGAAAAAATTCAATGCAGAGAGTGGCTGTCAGATGTGTCTGTGCCTTCAATAACTACCCATGAACTCGGGAAAAAAAATAATAAAAATAAAAACTATAACAGAAAATTAGAAATGGAAGGATCTGAGGACAGGAAGGAAAAGAAGACAGGATCAAAATGGTTCGAGTAGAGAAAAAAAGATACACACTGAGAAAATGAAAGAGTACTGGAGAAAGAAGAAAGGACTAAGAAACAAGCAATGAAATTGGTCCCTAGATGACCCAAACGAAAGACGAAGAAGAAGAAAATTTATGTGTAATGTAAATACGTGCTACTGACAAGAGTTACGAAAAAAGTAGAATTCAACAATTTTGTAAATTGAAGTTTTCTTTAAAAAAACTCTTGTATCATGTAATTCTGTGTTTTGCATTATATCCTATCCCGACAAGAAGTTTAAAGAAGTGTCAAACAGACCAATATTTGTTTCTATGTTACATATTTATGGGAACAAGTCACAATTTCCGCTAAATCACCCCCAAACTGCTCATGTCTTGATAAAATTTTAAAATATATCATTTAAGGATCTAAAACTGAAGACAAATAATCTTAGGATTTAATATTGGAAGTGTGGATAGGTTCGCTAAATATTTCTACTTTTTGTAATTCTTAGAAGTTCAGATGTTTTAATAAAAGTCGGAACTATACTATCAACTATTCTCGCAAGGAATTTAAAGAAACATTGTGTATTTTTCACAAAAAAAATATTTAAAATGTCACAGAGACTTGATTTAAAGTACCCATCAAAATTAAACATCTTAATAACCAGCGGCACTGCACAATTAGATCCTACTCGCCACGTGTTCACTAAATATAAGCTCAAAGGGTTCTAATCTGACAGAGTTCTGCAAGACACATTCTTTCATACAAGTACGTACATACATACATTCAGAGACGTTCTTTCGTATGTACTACATACACACAGACATACAGACATTCCAATTTGGGATACAAAACTGCTTGTCTCTTCTCTCTACCTGTACCTTATCCATCTTTGGAAGGTCACTAATATACCTTAAACTTATCTTGTTTGCCATTTTGCAATTGAAAAGAACTTCAAACACGGCTTTTGCGACGAACTTCAAACACGACCCTTCATTCGCATTCTTTGATCTGTATATACATATACCCTTCTAAAATACTGTACTAATTTACGACGATTTTGTAGAATTTAAGTGAAGCCAATATTCTTCATCTATAAAGGAAATTTGTTGTAAATACCTATCAGACTTTGAAGGACTAAATATTTCTCGAAAATGAGTCAATCTTCGTTTAAAAAAACAATCATGGTCATCAAAGGGCCTATTTTCTTGTAAAGAAGAATATTACGAAATAATTACTAAATTTGAGCACATTACTTTGGGAGTACTACTCTAATATTTTACAGAAAAACATTCAGTGGGTTGAATATGTATTGGCGTACATCAAAATGTTTCCTGCATTTGGAAGGAGAAAATTCATTGTAAACGGACAAAAGCAAGAAAATGTATATGAGATCTGGGCAACCGCCGCCAAAGAGCACATGCATTTTGGAAAGATTGTTTTTTATGATATTCCAGTGCATCAACTCAGAGATCTGACAGTATTTCCTTCACTGGCCAAGCAATCCGCGACGTCGCGCTGGACGCTGCCTGTGAATCCTTGCTTCGAGAAAACTTTTTCGCCCGAAGGAGGAGAAACTGCTCCAAAAGGGACCAATCCGTCCACGTCACAGGACCCGCCTCCGCAAAACATTCCCCAGATAGAGCCACAGCAGTCCCTCCGCCCCGCCCCGCCCCACCCGGGTCGGTGCGGACCCCCCCCCCCCCGCGGCCCGCGGTATGCCAGACGCACAAAAAACAAAACTTTTTATATATAAAGCGCGATATGCAATATCATAAATTCGCGGAGTCGCGAGACAAAGGACTGTCGCTCGCTCGCTGGTGGAGGGGGAGGAAAAAACAAACGCACCGCGACGACGCGCCGCGGATAAGGCGGGGGCGGTGACAGCATCGCGGCTGTGACGCAAGTAGCGGTAGTGACGTTGCGGGACAGTGGGTCAGTGGGAGGTGGTGAGATCGGCAACAGTGATGGAAGGGGGCGGGAATGACAACTCTGTGATCACGAGGTAAAAGTCCCTAAGTCAATTTTTGGCGAAATTGGGTTACGTACTAAAACTACATGTTAAGTATCTTTATTTAATTTTAGTAAAAAGACAGAATTCAAATGCCGCATTAACAAGAAAAAGTTGGGGAATAGCGTTGAGCACTGGAAAAAAACGTTGACTCAATAATCTAACCCTTGTTTTCTCCAAACTAAGATTTTTGACAAAGAACGTTTACCCCATGACCACAGGACTGAAGGGATGTTGTGGGAAGAAGGGGGAATGGAAGAGAAAGAGACAGCAGCAGTTCAAGGACAGTGGATTTTCAGGTGACGGGAATGTTGGGGATGGGAGAGTCAGTGGCGAGGTAGTGTCGTATTGATAGTAAGGGCTGATGCGGTGGTGAGAGAAAGAGGAACGTTGAGAGAAAGAGAAACGTTGAGAGAAACACGTATGGTAAGAGATTCAGGGATCGTCAGAGAGACAGAGATGGTCCGAGAGACAGATGGTAAAAGTGATGCGGACGGTAAGAGACAGGGATAGTCACAGAGTCTTGAATTCTTAGAGAGACAGGGTGTTCAGAGCGATATGGTTGGCCAGAAAGGCAGGCACGGCTAGAGAAACAGGGGCGATAGAAGAGACAGAGGGAACGAGATAGGAGCGTGGGGTGACGGCAGGAGGGGGAGACAGGGGCGGTGAGGGAGGCGATGGAAGTAAGTAGCAGGTAGGTGGGAGATAAAGGAGGGGCAGGCGACAGGAAGGTAGTAAAAAAAGAACGATGGGAAATGCGGAGGGGCTGAGAGGCAGGAGGGAGAGAGGAGGGAGAGGCAGAGGGAGAGAGAGACGGAGGGAGGGAGCCAGGCTGGGAGGGAGAGAGAGAGACAGGCGCGTTGGGAGATGCATGGAAGTGGGAGAGAACCGGAGGATGATATACGAGCGGTGGCAGTGAATAAGAAGGGAGGACGGGCTGTTGCAAAAGAAGGCTGGGAGCCGCATGGTCCATAGGAGCTGCAGGTGGTGGTGGAAGCGAGAAAGGAGTCGAGGCGATGAGGGTGGTATCGGCGACAGCGGCACACCCGCGGCAGAATGGGGCGGCGACGCGAGGGCGGACGCATCCGTATAAACGCGGAGCCCGGTAAGCGCACCGCGCCCTATCGCTTATCGAAGGCGAATAAATCCACCAACCGGCTGTCGGCCTGGCCCACGCCGCCACCACCACCCTCGCCGCCACCTTCGACAACGCTACCCTCCCATCGCATCTCTCCTCCATCGCCAACCTCCGCGTCGCGCCCGCCCCCGCCCCCGCCCTCACCCTGTCCCGGTCACCACCCTCGCCCCCATCAGCGCCCCCGACCTCGCCACACCACCACCACCACCACCGCCGCCGCCGCTGCCGCCGCCGCCCCCGCCGCCCCCGCCGCCGCCACCGCCGCCGCCACCGCCGCCGCCCCCGCCGCCGCCACCGCCGCCCCCACCGCTCCCGCCGCCCCCGCCGCCCCCGCGTATGATCAAAGTATTATTAATCGTTATTCAACATTCATTAGTTTTTCGTTATATTAGGAAATAAAGTACTATTCTAATGCCCATCAATTATTCCAATAAGCAGAAGCGTTGTCATGGTGTTAATATTTACACTTGGAATTAAAATTACTGATTAGCACCTCGCATACTGAATGACTACTATATGAGGCCTTGTTCACGCATCTAATTGATTTCACGATTCGAGAATCTCGCGAGCATTTCCGGCCGTCAAACGTCACCGCCGCACGCGGGCGACATGCATGTCTTGTCACAGCAGGCAGGCGAAATGTGTATGGACTGACATTAGTTCGTTTTCTTAATAGTTAATCTGCCCTCAGAGCTTATCTTAAGAAAGGAATCTATAACCGGACGTTGCTCTAGCGTAGCCAAATCTTTTCTGTCTCAACCGCTTGGTTCTTGTAGCAAATCCTCACTTCGCAGATCTCTTACTATTCTGTAGCCTGCTCCCAACGTGTGATCGGGAGGGCTGGCTTTGAATTTGTTGAATTTGGAATATCTCGAAAGTTCGGCCGCAAAAATGCAGTTATACGTTGAGGGCTGCTCTACCAAACCCCATTACTGCAACGTGTGATAAACTGTTAATCAAGGTCAAAATCTGACAAACATTTCTTACAGCTCCTTGTCTAATCGCGTTCTTTACAGTGATCCTCTGTGAGGGATGCAGAGTTTGAAATCAATCAGTACGAATAAGCAGCACTACTCTCCAAGATCACTCCAGCTCCTCATAAACATCATTGCATGTATACTGTTTGATCTTGAATATTATAAATTATATTATACAAAATAAAATGTAGAATATTTCGTAGCATTTCGTATGAAATCTGTTTTGTGTGGGGGCGGACTAATATCCAATTATTTCGAGAGAAATGAATCGTTCGGCAAAGGTCAATGTATTAATTTTAAAGCTTGATTGGAGGTTGTGTCCGAGAATTTCAAATGCTTGCTTTGAACAATTTGCAACATTAACATGAATTGGTATTTCCGTACATATTTTATACATAATGTAAGAAAAATAAATGGAAATGTTAGTAAACATTTTGAAAACTACTATCTTCTGAAATTACTAACATCCCAAATGTGTGTGTCGTTTTACCTACCGAAAAGCATTTTTGGCATACGCGAGAGAACATAGGTGCGGACACAATAACGTTTACATTTTTCTACGCAATACATTATGACACATTCCAAAACTTTTCAGGAGGGTCATGCGTTTCTTTCGTGACATAGTGCCGGTTTCTCCAAACTGGCGCAAGTTTCACGCTAATTGTGTGTAAATAATTATGACCAACATTAAACCTGCTATATAGCCGAGGTTACCAGGCTCTCTAATAAGAAATATAATCCGGAAGAAGTTGACTTTTTTCTCATGTTATTTCCGAGAAATGGGTTCATTCCGTGATGCACTGTGAATGGTATCTCTCCTTGTATATCATTTGCAATTACAGCTCCACGCGCAATTCTATACTTGGGTTTTTATTTCTTGGCGCGAGGGGTCTTGTCTTCAGGATTGAATATCTCAGGAGAGTCTTCAGGATTGAATATCTATAGAGCGTTGTTTTCGGTCGTACCACTAGGAGTCGCATGATCGCGACTGTATCGAGCAGTACTAGCGATCATGCGACTCCTAGCGGCACAACCGAGAACAACGCAATGTACCGTGAGATATTCCACCCTGAAGGCACGACCTCACGCGCCAAGAAATAAAATCATAAGTATACACAATAGTTGCGGTTGCTTCCCGCTGGCGTTTGGCGCGCAGGCGGAGGAGAAAAACCGGAACCTCGAAACGCGCCGTGCAGCTCTGGAGAGCGAAGGCTGCTGCCGTTGCTGCCTTCGACGCCGCCTCGAGACGAGCGGGAGACAGCGGTGGATTATGGGCGTTTCTTTGGTGGACGACGGGCGTATTAGGAAAAAGGGCGCACGAAAGATGAATATTTCATGACGCACGATGCGATCTCACAATTAGTTCGATGCGCCTTTCGAACGAATTTCTAATGGAAAAGTGATTTACTATATTGGTTTAAAGTCAACAAAACACGTTAAATTCGTTATTAAGTTGGCTGTCCGGTTAATATTGACTCCGGCCGCGGAAGCCTACGCTCTCACGTTAAATTCGGTTTCTTACAACTTATAAATCAAAAAAATTGAAATTAAATTATTTACGAAGTGTGGTTTGGATTATGGCTGCTGATAATTTCATTATTGTTTCAGGATGGCTTTATAATTTCTCAAAATAATTGATAAAATGGTCGCAAAGAGAATATTTCCTTCCGTATGTCTCCCTCCCATAACGAATCATGAAATAAAGAAATGATGGAGAATGCAGGTGCCATTAAGAATCCAAAGTTTATAAAATTTTGAAATTTCTTACGTACGTCACAACATAGTTTTAACATGTTTTGTGAGCTCAATATCTTCCTCCCATAAACAATTGATGAGATCAGATTAGACTCTGAAGGGAATGGCATAACCGTGGATGGAGTTTGGGATGTGACATAAATCACTGAGTTGAAAAACATCATGTTTCAGACACCCAATATCAATTTCTGCAAAACGATATACCACCAGGGTTAACAGATTGGGCGGAATTTCGCTTCTTGGGCTGGAAAACGGCTCTCTCGTGCGGGACAAAAATTGACTTCCCAGAATACCGCTCAATGGGCAGAAATTAATCAAAACATGTGCTGTTTTGGACGGGTTTTCAGATTACGACGGAATTTAAAACTAGTGCTGCTACAGAATGCACAGATTTTCCCGTATTAGTTTTATATTTCCTTTGATCTCGGATACGTGTTCGGATCTGCCACATACTCTAGTCAGTTGCCATCTATCACCGACCAAAGTACTTTCTTTAACATTTTCTTAATTTTTCGGTTTCCTAATAGAAGAACGGAAATATTAATTTTTGAATATTAAAAAACAGTAAAACCTCGCCCTAAATGGCTATTTTCTTTCAAAACTCTGGAGCCGTTTTTCAGAAAATGCCGTTTCAGCGCTACTAAAAATGCGAAATTTGGAACAATTTTGGACAGAAAATATTTGTTTTCGAAACACTTAATTTGAAGCCATTTAAAGCACTTTAACTTACAAATACAATAGTGTTCACAAATTGTTGGTAATGGGCATATTAAATATTAAAGGTGTGCGAGATCTTTCAAAATATTACATTGGTGTAATTTTTGGAAAAAAAAACAAAAATATTACCAAAAAATGAACTTTCAGACGCGACGTTGACGGCGAATGGAACTTTCAGGCGTAACTCAGACCACAGACGCCGTTGGCGGCCGCGCAGGCCACGGCCGGCCCTTGACACAAACAATCATCGGCCCAGAATCATCAGTCAATCAATTAACCAACCAATACCTCCCAACAGCAGGGCACCGCCCCTGAGATCTAAGCTCCTGACGGGTCTCCGACGTGTGTTGTTGTGTAGTGCATGTGGTAGTGAGGATGCAGCAATCAACAGGCAGGAGAGAGCGCGTGGCCGGGGGCCCGTTTTTGGTCGAACTGCTCTGGCATTGGTCTGGTGTTTTCGGAGAAACCACTGCCGCCCGCTAGAATTCTTCAACAGCTTCTTCAGGCAGCAGCTGAAGTCGACCTAGTGATCTAGCTAGCTTCGATTGGGTGTTTGATTGATTGTTCGTGATTCCGGACGCGTCAATTATAGAGGTCATTAGTCCCGTAAGTGTGGTGCGTGTTTTTTCCGCGAGATGTGGCGGTGATCTTTTCCCCGCTGGAGGGCGAGATACGGTTCCGATCTACCGTCGACTAGCGAGGTTTCCCCCTCAAACAGGTATCTCCTACCAGCGGGGCACCGCCCCAGCCGGGACAAGCTGTAAGCTCCCGACCGGTCTCCCGGCATGTGTGGTAGTGTAGCGCATGTTAGTGTAAGTGTGTGTGTGTAAGGGGTGAGGATAGGACAAGGAATAGGAACGAAAGATCGCGCTCGATCTGTGCCCCGTTTGTTAAGGTACTGCTCCGGCATTCGCCTGGTGTTGATCGGAGAAACTTCGGAAAACTACCTATCAGAGCAGCCGGCCGCTAGAATTCTTCTCCAGGCAGCGACTGAATTCGACCTAGCTGACAAGCTAGTATCTAATGGTGCCCTAGGCCCTCCCGCTCATAGGGACTGCAATGACATCACTTCACTAGTTTCTCCCGGTAGCTGGTGTCGAAAACCCTGCCCTCTGGCTGGTATTGATCGGAAAAACCGTCCGCTAGAATTCTGCCCGGGCCATCTCAGCCGCGAAAAGGCAACTCAATTCCACGGAGCGCTCGGTAGTTTCGCCGAGCGAGCTCTTGGAGCAAGCAGCGCACATCCACGTACTCTGGCTCACCTGGGGCGGCGGAGACCACAGACGCGGCGTTGGCCCGGCCCTTGACAAAAAACGCGCTATCGCCGCATCGGCTCCGTGCGTCTCATGTCCAAAGAGCCTCGGTCGCCCTCCCCCCCCCCGGCTCCCCGCCGCCCACTCGCCGCCGACGGTGGCGGCTCTTTGAGCCCCGGGCGCATACTAAGCCTCCGAAATCTGCCGCTCACGCGCTTGCGGTGCCTTCGCCGGGCCGTCCCCCGTCCTCCCCCTGTCGGAAGCGATGAGGCGATTGCCGCCAAGGAGAAAGCCCGGGTTTTGACTCTGACTCATCGAGAAGGCGGTGTGTTTTTCACTAGTTTCACGCGTAGACCGTTACTCCTACATGCCTATCCCATCTGGATAAACGCCTTAACAACCAATGTAAAACAATTACAAATCATTCAGAACCATTTTCTCAGAACAATAACCTACACACCGTGTTTTGTCACCAATCATTGCGGATTCGATGGTGTGACGGTTAGCGTGCCGGACTGTCATACCCAAGTTCGCGGGTTCAAACCCGATGTTCAAAGCCCGGGTTCAAAGCCGTGGATTTTTAAGGGCGAAAAAATCCTTCGTACGCCTTCCGCGGAGGGGAAGTAAAGCCGGCTGGCCCATGTTAGTAGATTTACTTGCATGTAAAAGATACTCAAGCCTAAATGACGCCTTTGAGCTAAATTCAAATCGCCTGTTTCATCGCCCGAGATAATACCTTCTTTCTCCGCTAGGTGAAAGGAGCGTAGCGAAATTTGCGTGGTCAGACGGAAGAGCGGGCCTGATGGCCCGAGTCTCGCCACGTAAAATAAGGCACTAACTAACTAATCATCAGATTCATAAAGAACTCAGCCTTGAACCCAATGAACATCGCATCACATAACTAGCCACTAACTTTTATCATTGTTTAGCCCAAATTCCTTCTTTTGCAACCTTTAGACTCGCAAAACATCCTAACCACACCAGAATAAAAAACAGATATCCCTACAATGTATTCCTAAAAACCTCCGAATTCGAACCAAATAGAGGACCCAAAAGAGCATCCTCAACCTTATGCTAGATTATAGCGTTAGAAGTAGGTTTTAAATATAAGTTAGCACGTAAGCATTTCCAACGTATGTAAAGTTAAAATTATAATGAACTGTGTGCAACCAAAAATAATAAATCAATTAAAAAATGGTTGCACGCGTTTGTTTCACTACTGGTTGGGTGTGTTCGGGAAATTCGAGGTCCATCTCGGAGTACTCAAGAAAGGGAGGCGAAAGATATATATAAAGAATCAAATTATCGCTGCTCAAAAATTTAAGTCTCATTTAATTGTGCAAGATGAATTAATTCACCAATAGTAGTAAAAAAATGTTGTTGACACATATTTTTTCTTACATTTAAAATCAAAAACTAATACTTTTTTATTGTTTCTCTTTTATTACGAAAAGCAAATGAAGTGTCTGTATTAAATAACTGTTAATGAAATTTGAAAATACAATCCCTAAACTTACAATACTATGTTTTTTTCTAAAAATTACAATTTTAATACGGAAATATACACTTTAATTTGTATTTCTTCTCGCTTGTGATGTTCGTGTTTAATTAATTAGGTATTCCTCTCATAGTTTGAAGACTAAAGTTCTCTTCCACAAAATTCTGACTATATGACTACGTATTGTCTTTATTTGATCTAAACATTCTATGCCACGACTTAACATGTCTTTATCAAGATCAATAAAAATACAAACAATAATAATTGCTTTATTGTCTTGATTAATGCTCTTGTAACTGGCTAAATTAAACCTCTTTATGCAGAAAGTATTATCTGTTCTAATTTTATGACAGCACACCATTTATTGGTGAATTAATTGATGGCAATCAATTAATACCATTTTTTGATTAATTAATTGTTGAAATGTGCTCTGTTATCAATGACAAAGCTTTTATTTAGTTAAAGATTAGTTCACTGCACGAAATTTTTTTAAACTGCATTGGAGGCTTTGTAAAGTAACAATAAATAATGCATAAATAGTGACAAAACAATTCAATATTTTTTTCTTTTTTATCACATATTTCTCTTTCATTCATCAACAAAAAGTGTACCATTCTGATCCATCAATGTCGTTACTGACCTGTCCATTCATATGCGCTGCGCACATCCACATATAGAATAACTAGTGGAGCTAAAACAGCACGTACTTTCTCGTCTTTAGTAATAATTATGTAAACTATTTAAACCACAATTTCTCTCCGAATTAACACATCTCAGAAATTATTTTTAAACCTCACTAAATATCCTACAATATTTGGGGCAAAAACGAAATATTTTTAAGAAAATATCAACACAAAGACGGTTATAACTGCTTTTCATGCAGGTGAATCATGTTCCAACAATACTATTTTTGGAATCTGAGTAAACTCATCTAGTGTACATGTCTGTGGATGTACGGTTCCGTCAAACACGGTAAGACCACTTCCCGTTCACCATTCGAGACATACGAGGTGTCATTCGAATCGTCTCGGTTTCCTGATTGGGAACTGATAATTTGTTTTCAGATTAGGCCATAAAATTCTAAGAAAATTTGAAAAACTGGTTTTTTTTGTGTTTTGGGCGCTGCGATCTTGATGAGTATGCCGGGAACTAAACCAACGCCACATAAATAGATGTAGGTGGCGTTGATTTAACTCCAGTACTAATATCGACTTCGATGAAGACGAAGACAAAAACGTGCTGTTTTAGCACCACTAGTCTTTATTGCATTACACCCAAGACAATGAGCGCCTACTAAAGAGTTATTGCTTAAAAAGTGTAAATAAAACGACTCTAACGAATTGTAAACGCGTTTTCTTTAATATAATCAAAATAGTACAGTCGACTTTGGTTATAGTGAACTTCAGGGGTCTAACATTTTTGGTTCACTATATCAGAGGTTCACTATATCCGATGATCTGAAAATTAACTAGAATTTCTCAACAGTGATTGATTTTATACAAGCGAGATACAGCAAAATATAGTGACATCATGAACTAAAAATTTTAATATCTTTTAATTAAAAAATCAATTATTTTCAATTGTTATCTTCGTACATGTTTCATTATTAATTTCACTAGATCCTTCTGAAGAGTTCTCCATACTTTATTCTGCATTATGAACTGTCTCTAACACTAAGTATCATAATGAAGTCTTGACACCCTTCAATTGAGGGAATTAATTTCCAGAACGTAGTATTTCCTACGTTCACTGAAGCCGAGGTTCAAGTTCACTATAACCGAATTTTCTTACGCTTATCTGTAACGTAAGTGAAACGGGACTTAAGTTCACTGTAACAGAGGGTTCACTATAACCGGAGTTGATTGTAGCTGTTAAGTTTTTGTTTACTTTCAAATTCCTCGTTTCTGGGGGGCCGCAACCTAACGGTGGTCCAAGCACGTGTCGATGACTTCATTCTACAGCAGCCCCTGCGCGGACCCGCCATCGGAAGTGGAAGAGGGGGGGGGAGGATTCCGGGGAAGTCCCGAAGCGGAGGCGGCGGCGGTCACGTGGGTCGCCGCGGCGCCTTTGAAGGCGACGGTGGCGGCGCGCAGCGGCTCGCCGATGCGATCGATCGCCGCTGGCGGCCGCGGCGCGTTAATGAGAATGTTAAGGAGGCCGCCAAGGACACGCGTCCGTGCGAGCGCGTGGTCGCCGTGCCGAGGCCCTCCCACCCTCTCCTTCACGCGGGGCGAGGGGAGGTTACGATTTGTGGCGTCGTTTAATCACTCAGACACAGACACGAAGGATTCGTAATAAAACAGATTTATTAGACTAAGAAATATATATATATATATATATATATATATATATATATATATATATATATATATACAAGTTTGCACAATTCATTCACTTTATACGTGCTTTACGGAACCCTCCTAAAGACAGCTTATCTTAGCCTCTACCTGCGACTGCTTTGCGAGTCCCCCACCCGCCCTTGCTTGACCACAAGAACAGCGACCGCTTGAAAGCGTCGCTAGAGATGAGACTGTCGTCTCCCCGGACGAATCCGGCCGCTCACCCCCGGAGCGAAGTGCGTGAGCACTTAAGGAAGATACCACTTGGCGCCGTGCCACAAATGTATCCTGCTGATTATGCCCTTACTTTACCTTAAATAGATTCGGTCTCATGACCGACGTGTCATGTGACTACTCCCACTCCGTCTAAGTGACGTGGGTGCCCCACGTGACTTCCCCCCCTCAGAGCTTCGTAGGCGCCAACCGCCACGATGACGTCTGCAACCTACCACTGACGTGTCTTACCGCCCCCTGGCTTCAGCACCTTTCTGCGTCCTAGCTTAGCCTAAACCCATCTTAGACACGCCCCCTTCCTGCACAGCTTAAAGGTCTGTCTATTTGTGGCTTCCATTGACAAAGGCACATCCTGTCTTTTATGTCTGCAAGCGTCACTATGCCACAGATTAAACCGGCGAACGGGAGTGCCAATAGAAATTGAAAGTGATGGGTGGATGGTGCTCCTCTGTTTTAGTTTCCGGGCGAGTTTCTCAGTAGTTCTGATTTTTTTTGTTGACCCATAAATCATTTGTTCGGTGGCACAGATTAGAATATCGGTGAAGAGTTTGATGGATCATTTCTTTTTTCCGTCAACTGCTAAGATGAGTCCTGAAGTATCGTGCTTATTTTTTTAACGTGGAAGGTGACGGTGGCCTTCCCGTTGGAAGACGAGATCCGGCACCGACCAGCACTACGGCTATCAAGGAATCCCAGAGCAAGAGAATAACGCGCGCGGTCCTTCCTCCTTTTTTTAAGGAACTTGTCCGACATTCGCCTGGCACCGATCGTGGAAATCTACCGATCAGAGCAGCCAGCCACTATGCTTATCCTTTAGGCGGCGGCTGAAAATCCTGCTACTGTCGGGACTCGAAACTTAGGACCACTCGTTCAGAGGTACAGAAGCAACATCAATTCCCGCCCAGAGCCACCTCAACCGATGGAGTTTTTGAAGAAACGTACAATTTTGATTTTTGTCCCTTTACAAAAGAACGTTAACTGACCTCAGGCCTAAACTCCCTTTATGTTCATGCTATTGATGTAATGTAGTGCAGGGTTGTGTTATGTAATGGAGGGAAAGGAAGGCGAAAGAAATGCATCACAGTTAAGTGTGGTGCAGTGAGGTGCACTGAAGTGAAGTAAAGTAAAATGAAGTGGAGTAAGGCTCGCGCTGTGAAATTGTATACTATTATTCTTAATAATTGTTTTTTAAATTAACATTAGTCAAAGTAAGCTTAATGCACGTTAAGTTAAGATATTCTGCCCCCAAGTATGATATTTAATTGAAAATTAATAAAAAAATTAGTCTAATGTTTTTATCGAGCAACCCCCGATGCAGTACACCACTTCCACTCCCGAAGGCCGCCAGAGTCCCTCCCCAGGCGCCCCAGCGGCGAAATTCAGTAAACAATTCGACCGCTCGGCGCGTTGTCGCGTGCGGACTTCGAACAGTGGGCCAAAATGCGACGGATCAGACAGCGTATTTATTTTTTTTTACCCCGACAAAAAATATAGTCGGCTCTGGTTACAGTGAACCTCCAGGGACTAACGTTTCCGGTTCACTATATCAGAAATTCCACGTATAATATCCCTTAATTCCAAAACATAACACGGTTTTTTTTAATTATAAACGGGTTTATTATTACAGAGCTGCAGTAAAATTTCCGTCGACCGCGAATTAAAAATTTCAATATCTTCGTGATTTCTTATGACTTTAGTTTTCATTATCCACACACTAAATATCGTAGTGCAGTCTTAACATCTTTCATTGTTTCTTCTGGTATTGGAGCATTCTCGTATTTTTGTATCTTCATCATACTTGTTTTTTTAAGGTTCTGAAAGACCTTTTTCCCACGATGTCCGATATTTCACCATGATGAGTCCAGATCAGAGTTCACTAGTTTTCAACCTGATGTCTGCTGCTTTCATGAAGTCTTCTGGCTGGAAATTAAAATCATTGACGGGAAAATCCCTCAGTGATACGGTTCCTTCAGTTCCTTTTATTCACCATACATGTTACAAAAATAAACCACGAGACCCTTTTCCTCCAACTAGTGGCACCGATTGATTTGTTCGTAAGACACGAGTAAATCTCTCTTTTCAGAGGCCAAGAGGCTGAACGACCAGCGGCCAGGCACATTTCGTTGAGTTACCTTTAGTAAGCGATCAAGCGATATTGATCTGTTCAAGCGGAAGAGTGGAGGATTATTGTTGAATTAATATAGCTTCTTCCTAAGACGGTACACATTCTTCGATTTCTTCGAATAATGACATTCTGAGTCGCTTACCTTACAAGGAAGTTTAATTTCTCATTTAGACAAGAACAGATGATTTTAATAAATATCACTTGGTGTAGCATTCCTACGGTTTGCTAACTTGTACGTTCCCTTCTTTGAGAATCTGTTAAGGAAATCCCGGAGTACGCCGTGTGCGTGAATCGAATCTGAAGGTCATTCGCTAACTTCCTCAGACAACCCTCTGTAAACATTACTACAGAATGTAGTCAATTGCATCTTGAAGTCTAGTTTCCTTGTGACCACTTATTCAAGGTGATTGCCTATACTAGGTGACCGCTTAATTGAGTTGATCGCTTAATTGAGGTGTCCCCTTAATTGAGGTGACCCCTTAATCGAGATGACCCCTTAATCGAGGTGACCCCTTAATCGAGGTGACCCCTTAATCGAGGTGACCCCTTAATCGAGGTGACCCCTTAATCGAGGTGACCCCTTAATCGAGATGACCCCTTAATCGAGGTGACCCCTTAATCGAGGTGACCCCTTAATCGAGGTGACCCCTTAATAGGGGGAGCTGCTTAATAGTGATCGCTTAACTGGGGTGTCCGCTTAATGGGGTGTCCGCTTAATGGGGTGTCCGCTTAATGGGGTGTCCGTTTAATCAAGGTTGCAGTTTGAGCAGAGCGCACTGTTGTAGGACGTTTGGCCACTCTCATGTTAATATCCACTTTTCCGCGCGACTGTTATTTGAAGTGACCGCTTAATCCAGTGTTGTCAAGGTCGATGCTACGAGCGGGAATCCGTGGCACGAGTGCCACGACGAAATCGCCCCTCCACGCAGTTCATTACCACGCCATCACAGACAACGCCATCCCTACTGTAAAAAGTCGGGGTTACTAATAGTTTCCTCTCCCGACGCTATTGGCGCAGAGAATCTCGTGGCATGATACGGTGCCACGACGCGTGCTACTGTCACCAGCAGAAGACCTTGACACCACTGGCTTAATCGAGGCGGCTGTTCGAGTAACCGTAAGAAGTTCTGCCATTTGAATAACATCAACGCCCACTTGCAGTCCTTTGGGGCCTACTGTGCGCCCGGGCGGACCCTGAGCCCGGCGCTGGCCGTCGCGGCGCGGCGGCCGGCAGCGTCGCGGGGCGTCGCGTCGCCGCCTCCTCCTCCTCGCAGGGGGTGCCCTACATTCGGCGTCGCGGCGCTGCCGCGTGTCCATGGCGACGCGGCGGCGGCGGCGGCGGCGGCGGCGGCGGCGGCGGCGGAGGCTCGCGTGCGCCCCGTGATGGATGGTTCGAGGACAGGCTGACGTCTGAATTGCACGGGCGCGATGGCCCCACGATAGGCCCCCGCGCCGCACGCCACGGACCTCCGCGCCCCGCGCCCCCGACGCCGCCCCCGACGCCACCCCCCGACGCCGTTATCGCGCCATCGGCCGAGCTAAGCGCGCGCTTTAACGGCGGCGCTTTATCACCGGCACGGAGGGCCGGCGGGGGCGGCAGGGGTGGCGCGCGGAGAGGAGCGGGTGGGGGGGGAAGGGGGTAAGGTGAGTGGCAGGGCGTAAGGTTGGGAAGAGCCACCGGGAATAAGATTAGTGGGGGTGCAGGGGTGTTGAAATGGTTCCCTTGGGTTTCGTAGGGTTGAAATAATTTAGAACGAAGGAATAGGTCTGGGGAAGGAGGACTGAGTATTTCAATGTTCTTCTTCTTCTCAGTGAGGCTCAACAACATTATTTGCTAAGTGTTTTGGCCTGTTCATCTATGGCCTTACATTCCTTTCTGTGGTTCACTTTCACGGTCTAGTTTCTTATTTTCATTGCCTTAAGGTCATTTATGACATCTTTCCATCTTGTCTTCGGTCTTCCTTTCAAGGTTGAAAATGGAGTAAACGAGGGAAAAGGTATGAGAGTGGAGTTTAACAGGAAGAGTTGAGAAATTGTTTTACCTGAGACTTGAGTGGCCATGGCGGGATCAATTTTCGTTGTCTGTTGAAAGGATCGGATTTGGTAAAAGAGAAATACAAGTGGAGGTTGACGAGAAAATGTGGCAATGCATTGGGGGTGTCTGAAACGCCAGAAGATGGAATATAGTGTGTCCGCCAAACCCAGTAGTATGGTGGACACAACGGATGTGGAAGAGGTCACAACGCCGCGGGCGATAAGGGTTCAGTGCCAACGGTGGAGACGGAGTAGGGTGTGCGGAAACGACGGGGTTAGAGGGAAGGGGTGAGTTAAGCTGTACCACGAATCGAAACTAACGTTGCCTCCAGAGTCCGGCGTTTATCATGATAACAGCACATTAGGTGCATTAACTCGGAGAAATGCGCCAATTGAAACGGATCGAATAACGTGCCACGTCTTCACGAGCGAAGGCAAAAGGCCATTTAATGGCTAGCAAATCGATTGTGAAGGCGTTGTAAGCAAAATGTGCACGGAGAACTCAATGTGAATGTAAGGGTCCCGAGGGACATCAATGAACGCGTGTCAGGTGGCTTGTCCGCGAGGAAAGACGTAGACTACAAGATGCAATCCAAGATAACGGAATGTGTAAATTGTAGAGAGGAATTTGCTTCTGGCAGTATCTTAAATATCACTTTATCAAATTGTAGAGATAACACAAGTGTAACAAAGAAGATAAAGAAGAAGTAGAAACATGGCAAAGAGATTGTGGCAACATAATTAGTTACCTCTAGCATAATTATATCCGTCCAGTAATATATTCTTATTAACATTTTATTCTCATATAATGCAAAAGGAAATAGTGAAAGAATTGGTGGAGTCATCAGAGAGAATGGTTTTCATAATTCAAGCCCCTTGAATTTAATACGGTTAGTTACGAAATCATTCAGCAATTTTGAGGCAAGTCTCTACTGCCCAGTGGTGAGTGAAACAGTCGGAATTGTGTTGCCTCGGTGAACTGATGTCCGGTCACCGCAGATATTCCAATTGGCGCAAAAACCAGTGCATATGGACGGTGAAGGCCTTTCTGCCATTGCATGACCTCTACACAATGGAGGTTCCCCTTTATATCTCAAAATGAACAGACAATGAAAGTCTACGGGCTGCCGAAGGCTGCTTTTAACGCGAGATACATCAGATCTACCTACGCTGAGCATTGTCACTAGCATTATCGTCGTACAACGCATTAGTATCCTGCAAATAACAAAAGTTTGACTATTGTGTAGCATTTTCCCATGAACCAATAAACTGCTTCCAGAAAAATTAAACACAATTATAGAACCGGTGCTATCGCAATTATATTTGCTTACAATGGTTCGAAATTTTGGTTTGAACGCTAAAATTTACGGCGGACTCTTGAATCTTCGTTGAAAATATTACGGAGTACATCGAACAGTACATCTAATAGTACTATTCGATGTACTCCGTAATACTTTCAACGAAGATTCAAAAGACAATTAAATAATGTTCCTAGTATCCAAATCTCTTAACCAGGACCCTGGGATTTTTTCTTCACCCGTCGCAATAACAAGCGTTCTTCCCTGTTACTGACTTTGACTGGTCGCTTTCTCTGCGATTTGGATTCAAACTGGCCTTCTTTATTAGACTGCTGTATTATGTCATTAACCGTACTCTTACAAATATTTAACATTTCTGCTATTTCTCTTTACGTTCGGTTCTTGGCATGATGAACAATCACCAATTGCCGCTCCTCTAACGTAGTATTTCCATTCTTGCTGTCATCTTTCTTAGATCTGCTGTCAAAACAGTTACTGAACATGAACTGTCGTATTTCAATAAACGATTAGAGATGTTCTCACCCTATCATCTCGTAGCAAAGACAGAAATTATTTCTCGTTATGAAGAACTCGTAGAATTGCTCGAATATTAAAGTGAAGTTATATCCTCCTTTCCGAATACACCTGTGGTGCCTTTTAGAAATTCTTTAAACTTTCAGTGCACTTGCTGATACCATTAATTTCAAAGAAGGTGTAAATGTTTTATGACTAAAAATTTGGCGTTTTATAAGACAATATGCACTAGAAATTAGGTTAAGAAGAGGAAAGAAGTCTTTGCCCGAACATTAATCTGACTGACTGTGGATGCATCACCAACGCTCAGATGCATTAAGGATGGCCTCGTTTGTTAACAAAAATTTTAGGGCGTAGCCAAAGTGTAGTAATATTTTGGGATCGCAAATCTCTTACATTTTTTCTCGAGTACTCAAACACGTTTTGAAAATGGGGAAACCTTCCACTTCTCCACCCTAAGAGGGAAAAGGGTGAAGTGGAAAGTAAATGACGTTCGGGCTCGTTGAATACACACTGACAGCAGAAAACTGTGGAAACGAACCACAAAGCTGTAGGGCAGTGGTGTCAAGGTCTTCTGCTGGTGACTGTGGCAAGCGTCGAGGCACCGTGGCATGCCACGAGCTACTCTGTGCAACTAGCGTCGGGAAAGGAAACTATTAGTAACCCCGCCGTTTTACAATAGGGATGGCGTTGTCTCTGGTGGCGGGGTAACGAGCTGCGTGAAGGGGCGATTTCGTTGTGGCACTCGTGCCACGGGCTCCCGCTTGTGACATCGACCTTGTCAGCACTGCTGTTGGGCAATTAAATTTTCAATCATCGACTTCAGTGCAGTCTGCCGACTAAGCTGCCATCGACAGTACGCTACCGTCGGGGCTCAAAACTAAAACATCTCGGTTCACAGCACATGAATTGCAGTCTCGAAACTTCAAACGCTGACACGTAAGGTAAATGGAGTATATTACAGTTACTAAATATCGACTAAACGTATCTTGAAAACCAAACGTCACATCAAATCAAGAATTTCAGTATCTCTTTTGTGCTTCTCTAAACCTAAAAGACGTGTCTTAGAAAATGAAAACCTTCGGCCAAGAACTTGTAGTAAATATGCATCTCTCGATGACATGAGAACGTCTTATTTCCGTAGTGATTTACGTCTTTTTATTTTATATATAAATAAGACACAGGCTACTTGCCTACGAATAATGTCTTATCCATCATAAAGTAGAAAAATAGAAAAAAATAATAAAGATCCTTGAGATACGCCATTTAGAAAGGCAGTGGTCTTTTGCCTTTCCCCCAACAACCACCGCTCTTAATCTACTTCTGAATGCCTCGTCCACTCCTCGGTCTGTCCGCGCCGTCTTTCCACCACCCACTGCCCGCCAACCTCTGCCTCTGAACGGCGCCAGGAGAACGGACCCACCCAAACGCGCGAATCGTGCCTGACCTCAGACGCCACCGAACGCCGGATCCGAGCTTTCGCCTCCAACTCCAAATTTTATTGGCCTCCTCGGTCACGAGATGTGACGTTTTGAAAGCGCGAACGGGCTGCACCGAGGGATTTCATGCCTCGCGGAATGAGTGGGATCGCTTTTAATGAGCGTTTGATCCCGCGCGATTTGAGCTCTCGGGAGCTGAGGTCATAATTAAAATCACCCTGCACGTACTAGTTCGGGAACTGGAAGTGGTTTAACCTTCCAGCGGACGCGCGGGCGTCAATTTTACAATAGCAGATTTTTTTTTTTTTTTTTTTGCATTTGCTGTAAACTCACTGTTGGCAAAGACTTCTGCCTTCTTGGTATTCTTTGCAGATATCTTTAGTGATGTATTCCTCCAGCCATTGTTTAGTTTGCACGAGATATTCAATTTTTGTAACGCTCTATACGGGATAAGTGTGTAGTAACGCAAACTTTACGCTGCGCACCTGCTGTTGTTCTAAAATTTTGTATTATAATTTGGCCTAATCGAAATTTTGTGTGAAATGTATAGAGAGAGAATTCATGTGAATGAAATTCAGAATATTCTACAAGACCTGTCTGATCGGGAGGAAGATCATGTATTGGATAGTAATAGTGTCAGTGACCTGAGAATTGAAAACAGCCGAGCATCAGCACGATACTGGATCGGTACGAGAGCGTTCTGATACTAAATGCGAATGATTATCAACGGATATGTTTTCTGGTAGTAAATAGCATTCTTAGATATTAAATGCGACATAAAATTACATTGTTCTACAATTTATTTGTTCTATTCAGCAGTCATTGAACAACGTAAAATTTACGACACGCCCCTGCTGGTGTGAAAATTTTACGCGCGCCAGCTGGAATATTAACACAGAATCCGGATTTTCGGTCTGAAGGCGAAGTATAGCCGTTTGCATTATTTAGTTACTGCTCTTTCTTATGTTTCATTTATTATAAGGTAAGTTTGAAAGTGAAAAATCTTAAGTTCAGTAATGTCTCGGAACAATATCAGCATTATTACTTTAGTCACGAACAACAATTCATAGCATAAATATGTAGTTCTTCATACATTTCTTACATCAACAATAGAAATTCGTAACACAGGAATGCTTGGTAAAACAATACATTTGAAGCATGTAAAGTAGTTTATATTCGAAATGTTAACTATTCTTTTAACAAATGGACTGTCGAAAAGCCCAACTCTTTGAAAGGCGTAGTAAATGAATTTCGCAAATTATTGCACTTCAGGATTTGAGTAGTCTTTAAATATCAATTTTCAGGTGAAATTCGTAGAATGTCTACAATGTTTGCTTATAAATAAGTGATTAAACTACTGATTTTTACTTTCCCTTATACGTACGTATATACGGAGTAATATGCATAGTAAAGGGAAAGTTATGTAATGCTGCGCGAGACAACGGCGAATTTTCGGCAGATAAAAATTCATTGCCGGGCCGTGATAAGGAAAAAGTGGATAAATCCCGTTGCTAAATTAAGAAAAAATTCTCTAACACGTGGTGTAGCCTGAATTCCTGTTTTTGGGTCCTTGATACCGTACGAAAAACCAATTGACAGCAAAACGTCCGTCTGTCTGTCCGTCCTCCTGTTCGTCTGTGAGCACCAATAGTGCCTAAACCATACGTAACATTTTGTTTCAAATTGAAGAAACCTCTGTCGATCTGGCTCCAGTCGAAGCTTCGAGATTTTTAAAACTTTCTTCAAAATTTGGGGGTACTTTACATAGAGCCCCCGGACATTTTTAAAATTTTCTCAAAAACTGCTCCAAATTTTTTCTTTAAATTTCTTGCAAGAATAGACTAAAATACACTTATTAAGGTAGCATAGGTCCTAATTTCACGGTTATCTCCGAATTTCCAAAAGTTGCAATAGTTTGAATATTCTTCGGCCTCTTCCTACAACTACAAAATTGAAAATAGAGATTTTTCCTTCAAACGAAATTTGTTCTCCAAATCTTTTTCTTTCATTAAGGTCATGCACATTCAAAGAAATAGTAGTTCTCACCAAATATTGCGTGCAATATGTACAATTTAAAAAAAATACATAATCAAGATTTTCTCAAAAACGGCTCCAAATTTTTTCTTAAAACTTTTGCTAGGGGCAATGCTAGATGTACCCAACGAGATGGCGTAAACGCCATGTAGCTCTATTTTTTTGTTTTTTCAAAAATTGCAAAAATGTAATTTTTTGACGTATCTCACGTCGTTAATATTTACATTAGCGACAATTTGTTGGCATTATGATATTAATGAATACATATGCTTTAAATATTTTCAAGTAAGTTTCTCGCGTACAAGTTAAGTGTCTTTTTGTTTCAATTATTTTTGCTGTCGGGAAGTGTATACATTTTTTGGACCTATATGCATTTTGCAAATAATTATTAAGATTATTCCACTCATGAAATTAAAACCAATAGTGTTTAAATGTACTTACAAACAGTTCCAAACAGGGCGACGTATCTCATAAAGTTATCGCTTTGTCTATCCGTTTTTTCTTACCGCTTCTTCTTACTGGTCAATCATAAACTGTGTTTCATCTATCTTAGGAGGCGGAATATGTAGATCGCTTTATCCATGTCCAATAAACCGTGTATGTACTGTAACATAACCTCTTTGATTTTAACATAGCTTTCAGTTATTTTCAACATTTGGCACATTTTGGAACTCTATTGGACGTAATTTCTCTCGTGGAATAGTCCTATTAAATACCACTCGTGCTTTGGATATTCCCAGATAAATTCCTTCCTCGTTTCGCGAGTCGGGGATTTATCGATAATTTCCAAAGCACTCCTGGTATTACCTAAGATAAACTCGTCATACATATATACTGTTCCACACACCCACGAATAACGCAGTCCTCATTGCCCGGAATATTCAAAATATTAAAGAAAAGCGCGCCTCTTCCGTGATGCTCGAGATACATGCGCAGCTCACGACTGAGACCTCTTCCTGAACTGCGCAGTCTTATTACGGTGATTTATCTCCCGCGACATGGCGGTCTGGGAAGCGCTCGCTGGGGCACAAATGAACGCTCGGCTAATTAGAGGCAGGAAGATCTGCCTGTCGGCTATCTCGCCCCAGGAAAATACTTCCTCCTGACCCCTAAGCGTCAGCTCGAGACACGAGGTCATCCATGACGAAGGATTTTTCAAGCTTTCACTGTAATTGTGAGAAAAATAACAATTTCTGATTCGTTCCTTGAATCACGTTCAGATTTCCTGACATGTCAATCATCCTTTGGCTGAATTCTCTGGGAATGTTTTTGTGTGGGTTTTAGGTCAAAGTTGAGACGCATTTCGAGGTTCGGAAATGTTGCGGTGACAATATTAGTTGGTATTTGACAGTTAAATTATGTACGTTAAAATCACCAAAGAGAATGGTAAACTAAAAGACAGCTTCATTGTTCACCGAGCAGAATAATTACTTCTCTTCGTTTTAAATGCGGTGAATCCAGTAAATAAATCCTCCTAAAATGAACTGTAATTTATTGTAAATACGAGTTATTAATGTATTTATTACTAATTTTAAAAATAATCAATAATTTTTATCAAATAATGTTTAATTAATATAAGTGGACTTACACAATGTACTTTCATTCACGAATTTTAGTTCAGTGATACAATTTCTTTAATTCAGTTCTAATTTGGTACCTACACTACAGGACTAGATCAGTCGTATTAATGAAATGGTGGAGCTTAAAATGAAAGTAATAGTAACGAAATAATAACAATAAGCTTTTTCTTTTGCATAAAATGCAATGCATCATCTACTAGTTGATATCAAATAGCTCTGACGTGAAATAGTTTTCTTCCTTTTTCAACATGCAAAATTTTCTTTCAAAATTGTCTTATTCTCCAAAATTGAAATAAAACTGTATAAAATAATGATACCTAACTATGCATAATAATAAATAAAACAATTACACGTAGGATATTGGGCTCTTAAAATTACATAACAAAGAAATAATGAGCAATATATTTCTTTATATTCTTTATTTATTTAACATGCATTTAACTAGTTATATTTCAAATTATCACCACGCCCACCCTTGTCCTAAGGTGCGTCGCGAATAGTGTCGGCCTACCGGGGATTAAGTTGTGTGTCTAACATTTTCCTATACAACACCACGAATAGAGTGCCTTACTAGTGGCTTGCAGTAGCAAAAATGCTGCACAAAACCACACAAAATGGCATTAGCCCGCACACTACTCAGAACAATAAAAATGCTCTCGTAGAACACTGCAATAAATTAAATATTTTACCAAAAACAGACTTCACTAATACTGAAATAAAACAGTATTTACGCATTACACAGTTCTTTACATGCAATAATATATCAAAATAGCAAAAGTTCTATAACGTAACATGTGAATACCAAATATTTAATAGGAGACGGACCCTTCCTCGAAGCCTTGCAGTGGGATGACGTCAGTTGTGTCGTAAGCAGTGTTGCTCTAAGTTCGATAGTGCAGCTGCGTGGGCCCTATGAGAATGCAACTATGAGGGCAGAATGAGAATGCAGCTGTGAGGGCAGTATGAGAATTCAGTCGTGAGGGCAGTATGAGAATGCAGCTGCGTGGGCACTATGAGAATGCAGTTATGAGGGCAGAATGAGAATGCAGCTGTGAGGGCAGTATGAGAATGCAGCTGCAAGGGCACTATGAGAATGCAGCTGTGAGGGCAAAATGAGAATAATGTAATCAAATATTTGCAGTTTCTCTTGAAAATTGAATCTTTAATTGTGTTTGTATTTTTCTCGAGTATTAAAACTATAGAAACCCCTCACACGGGCATGAGCTGCTCACGTTTCTCTCAATTTCTGGCCGCATACGAAATTAGAAATCGTATAGATAACGCGCGCGCGCACACATACATACACATACACATACACACACACACACACACACACAAAAGGTTGTCAGACGCTAAAACTTGAGACGTCTTTATGTATGTCGGCAAAAGTAGGGCGTCGACAAACATGTGTCAAGTCTTGGGTCTGACAACGTTTGGCTTCTGTAGAGAATAATACTTCAAGACACAAAAATCTTGTATTCGAATGAGTTTTTAACGAAAAGAAACTGAAGGGTAGTGGCGCAATTCTGGCTTCGGATTCGGATTCAGCGTATCGACTTTCATAGAGAAAAATGTGCCAGACCCAAAAGGGTCTCACAACTTTTTACTTTCCCGTATACATACGTATATATGGAGTAATATATATGGAGCAATATATATAGTATAGTACAGGAAAAGTTATGTAATGCTGTGGAAAATCGATTTCGAGATTTCAACGGAAATGCACGTTTTGGGGTCCCCTGATACCGAAAAAGGATTTTTTTTTCAAAACGTAAGTCCGTCCGTCCACCTTTCTATCCGTCCGTCCTACTATCCGCCCATCTGTACGTCTGGTGTATGTGAACAACACTAGCGCCTAAAACATGCGTAGGATTTTGTCGAACCTCTGTGGTTCTGGTCTGAGTCGAAGCTTTGAGATTTTGAAAGGCATTCATTAATTTTGAGGCGTACTTTACATGAAGCTCCCCCGGACATTTTCAAACTTTTCTCAAAAAGGCTCCAAATTTTTTCTTTGAATTTCTTGTATGAATAGAGTAAAATACTCTCATAAAGGTGACACAGGTCGGATTTTCACATTTAACTCTGAATTTTGGAACATTGCAAAAGTTTGAATTTTTTTCTGGGAGTCCTCCAACTACAAAATTGAAGACAGATTTTTCCTTCAAATGAAATTTGTTGTCCAAAATTAGTTTTCTTTAAGGCCATGTACATTTTTTGAACATTTTTGTAGTTTTCGCGCAATATTGCGTGCAATATGTGCAGTTTTAAAACATAACAAAAACGGTATTTACTCAAAACGGCTACAATTTGTTTTCTTTCAACTTTTGGTTAGGATAATTTGGCAACTTTTAGGATAATTAGGCAACTTTTGGTTAGCCTAATAATTTCTACGAGATGACATAAATGCCATATTGCTTTATTCTTTTCTTTCTTCAAAAATTACAAAAATGTATTTTTTTACTCTTCTATCATGTCGTTAATATTTACAATAGTCGGGATTTGTTCACATTATTATATTTAGGAGTATATGCCCTTTAAATAATCTACAATGTTTCTCGAAAACTCAACCGTTTTCTGTAAAAATGTCAAAAAAAGTTCTGTCAAAATTCCGCATTTACAGAAACGCTCGAACACCATTTTCTCATAAATGGCTCCAAATTTTTTCTTCAAACCTTTTGAACGGTTAATTCTAATTGCATTCTTTAACATGGCGTAAAGTTCATTTTGGGGTATTTTTTGTTTTTTCGAAATTTACATAGATGTACATTTTTTTAAAGATCTCTCACACTGTTTATATGCATATTTCCAGAAATTTGTAAACTGAATTTTATGTGTGCGTTATAGTGCTTCAAATGACTTTTAATGAAGTTTTTCGAAAACTCAAAACTTTTGTGAAAAAGAGCTTTAAATTTCGAATTTACATTATGGTTTAAACGCCATTTTGTTAAAAACAGCTCAAAATTTTTCAAAGAAAATTGCCGTTTAGAACGAGGTTTTATTGTTCTTTAATATTCTTAAAATAATATTTCCGTTGTACTATTAGAAAACCGCAAAATTAAGAAAATGTCAAAAAAATGTAATTTGGGCGGCGACAGATGGCACCTGGCAAGAGTATGTGGCAGCTGGCTAGAGTAGCTAGCCGATACTGAAAGAAATAAAAAAAATAGGAAAGTCTGTGCCATTCTGTAGCACCACTAGTGTTATTTTGTGAGCTTTTTTAATCGAATATCCTGAGTGCCCCCTTGACCACTTCATATCCCTCTACATCCAAAACCCCCGCCCGCGCGTGGTGGCCCGTAAGTGCTGAAGTCGCTGGAAGATGCACAATGTTTCAGTCTTCTACTCGTATCGTGGATGGAAGCCAAGAACGTCCGTAGCGTGCAATTATTTTTAAGTCAACTTCACCCCAATGAGTCGTCTCCCGCACACAATGCAGGTTGCGAGTGCGGCCGTGTGTCATCCAGAGTCTCAGCTGAACCGTGGGAGCGCAGTGCAAGACGCAAGGGAGAAAGTTGATGTGCGTTGCTCATGAGCAAGGCACCCTACGTGCTCAGTGTAATATCGTTCCGTACGCAAGAGGGTTAACAACACGAGAGCTCTTCCTGAACAAACGTTAAACGGATATGAGTGTAAAGGGAAGAGACTTTAATCGCAAAATTGCATTATGCAGGTGATGACGAAACGCTTAGAACCGACTCACTTGAGATTTTAAGCACTGACTCACGATGGTGCATTCAGTGCGTGAAAGACGTTGCTTCCTTGTGTGATTATCACTGGAAAGAGTCATTGCACCGTAAATGGATGAACAGTCACACAAAAAGAACAAAAGCAAAGGAATGAGAACTAAACGAAACAACACCGAACTACTCGAAACAACAGGAGAACTATTCGAAAACAACACCGTAGTGATTTCGACTGTAGAAGGCATCGTTTACAAAAGTATTTAAAAACTAGTCTTTCTAGATGGAATAAATAAAGAGAAATAATTTGAGAAATAACTTGAGGATAAATACGCTTACACTTGAGTGTAAGTAGGGTTACTGTGGGGTTAGAATTGATATCCATCATTGTATCAATATTTTTGTTAAATTTGACATCTCTAATTAAGTTGGGAGAAATATACACGACAAATGTTTCGCTATTACTGCAGGTTTTTAAAAGTCGAAAAAACCGTACCCAAGGGGCTATTTCATTTTAGCTTTGTTGTTTTCCCATGTGATTTTTTGAACTGTTGTCCAAAGAGTCCTACTATTCGGATGCATTTGTTCAATTCCATTATGATATTCAGGTAATCGAAGTTGTTCTAAAGCTGATCTGCTAATTCCAGGCAGCACGTTATCCTTCCTTTAATGTTCTGTCTGCGGGTTCATTTACAATATGGTCTTACAATACTCTATGTTTAGATTTTATACAATTAACAGTTTTGGGGTAAAAGTTTGAAATTGCCTTTAAAGAGTCGTCGAAATAGTATAGTTGACTACTTAATTGAATTTTGAATTGAACTTTATTTCCTCTTGATCGATTGTTACAAAGGAGCTCAAATTGTACGGAAAAGAGTAGTTAACGATCAAGAGTTCAGTGAATTTATTCCAGTTGGTACACTCGAATTTGGAAGGATGTGATCGTTGAACATCGATTTGACCATTAATTGATACTGTTGCTGGACAGTGATCATCTAATTCTGGAAGAGGAATATGTGAATTGGGAGACTATTTGCATTCTTTTATGTAATAATAACCACAATATTATGACCAATATATGAATTATATTAAGTGAGAGCGTAGGCTTCCGCGGCCGGAGTCAATATTAAGTTGGCTGTCCGGGTGACGCCGCGTCCATGGCAAAGGTGCCAATGCCAAAGGTGGCAATGGCACCTTTGCCATGGACGCGGCGTCACCCGGACAGCCAACTTAATAATAATAATAATGAATTATATTAGTTTTAAACATACGATAGGTTGATTCTCAGGATGCTTATATATTTCAGTTATTTAAGAAAGCAAAGGGGTTGTTTGCCATACGGGATTGCAAAAATGCAGCCCCGAGCAGCAGTTTAAATTGCCAAAAACATTATTCTCATGATGGTAAAGGTTCTCTTGGATACTGTTTATTTGGAGGTTTAGAGGCTGCAACTGCCATGAAAGCGATATTATTTATTGTTGTTGGTTTTGTTATTGCTTCCAATTTTGTTACTGTTCTTCTGTTATATTTTTGTAGATTTCAAAGCCAGCAATATAGAATTTAACCATCCAGGAGGAGACGTTTTTAATATATACAAACAACAGAAATCTGATGTAGTAGAAAGCGAAGAAAAATTGAATTTTACCTCTTTAATCCATTTGCATTGCAATGTAAAAGAAAAGCTTTGTTACTGTTATTTACTATAATTATTTAAAAAAATTGCTTTCAGGGTCATTGACTGAATATGAGGGAAAATGTAGCTATAACTTGGGATACTATGTCATTGACGAGATTTAAAAGGTCACGTTGAAACTGTTGAGGTTATTATCTTTGCCAAACAAATGGTTATCATGAAAGGAATAGACAATATTTTGCTCTAAATAATAGGGGAGATGAGGAAGGATGTACATAAAAGGGTATCTGGGAAAATAGTACTTCTATTTTTTTTCCTGGATGGAAAAGTTCAAGTGGAAACATTAATAGTACATTAGAAAGCAAATTAGATTTAATAATATAGGATATCATTGAAATTAAAAATAAACAGCAAAGTATAGATAAACTAAAAGATATCGTCAGAGAAATAGTTTTGAAAGAAAGAAATGTTATAAAAGTACAGATGGCAGAAATAATAAAAAATGTAAATATTCATAAAAAGGAGTCTCAAACAGTAACTTATGCCGAAAGAGCTAGCAAAGAAAAAACAATTGTAATAAAACCAAACATACCACAAGATAGTAAGAAAACTGAACAAACTCTCAAGGAGAATGCGAATATTAATAAACTTCCTGTAGGGGTATCTAAAATAAAGAAATGAAATAAGGGAGTAGTGATTGTTGAATGTAATAATGAGAAAGGCAGTGAGCAATTGAAAAAGAAAGTAGAGGAAAACTTAAAGAAAGAAGTAGATGTCATTCCGTCATTCCAAAGTATATTTAACCTAAACTTAAAATTATAGGAGTAGGAAAAGAGGAGTTTGAACTAGAAGACAAACAATTGATTAAGGTAATTAAAATGCAAAATGAAATAGAAGCGAGTGAAGGTAACGACATGAAAGTGATAAAGAGATATAATACTTATAAAGGCAATAGTTTATTTATTTATTTATTTATTTACGTCAAAAACAGTTAAAAACTGCGTATGACGAGCTATGGGGAGAAGTGAATTTTGTGCACGTTTTCATAATTCTGTGGTCTCTATCCTAAACCATATTCTAGTCGAATTTTGAATACAGAAAAGAGAGTTTTTTTCGAGTTTTGTTGACAAAATATTCGCTCCTATATAATAAAATATATTTTCAAAGGTAAATTAGCTATAAATTTCTGCCCTGAACCCTCATGTTCTTCATGAAAGAATAATACTTTTTGCCGCGATAATATGAAAAACGATAATTTGAATAACTATATTTCCCACTGAAATTCAGAAGACGTGCACAAATAATGAAGTTACATTTATGTCCAGAAGCAAAACAAGGGACCATCTCAGCATTTGCTCAAGGATCAGGGAAACTGGACGAAAAACCTGATCGAGATGGGGGCCATCAACCCAGAAACTGTGGTACAATACTTGTTACAGGTTCTTTAGAATTATACAGTCCAAATGATAAATAATTACATTAACTATCATTGTTAAAATTAATTCTACTTTCCTTTTTGATGCTCGGTATAGTCTCGAATTGTATAGAAACAGTTATGCAGCAGAAAAGATTTTACTTGGGACTTAAACTTTTCTATGGAATTTAATCGTTTAATGTCTTCTGGCAAAGTGTTGTAGACTAATGTACATGAATTGTATGTGAATTTTTTGTAGTGAGCTGTTGATACTGCCACCTGGTGAATATGATTACTACGTCGTGTGTTATACTTATAGACATCGGCGTTTGCTGAAAATATATTCCCGTCCTTAAGTAAGTCATTTTTGACAAAAACTACTGATTCGTAAATCAGGAGACAAGGTAATGGTAAAATTCCTAGATTAATAAAGAGTGACTTACAAGAATCACGTGGGTTGGATTTGCTTATTATTCGTACAATTCTTTTTTGTAATCTGAAAGTCTGTGAACTATAAGATGTGTTTCCCCAAAATATTATGCCATATCTCAGGCGGGAGTGAACATTGGCAAAATATACACAACGAGCTGTATGAAGGCTGACGGAATTTGAAAGAATTCTGAACGCGTAGCATAATGAGCTTAATTTTGTGTTCAATTCATTTAAGTGGGCATTCCATTTGAGGTTTGACTGAATTGATAGACCTAAAAATTTTGTTACATTAACATCAGTCAATGGCACACCGTTCATTTTCAATGGAGTACAGAATTTTTTATTTGATATGGAAAACTGCATTGAAACTGTTTTATTTTCATTTACTTTTAATTTGTTATTACGGAACCAATTTGAAACGTCTGATATTGTACTATTTACGCTTTCTTTGTTGCAAAGAATATTTGTATCATCCGCAAAGAGAACTGTTCTTCCGTTTCGAGTCGCTAAGGGCATGTCATTTACGTATAATAGGAAGAGAATAGGGCCTAAAATCGATCCTTGCGGGACTCCACGTACAATTGGCAAAGAACCGGAAAGGTGTGTACATAAAGTTCCATCATTCCAGTAAGGTATTTCTACTCTCTGAGATCGTTGTTTAAGGTACGAACATAGCCAATCTAGAGCAATACCACGGATTCCATACGAAGGTAATTTTGAAAGTAAAATGTTATGATCAATGACGTCAAAAGCTTTTGAAAGATCTAAAAATATTCCAATAGTTGCTTCGTTTTGATCCAATGATGAGGCAACATCCTTAAGAAAAGAAAAAATGGCTGTTTCCGTAGATTTTGATTTCCGGAATCCATGTTGGCAATTTGAAAACGCGTCGTGTTTATTCAGAAAGGTTTCCATTCGCACATAAAAAAGTCTCTCTAATATTTTTGAAAAAACTGACAAAAGAGAAATTGGCCGATAATTTTGAACTTCATTTTTGTTGCCTTTTTTGAAGAGCGGCTTAATCTTAGCTGTTTTAAAAATATCTGGAAAAATTCCGGTGCATAAGGATGCATTAAATATGTGAGTTAACGGATGTATAATGGCTGGCGCGCACGTCTTTAACAAACAATCCGGAAATTCATCTAAACCGGCCGAATATTTATTTTTTAATTTACCGATTATTTTGAGAATTTCATAGGAAGAGGTTTCGGAAACGAACATAGTGTCTAAGACTTTTAGGGAAACGTCAGATGTTGAATTTTGTGGCTGAAAACCCTTAGTGAGATCGACAGCAATTCTCGAAAAGTATTGGTTAAAGAGACTAGCCACTGTTGCCGGATCGTTCACATCTCTATCGTTATCTTTTAAAACAACATTCTCTATAAGGTTTCTAGTTGGTTTGGTCGCATTTTTTACTATATCCCACATTGATTTTGTTTTGTTATTTGAGTTCAAAATATCCTGATCGTGTTTCATGATTTTAGCCTGCCTTATGACTTTTCTTAACAATGATTTGTATTTTTTAAAGTACAGGAGGAAATCTTGAGATACGTTATGATGCTTAGAAATGAAAGATAGAATTCGTTTGTTTTTACATGATGTTCTAATCCCTTGTGTTATCCAAGAATTGTTTTTGCGTGAAATATTTAATTTTCTTTTCTGAAGAGGAAAGCAAGTGTTAAAATGAAATGAAAGCGTTGAAAAAAAAGAATAATATTTATCGTTTGTATCAATAGTATTATAAACTGCGTCCCATGACTCCTGCAGCAAGTAATCAATGAATAATTTTATTTTACTTTTAGAAAACACTCTACTCATACGTGTATTATTTATTGTGTCATTGTTCGCATTTCGTATAATGGTAAGAATTTGTGCATCGTGGTCACTGTATCCTAAATCTTTTGTTTCAATAGAAATATATAGAATATTTCAATAGAAAAGAGGAAAAGGGTAATATTATTCTAGAGACAGATGCAGAGATATTCAAATTGTTAATGGAAAAGAGCAAAGTAAACTTAGGATGGGAGAGGTGTCGGGTATACGAAATTGTAAGTGTTGTCAGATGTTTCAAGTTGGGGTTCTATTTTAGCGAAGATTGTAAGAAAGAAATTGTATGTAAAGTATGTGCTAGTAATCATGACAGTAGAGGATGCAACTTAAATAAAATATGCGTGAATTGTGAAGACAAGGTTAGAAGACTAAAATTAACGGACATTTCGACTGATCATGAAGCAACAGACAAAGATTGTCCAACTTACATAAGAATAATAAATGAAAAGAGGAAAAGAATTGATTATACTTCTGCGTAGCAATCATTGAATATACAAAATGCATTCATAACACTAAATGTACAAAGTCTTTTGGCAAACTTCGATCGAATCTGTAAATACATAAATGAATCCTAAATAAACCTATCTTAATGGTGTTCACTGAGACAAGAGTAATTGAAGAAATAGAGGATGAGGAAATTAGAATACAAGGCTATAGATCAGATGTAATTCACAGAATCGAAGAACGGGGGGAATAATAGTATTCGTGAGAACAGATATTAAAATAGAAAATGTTAAAGTAGACTATATAGAAAGTAACTGTTGGATGGTTAAGGTAGATGGTTTGTGTAAAGAATACAAAGGATCGGTAGTTGCTGTCTATCACTCTCCAAATGCATCTGATAGCGAATTTATTGACTATATTACAAACAAAGAGGAAGAAATATTAACAATTAATAATTGCATAATAATGGGGGATTTTAATATAAAAGTACTGAGAGAAAGTTACGTCAAAGAAGAAGTTAGTAAATAGTTTTAAAGCATTGGGGCTAAACCAATTGGTAAAAGAGCCAACAAGAGTGGATAGTAATAGTCAGACAATCATTGATCTAGTATTCTCAAATGTAAACATACATGTAGAAGTACAAGGCACACCAAAAATTACCGACCATGCCTGGGTAATACTGAAGTCAAATGTAAAAGATAAAGGTACAAATCGAAGAGAAAGGATTAAAATACATAAAATAGACTATAGAAATTTTAAAGATTATCAATTTAGAGAAATATTACGTAGAATGTAATATTAGACAATTAAAACATGACAATGAAGACGAGTTAAGCGAGGAATTTGTAAAAGCAGTCGTAAAAGCCTTAGATGAGGTGGCACCATTTAAAACGCTGAAGGTGCATACAGAATGGAATGAAAGAAAATGGTATTGCGAAGAAATAAAAATGCTGTGCAACAAGAGAGATGAAGTATACAAAACAGCTAAAATAACGAAAGAACCAGACAAGTGGGAAGAGTACAAGAAGATAAGAAATAATGTAGTTAAATTAATTAAGAAATAGAAAGTAGAATATTATAATAATACTATTGAAGAACACAAAAATAATAGTAAAGAATTATGGAAGGTAATTAAGAAATTAACTGGAGGTAAAAACTGTGATATAATGACTACAGATATTGTATTTGATGAAAGTAGTAAAGCTAACAAATTCAATAACAACAATATAGCTAACAAATTCAATAACTATTTCGTAAGAAGCATTAATATTTTAGTACAAAATGCTGATGCAGGGAATCAGAATATTTACAAGAAAAATGAAAAATGGTGTGACAGTGAATTTAATAAATTTAAATAGATCAGAAAGGAAGAATTGCGTAAAATTATCTTTGGGCTAACAAACAAAAAAGGAACCGACGAGGGTATTACAACAAAAATGTTTTAAAAAAATTACGAAATATTAGAAGTAGTATTTTTGAAAATAATAAATAATTCATTAGAAAAAGGGATCTTTCCTGAATCACGGAAAACTTCCACCGTAATACCAATTCCAAAAGTGACAAACACAAAGAGAGCAGCTGAATTTAGGCCAATAAATAAACTACCCACATATGAAAAAATATTAGAAGAAATAGTAAAGAAACAATTGAATGAATATATTGAAACAAACAAAACTAGAAGAAATGAACAATCAGGATTAAGAGAAAAACAATCCTGTGACTCTGCGATACAAGCAGTCTTAGACGAATGGAAAATTAATATTGATACAGGAAAGAAAGTAGGAATTATCTTCTTAGATCTCAAGAGGGCATTCGAAACGGTTGACTGGTCAATGCTGATTGAGAAATTGTACAAATACGGTATCAAAGGTGACGTTCAAAAGTGGTTTATTTCGTATCTTGTAAATAGAAAGCAAAAAGTAAAATATAATAATATTATATCAGAGGAAATTACCGTAGATTTAGGTATTCCGCAAGGGTTAGTTTTGGGTCAGTCAAATTATGAAACACATAAAAGTAGAAAATTCATTTTGTAAATAGTTAATAGAGTATACTTATTGATGTAAGCAATGTATGTAAATATGTATTTTATGTAAAAATAGCCGAGAAGGCTAAATAAACAATATCTATCTAATATTTTGAAACTTACTAGCACTGTAATTATTGAATATTTTACATTTTGGGAAACGGCAGTAATTCGGTGTGTGGGTTTGGCAGCAATTTACACAATGGGAGGTGAAACAGCTGAATTTATGCAATGTAACCAATGATTGCCATCATAACAAACAGTGGGGATAGAATAACAAGGCACCTGAAAATTCTAGGTTCCTTGAAATTGTTTACACGGAATTGGAAATTTACTTTTAGGCGTTGTTGGTTGAATGGTGCGATGCAAAAATATAATAGAATGTTCAAAAAGATCTCATCCTAGATTACGACGTGAAAACGTTTCTTTGAGGCTTGAGCTTCAAAATTTTAGTTTTTAACGCCCTAGCGCGTGTCGTTCAGGAGTTATTTAACGATTTAGATTAAAAAACAACTGCGGAGTGCTTTGCAGGTTGCATTTGACATGACTAGTTTTGTTCTACAATGTTAATTTTTTTGATCTTTCAATAGTTATTGTGCTATTCGGGGCGGAGATGAATCAAACAAATTAGAGAAATTAAAACTGTTGCAGCCGTTCTGGAGTTGTAAATGGTGTAACTAACCCGAAACATTTCACTCACATTAACAAACATTAAACTAAATATTACAGCAATTACATTTTTTAATTTATTCATTTATTGGTAATCGCTTTGACACCTAATTTATTTCCGACTTTATTTACATGTTACAGTTGCACATTTTACAGATGCACTTTTTTTGCATTTAGCAATTAATGCATAATGGTCAATTTTGATTGATAAAACTTTTTTTAAAATTACTATAATGTTTCCAGCGTTATGGTATTCAATTTAATTAATTCAGAACAATTTTTTTAATAGTGAATCCTTCACGTGTTACTTATTAGCAAATGAAGAAACCTTTCCTTCGACACTAAACCCAAAGGTTTTGTGAAGAGAATTTCCGAACAGGACGACTCGCCATGTTGAGTGGCAAGGCAGCCTGAACCCGCCGCCGCTAGATGCCTCTTGCTGTAGCGCTGGCGGCGGCGGCGGCGGCCTTTCGTCCGAATTCCATCGCGCGCGCGCTCGGCCCCGACAAACGCCCTGCACTGCATCATTACCTGGTTAGCCATGCACCCTCCGCACCCACCGATGCACATCGCTTACTCTCACCACCGCCTTCGTGCAACTGCGCCCAGCTCTTGGTTCTCCCCGAGGGGAGAACGATCCTCTAGAGGGGAAAGATCGACAAATAAAAGGAACAAAAACACTTCGTGAATCGCTATCGAATGGGAAATCACTCAATCGAATTGTTTCTTAAATAACTCCAGTTTATAAAATTGTTTTTAATGTTTGATAATTTAAAGTGTATATAAGTTGTGGGCATGTTAAAACATTTAAAATAGCCTATAAAGCTCAGCATTTCCTTTCTGTGCTGTTACGCATACTCGATTTTTATAATTCAGAGGATAATGTTTGCGAAAATCGACTTTTTAATAGATCTAAAAACCCGTTTGTTCGAAAAATTAAATCCGAATAATGGATATTAATTGAAACCATTTTGAAATGACAATTGAAGCAATATCCCACAAATAACCGTGAGTATTAAAACGACAAGTAAAAAATTAATTGAAAATCTATCTCTACTATTTTTTCATTATTTTCCGACAGACGAAATGAGTTTCAAATCCCAGCTTTGTGGGAACCACTATCTCACTTCAAATTCAACAAAGAAATGATAAAAGAAAGCCAGTAACACCACATGAACAGTTTAATATACAACATAAATATAACATGAATATTTACAACAAGAAGTTATATTAATATCTATATTATTAATTTCTAATGCGCCCCGATATTGAAAGAAATCTGTGCATTCTCTGGACATTTGACGGATGTCAATGGTGGTCAGAAACTCGGGAAAAATACAAAACAATGAATAATTTTCGTCTTTGACTGAAAAATGCAAATATTTGATTGTGTTATACTGCGCGAACCCACTGAAAACTGATTCTCAGAGAATCACTGCTTATGACATACGACAGCAAAGCTCCCAGAAAGTGGCCCACCGTTAAATATTTGCTATTTACATTTCGGACACGTTATTTTTCAATATTGTCGATACGAAATAAATGTATATACACTGTACTACGCTGTTGCAGTAATTGTGAAGACCATTTTTGTTAAAATATTTAATTTTTTGCAGCGTTATACGAAAGTATTCCAATTCTTGTTCTTGAGCAGGGCTTTCTGAAAAACTATTTTGTATGGTTATGTTCAGAAGAGTTCTTGTTTCTGTAGGCCACTAGTACGACAATAGTAGTAATAATAATAGTAATAATAGTAGTAATAATGATAGTAATAATAATAATGCAAGTAATATTTGCTTAGTATATTCAAACAGCATTCATTGTTATATGAATCTAATATATCTTATTACCGGTAACCGCACAACAACAACAAATATAATTTTCACTGACGCAATAACACATGCTGTAGGTCTGAACAATATACGAGGGATGGAGCAGAACTCATGGCAACTATTTTTTTTTTCTAAAAATCGGATCGCAAAACTTCATTCCTATCTTGAAAGAAATGCTGCAGTAGGGTGGTTTACATCAACACATAGCTCTGCAAGTGTCTCTATTAGCACAGAGAGCATCTTGAAATCAGTTGTCCGTCTACCGCCGTGCGAGGTGAATGTAACATGTTTCCAGCAGCGCTCTTACTCCCTGAGAGCCGTTCACCATGAAGGGAATGCCCGAGATTGTCACAGGGAATTGGTGGAAGCTCATGGAATAATGCCCTTCCATACCGGACAGCCGCGAGATGCGCAGGAGAGTTTCTGCAAATATGCGCAGCAACCAGTGGTCAGAAGTGCACGTGACGACCTGTGAGTGTGCGGTAATCGAGCATCTACCTAATCAGGTCTTTAGAACGTGTATGTAATGCTTTTCGAATTTGTGAAGTCGTATTCTCTAAACTGCTTTAGAACATGAAACGAGTACGATCATTTCAAATACCTTAATAAATATGATAAATTCAATTTTCGTGTGTTGATAAATGTCTAAGCAATTAGTTTATACTTTGTCATTTCGTGTGTATATTTGAAAATTTCCACCCCTACACATATTCTCACAAAAAAAAAACTTGTCATGACTTCTGCCCCAACCCTCGTAGATTCTTCAAAAAAATGAAACTCGACATTCGATCCCCCGAAAAAAATGTTCTGTCAACACTGATATTTTTCTAGCTGAATCGTTCGATTGTCGATTCGATTCTCGAAATCGATCGCACCTTCTTGTTTTACTTTCGTGTCACTACTTGATCAAAGCACTTCCAACTTTCCCAATCAACTTTCCTAACCGTCGCGCTCTCGAAGCTTACGAGAATATGCTGGAAATAAATAGCTAACGAGCAAAATAACAAGAGTTATTGAAGAAAAGAACATTGCTTCTAGATTGAACGACTGTACCAAACACTCGAGATATTTTTAATGAGTTCACCGCAAAATCTGAAATTTGAACACGAGCTGCGGGTTCCTCTCCTCATGAGCCGGTTCGGAAAATATATGAGAAGGACGACTCCGAACCAGCGCTGATAATGGGCTTGCAATGTGCTTCCCGGCGAGGATTGAGGTCTGGGGCGAAAGCTTATTAAAGCAACTCGTAATTACTCAATTCCCGAATCTGTGCTCGGGTCCTCCTGCCTTTAATAGTTTGGACCAATAAATCGCAAACTCGTTAGCAAAAGTGACAAGATGTTTGACCACAAATTGTTCCGGGCTTCCACGAAAATACTGGCGCTTCGTTCAGAGATCGAGGTACAGGTGCTAAAGAGATTTTATTGAGCAATTAATATTAGCTCACGTTCGATAAAAGGAAAATAACGGACAGAAATAAGGAAATGATTATGTGAAACATCTAAAGTCAATCTCAGCAGTTGCATTCTAAACAAAATTGGTGAAATTCAATCTCCTATGAAAACTAGATGTTACGGATGCATGAAGTTAAGATTTTCTGTAAGTTGTCCACATTAAAGACACACAAATATATATTTTTATTTTATATCAAGTATTTACATGTCTGCGATCACTTTAAGACTAATTTTGAGAAACTGTTGTAGCCTTGCAATTTTATTGTGATATAACACAACAATTGATAAAATTTCATCGAAAAGAATATAAGAAAAATTCAGAAACTGGAAAGAGAAAACGAAATTACTTTGCAATGTGAAATATATGAACCAAGGTATTAATTTAAAAATAAGATTTATAATCGATACCAACTAGACTTATATCAATATTAATAGCAAATCTACTATTATCATAGTGATGAATTTATTGGAGGTACAACTTACTCTTTTTCGTATTAATTGTAACGGTTTTGTAAAATTATAAAAGTATAGCTGAACGTGTTCGAAATTTTCTCACATTTGAAATTGATTGCATGTTTTCGCAGACAGACATTTTTCAAATATTTTTATTTTTCTAAAATAATTATTTTCTAATTTTTTTAATTTATTTTTTTTAAATTCTGGTCCTCAAGAAAATGTGCGCAGATAAACTTCTTTCCCCACACGTCATATACAGTTTTCACTGTTTTTTGACAAATAAATAAATAAATAAGATACGAATTAGATCACTTGGAGATCGTCTCATTGATTCAACACAAATCTTTGCCAGACTTACGAATCCAGTGTCACTCTTTTTCCTGCTTCTCCCGTCTTCCTCTCTTCGCAGAACTAATTTTCAAGTTTCACTTTAAAATTTTCTCAGCTCTAATTGCACTCTGGGAATGATAGGAAATGTATTTAGTAGATAATTTTAGGGGCTTTCTCAAAAAATTCTTAGGTATTTTGGGAGAGTTCGTATCTTTTTTTTTTATATTCACGAAAAATTGAAAGAACGCTCACTTAAAATCTGATTTCAGCGGGGTGAAGAGGGTGGGAGTGGCTTTTGTGGTATCTCACGTAAACAGATTTTCTTTTGTTCTGAATATCTTGAAAAATTCCATTGAAAGTAGAATAAAATCGCTATTTGTGAAAAGAATTGTTTATAAATTAGAAAAATATTTATAAATGAACCTGTCTTTCAAAATACTCTACTCTCAGAGATTTCTCTATCAAAATTAAATTTACGGTACCGTAAATTAGAGAAATATTATTGAAAACCATTTAATGGGTTTTATACCACGTAAATAACCACACGATGATATAACAGGCAGTTATTTTGAAATAAAAGACACGCACTTTAATTTTAGTCACATTGATAACTAATTACAATTTTTAAGGCAAGATTCAGTATTTGTTAATACAAATTCTCACATTACTTTAATCACAGTGATACTCTTTAATATTGCTTTACAGAAGAAGTAAGAAGTAAAATAGTTACAAATGTAAAATCGTTCTTTAATAAAGATTTCCCAAATTTTGAATTGTTTACTTGTTAGAAATGAACCAATTTTTTAAAAATTCATTTCCAGTACTTAAAAATCAATTAGGTTCAAAGCTATTTCTCCATATTAATATTTGTAACGAAGATGTCGCAGGTTTGTCGTCTTGTACACTGCTTGAAATAAAGTAATTTACATTTAATTTCGAATGTAAGACATAGTAATTTACAAAACAGAACTTTATGAAAATGTAGAACGAGTCACAGAATCTAAAATTGCAGCTAATGTAAACACTGTACCTGACGAAAACTGATAAAACTGATATTATCAACTAGATATAATCATGAAACTTATCTCGTATACTATTCTCTTGTGAGGAATTTTTACTTATTTTGTTACGCAATCATTAAAAATCATGCGAATATACTTTTCGTTGAATGCACATTTCATTGGTCGCACATTTCTACATTTTAGTTCGACAATATGCAGGTCGTAAGAACTATAACCTAGATATATAAAACGAGAATCTATTGAAAGTTTGCATCGTGTTAAAAACAAGAAAAAAATTGTGGACCGAACTTAATGCAATATTATTTTCTCTACTCAACTTATCAATAAAACCCAGTTTAAATAATTGAGGAAATTATTCACAAAAGTAAGCTTAAAAATAAGCATTTAAAAGAGCAGCGCGTCAATTAACGGAAGTCATGCCCAGATAAACCAAGATGTGAAAAAGCATTTGAACTTGAACTCACAATCAGCACATCGCACAAAACACCGAGCACGGAGATAAACATTTTTCCGCCACCGCCATGCGAAGCAAAGTCACACATGCGAGTTCTACTCGTTGCGCCCCTTAATTTCCACCGGGCGCACCTGAAGGCCCCGGTAATTACAAGGAGGCGCGGGCGACAGGGACCCGAGCCAAGAAGGCAACGCTCGCAACTACTCAAACAGCAAGAGTTGTGTAACGCTCGCACGGAGACTACGCTCCTTCTTCACGAAAAAGGCAAACCCCTCGACACGACTTCCAGCGAATCGCCTTTTGAGTTTACACCGCTGCCGCCGCCGCCGCCGTCTGCCCGCCCACCGCCCCGCCCCGCCCCCGAGATAACATTTAAAGAGGCCGAAGCGTCAGATCGCTCGCGCACGATACCATGTTTACATATTCCGTCCTCACGAGCAATGCTTCGTACGCACAAACGTCCGCGTAATTACCCCGCGGGGGAGGGAACCCTTGCTACCTCAAGATCCTAGATAGCCCGAATTATCGTGCGGCATGTAATAATTTCGAAAGGACGAACCTGGAATTATATATATTCCATTTATAATATAGCAGCGCTATCTCTCGTCGCGGGCAAAATTATTGTTATAGTTCTTCAATTACTTGGTTTTGGAGGTGGTGCAACAGGCACAAACGAGCCGGTGTTGTTGTTTTTTCGGTTATGAAAATTCAAGGAGGCCGACCACTGGGAGGCAGGTGGGAGGCGAGCTAAGTTGTCACACGAAACGGTCGACGCGATGGCGTCGGCCGAGGCGGTGTTGGTATGCATTATGTTGGTATACTCAGTGAATTAGGGGTCGTCCATAAATTAAGTAAATTTTCAGTATTTTCAATACTTTCCTCCCCCTTGTAACGCACTTCCCTATCTCAATGTAACGCAGCGTAACACTGCCTCATATCCCCTTCCCCTTTAGCGTTACATATTTATGGATGACCCCTTAGTTAGATTTATTTACATTCTTTGTCACTAATTCTGCAAATTACGTTTGAGGACTTGGTGGCAGAATACACTAATTTCACATTACATAACTTAACAATTTTACGAAATTTACAAACTTTACAAATTAATATGAACATTCAACCGTGAGAGATTTCAAAGCACTCCACCTCACCACACTTCATTTCATGGCACTGTTGATCACTGACGAAATGTTATTGAAAGTAGCTTGAAAATAAACACTTGGCACTTCTAATTATTTCTTGCTACTGTATGGCCATAAGTTAGAATTTTTCTTAATTAAATAATTAGTATTTTTTATATTGAAACTATATCTTTCTTGTTTGAGACATTTTCGATGTAGCACCTACATTGAGTTTTGTTTTTTGAACTTGTTTCTCATATTTTATTACATTTTATTTTTGCATTTTTTGTATTCGGAAAATTGATCTTATGTAAGAAAAATTTTTCTAGTGTATAATTAGAAATCGGTGATTCTGAAATATTCTCTAACACAAAACTCTTTCGGAGAGTAACGATTATTGGTCAGACAAGCCTTGTGGATATTCATTGGTCGATTTTTCGAGAATTAATCTTTCCATCAGGACTTCCTCTTAACAAACTAAATTAGAATGTATGGCTAAATTTTTACAGTCGAGAACTACGCTGTTGTTTATTTTATAAACAAATGCTAGCCTACTGGCTGCTACTACAACTGATGCTAAAATAGCTTTCCGAAAGATCAGCAAGCCAAAAGCTACAACTTTTGGGGCCAATATCCTCTAATTTGCTGGAATATTAAGGTGTATTCGCATTCAATATAAGTGTGTGAACTGTGCCAAAATTTTCAAATTATTTTCATAATAATTTGTCGGAGTTTCCCAAATGTGTTAGCAGAAGAAGAGGAAATAAAGAAGAAATTCCTATCATTAGAGATACCAAGAACACGTTACTAATAGATGATTGGGGAAAAGCAAACGCGTTTAATACCTACTTCAGTTCCGTTTTTAAAACAAAATCTCACCACACTAAGATATTGAGGGAGGTTGTACCAAATTAGTTTAATACAGATGTAATTACATTGCGAAAACGAATTAAATCAATGAAAAACTGAAAGTCGCTGGGTCCAGATGCCATTTCAACTGACATAATTAAACTCGGAGGAGAGGCAATTTTACCGTATCTAACAAGATTATTTCATATTTCAATCACCAATTCAAGCGTGCTCCAAGATTGGAAGCTAGCTACCGTTGTTCTGATTTTTAAGAGTGATGATAGAACTGTTTTAGCCAATTGTAGACCGGTAAGTCTTACGTCAGTTGTATATAAGACAATGGAACATTTGATAACTATGTTATACAAGAATGGAAACAAAAAGAATGGCTCTTTCAGGGACAGCATGGTTTTAGGAATCGGGGAAGATGAGGGCGAGGGCGAAGGCGAGGGCGAAGGCGAGGGCGAGGGCGCGGGCGAGGGCGCGGGCGAGGGCGCGGGCGAGGGCGCGGGCGAGGGCGCGGGCGAGGGCGAGGGCGCGGGCGAGGGCGCGGGCGAGGGCGAGGGCGAGGCCGCGGGCGAGGGCACGGGCGAGGGCGAGGGCGAGGGCGAGGGCGCGGGCGAGGGCGAGGGCGAGGGCGAGGGCGAGGGCGTGGGCGAGGGCGAGGGCGAGGGCGAGGGCGAGGGCGCGGGCGAGGGCGAGGGCGAGGCCGCGGGCGAGGGCGCGGGCGAGGGCGAGGGCGAGGGCGAGGGCGCGGGCGAGGGCGAGGGCGAGGCCGCGGGCGAGGGCGCGGGCGAGGGCGAGGGCGCGGGCGAGGGCGAGGGCGAGGGCGAGGGCGAGGGCGAGGGCGCGGGCGAGGGCGCGGGCGAGGGCGCGGGCGAGGGCGCGGGCGAGGGCGAGGGCGAGGGCACGGGCGAGGGCGAGGGCGCGGGCGAGGGCGCGGGCGAGGGCGCGGGCGAGGGCGAGGGCGAGGGCGAGGGCGAGGGCGAGGGCGAGGGCGAGGGCGTGGGCGAGGGCGCGGGCGAGGGCGAGGGCAGCAGAGGAGGAGGCAGCGGTGGCGGCATGGCGGCGCGGCGGCGGATGTGGACAGTGCTATCGCGGGCGCCGCGCAGTCGCTTGCATCGCCAAATTGCCGCACGCGGAGCGCACGCCGGTGCACACAATTTGCGCGCACGCGCAGATAACATCTGGAAATTTCGACCGGCGAGGCGCGCGCGGCACCGCGTTTCCAGGACCCTGGCGCTGGCTTCGGCGGTGAAGGACCCGCGGTCGGGGTTGCCGCGAGGAGTCAACTTCACTTTTTTCCCACGGCCCTTGTCTGTTGTCGCCAACAGCTGCCGCTCCTCACTAGGTCAATGTTCAAGAGAATTGCTCAACGTCTTGATGACATTTTCTCCCTCAATGCTCCACAGAAGAAATGGTACGTTTTTAAACGCCAACTTGTTTCTTCCCGCTTTGGTAGCTTTTGTATTAATCAAGGGAATTTGATGATTGAAGGAAAGGACATAAACATTCAACGTGGGAGTCTATAAAAAAATATTTAAAATCAATATGAGTACCAACAGTGTGAGGATATGAGGAAAACGAAGGGTATAAAGCCTCCTTGATTTCATTGAAAACAGTAGTAAATTGAACGTATTGGTTGTGATGGTCACGAAGCTGCATTTAAACAGTAAAACGAAATTTCGTTCGTATAAGAAAACAAGAACTATTATAAAGAACTCATAGCGGCTTATGTTCTTCAAAGTATCAAAAACATCCGTACGAACACGTATCAAAATTGTGTGCATTCACGTTAAATCTTTTAATCATTAATACCCTGTAAACGTTGGTTTATTTTCCTGGTCTCTCATCATAAAGAACGACATTTTTCTGTAGTGAAAAAACTGAAAAGTCGCAAATTTTATTTTACTACTCATTGTACAAATTTTGTAAACATTTCGAGCATCAATTTGATTATGCTCCTTTAACAACTTTCTCTACAACATACTTAGTTTTGTTGGAGCACACATTTCAGATTCATAAAACTTCAATAAAACGTATTTACGTAGTGGTAATGAATAAGATGCTTGGGACTCCCAACATTAATAGATTTTTATCTAAAGTAAAAATTTACGAATCGATATGGGTCTTAATAAAAGTTTTTAAACGATTTTAATATAATCCAGGACTCACTACTAACAACTCATCAATGTACTAAACTATTCAAGTAAACTCCCCCAAAATTAAAATATCGGTTTAAAATTCAAGGGGCCACGAGATCAGTCAGATCGGGGAATATCAATTATGGAGAAAATCTGCTGACGGTTTTAGTCTCTAGCGTTGTTCACAGACAGAGGGACGGACAGACGTTTTGCTTTCATTTGGTTTTTCGGTAATCAAGAACCCACAAAACAGAGATTCTGACTGCACCACGAGTTTGGGGATTTTTTTCTTAATTTAGCAACTGGAGTTTTCCACCTTTTCGTAACCAGGGCTCTGTAATAAGAGTTTTTTCCGCCAAAAATTCGCCGTTTTTTCGCGCAGCATTACATAACTTTTCCCTGTACTACGTAGATTACTCCGTGCATACGGGAAAGTACAATACCGAGCGCTGTAGCATCGCCTGTCGTTCGCGGAGGAGCGGCGGGCGCGCGGTCGCTGCCTTCTGCGCAGGCGCATCCGGCGCGACGGCGGAGGCGGCGGCGCCCCGGAAGTGCTTATGATTAATGTGCCGTGCGCTCCACCGCCGCCGGAACGAGAGCCGGCGGCGAAAATATGCGCGCACGTCGCCCTCCCCTACCCCCTGCCCACCCCCCGCCCGGCCGACGTGTGGGATCCGCGCGCGCGCCCGCGTTAATTAAAATGCAAATGGCGGCCGCGCGGCCGGCGCTCGCGTCGTCTTCATTTGCGCCGCCCGCCGCCCTGTATGGAAGATCTGGTGGTGGGAATGTTTACGATTGTTTCGTAAGAAGATTGACGACTGATTGATGGGTGTTTTCTGGGAGTCAACTGCTACGGTCATCTGTCCCGTTAGTGTGTATCATGTTTTTTGTCACGGTCTTCCCTAGCTGAAGGGCGAAATCCGCCGTCGACCTACACGCCTTCTTCCGGGATTTTCCCTAACGAAGTGTCTCCCACCAGCGGATCACGCCCCAGCCGGAACAAGCTCTAAACTCCCGACACCTATGGTAGTGAAGAGCGTGTAAGAATATGTGTTAGTAAAGGGGTGAGCATAGGCCAAGGAAGAGGAAGGAAAGATCGCCAGCGACCCTTGACTCGTTTGTTAACGTACTGCTCCATTATTTCCCGGTCGTACCGATAGTGGTCATCAGAGCTCTGGGATTTGTTCCGCAAAATTTGTGTAAGAACGTGGCTAAATTTCCAGGTCCTTCAAAAGACTGGGATGTGCAAGAAATTGCTTATTTGGAACAGCCCATATTTTGCACGAAGTGTTGTAGAAGCAGGAACAGTCCTTAGATCTGATCGTTAGGAAGCTGGTTCAGCCCCCACTCTCCTGCCTAAGAAACAGACTCCCATTCCATATTTTCCTTCAATATCTCTCTGATATTAGATAAGGTAGGAACATTTCTAGCAATTACCTGTCCCTCCCATCGTATTTTCTTTTTAATCCTGTCATTGCGCTAACATAATTCCCTCGCAATAACCTTGGTTGAAGGTACAACAAATGAAATCACTATCAGGGAGGTAACAAACAAATACCCCCTTCACAATTTTCTGATGCAAAGTTGCTCGGCCAATCACTGAAGAGCCTCACGGCTGAACGTTGTACTGTCTTTAAATGTAAAATAAAATTAAATAAAAAAAAGGAAGCTGGTTGCAACCTGGAGTAGATTTTATATTCAGCCGACTCATAACAATAATTCATACCAACCCACAGTGGTTTGCTAGTAGACAGATTGGTTTCCGAAATCAGTATGGGGGCTCTGGTTTTTGCGGTGTCGATCGGCGAAATATTACTATTGTGCTGTGTTATGATTGTAGCAAAATACTCGGCAAAATTAAATCTTGCAGTTTGCGACATAATTGAATAAAATATACGCTTAGAAAAGGAACGACGCAAGAATTGATTGGATAAAATGAATGTTTCTGTTCGGTTGATCCCTAGAAGTGATTGTAGAAGAAAAAATACTTGTAGCATTGGGCTCTAATGGACGTTTCCAGAGTTGAGGCCTTACCAAAAAATGATAACAAAAACAATAGCAATAACAAATACACAATTTATAAAATTATAATGAATTTACTCAACTTGTGACGTTTTAGGGGAACAAAAGCTATGTTTGAAGGCTAGAATTTTCAAAAGTGTTCTGCAATACAAGCATTTTTGCGAGAAATATTGCTTTAATTCTTTATTTTACATGAGTTATTTATTTATTTATTATTATTTCATGAATTAATTATCATCATTTATTTTTCATTTCATTTTGTACCCATCACATTTTGCATGGAATTAGGTAGTTTATGATAATGACAGTGCTCCTTGTACAAAACTCGTGAACATCGTTAAATAAATAATATTTGTTCAGTAAATAGCAAGGAAGTGCTTAACACTTTTTTAGAGTTTGTCGCCTTCGTTTTCACATTCACTCAGAATCTGTATATAAGCTATGTCGAGGTAGAGATAAGCGTGAGGAATTAGATCATTAGTACCTATTTTTTAATTAACAGTAAGAAAATAATTCATAAAATGTGAAATACTTGAGTAACAAATTTTCGTTTTATATAAGAAATACTAACAACGGGTAACACCTCTATGAACAGACTAACTCTCGAAATACCTACAAGAAAAACTCATGAAATACCTACACATTAAACTAAAATATTATTTTGATTACACGTTGGTTTAATCTTATTTAAATGTATACATTTTTAAGCGACTTCGCTATTTCACAAAACCAAGTTGTAAATTTTCTGGTTTTATTAGGTTAGTTGGTTTAGATTTTTGGGGGTTAATATTAAAACTAATGCCAAGAATGAAAAAAGTATATGATAGGATCACGAATTTTTGATACATAAATACTCGAACACGTATCAATGACAAACCCTACGCCTCAATGGATGGCACTATTTCTCATAAAACAGTACTACATTATTAAGCGTGAAGGTTTTAAACCTTACAATCATTTTGAAATATCATTTTTATTGCATTTTGGAACTTGTATTTGAAATGGCTCACTGATAGGACATTATTGAACTGATTCACATTGAAAAATCTGTCTTCTAACATTTGACTTAAAAAGTTCATACATTTACCCTAATTTCTTTGATACCTGCCATACATTTCTTTGTGAAAAATGTCATATTTACCAACGCATTCTAGAGACGTACAACGTTTTATTACAAAAAAAGACGCAGCGCAAACTATTTTCCTAAAAGTAAATAAACTGATGTTTTTATCATATACAAAGATTTTCAATGAGAATACATGCCTTTTTCAACACATTTGGGGTTAAAATTTGAATCTACAACGTCTGTTTTATTACAAGCATCTATCTTGGAAACAGGAAAGCAATTCGTCCAGCACCTACAACAGTCGTATAATTTCTGAATGTGAATTTGGGAAAGAAGAGATGCAGCTCGCCATGGAAGGGTGAAGTGCATGCAATACAACAAGCGCCGTGTCCATTCCCGCCACGCTCGTATCATCAGGATAAGATAACGCCGGTTCGCGTTACCTGGGGCAGATGGTAAGGCAACCGGCCAGGAAGCAAATTGCGGCGACCATAACGAAGGGGTAGACCCCGCTGAGGAGCCCGTTAACGCATCAGGCGGAAGAGCTCGTCAAACCAGCCGGTCAAGAACCTTCATTAATGAACAATCATTTTAGGCAGAATGTAATTTACTCATTTCCAAGTTTATTTGAATTCCCAAATGTTCTTGATCTGTTGGTGCAATCTCATTCCCGTATCGTGAATTTTCTTTTAATTATTTACTTTAGATTCGGTGCCTGCATACGAAGCAAGAAAATTTAAGAAACGACACATGTAATTAACTCGTGAAATTAAAATATCCTCCTTGCCTATAGTAGTTTTCTTTGCTTTTTTAGTTACCCGACTAAATGCGCTTGTTAATTATATTCCTGACGCGAAATCCAAGAAAGTTTTACTATCGATTATTTCTTTAGTATATGCAACATAAAGAGACATTTTCTAATACCAAGATTTTATTGAATGGAGACTAAATATCGAAATAAGAGGCAGGTTACTCATTTTTGAAAAGGCGAAATTTCTACCTGTCTGTTTGTCGGTCTTTTCTAAGTACTAACTCGATGCAACAAACTTGTACATTAACCTTAACAACTAAATTTACTTCCGTAAATTAGTCATTTTAAAATTTAGTGCACAGAAACACTCAATGTAAAGCAAACTGTGACAAAAACGACAAAAAAGGAGAGTAACAGATTCATGTTTCAATTTCAGGAAGATACGAATATTACAAGGATGAGGGAGAAATATCTATTGATGTAGATATATGGAGAAAAGTATGCCATTAAGAAAATACTACTGTTAAATGAATTGAATGGGACATTATCCAGACACATTTTAACTTTATTATTCGTGAGATCAAATTCGACAGTTTTGTTTATCTAAACAAATTATCATTACAACCGAGTTAATTACGATACATCTAATGATTTGAATGATACAAACTTTTTTATTATTTTATATAGTACTTTTAATTATTTTCTTTATTTTATACTTATTTTACATTGTTGATTTCAAGTGTCGTTTCAAATGCGTATATTGAATTGGCCCACTTGTGAAAACATGATTCTGACAATGAGATCCATTCATTATTATTTTGTACAAAAGGCAATGGATTTTATTATCTTTTGGTATTTCTAGTGCCTTTTCATTTTTTTATTTTATAAACTTAAGTTTTTATTTTATAATCAACTAATACCAAAACTACGTTGCAGTAAACTAAATCCCCGTGATATTTACTTTTTTTAAAATATCCTGCATGTATTTCTTCGCGAAACAACTAAATTGACTCAGGTCTTTCTGTTACAAGACTTAAAATTATTTCCTTCGTGTATGCTTACTGATATACAAAATTTAAACTAACAATACAGCTAGAATATATTTTCAATGAATTTCTGTTGATTGGAGGATCTCTAAGACAAAATATCGTAACGCAGAAAATTAAATTTATTTGATACAGAAACTTTGATTCTGTATCCAAACCAATAAATTGTTTATTCAATTAAATTTCGGTGCTAGGTGGCTTTCACAAACTGGAATATTGGTATCTAAGGATTATACGGAAAGACAGAAAAGTTAAAATGGATAAGTGAAGAATTAAAACTAATGAGATTTTCATAAATCCTCTAGGAACTCCTCAAATATCACATTCCAATGCTCCTATAGTCATCAGTACTTTACATTAACGCATGAAAGAACAATATCCATAAGTCTTGTTGCACATCGCTAGAACATTGTTTTTAGGAAGTCATAAATGGTTTCATTGAATTCAGTAAAAGTTGTAACTAAATTCGCTTATTAAGTAAGAATATTTTTTATCCAGTAACATTTTTTACAAACATTAATATTAGCAATGTTACGAGAAAATATTAATTTAATTTTTTACTAAAACTATTATAATAATAATAAAAATTATTATTATTATCATTATTATTATTCCTTTGTTACTGCCCTCAACAAAAGCACTCAACCAATTTTCTTAACAGTAATGTATAAATAGGAGCGACATTGATCCCGCTGGCCTATCGCAGTTGTCAAAATATTCACTGCGTACACCCTCTCAGCTAAGTGATAAATGCGCCACAACATTTCCGAGAGCGAACATCTCACACATCGAACGGGATCGCGTGCCGTTAACAACTTGTGAGAAGAAACCGATACACATGTTAATCGAATTAATTATCGCTACATTTCTCCGAGAAAGATGAATAATGGATTATTCACATCGACACATCGACTACATGCTCCGTGTGAGGTTTACTCGATCACTGGATCCAGAACGAGGTAGGTACTTTCCGGGTGATTACGCACGGAAAGGCGTCCGATTCAGACGCACAACTGTATATTTCAGCTGGCGTGCCCCGTAATCATGCCTCCATTACGAGCATGAAACAGGGAGAGGATGGGACGCGCTTCCTCTGAGACGAAACCGGAAGCGGCTAGATTCATCAGGACATCCGCTGTTTAAAAAACGATAATTCAAAATGGCTATTTCTGCGGCAACGGTTTTACGCAATTTGAATAAAACTGCCATTGCTTTGTTCCAATGGAATGCATACAAAGAATCTTTTCAGGACATTCCCAAACATTTTCATTGAACCGTGAATGTGAGAATCCTTGACGTTAGGAGATAAGAGATTTTTTCGATGAAATTCATTCCAACCCTACCCATAATGACGACCGACAAACATCACATAATGGAGAATTATGGCGCAATTTGAGATAACAAAAATTATTTTTATTTTCCGTACATTTGCTACAGCACAAGAGACTGATTCTGAGTTTAATTCATGTAACAATAGTCAGAAACGTTCATTAACAAATGGTTTGTTGCACGCAGTAAAAATTCAATTTTGAAAATTGAAACGTTTTGCATTTAGTCTTTTTAACAGAGTAAATTATCTAATTTTAATTCAATTGCTTTTGACAACGCTCATCAAAGAGACCATTTAAAACTGAAATAATTAAAATACTGTTCTTTTTGTTGGAAAACTACATTATTTAAGATATTAAGATTATTACTAGAATAGAAAATCAGACTCCAAAACTATAACGTATCATGTTGCAAATTTAGAAACATCACTAACATGAACACATCTTATAAGTAAATAATACTCTGATAATGAAATCTGAAAAGTTTACCCTTCGTCAGCAACAGTATTCTTGAAAAAATGTATTTCTACATTTTCAATATCATAAAACAAAATGAATGTTTGCCACATCAGTAAAGATTGAATTTCATTAAGACTATATTTCTTACTCAAATACTCACTTTATTTTAGTGAAATAAGATATCTTGGGTATTTTCAGAATTTGTACGAATCCATGATGAAACGTATCTAAACTGTAAAAGCATTACAATAGTATAACATACACATCTCTCAAATCCACTTATTATGAATAAATTTTAATATGTTACATCTATACGATATATAATATTTTCTCAATTATTGTTGTCTCAATTATTGTGATAAGAAATTATAATGTCACAAATGTGGCGGTAGAAAGTGAAGCTCTGAAAGCCATTCAAGAAATCATTTTTTAAAATTTGATTTTCACAATAATCTGAGTAGGCAAAATAATACACTCACACAAGCACTGATCTCTTTGTATTATTTATCAACAAATAGATGAATAATTCACGAAATTTAAATATGGAAATGAGTTATAAATAATGAAGTATTCATGTGTTTTGGGTGTTTGTTATTTCATATAATAATTTTCTTGCTATTTTATAATGATTATAAAATAAAATACCTCACTTAGTAACATTGTTTTTGTATGAACGCGCAGCTTTCATGCGCAAATATTAGAGTTCGTAAACACCGCATTTTTGGTTGCATTATTTTACATGTGAGGAATATAACATAAATAACTCGTAACGCCATATTATGTGGATACGAGCCATAATTGAGTTATTATAATTATTATGTCACGTTTTCGTGAAGTTTCTATGCATTTCAGCTGTTTTTCAACTTCTCGCATCTTGGTTAATAATTACAGAGGGGTAAAATACAGAGGGGCGGGTGATGGGCAGAGGGCGGTGGGCAGAGGGCGATGGGTAGAGGGCAATGGGCAGAAGGCGATGAGCAGAGGGCAATGAGCAGAGGGTGTTGAGCAGAGGGCGATGGGCAGAGGGCGATGGGCAGAGGGCGATGGGCAGAAAGCGATGGGTAGAGGGCGATGGGCAGAGGACGATAGGCAGAGGGTGTTGAGCAGAGGGCGATGGGCAGAGGGCGATGGGCAGAGGGCGATGGGCAGAGGGCGATGGGCAGAGGGCGATGGGCAGAGGGCGATGGGCAGAGGGCGATGGGCAGAGAGCGATGGGCAGAGGGCGATGGGCAGAGGGCGATGGGCAGAGAGCGATGGGTAGAGGGCGATGGGCAGAGGGCGATAGGCAGAGGGCGATAGGCAGAGGGTGTTGAGCAGAAGGCGATGGGCAGAGGGCGATGGGCAGAGAGCGATGGGCAGAGGGTGATGGGCAGAGGGCGATGGGCAGAGGGCGATGGGCAGAGGGCGATGGGCAGAGAGCGATGGGCAGAGGGTGATGGGCAGAGGGCGATGGGCAATGAGCGGCGGGTGATGGGCGATGGGCGGCGGGTAATAAGCAGAGGGCGATGGGCAGTGGGCAATGAGCGGTGGGCGATTGGCAATGGACAGAGGGCGATGGGCAGAGGGATGATGGACGGGGGCGGCGGGTGGCGGGCGGCGGGTGTTGGGCAGTGGTTGTCAGGCGCCGGTTCCGCTCATTGCAGACGCCGCTACCCGTTACTCGCCGCCCGGCGACGCATGCATATGGATGCGGGTGATTATTAACGTTCTTAATTTACAAGTCTGCCGCCGCGACGAAGCGGGCGGGCGGCGCGCGGGGATGTTGGTAGCGAGTTGTAGTGCTGCAGGAGGGGAATGAGAGTGACAGAAAGGATACTGGAGGAAACCTGGGATGCCAGCACTAGGAAGTGCTACAATAAGATTTGGTGAAGAAATTCAGAAGCTTAAGTGATCCACATTTTCGGGGATTGCAATATTTAGTTCCACTTATACTGTATTCGTATAAATTAAACAATCTGATAACTTGTTTCAACAACTTCCTAAAGAAAGAGAAAGAAAATCGTATCTTATGCGGAACATTCGAATGTTGGTATTGGTAAGATGGCGTAAAAATATCAGATGTAAATAAAACATATATTTAACTGATTATATTCTGCTTTAACTTTGACGAATATTCGTTCCCAAAGAACTTGCGCTTTTTAGATCACTGAATTTCAGTTCTGTAAGAAAGCATACCCCCCCCAAAAAAAACAACTTAAAACCTTTTACGAGTACTTGACCATGAACGTAGGAATGCTGGAGAGGAAGAAATAAATTTTCTGAAAAGAAGCAGTAGGGTGGTTTCCTTCTCTGTAGCGGTCGTTCTGTCCGTGTTTTCAAATATAATAAACAACTGAATTTAACCCTTATAATTATCTCCCTTAAAGAACTCCTAGAATGGTCGGTTAGTCCAGACGATAAGTTCTAACGATTTTCAACAGATGGTGCTGATGGCGGATGGATAAAAGACAACAAGAAGGCTAGGACCCGAGCATGGAAGAAGCAATAGATGAAAGATAAGGGAAGAAAAAATACCCAGTTTCGTGACCTGGCGTCAAAGCGGTCTAATTCGCGTGAGAATGAAATCACGTGAAAACAGAAAAGATTTTTGGTTTTACGTTTTATTATATAGCGTTGGTTACACCAGGATGTGTACTCAATTATGTCGGTTGTTACGCTGTTTCACTGCTAATAATTTGTATTCGCACATTTAGTTACACGTGTAAGTAATGTTCAAGTTATCTCCATCATCAAAGGAATCTCGTAGTTGAGTCTAATAAAGCACATAGTTAATGGACTGGTCAACTTATAGGTTAGACTCTATCCGCAACAGGTACCCCTCGCTTTTCCGAGTTCCTTCTTCGTAACTGTAGAACTACCAAATGAAAATGGGTGACTCAGCAAGCGGTTTCTTTTGAAAGTTCAAACTCTTGAAACACTTTTAATTAGCACCATATTTTTGAAAGGTGTCTTGCCTTACAAATCTGATTAATCTTATTAATCTTCTAATACAGTAACGTTATCCGTTAGAGTTAATATAAGAAAAGTATTACAAATATTTCATTATTATGTTCAATTTAGCACGCTCTATAAGTTATTAAAAAAGGTTGCAAACAAGAAATAACAAATTTACTATAAACACTTACATCTGAGAAACTCCTTATACGTGGCTGGCAAAAGGTGCTCCATATATGGTAAATTAGTGAAATGTCCCGATTTTTCTGTGAAAACAAAGAAGAAACAAAGCATTATGGGGGCAAATGAACTATCCTCCAGATTCCAAAAACGACTGTTTCATCTACGACATTAAAACACAAGTTACACGTACTACGTATCATTTAAACATTAAATTTTTCAATAATACATTAGGCTGCATAACATCTATATTTCACGTATTGTCAATACGCATCTTGAGTATGAACCTCCCTTATTAACATCCAGTGTAATTATTATACGTTACCGACAAGTTTAATGCTCTGTCGCTGCCCGAAAACAAACTTAAAAATCGCATGTTGGAGTCCAATAAAAATGTACGAAATCCACCAACAAGTCGTCTGCGGTGCAAGTAGCGATTTGGAGGTGCGTGCGCGGGTTAAGAAACGCGATCTCCCGAGTCGCGGCTGAAGGCGTGGGAAACGTGAGGTTTCGGGGAAAGCGGTTTCGCGGCAAGTGAAGAATACCCCGCCACGCGTGGACCTGCTTTTTTGTGGTCGCAAGGGCACGGGGTGGCAAGCGGGGGGCGGGGCGCCCCCCGGGATCTCACCACCCCCCGCCTCCTCCGGCGACCTCGCCGTCCCAGCCGTCCTCGCCGTCCCAGACGACCCTGCCGCCGACGCCGTCCCTGCCGTCAACGCCGTCAACACCTTCAACGCCGACCATGCCGTTCATGATTGATTGTTCGTGATTCCGGGCGCGACTACGGCACAGGTCATTAGTCCCGTAAGTGTAGTGAGTGTTGTTTCATCTGGAGATGGCTGTGATCTTTTCCCCGCTGGATGGCGAGATCCGGCACCGACCTATCGTCTGCTAGCGGGGTTTTTATCACAACCAGGTATCTCCCACCAGCCGGGCATCGCCCCAGCCAGGACAAGCTCTAAGCTCCCGATCGGTCTCCTGGCATGTGTGGTAGTGTAGTGCATGTTAGTGTGTAAAGGGTGAGGATAGGTCAAGGAAGAGGAAGGAAAGACGGCGCTCGGTCCGTGGCCCGTTTGTAGGGTACTACTCCGGCATTCGCCTGCTGTTGATCCGAGAAACCACGGAAAACTACCGATGAGAGCAACCGGTCGCTAGAATTCTCCTCCAGACAGCGACTGAATTCGACCTAGCTGACAAGCTGCCGCCGTCGGGACTGGAACCTAGGACCTCCCGGTCAGATGGACTGCAGTGACATCAGTTGACGCACTGAGTCACCTCTCCCGGTCCCACGCCGTTCAGCCGTCCACACCGTCCCTGCCGCCAACGGCGTCCACGCCAACTACACCGCCCACGCAGTCAACGCCTTCATCACCGTCCCCACTACCCCATCCACCTCCCCTCCCCTGTCGCCCCCGCCAACATCACCTGCAGCCGATCGACGCACGTGGTTCGGCGCCACTGCTCACCTTATCCGCATTGAAATCTCCAGCGGAAGACGTCACTAAAGTGTCATTTTGAACGGGAGAATATAAATAAATATTTATCATTGGCGACAGCCACGCTTAATAAGCCGTATTTAAAATAATTGCGGGCTATTTAAGATGTGATAGTTAAGTAATTGGTGATAGGCATCTTTAATTTGGCATGCGGTCCGGGACGGGAGGAAGGAGAATGGAAAAACGTTGAGGAAGGGAAGGCGGACATAGAAATTTAGCAAGAAGAGAAATGGAAAAGGATGAGGGAAGGAGTTGTCAGTTGTGATATACGTCTGGAATCTAAGGAAAGGAATTTATGCTTGGGGATTCTTGAAATATTTCTCTCGCATTCTTTTCGAATACCAAAAGCATTAACAAGCTGAATAAAAAAACACATGGGCACCTTCAATTACCTCAGAACACATGATGTTACAGTCCAAAATAAATTTTCAAGTTACTTATTTTAAAATTGTAACGTATTAGCACATTGGATTGTTTTGATTTTTCCTTACTTCTATTCAAGTATAACTAAAACTTTATATTTTTTCACACTCACCCTTCCTTCAACATCGACAACGTCTTCAATCAATATAAATATAATTTGGATATTAAAAAGTATTTAAAATAGTTGTTCAAGCAAGTGAGATGTCCAGAATGAATTAAATCAATATTTCCACATATTCATCTATGTGGAAATTGAAGCTATGTAAAATATCACATAAGCAGGTAATATATGAAAGTATACAGAAATAATTCACTCGTTTAAGAATGATGACATATATCAATCTACATTATCAATGCTAGTTGACATTCTTCTTTACTTTTTCTTCTTCCATATAATACTTTAGAACAATAGAAACGATTGTCACTTCAGGTTCATTGAAATTTACTAAAAATGCTGCAAGAAATTGAAGTCTATTCATTAGACAACAAAAATTAACTCTCTTGGAGAAAATAACTAACCAATATCTAAGCACCTTGATTAAAGCTTTAATCAGATTGAAAATCAAAGTCAGTCCATGTGAGGAGAGCGCTCAGATGAAAAGATAATATTACCATTGACGCTAAAGAAGAATTAAATCTTAAACAAATAATGAGATTAATTAATGAAATATGATTCCTAATTGTCAAAGACATCGGATATACAAACCATTTTATCTCCTGTACCTATATAATTTTAAAAAAGAATACTTAGTCATACAATTTGAATTATATTAATATTATATGTCTTAAAGTAATACACTTATATGTTTAGTAGTTGATGATTAGTATGAGCAGACGGGCTTAGTTTAATAAACACTTCCTCCTCTGTGTGAACAGTCTTATCATGTGCCAATCTTAGTTCCTGAGACGTGTCTATATAATTTTTCTATTAATTCATTTCTATTACATTAACTCAGTAATAACGAAGACCCTCGTATTCTACGCTAGATCTCCTAAAGGCCAAGGGCATTCCATCACCCGCCAAAGAGTAACGCGTGCGAAAGCAGGACGTCCTCCCTCGAAGCGTGCACTGGGCCAGGGGCAGTGCGGGGTATGGCCATCCCGAGGCGCTCCTGGTCGCAGCCCTCTGCCGTGATCACGTCGTCGGCCGGCGGGGCCTCTGTAACACGACGCTAAAGGGGTATCTGTGTCGGCGCGCCGGCGGTGTGGGAACGCCAAGGGCCGGCAGGGGGTGGGGGGGGGTTGTTGGGAGCGCATCTTAATACCGCGCACTCGGCGGAGGCGTTGCAGTGGCGGCGGGGGCGGGGGCGGCGGGCGCGACGCGAGCTCGGCCGGGGACGGCGCGGCCCATCTGTCACCGCAAGAATGCGGTGGGAACGCAACGTGCCCCAGCCCTCCGTCGTAGCCGCGGACGTGAGCTGTCTCTAGCCGCGACTGCGGGGCGCGGTGGGGCGGGGCGGGGCGGGTGGAAAGAGGAGGCCGCGCGTGCGCGCGCGTGAGTGCGTGCGTGCGGGGCCCCGGGGTCGAGGCCTGAGCGCGCCCCGCGATGCCGTCCGGCTTCCCAGGCCTCGCGCTCGGCCGCCCCGGAAAAGAGCCCTGGGGAACGCCCGCAGGGTTGGCCTTGAGGCATCACGTAACGTAATGGACCACTTTTCCCTGAGGGTTCCTTTGAGGGAAATTTTTAGATTAGCGTGAAAACTCTGTTTTTTCGGCGCGTTAAAAATGAAAATTAACCCCCAAATATTATTTTCGATTAATACATATCTTTTCACCAACCCGTTTTCATTTTGATTTATGCCTCAATCTCAATATTTATTTTCCATTTTATTACTTCCTGCTCTCTTACAGTAACTGGAGTTGAAGATATCTGCTAATCCTTCCCCTGATCGTAACATGCGAAATAATTATTTGAACAAAAGTATTTTGATGGTCATTTTCAAGATCCTTCAATTTCCTCAACCCTTCATTTCATAAAATCCGTCTTTCACACACTTATCACCTTCTTTGATTAAATTGTTAACCATTCTTTGATCACACTTATAGACGAGCAACAGTTATCTCTGTTTGAAATTAAATGATTCCGATTAATGGGACACGAACAAGAAAGCTATCTCAATCTATAAAGACCATAAATTACGAGTATTACAATTTATTGTCGGTAAAATGCGAAGTAATATTTATCTTGAAATTCATCCCTTTTTAACAGTGATAATTGTCTTTTTATTAAACGACGCATCACAATATGTCTTTTGTAGATGTAATTTGCCTTTTATACCAAGAACATTAATGTAGATGCGAAATGCTCAAGAACGCCTGGACGTTGTTTGAAAAGAATGAAAATGAGCAGGTATACTTTCTGAAAAAATGTATGAAGAGAAGAGAGGACAAACAGAAACAACAACAAAAGAATCAGTTGATTAGTTTATCTTCCGTTGACAGATTTATATATTCAAAAGTCTTGATACTTGTAACAAGAAATTAAAAGTAAAATGAAATGTTTTGTCTGTCTCCTACTTTCTCACTACTTGGAGACTTACTGAAACAATGTTAACCTCTGAACCTTAACAAAGTTTTGCTTCCTTTATCATTCATCATTTCACATGTAGGCCTATGCGTTTGCATCTACAAGTATTTTATCGAGCCATGAAAAGATTAGATAGTGTAATGGAAAGAGATTTTTCATTATATTTGTAATATTAAGAAATTCATGGTTTCATTATCAAACCAGTTATTTGTAGTTTCATTAGCATATTGTAAAGTTAATTAAATCAAGATGATAGAAATTTATACAGAAGAAACAAATTATTAAGAATATTCAAATATACTATAATTTAATTAACAGAATGTTACCTATAATTGAATAAACAAAAACAATATACGTATATTCTTAATTTAAAATTTAAGGTATTTTTTGTAAACCCAGAATAGGCAGTACGTCTCCAATATAGTGAAAACACAGTTTTGAAGAAAGCCGTTATTTTGTTGAAGTCATATTGTAGGTTTTAATTTATATTATATTAAGTTCAATATATTTGGGAATAAATGCATTAATAGGAAACTGTACCGAAGCAAGGTATTCCAATGCTTTGTAATTTTATTTCGTTCAATAAGCATTAATTACAAATTAGACCTATGACATTACAAGTAGATACACAATAAGGAAGTATTATAAATATAAACGTGTAAAATTTACAAGTCCTGATACTTATATGAAAAACCCGAGAATAAACTGGAATGTGCTTTTCTGTCATTTAGTTTCTCGCTAACTGAAGTCTCTATCTGAAACAATTTGAGAACTTGCTGTCTTTTATCATTCGTGATTTCACAATAGGAATGCCAAAAGGCTAAAAAGAAAGGTGTCCTAACCTCCTGTAACCCTAAGCTGATGGTTCCTGCAGTGCAAAAACTATTTAATAATAAATATAAATATAAACGTCTATTGAACTGACTCAAACTTGTAACAATGTTTGCCAGCAGAAAATGGATTATTTCAGTTTCAATTCAATTCAATTTTACTAGTAATCTTGTTTACAGGATTAACTTATTAGAAATTGCTGTGTATATTCTCAGCTTTATCATAAACCATTTCTTTACAAATAATTTCTGATAGAATAGGTAGTTGGAACAATATACATTACAAATAACAGAACAAATGTAAATAATATAGAACCACAATAACAAAATAATACAATACCTTAAGATACCAAAGAATTGAGACAATAGAACATACAAATATAGACAGAACAACCTGCATGAAGTGAGACAACAGATGGAATTTAGCTTGAACTATTCGTTTACAAAAAATGCTCGTAATTTCAGAATCGATGAAATAACATGGTACAGAGTTTTTTGTTTTTTAGAATTTCAGAGTTTCTGAAAAACGGATTATCTGGACGTGGCGCGTTTCCCCGCAGCGCAGGCCCGCTCCTCAGCGAAGTTTCTGCCTTTCGGGAGCTCCCGCGAAGACGGAGCCCCGGGGTGCGCGCCCCCTCGGGCGCGGCGCCTCGTAAATCGGGGCCCCCCATCAATGGGCACGGCACGCCCTCCGCCGCGCCGCCCTGATTAGGCGCTGGTGGCCCACGCGGGGGGGGAGGAGGGTTGCGCGACGCGAGGCGACGCGACGCGACGCGACGCGACACGACACGACACGACACGGCGCGGGCCATCCCTCTTCGAGGAATGCGGAGCAGGTAGCGGCCGGGCGTCGGGCCCCGGCTCCCACGGCCGCCCCGCGTCGCCCGCCGCGCTCGCCCGGCCCGCACGGGCCCGCACCGGCCCGGCTCGGCCCGGCCCGGCCCGCGAGGCGGCGGCGCCGCGGCGCGAGCGACGCCCGGCCCAGCGGCGGCGACGGCGACGGCGTCGGACGGCGGTCGCGAAGGCGCCCGCGCCGGGTTTGATGGATGCATTGATTGACCCTTAACCGGTGACGTGCGGTCTCTGAGACCGCGGAGGAAAAATAAACGCGCAGCCCTCCTTTCGTAGTTTTTCTTTACAGTACTTTGCGATTGGTCGGCATTTACAAAAAAGCAGAGTTTTAACCATGTACTGGTCACGTGCGGTCTCTGAGACCGCTGAGGAAAAATTAACGCGTAACCGTCCTTTCTGGTACATTGCAACAAGTTTTTCTTTATAGTACCTTCCTATCTCTTTCTAAACTACAGTCACACGCGGGGCAGTGGATCTAGTGGCAGCCGTTCGCCTCTGAGGACCAGTTGAAGTTTCGGAGCGGTCTCGCAGACCTCACATCAGCAGGAATGGGACTTCTCTTCCCACACTGAATGTGCATAGCAAATTTTTTATTAATGGATAATCTTCGTGCGACAATGCATTTTCGTATTTAAATGAAATTTTTAATGTAGTGAATAATATTCAAACTATTCTACGAGTTCTTAAGATAATTAATTATGAAGAAACGGTGCGGAACAAATTATAGCCAGAAATTTACTCGATAAGTAATAAATAATTATATTATTTTCATTTTACTTATTAACAACAAATAGTTTTATTTTATTGTTTATCATAGCATTATTAACTTGGGAAAAAATTGTCAAGTCAACATGAAATTGAACACCGAAAATAATCTGCCTAAACCTGTTGGGGTTTCACAGACCGTACGTCACCGGTAAGAGAAGTTTGAAGGCACGTCACCAGTTCACGGTTAATGATTCCGTTAGCGTCAACTGCTAAGGTCATTCGTACCGTAAGTGTAGTGCTTGTTTTTATCGCGGGAGGTGGCGGTGATCTTTCCCCACTGGATTGCGAGATCCGGCGCCGACCTGCCCATCGGTTGGCGGAATTTTGCTCCATGTATCTCCCCCCCAGCGTGGCAGCCAAGACAAGCTCTAAGCTCCTTGCCGCGCCGGGGAGGGCGTCGCCGATCAAGGTGCACTTTCTACGATTAAAACGTTCCATTAGAACTATTAACAGTTTGCATTCCTATTCTTAAAAAATCATCGCCTTACAACTACATGTTGCTTTTCATCTCTCTAAATGAATGATCCGTCCCATAATTTCCTATGCTTCTTCAGTTTGAGCTATCACAGTCAAAACAAACATCAACAAAATGCAAATCCTACGCACCATTACAAAAGCTCCCAGGTACATTCCAAATGCATAGTTGCATAATGAACTTGGCATTGCATCCATTCACTTCCACTTTTCTCTCCTATCCATACAATTCTATTCTAAAATATTACAGATTCCTTCAGCAATTTATTTTCACATACGTAAGCAGAATTCGCTCCACAAAAGGTTAAAAACAAAGTTACCCAGAGAATATTTCGTCACCCCAAATACACACACCGATGAGTCTTTTCTTATTTATCAACTATGTAACCCCAATATATATCTTGAACTAGAATTTTGTATATTATGTAAATACAACATATCTTGTAAATTTTCTATATCTTCTGTATTTGTCTTACACAGCTGCAGAAGGCCAATGGCCAAGCTTGAATAAAAAGAAGACAGTTACCATAATGAGATAGAAGCTACAGAGTCTCTATGATTAAGTCCATAGAATTGATGCTAGTGGTAAAAGCATAGAGGTAGTAAGTAGGCTAAAAGTAACATTTTATTTTGCGAATAGGAATGTTTGCTAGACGAGTGGCGCAGTCCAATGAGCAAAATAAAATCACTTACCACGTGGATCGTGCACTATGTTTTGGACAAACTTACTGACTTTTATTGTATTTTAATCCAAGTACTGACATCATTTACTGATAATATGTGTTAGTTCAGGGTGAGAAGTAAGGCCTAACTCATGTAAGAAGAACAAAAATGTTTCCCTTGTTACAGTAACATCGTTTTGTCTGGACATTTGAGCATCGTCTCACTTTTAGCACCAGTGCTAGAAATGGAATTTTCAACGCGCTGCCATACGAAAGCCGCCTAAAAGAAACCACTTGTACTAATGATTGTCTAAAATATTGTTTGGGTGCCGCGCTCGCCGTTGTGTCTTGCGATGAATGCTTAGGAACCGCGGTGTCATTGCATTTTATCAAAAGTATAAGCGTTCCCTCAGAATTATAATACTTTGATTATAATTAAAATGTAGAAGCTACATTTGCTGTATAAAGTGTGTAAAGTACGTAGAGATCAGTTTTGGTGGCGCGCTCAACGACGCCGACTCGCCGGCTCACCGGTCCATTGCGGATTCGCGTCGGAAGTCTTCGAGAGTGTTCTGTCCTTCATTTCTCAAATGTACAAACGTTCCTTCGAGATTATTAGTTATTACCGTCTTTGGGAAGATGTTCATCAAATAATGGGTGCAACTAAAGTTGTAATGTAATGTAAGAATGTAAATTGAGGCTATAGTTGAGGTTTATAAACAATCCTTTTGTGATATCGACCGTGAATCGTCTGATACTTATTGTAATAACAATTTGTATTAAAACTAATATAAATAACCACTAATATGTCATTAGCAAAATCACTAGTAAAATCCACTAGTAAAAGCCATTAGTAAAATCCACTAGTAAAAGCCATTAGTAATAGCCACTAGTAAAAGCCATTAGTAATAGCCACTAGTAAAAGCCATTAGTAATAGCTATTAGTAATAGCCATTAGTAATAGCCACTTGTAAAAGCTGTTACTTTTAGGCCATGCCCAGCGTGCTGAAAGTTCAATTTCAGCAGTAGTGCAAAAAATGATGCTCAAATGTTTGTCTAAATTGTGAATGCCCCAAGGAAACCAAACTTCGTCTGTTCCGCTACAACTGAATTCAACGTAACATGGTGTCCCATAATATAATTTTTATGCTTGAATTAAAATAAAATAGACGTCAGTAAGGCTGTCTAAAAATAGTGTATGATGCACATGGTATAAGTGATTTTATTTTGCTGCTAGGATTTTGTCACAAGGCTTATGGGCGGTCGTGTCGCAACATTTCTTACTCGAAAAATAAAATGTCATTTTTACCACTCGTTTAATAAATAACTGTTTTTGGAAAAGGAGGACCTATACGCCTTCTCTAGCTACAACTCTCATACAACTACATCTTATTTCGGTTGTGTTTAACGAACAGCGAATGTGAAAATCCCGAGCGAATTAAGAGTTGATTTTTGTTCCTCTGGTTGCCTTAAGTCGATATAAAAGTACAGTATTATGAAAAATAATCAGCGTACTTGTAGAAATAGCTCTCGTGCCGGGCCGCGGTCACCGGCTTGCCCGGTAACGGCGACGCAAGACGAAGCACGGAGGCGGGATCTTTTCATTGGTTATTTATTTTTGCAGAAATACTTAAGTAGTACTTACGCGAGGGAAAGAAGTCAAGAAAAGACGTATGTGCATTTTGACGTAATACATGTAGAGAAGTTTTAGCTACCTAAATTCAAGTATGTATTATGTTAAACGCGAAGGCCACAATCTCATCGTTAACTTAGAAATACGCAAACGAAGCTAGTGAAATTAGCCTAATAAAATACGATTGTTTTACAAGCTAACTTAACCTAACTACCATAACACATGTTACATTATTACAATATATTATTGAGATTAAGCTGTTACATTATTACAAGATATTATTAAGAATGAATTACGATTCATTCTTTAAATTAAAAATAATTTACAATTCGACGTTCTAATACTCATCACTAGAAGGCACGCGTCAAGATGTTCTGCAAGTCTGAAGCAAGTTGGGAGCCTCCAAGTCTTATTTTTTCAAATTACGTGCTTGAAATGGTCATTTCTAATGCAGTGACTACTACCAGTGTCATCCTATGTGATCCACTACGGCGTTCAAACAAGACCCATTAGAAATAATATGTAAAAAAGGACGAGGGTGTAGATATTAAATCATATGCTTGGAGTAGTTCTTAAATATCCGGACGTATCTTAAATGCTTTACAAATTCACATTTACTCGTTTTACTTGTATAACTTGTAGAATCTTGTACAATTAAGTATTACTTATTATTCAAAATATATTTACTTAAAATATTTTTGATTATCACAGAAAATATATAAATGAATACAGAATTTTCAAAACCCCACATATCAAAGAGTTATAATTTGCAATGCATTCTCTATACTTAACAATGTGATACAACAATTTTATCCAATACTCAGATTTGAAGTTCTAAAATGCACACTGTAGAATTCAATTATCATTGTGATGTTTGTAATGATTAATCCCTTCAGTAAATTCAACTGGTAGTGCATTTTACAAATTCATAGACTTACTCATGATTTAATAAAACTTTTAATTTTTTTCTCTCTCTTACTCCCAAAACTGTCTTGAATGTAAAAATAATTGTTTAATTGCGTGCATGTGCGTACACGTATACAGTCTGCTAAATAAACATTACGAACGATACATTATGAAAGCAGAATATCTACAGTTTTTTGTCTATGTCGTAACCTTCCGCCAGGCGCGCACAGAGTGCTGCCTTTGTGCTATTATTGTTCTAAAATGGAGTACGGCAATTTGACATGTCAGAGGGCTTCAGTATTCTCACTTCGCAACATTCTAAACGAAACGCGGGAACCTCCGTTCCGTTGTCTTATCTCCATCAGTCATAAAAAATAGAATCGAAAATAAAAAAAATCTGACTGCAGCACTTCGTGCTTTACCGCGCCCATTCGTGTAAGTATTTTTAGTATTCCAAAGGAGCATTTTACTTGTTCAGATTGTTCGTTTACATGTATTTTCGATCACTTAAAGCAAAATCAAAGTTGTTGAAAGTTGTTTTTGTTGATGTTTTCCTATTACTTGTAGTCTTATTTTTGGTTTCATTGCTGCAAGTCTGAAACAAACGAAGAAATCAAGCATCTTCTTGTATTGCTGGAAGCGGCTTGATGAAAACCAATTGATGCTTTTCTAAAATTTAAGAACAGTATACTGTTTCGTTCAATTAGCCTATTTAATAACAGTTTTCTAGTTAATTTTTTTATATTTGTTATATTTTGTTTTATAAGGTTTTCTGAAAAAATGTGTTATTTATTATTCTATACCTAAAACTAGCCACATTTCTGCAATTTATAAAATGTATTAACATTCAAAATGTAATGATCATAACCCAAAAATCAAAAGCACATCGGAAATAAAATATACTCGGATTTCCTAAATTTAAAAAAAATGATTCAAATGTTGTAAAAATGTATTCATAAGACTACAATATTTGATTAAAAAATAGGATTTAGTGCACACACACACACACACACACACACACACACACATATACACACACATATATACACACACACACACACACACACACACACAACTGTAGCAAATTTGGATTTACACAAACTTTCTTTTCGCTCTAGTGAAAATGGAAGCGGGCGGCGCAATTCTGGCGTCGGATTCGGTTTCAGCGCGTCGACATACATACAGAAGTCTTCGGGTCTGACAATTTTTTTATTATTTTGGGTGCCTGTGTTATTGATGTAAATATTTCAAATTCTATCATTTGAGTATATTTTTACATAACGGCTCAAAAATAAACTGTATAAAAATATAGCGCTGAACAAAAATATAGCGATATGCATTTTTTATGTAGGATAATTAAATGCTATTAATTTAGCTTACAACTTACGACACTTCAGTCGGCAAATGGCAAACATATGAAAAACTTGATTAATAATTATTATGATAATTATTTAAACAATTGCTATAGTTATGAAGTATTGTGATACCAAAACAAATACACAAACATTTCAACTTGGTGCTCAAACAGCGAGCTAAATATGAAGTTCGTTAAAATATTGTGTGCTTTATGTCAAAATTAAGTGTCGAGATAATTATTTTACGGACCTTCGGTAGTTTCTCACAAGATTGTATCTTTGGGGTGACTTTCAAGAAGTCAAAAAGATCTATAAGCTTCTTTTTTTATTTCTGCACCTCTAACTTTCTGGCATGTTGCCATTTTAGGGGAAAAAAGTGACCAAGCAATTTAGAAGCGCAGAGATTTTTGTCCAAATCCCGAGCGCCGTAAGATGTCAAGGAAAAGTTCACGACACGATGTCCCGGTCGACACCGCAAGGTAAGTTGCGGGTCCCCAAATGTCAGCGGGGATGAATTGTGAGGAAGCAGCGGACCCTTTCGAGTACTCCTCGGCGCCGCTCAGCGGGGGCCAAGCGGAAGGGCGATGGGCAGCTGGGCGGGGGCGGGGGCGGGGGCGGGGGCGGGGGCGGGGGCGGGGGCGGGGGCGGGGTTTTCGCCCACTACTCAGCGCTCAGCAGGGCGCCAGAGCCTGCACCGCACCACGCCTCAACCGCACTTAGAGCCTACCTGGTGGCGCAGGATCCACGTGACAGATTATTGACTTGAATCTTTTTTTTTTGTTTTGTTTTGTTTTGTTTTGTTTTTTAAGATCGCATCAACTTCTAGGTCTTTAGCGACCACTATCGGATTTAACGTTATGGTATGAGGAAGAAACGATATGGTGATGATAGGGGGTGAAAGGACGAACACATACAACCATGCCCGAGGAGGGACTCGAACCCGCGACCCCACGGTAATAAATACACATCTTATTCTTACTGTAAATAATCAGTGTTGAGGTTTGAGAAAATAATTCATATTTGCTGATTTATCCTGTAGATTTGCAATTAAGGTCAAATTACAAAAGGACGTTTAAAGTTTAAGAGAGATTAGGCAAGGACTATTCGTGAAGATGAAGAAGAGAAACTGGGGATAAAGTTTTGGTAAAAAAGTTGAAAATAGTTAATAATTTTTAAATAGATATTACTCATTTAGGTACAGAATTAAAAAAAAGAATAATAATATGGTTTTCATTCGGCTGATCTTGGCTGTCCGGGTGACGCCGTGTCGAAGGCTGTGTTGCCGACGTTTCGACCATTTTATCGTGGTCTTCCTCAGGGCTGGAATGCGCATGCGTATATTGGAATTACTGTACTCGGAAAATGCAGTCGTATAAAAAACTGTGTGTTCTATTAACTCACAGAGTCAACTTTATTGCCTTTAATTTTAGTTTCATAATAAATTGATTGACATTTTTGATTCGATTCTTCTTCCTTTTGCACAAGTCATCATGTCTATTTTAAAAAAAAACAACGTAAGCAGCATTATTGAAACTCACCGTGTATCTGTTTGCTTTAAATAAAATAGCCCATTTCCTAGATTTCATAGAAACGCTGGTCTTTGGGTAACTCGTTTTGGTCTTTCTCATGGTCTTGTGGCTTTGTGTTCGATTCGCGGCAGCACTTAGCGATTTACTGAGTCACCGAACATCGTGACGCCCACGAGGAAAGTATCAACGCTCTGGCCTATCGCGCAGTCAAAACTACCGCTAGTCAGGCACAACTCCAACGCAATTGTTGCGCCTAGCTGCTATAAAACTTACATCGTGGTTGTGGGGAAATTCCACTACCCGCGAATTGCATGTTGTGGTTAAGTCAGTGGCGTAGCGTAGTGCCAGAGGTAGTCCGACACAGGCGGCACCTTTAGGAGGCGGAGAAATTTCACAATAAATATAATAATTTTTTTTGATGAATTCTGTTTATTTGCAATTTATTTCTGCAGAAATATTAGACAAGTGATTTAATGATAATAGTAATAATACTTGCATTAGTGGAAATAAGTAACTCAACAGTAGCTTTCCTATTTCGACAAATCGGCACGTTATATCTAGAGGTTAATGGAGCTGTGGTCTTCTTGTTACTTCACTGTTGTCTGATAGATTGATAGCGAGATGATTTGCTTCATTTTCTAGTCTTGTGTGGTATTACTGATTCGCAGACGTTATTTATTCTTTGGTGGTCTTTATTTCAAGGTCGTTATAGAGTACCAGGGTGTGTTTGTTACTGATCGAAGAATTATTGCTGCCACAGGCAACGAAAATAATTCTGCGGACCCAGTTGAATTATTAAAACATATTGTGAAATCCAAGGTGGAAGATACTCTGCCTAATATTATAAAAATGCTCCAAATATTCCTCACAATTTCCATAAGCAATGCCAGCTGTCAGGAGTTTTTCAAAATTGAAATAGATAAAAAATATTTAAGATCAACAATGGGTACTTTAAGGCTTACCAATCGGGCTATCTTGTCTATTGAGCAAGAGGTATGTGACACTATGGACATTGCTAATGCAATAAAAGGCTTTGCTCTTAAAAAAGTAGACGAAAAGTTTTTGGGAAAGACAGAAATTTTGTTTTTAATTCAAAATTATGTAATATTATTTTTAAATAAAAATAGAATGGAATAAATAGTAATAGTATCGTTCTAGTTGTAATTGAAAGTCGATTTGTGTTTTATATTCAATAATTGGTTAATCTTGCCGATCGTCGAGATATAATCATGCGGTCTCCAGCAATTTTACGAATGTAAGTGGCATACCTGTAAGAATGCTGGTAATAAATGTGATTATTATATTGTACAACACACATACATGACATTTTCATTTGTAACTGTAAAATACACAATAAAGATAATTTTTCTTGCCGAAAAGTTCTTTAGAATAACTGTATATTGTAGTGTTTTAAATTGAAATACCTAAATAAGCAGCGGCGAAATTTTCCTTCGCCCCGGCTGACACCCACACTGTTTAATCGAACTGTTCCCAACATAAACTATTTGGAAATAAATGAGCAAAACTGAGAAAAAACGTATCATAATGGAATACGAAATGGAAGGAAAGTGTAAATTGAAGGGGATTTTAATAGGTGAATGAAAAATAAGTGCTACACCAAAGACGCTGTCTCTGGAAATGCCCGCGATGAACAATGAAAATTAAAAAAGGAAATAATTCTTATATTTTCTTAGTGCATTTACTACGCTTTAAACACAATAGAATTTTCAGGAATATTTGTGTTACTTTACAGAATGAACTCAACAGTATGAACAGCGTGGGATTAAGTTAAAGGGCCTTCAAGCGCTGATTTCTAAAATATCAAGTAATTTCCCTGACGACTTTAAAAGTAATAAATAAATACAGAAGCACTGGGCATTGTTGTTCTCACGAAATAAGACTTTCCTAGAAGCGAAGAGATATCGTTTTCTTCAGAGAAACAATCAAACGTAAATCACCCAGTACTTTCTCAACCGCTAACACGAAATTGCCAGAAGGCCCTAAACAATGAGATGCACGCGAGAAAGATGTACGTGACAAATCAAGGAGTGATATCGAAACTTCTTTGGCGCGAGTCCATCAAACTTACATCATCTACCAAACTCCCTTCCGCGCTTCATGCGAATTCATGAAATTGCAAGGAAGCCCAGACCAATGATCCCTTACACGCACAAAATACCTTCCAAGCGAAGTGTATCGAAAGGGACGTACGCCTCGCGATTGGCATTTATCATGGGCCGGGTAGGGGGGTAGGGGCGAGTCCATCGATTCTACACCGTCTCCCAAATGCTCTTCCGTGCTTCAGTCGAAGTCATGAAATTGCAAGGAAGCCCAGAACAAAGAGCCTCTGACAAAACACGTTCTAAGCGAAGCGGACGCACGCCTGCGATCGGCATTTGTCGGGGAGCCGCGTGGGGGTGGGGTGGGGGTGGGGGACACGGGTCAAGCGGGCGTGACAAGCGCCGCGCGGCGTGTACGGGGATAAAACGGGCGAAGGAACAGGAAACAAGATAGCGGCGGCGCGCGCGAGCTTTGGATTCCGAGGATCCGTGTAGGACACGTGCCGCAGATAACGCCCGCCCGCCCTTTCCCCTTCCCCCTTTCCCCTCCCCCTTCCCTTCAGAGAAATGACATCGCCAACAAACCATCGACGTTTCTAAACATCGCTGGTCAAAATTAAAACATGGAAGTTAATAAAACATCGTTTCAAAACCACCGTTATTAAACATCCCTGTTTTAAAAACTGGATTGGAAACTGAAGCTAGTAACCATTGAAGTTCACGGGGGGGGAATTTAATTTCGAAACTGGTCACGTTTATTAATTTTCATTGAGGTTTATCTGACAAAACAAAGTCAAAAAATGATTTGGGCAATAACAAAAAATATCTTATTCGATATATTACAAATATTATATAATCTTTATTGACGAAAACTTGATTATTTATTTATTTTTTACCCCTGATTATTTTGCTCTGTAGAAAATTCAATTTATGGACTTATGAAAATTATTATAGAATTTTCCTATGCTAGCACTTTTTTCTCGTGTTTGAAAATATATTAATCACTTAAAATCATTGATCATTAAATTTCGATATTAAAAATCCTGGTCTTAAAAAAGTGATTGTTAAATACATCGATGATTTCATAACATTTTGTGAGCACACAAAATGTTATTTTAAAAAGTTGTTATCCGCATTCACGTAATTAAACATTCCGTTACCGCTATCTCACAAATCTGAATCGATTCTTTAAATTGCCTTACAAAATTCGGCAAGAAACAATACTTTCCACTATTTTAAATCGATTAGATGGTAATAGATTAAATGCTGCCTGTTCTTGATACACGGAGTCAAGGAGACACGGCGCATGCGCAAGATGCACGGACGCGCGGTCGCCCGCTGCGATTTCTGGAACGAAATAAATCGATCATCGTGATCATCGAAGCGCGAGGGCGAGAGGCGAGCCCGGGGGGAGCGACACGGCTAGTTGACTATGAAATGGACTGCGCGCCACGTATCGGGCATCTTGGGCGAGAATAAGATCTCAACCTGTCTACAGATTCCTGCGCGGTCGCGGGTCATAGTACGGGCGGCTGGATCCGGCACGCGTTTTCCGGGGTTTCTGTCCGTGAAGGACCCCACACGATTTTTCCGGGCTTTCTGTCCATGAAGGATCCGGCATGCGTTTTCCGGGGTTTCTGTCCGTGAAGGAACCCACACAATTTTTCCGGGGTTTCTGTCCATGAAGGATCCGGCATGCGTTTTCCGAGGTTTCTGTCCCTGAAGGATGTGGCACGCGTTTTCCGGGGTTTCTGTCCGTGAAGGATCCCACACGATTTTTCCGGGGTTTCTGTCCATGAACGATCCGGCATGCGTTTTCCGGGGTTTCTGTCCGTGAAGGAACCCACACGATTTTTTCGAGGTTTCTGTCCATGAAGAATCCGGCATGCGTTTTCCGAGGTTTCTGTACCTGAAGGATGCGGCACGTGTTTTCCGGGGTTTCTGTCCGTGAAGGATCTCACACGATTTTTCCGGGGTTTCTGTCCATGAAGGATCCGGCATGCGTTTTCCGGAGTTTCTGTCCGTGAAGGATCCCAAACACTTTTTCCGGGGTTTCTGTCCATGAAGGATTCGGCATGCGTTTTCCGGGGTTTCTGTCCGTGAAGGATCCCAAATACTTTTTCCGGGGTTTCTGTCCATGAACGATCCGGCATGCGTTTTCCGGGGTTTCTGTCCGTGAAGGATCCCAAATACTTTTTCCGGGGTTTCTGTCCCTGAAGGATGCGGCACGCGTTTTCCGGGGTTTCTGTCCGTGAAGGATCCCACACGATTTTTCCGGGATTTCTGTCCATGAAGGATCCCACACACTTTTTGCGGGATTTCTGTCAATGAAGGATTCAGCACGCGTTTTCCGGAGTTTTTGTGCACGAAGGGCCCGGCACGCATTTTCCGGGGTTTCTATTGATGAAGGAAAACAGAGTGCCCTAGCATTTTGTGGGCTGAGAACGCCAAGGTTATACCTGGTATTTTTGGCGAAGATGTTTTTGAAATCATCGATAAAGTTTATATCCATCATTGTTTACAAAAACAATGTTTCTGACTTGCCTTAACTCTCTGTTGTCACATCTACAATATATTAAAACCCTTTTGTAATTAACCTTATAGAAAAACTTCAAACAACAAAATGATCTCCTTCAATTTTAATTTTTAAGTATTTTATTTGATATCTCTAAACATTTAAAATCATTTCTTGAAACGTTGCTCAATGCCTAATAGAACCTCGCCATTCTGAAGCCGCGTTTTTATGTGGTTATGAGTTTGCAACCAAAACTTTTAATATTAAGTTCGAGTTCCAATGAAAGTGAATTTACGTCACATGCTTCGCGCCCGTGTGAACTGGTCTTTCGCCTGGAGGCGAAAACAGCAGCGCTGGTTTCTCTTTCTGGTCAATTCTGCATGAATCAATTCTGCTGCATGCACGGGCTCGCTACTGCATTCGTATTGCCTTACGAGCAACGGACCTCGCACAATCGTTCTTTCACTTGCTTTCACAATTTCCACACTTAGGTTCAGTTCGACCTTATTTGAAGATCTGTTATTATTAACATTTTTTAAAGAAAAAAATTGAATTTTCATAATTGTAGTTGGAGAACGCCGAAAATATTTTGAACTTTTTTTCAATTTTCGAAAAATCAGAGTTTTTAACCAACATGAGACCTGCGCCATTCTTTTAAATAATCTTTAGACTATCCAACAACAAAATTTAGTCAAAGTTGTTGAAATCATTTTGAAAATTATGAAAATGTCCCCGGGGCTTCATGTAAAGTACCACCAAAAATTAAAATATCAGTTTCAAATTCAAGGGTTCACGAGACTAGTTAGATCGATCGGGGAATATCAATTTTGGAGAAAATCGGCTGAAGGGTTTAATCGCTAGCGTTGTTCACAGACAGACGCACAGACGGACAAACGGACTGACGTTTTGCCGTCAATCGATTTTTCGGTATCAAGGAGCTATAAAACGTGGATTCTCGCTACACTACCTGTTAGGGGATTTTTTTTCTTAATTTAGCAACTGGATTTATCCACTTTTTCGTTATCGGGCAATGAATTTTTTTCTGCCGAAAATCCGCCGTGTTTTCGCGCAGCATTACCTAAGTTTTCCTATACTACTTATGTACTCCATATATAAAGTTGTTTTGAATGTATGATATACATCTCAGTGTGTGAAGTCATTATTTAGCAAAGTGATCTAGCAGATGGTTAACTTATATAAGCTATAAGCTAACCATCTGCTAGATCATTTTGTGTACATCACTGGTGCAGAAAATTGGTATAGTCTGCTGGTATTATTTTCAAAATATTGTAATAACTACATCATATATTTACTATTGTTTATTGTAATAGACGTTCTTATTCAGATTATTCTTTGTTTCAGCCTGCGAAACGTTTGATCACCATCTTAAGGAGCATCGCATCGTCAGAAGCAACATATGAGCCACTGGCGGTGACAGAAGCTGGGGTGGTGGTACCTAGGCCACTCGAGCGTCACCGCCGCCACCGTCTTCACCGCTTCCACCACCTACATCACCGCTGCCGTCACTGCCGTCGCCACGCCGCTGTCACCACCTCCGACACTACCGCCATCATCTCCCCGTTCTCCCCGTTATCACCTTGGCGCCACCGCCGCCGTTACCACCACTGTCACCGCCGCCATCTCCATCATCACCCCGTCCTCGCCATTATCACCCTACCGGTGCCACCGCCGCCGCCCTCATCATCACCGCCGTCACCACCGCCGTCACCATCATCACCCCCGTCCTCGCCGTTATCACCCCGCCGCCGCCACCGCCAGTGCCGCTCCCTCCTCCTCCGCCGCAGCCATTGTCCTCGGTCCCGGCGTCGCCCTCGCGGCCTCTCCGCGTCCTCCGCCGCCGCCGAGCCGCCTCCGGAGCGTGTCGACCGCCCGCGCGGCGCCTCCCCACCTCCTCCCACGCCCCCACCCCCGGCCCCGCCGCCACCGCACACGCCGCAGCACGGCGCGGCGCGGCGCGACGCGACGGGACGCGACGCTTGGCCGCGGCGACACGGCGGCGCGACGCGAGGGGGGCGGCGGCGGGGCGGCGGTGGATTCGCCGACGCGCTCCCACGCCCGCCGCCAGGGGGCGGGACGTCGCGCCGCCGCCAGCCCTTTACGTAAAGGCCCCCGACGCGTCGCGACGCCCGGGACGCCGCGGCGCGCGCCGGACAGCGCTGGGACGGCGACGCCGTCAGCGCGGCGCGGCGCCTTCCCAGCGATCAGAGGCGGATCCGGGGGTAGCGACGGCAATTTCTGTTTCAATTTTTAGTATGAATGTTTAGTATAATTTTTAGTATTTTTAGTATAATTTTTCTATTATAGACAATCACGTCTTATTAACTGATACTGTATGGAATTTTTAGGGACAGTCGGTTAAAAAAACAAATCTGTGGACACTGGGTAAAAGTTCCTAAGACAATTTTGGCGAAATTGGGTAAAGTACTGAAATTACAAGTTAAGGATCTATAATTTATTTTAGTAAAACGACCGAATTCAAATGTTGCCTCTTTAACGAGAAAAAAGCGTTCGGAAATAGAGTTGAGCGTAGGAAGAAGCGTTCTATCAATATTCTAACCCTTTTCTCCAAACTGACATTTTTGACTTAAGAACTTTTACCCCGTGACCACAGAAATAAGGAACATTGGTAGATGGGGAGGGGGGGGGGGAGAGGAAACACTTGTGTACAATTGTGTACTTTGTACTTATGTTGTATGTTCTAATACCAAGAGTTTCGCAACTGTTTTCGTAATAATTTGTTTTTCTAGGCACAATTACCTGAAGAAGCGACCAAATTCTGGGCCACGAAACGTTGTAATTTTTCACGTTTTATCAATATTATATGTGTTATTTTATCAAGAATGAGTGATTCCTCTAAGCCCTCCCCAAAATCATCGGCTGGATCCGCTCCTACCAGCGATGCGGGAGGCGTTCACGGGAGGGTTGGCTGAAAAACGGGGTTTATCCGAGTCTGAGTTCAGCTCATCTCAGCAGTGTGCTGATTCTTTTTGCCATCTTTAATAAAATGCATATTTTGTGCTTAGGGGAAAAATATTAAATCACTCATTCTAACAAACAGGAATTTAAGTAAATACTTCATTAAGAATATCTCTGCAGTATAGGTTCTGTTTATTGTAGTCCAGTTATAGGAACTTATCCTCTCTGATTAGATAGGCATTTAACTATTTGCAGCCCTGAGTCTTTCCAACTTCTCTTTTACTCATTTTCTTTATCTTACACGAATGGCACGACAAACCGAATCCGGAATTAATTTTCTAACAGCTGACAACTCGTTTCCAAGACTTGTATTTACGCCGGGAAATATTCTCTTCGCACGCAACGTTCACCAACTGGCCTCAGACACTCCATTATTTCGGAGTAGGTTCTGTAATAATAATTACAGGTAATAAGGCATCATAGCAGTATTTAAGAGTCCCCACGATTATGGTCTGCAAAATAAGTCTTGCATGTCTTAAACGTGGAATAAAACCACACAATGCTCGTATTTTATGCAAATGTTCTCTTAACAAACAGATTTGTTAGAATTCAAGCATGTTCCTGTAACGTATGAGCACCTTGGTAAATGCAGTATGCATTTACGGATACAAAGCTTCATTTGCATAAGAAAGGAAGGAAATTATATGAAGTCACTTGAAATTCTCAAACTAATTAATTGAAAATTATCGTCAATACAAATATAGAAGCTGTTTTGACTCGGAATTCCATCTTATCAACAGGTCATCTAGCACAAACCTTATTAGTTCAAACATAAACTAAACTCTGAGCGCTACCCAGAGGTAATTCTCCCGCAGTCTTTAAAGAAGACAAAAGTAATGGCTGAGATATTTCATTCAGATGTACAGACACGAATAACATTTTTTTACATTTCATTCTCTATATTTCAGCAAATTCAAAGTAAAAAATTCTTAAAGGAGTGTTTTTCTGTTTGATGCCAAGCCTCACTAATTGTATCATAATTCTCAAAACTGCTATAAAAAACAAAGGTCTAAGTTATCTCTCTAATAAAGTTTTCCAACAATGTATTTATTTAATGAAATTTGGATTCATTCGGTGGTTGTCTTCGTTTTTGTCTATGACATCAGGCTAGATCCGCTAAACAGTATAAAGACAGAAACGCAAAAGCATAAATACAGTACAAACATAAATACATTAATTCATAGTTAAAGGAAAAATCTATCAGAATTGATAATTTCATTATTTATAATTCCCGTCTTATGTACTATAAAACATTTGGGAACTGGTTACAAAAACTGAGATTTCTTTTATTTCTTGCATGGTTATAAATATCTAAATATTCGTAAATAGTTTTATAGTACTCATTTGGAATTCAAGAATAAACTTAATAAAAGCCTAAGAAAGAATAAATTAATATCAAGTTTGTACAGATGGACGAAAAACGAGAAAAAAAAACTTCTGTTGGTAAACTCCTTTTATTACACAAAACACGGCGTTGTACTCTAACAAACCACAATAAATCTTCGAAGTTAAATCCTTAATAACATCGGGTTAATGAAAGGCACGTCCTCCCGATTTTTTCCTGCGAAGTGAAAGTTCTCGGAATAGTTGGCAGGCATTTGAATTCCGCACCTGCTGTAACTCAGCGAAATCTCGCCGCAATTTCCAGGAAAGTCGGTGGCAGCGCGAGGGAGTCATGTCCAAGAGATGCCGCGGAGATGAGTGGCTAAGAAGCACAGGGCGCTGGGGCGGCGTGGGTCCCGTTACGCGCACCCGACGCCGCCCCCGCTTTCTTCGGAAACCCTCTCGCGTCCACTAAACACGTCCGCGGCGTTTGAAGCATTTGTCTGGAATGAAAAAGCGGCCCGGAGCGGGGCACTGAAAAAAACACACGCGCGCGCTCAAGGGGGTGGGGGAGGGAAGATAAGGGACGCACGCGCGTGCTCCCGCTGCGGCGCGCCGCGGCGACGGCGGCGGCGACTGCGTTCACGCACGCGCGTGCACGCACCCGCGTGCGTGGGGCGCTGGGAGGTGTCGCCGCGACCGCGACCAACGTTGCATTTAAGTGAGCGCGGAGGATATAAATGCGTGGTCTTTAGCATGAAGATTTACTGAAGCTCATTAAGCAGGCGAGACCAGGTCTTACGTTTCCACGAGAGAGGGACTCGACCGGGCGGGTGGCGGAGGGGACAGGTTCGCCGCCCCCGCCCCTCCCGGCCCCGCCCACCCGCCCGCAGCCTCCGGTCCTGCGGGGCGGCGCGGCGCGGCCGGGCAGCGAGAGACGGAGCGCGAGAGAAGGGGACGGCAGAACACGCTTCTTGACAATGCAATCAGTTAAAAGATTCCAGGCATAAACCTTATTACCATAGCTGAAAGGTGTGGCTACCCGTTATCTCGCGCCCCCATTGGCTGGCCGCGGCCGCGGGCCGGCCGCCCAGATGAGGAGATGCGCGGCGCGAGCCGTCGTGGACCGCGCGAGGGGCGTGTTCCACTCCTCCCCGCCCCACCCCACCCCTCCTTCTTCCCCGTGCCCCCCTCCCCGCTCCGCTCCGCGCGCTCGACGCGCCTGCTTTCCCACTCCACGGCAGCCACCGCCTCCTGCCCCGCCGCCGCAGCCCTCCTCGCTTTCTTTCTTTCCTTCTCTTTCTTCCTCTTGTTTTAGAGGCCGCGATAGACAATCGGTAACATAGGGCCTGAAAACATCTGCATGTTTACAACCTCCGTGTAGAATCACAATGGCCGCGCGGCGAGATGCGCGATACGCCGGGATGCGGCAACAAATCATTATAATAGGGAGCTGGCCCGTGTCCATCACGGGGCGACTGTTTTACAAGGCTGGGCATTACCTAATGTAATGGAATATTTCATAGTGCGGGTGCTCGGTATGGGCGGGCGGGCTCGCCCGCGCGCGCGCGCACGCGGCGCGGACGGGTCGCGGGGCGCACGCGTGACAAGTGCACGCGGGAGGCGGCCCGCACGCCGCACGGCCTCGGCGCCACGTGGGGAGTCTCGGAAACTTTAAATTTTTTTAAAAAATTATTTATTTAAGGTCACCCCATGAACAGCTAGGTCATTGGCGACCACGGTTACAAAAATACAGTTCTTACAAAAATATGCAATGGTTACAAACACACATACAATTACATGGAACACACACACACACACACATACGTTAGAGATAAAATCATCAATAAAGCACTTAATTGTGAAATACAATTTACCAGATTAAATTTGGTAAGGTGTTGAATAATCTTCATGTGGCCCGAGTAGGAATTGAATATACAATGAAGATCACTATTAATGCTGAGGTTTGTTATGTCAGTCGTCATTGCATGGCAATCAACAATGAGGTGCTTCGTTGATGCTGGGAGATTGCAATTTGGGCAAAGATTGGCTCATGTGTGACAAGAGCACAATCTCGGCATTTTTTAATTATTTAACGTCAAAAATAGTATTATTAAAAACCTGTTAGACAATAATGAAGAAACCAACCGATTACCCAGTCTTCCACTCTTACTACTCCGTTATAGATTTTCAAATTAGTCTCAAAACAGAGTGTCTAAGGAGAAAATAAAGAAACTTCGAAAACAAGCTCTTAAGACAATTTTAAGCATATTTTGTCTAATAAACTCCCTGGATATTGCGAATGGCCAAACCGCAATAAGCATTCAAAAGATGATTCCGAAAAATACATTCTATGCAAAAATTTGTATGCGAATAGACATTACAGAAACATGTAAATTGTTTATTATTTACAAAAGAAATGAATATATTTGTTCAGAAAGAAATATTAACACAGAAATTAAAAAAAGCACCCAATTTACGCAATTCGACTGTTTTTTTCTGTTAATTTTTCTTTCTGAACACTTCTAAACACATTTATTCCCCAACTTCGACTCATAACCAGAAGCATCAGGCTTCCGCGGCCGGAGTCAGTAGCGCGTCCTGGGCACAGGTGCAACCGCTTCGGCCGTCATTCTGCGACCTTCAGGGCGAAATGCTTCTTCAGTACATTCGTTTCGCATTTCGCCCTGAGGAAGGTCGCAGCATGGCGGCCGAAATGTTACCACCTATGCCTTGGACGTGGCGTCTCCCGGACAGTCAAGTAGCTACCAAAAGCGCTAAGTAGACTTTCTTGTTCTACACGCAAGATGACAACGGTGAAATGAACCACTGGTATACTTTCACCCACAGTAATTTGTCATTGTCAATTGTCATTTACATCAAATTTACTAATTAATTCAATATGAAATAGATAGTAAATTTACTTTATTCAAAATAGAAAAAAAGAGTTAAGCGAATTGTGGGAAGAAGTGCAATCTGTACCCGGTTTCTTGAGCTCTAGTATCTCTATGTTAACTCATATACATATTAATTTGATTTATGAATACAGGTAGCAACGAGTGTTGCTGGCAAGAATTGGGATGAAAGTATTCGCTCCCGAGTAGTAGAAGCTATTTTCAAAGGAAAATCAGTTACAGATTTTGGCTGTTATTCCGAATGTTCTACATGAAGCAATCGACTTACTGCCGCCAGAAAATGGAAAACGATTACTTGAATATCTACTTTCCTCCAAAGAGCTCAAGAAAACTTGCACAGATAGTGAAGTTACATTTATGGCAACGATGTATTTTTTTACTACCCGGAGTGTGTAGTACAGAGGAAGTTGCTGAAAAACATTGATGTTGAAAGTTGATTGAAAATTAGGTCTTTGGAGAAGCTAACAACGAAAAAAATTACTTTTTAAAAAGTGACAGCAAACACGCAAACCAACGGATGTACTCAAGAAACCCAAAGCCATTGACTTTTTTATAACGAAAGGACTGTCAAGAAATTACACAAAAATTTAACATTTTCATGACTTGGTGTCAGATCATTCGCCCATAACTTATTTCTAAAACTACGCGCACTTAGAGAAAAGGCATTGAATGTTGCTGGGGGTAAATATGAAATATTCCAATCTCTAATTTCTCTGTTACAAAATGAGAATTTCCCAAGATCTGAATTTTGTTTCCTTGTTCGAATTTTGTGGATGTGATCTCTTTGGCCTAAATAACGAGGTTTTTCCAATCTAACCTGAATTTCCTTCCAAGCTGGCTGACCTACGTACGATTTATAAAGTGCACAAAGCCTCGCCCTTGTTCTTCTCGTATCTAGAGCTTTCCATGACTATTTTATTAAGTTAGTTCTATAGGTAATCACTTTCCTATTCTATCTAGGATTTTCCGGTGCGACTTTCTGTACGTATCCGAACATGCTATTCCATACTCCACGAGAGGGCGAACCAGCGAAAGATATGCTAATTCGTTGGCGTTTGAAGACTTAAGCCAGTATTGAATTTAATGTTATGGTATGAGGATGAAACAATATGATGATGATAGAGGGTGAAAGGACGAATACATACAATCAGGCCACGGGGCGGGACTTGAACCCGCGACCCCACGGTCCAAGATCGCCACAGCACTACTCACTTAGCAATCCCGGCCTCGGGACTGACAGGCAGTGTTCGATAATGATTAATCCTATTTTCTGCTAGGGATGCTCGACGATTATTTTCACATCCTATTTTTCTTATTTAATCAACAAAATCCGGATGCAAGATCACTTACCTACAAACAGCCATGAAAAAGTATGGACATCGAAATTTAACGGCTATTTTTGAATTTTCATCTTGTGGGGTATTTCCGAATATCAACCGAAATATCGCGCCCTTGTAATTCAATACACACGACACACCGATTTTTCCAGTTCAGTAATTTGCAATACCGATATATCAAAATTTTTTAAAATTAGGGTTTTCTTATGAAGACACTCAACTCTGTAGCGAATGACGATATTTTAACAGATGCACTTTAAAATTATACATTGTCTAAAATTGAAAATTCATTAACATCTTCCGATTAAGAGAAAATAAAATGCAATGCTTATGAGTACTACAAATAAATTAAATTAAAAAATTATCGTGAACTTATAGGGAAACGAAATGTTTTGAAATTTGAAAATAATTCTGTTTGGCAACGAGATCTCAAACTAGTTTGTATCGCAAAAATAATACAATTTGCTGAAATAATCATTCCTCTAAATTCCAACATAAAATTTCAATTCATTCCTTTTATTGGCGATAATAAAGTATTTTATTCTAATTATACTCATATTTTAATTACTACTATTAATAAAATTTCTAAGCTAAAAATACTACATTCCTCTAGTGCTTAAAGTGCTTCAGCCTCGTAATCAGAAACAAACTGATGATACGAACTTACGACAGAGTGTTGAAAAACAAGAGTATGGTCTAAGGCAAATACAATTTTTATGGGGATGTGAAATATAAAGAAGAAAAACCAGAGTCAACGCCAGATTTCCTAATGAAAACATGAATTTAACTTTTTAACATATCTTTGTATTGGAATTAAGAATAATGATATAATAACTTTTTTTGTAAGCCATCAATATAAGTATTTCCATAAATAATGTTTGTTTTTCAAGTATGTCCATAAAAAACAGTATCCATTACAAACATTTTCAAATCCTTCAAGAGATTCCTACTCACTTGTACTTATTTCACGAAAACACAGTTAATGAAAAGTGTTATTTGTACATCACAATGGCCAAATGAATGAAAGGTATTATTTACATCAGAATATTGATCACGTTTTGCACGTGCGTTCTGTTGTTTTCAAAAACACGATTTTCTGTGAAATATTATTCATCGTGATTTACTAAGTAGTTGAGAAACGTCCCGGAAATGCGGAGATCATTCATCGACAGGGAAATGTTTGTCCACCGGTTTGATAATCTCTGGCAACGAGACATGGATATTCCGTTCTTTGTAAAATTGTAGCCAGCATTCACAACACCTACACGCAGAAAGCTCGCTCGCCCGTGGTGTACAGTTTGATGGCCTCCGAGGGTTCTCATCTGCCTTGTTTTTTTGTGTTTTTTGTCGATGCAGGGTTTAGCGTGGATACTTTAGGATTGATTCATTTTCGAGCGCCCACACTCTAAGTGCAACGGTGCATTTGCAGTTTGTAATGGAATATAATGCGAGTACAGGAAATCAGAGATCAATGAAGACAAGAAAGAGGAGAGCGTTCGTTAAAGGGAAAGAGGATGAAAATGGAGTAGGACAAAATTGCAGGTAAAGAGAATGAGGAGGAAGAGCAAGAGGGTGAGATTGAAATAGCAGGTCACCAGGGAGGTGAGGAGAGAAAAGGGAGGATTACTGGAAAGGGAGTATGTGATGTGGGGTGAACGGACAAGTGAATGTAGGAAAATGTAACAAAAAGGAGGGGGGGAGCGCGGAGGCGAGGATGAAAGATGGGGTGAGTAGAAGACAGTTTATGACAAAGCGCAGGGAGTGGGGGTGAGAATGGATGAGATCGGAATGTCCAGGTGAGCGAGAGAAGATCCAAGACAAACGGGCGAAGAGTAGAAGGACGAACGTGGAAGGTGAGGAAGACGTGCACTAGGTAAGGAGATGAGGGTGGAAGAAAGAGTTCTTTAACTGATTTCCTCACATATGGTAGAGTGTAGGTGTATGTGTCTATGTGCAAGGAAAGGAAGGAAAGATCGCGCGCGGTCCGTGGTCCGATTGTAAGGGCACTGCTCCGGTATTCCTCTGGTATTGACCGTACAAATCACGGAAACCACCGATCAGAGCAGCCGGCCGCTAGAATTACCCTCAAAACAGCGGCTGAATCCAATCCAGCTACGCAGCTGGTGTCGAAAAGCACCGTCGAGATTCGAACCCTAGGGCCTCCCAGTTAACGCTATCGCAGCCGCCGTGAAGCGAGGCACGAAAGGTAAGGGCAACGGGGGAGACCGCAGGGGAGGCACCTGCAAAGGGAATTGATTCACATCCGCGATCCCCGATAGCCGCGCGCCGGGGCCGGATATTTGTGGTGAGCGCTCACGCGACCGCTCGACTTCGCTGCGCTGCGCCCGCGCGGAAATTTAGCGCGACACAACTCGCGCACCCCGCCACAGAGTGATGGCAAATTTTACCACAACATCGACACGTCGATATTTCGATACATCGCTAAAGGGTTTTCGATGTTGATGAAAACGTCGAAAAATAGACTAATAAACAGCTATTTTCTTATCCATTTTTAATTATCGTTCGCAAATGGGATTTATTTTATTGTATGGTTAGCATAGTAGGCTACTATGCTAATAAATTGATTATTGAATATAAAGAGAAATTTAAAATTAAATAACATCGTGTTTCGCTATTTTACCATCTTAATCTATTAATCAATATTCTACATGCACCATACACAACATCATAAAAATAACAAACATTCTATAAAAAACATAATAAAGCACTGCATGAATAATAAATTCAAACATCGATGGTTTTGCAACAAAATATCGATGTGAATAAAACATGTTTCTGGTGGAAATCATCAATATTTCAAAAACATCGATGTTTTTTACCATCCCTACACACACAAGGGCGACACAAAACGCTAGCTCCCCCATTGTTTGATAATGTGCAGGACTGGAAAATCGTTTTAACAATAGAAATGTGCTGCAAAATATTGTTTTGTCCTAATATTAACAATTTGGTTTCGACATTACGGAAATGTGAATAATTAACTAAATTTAACTAATAATGACGAATATATTGTGATGGTTATTAGTTTTCCATTAATGAATTAACTTCCTGGGGAGGAAAATAGAAGTATCGTTTTAATTATTTATTAGGATCTGATGATTCTACGACATAGAGGTAGATTTGAATATGGCAACTTATTGAACTACGAAATTCAAATGCTTCCAATTTCAAAATAAAAAATGAAATTTATTTATAAAAAAGATTTCTATGTCCAGTTCTACTTTAGACAGTCTATACTATACTTTGAAAAACAAAAGGTTAATAAAATACCATATTTTAATTTTGGAAATTTATTGAAATCTTGTTTTTGTGCTTTTTGAATCATTACTTTCTCTCGAAGTTTCGAGGAACAGTTTTCCTCTTCTTCAGGAGTCTAATTATAAAACAGAAATTCTTATGAGCTTTGTTACAATTCTTTCTAACATTAGAATTTAGATACTAATAATTAATTATAGTACATTATGCTTTTTCTAACTTATAAATTTCAAGTAAATACAATTTGTTGTAAGTTTAATAATTGTGTAGCAGGTACAACTGAACTCCCCTTAACACCCATGTCATTCCTTAAGGTGTTAAGGTGAGGTCATAGGGAGAGTTGTAAGTTCAATTCAAAAGTTGTTTTGTCCAATTTTTCAAAGCACCCACTTAAATATTTTCTTGAAACCACACTTCACCCGGCAGAGCGTTGTTCCAATCTGAGTGCTCGCGGTCGTATACAACAAATTACGTGAAAACAAATTAACTGGCTTGTCAGATTGGAAATTGCCTGATAATAACAAAGATTCTCCAGGGCATGTTTCTCCATGGAATTCCACTAACCTTTTAGTTCACAGTTCACTGGGATGAATAAGAATTACCCAACGTACCTTGAAAGTCGAAGAAGCCGCACTTTTATATATAGGCCCACTGTTGAAGATTCTGGAGCGAGCATGACCGTTGACGAACATGACCACATCTGAAACCCGGCAGAGCGTTGTTCCAATCTGAGTGCTCGCGGTCGTATACAACAAATTACGTGAAAACAAATTAACTGGCTCGTCAGATTGGAAATTGCCTGATAATAACAAAGATTCTCCAGGGCATGTTTCTCCATGTAATTCCACTAGCCTTTTAGTTCACAGTTCACTGGGATGAATAAGAATTACCCAACGTACCTTGAAAGTCGAAGAAGCCGCACTTTTATATATAGGCCCACTGTTGAAGATTCTGGAGCGAGCATGACCGTTGACGAACATGACCACATCTGAAACCAAAAGAAGTCGAAGACTAGAAGAAATCCTTCGTAAAATCATGTTGAGATTTCTGGAAAAAAAGTGCAAAGACTTCTCTTAGTGCTAGCTACACTGTTAAAAACAATGACATTACATCGTTTTACAAAGGCTTAAATAGATAAGTGAAACAAGTCAATATTTGGAACCATACCTCTAAAAGTGTAAGTATTTACATAGTAGAGAACCACGCATAGAGTGAGGGAGGATGACGATTGGTTTTCATGTTGTCATTATCATTACTGTTAATAATATTATATTATTATTCATATTTACTATTATAATAATAATAATAATTATTATTATTACATATCGTGTAGGAGATATTTATCCGCATATCACAAAGTAACGAGTGTCCAGATCCAGGTCAAGTGATTACATAAATCATTGGGCCAGCGACGCCATTTTTCTTTTCCTGTTCACTGATATTAATCCACCCTCTCGTGAATCCGAGTGTGTATCCTGATTCAGCCACAAATATTAACATAATTATTGAGATCTGAGACTAATAACATAGGCATACTATTAGTAAAACTGTTGGTAATGTAGATACTTTTTTCAATAAAGAATGAGACGCTGACGTTGTCTGGTATCAATAATTTATTTACAGCTGAAAGATCTTCTTCGATAGCTTAGCTATCATCATCAGAGCTATCTTACAGCCTCTCTCGTTTTCCGTCCAGAGGCTGTAAGATACCATAAGACAAATATATCAGATGTCAATAAGACAACATCAGTGTCTCATTCTTTACAGGCACACTAAATAAAAAACACAGTCAGACCCGAAGACTTGACACGTTTCTATATGTATGTCGACTCGCTGAATCTGAAGCCAGAATTGCGCCACCATCCTCCAGGTTTTTACTCTCTCGCGTTTACGAAGGAACTTCTTAAGAGAAAGCTATGAAATGCTGTGCGAAAAAAGCGAATTTTCGTCAGAAATATTCTTATTACAGGGCCCTGGTAATGAAAAAGTGGATAAATCCAGTTGCTAAATTTAGAAAAAAAATCTCTGACATTTGGTGCAGCGAGAATCCATGTTTTGTACGTGCTGTTTCAGCACCACTAGTTTTAAATCGCGAGCAACCACCGTGACATTGTAATTTTTTTCTCTTAGGGTTGTCAGACCCAAAGACATGACACAAGTTTTTTCTATGTATCTCGACGCGCTGTATCCGAATGTGAAGTCAGAATTGCTCCATCACCCACCCGTTTTTTAAATCGCGAAAAAAAAAACAGCATGAAATTGTAAATTGTAACTTTCACTGTGATTTGTTACGATTAAAAATCTGGAAGATGTTGGTGCAATTCTGTCTTCAGATTCAGATTCAAAGTGTCGACATACATAGAGAAGCATGTTTTAAGTCTTTGAATGTGACAACTTCTTTTCTGTACGCCTATGTAATTTATGAAGGAAACTCTTTGACTGATTGGTTTTCGTTTCATTATTTTGATAATTATCCACCAAAACATTACGCGAAAAACAATTTAACTATTGATTTTGAATGTTAATTGAAGAGATAGAAATACGAAATATTTGTACAAATTTATCTGAGAGCTTGAGTACAATATCAAAGATATGGCCTTTACAATGCAACTGATATTCTTTATAGTTACTGACAGGCCTTTGAAAATTGTAAAAGTGCATTTTAAACTCAATTATCGAGAGGATTTGAACAAAATTAAGAAAAAAGTAGCAAGCAATTCTTGTCTAAGATTTTAAAAAAGTTGTATTTTTGTTTTATTTCTTTATGAAGGAATAAATATGAAATTCAATCTTTATGTTAGAAATTAGAACATCTAATATCTAAGCGTGTTTTGGCAATTCCTTATTACAAAGTTTAATAAGTAAAAATGTACAGAAAAAATACAATGCAATAAAAATACAATATTTATGAAGTTCTCTTCGAAAGAGAGTGCAGCTAATCAATGCGGATAAAATATTAATACATACTAGCGTACCCGTGCGAGAACTCTTGCATGCTATAACCCGCCATCTTCTTTATTTTTCCATTTCCATATTAAGCCTATAATATATATTTTTCTTCGTGGCCCTCTTATCCTCCGTCACTTGTTCTACATGTCACCTTGTAATTGATAACAATATAACACACCCTTGATAATACAAACTATTTTTATTTCACTTTATTAACAAGCAAAGAGGTACACCCGTGTAATTCTATCGCATCAAGTAATTAGTTATTTTACATGCAGTTGCAGATTCTACAGACTCTGAACAGATGGGGTAGAATCGAGAAGCGTCGAACCAGTAAAAATGTAACAGAATGGTCAAGAAGTTCATGCAGTAGATTCCGGTCCGAGGAACGTTTCTTTGAGGCCTTTAACCCCTAAATTTTAGTTTTTAAGGCTGTAGAACGTTTCTTTTACGAGATATTTGACGATATAGATTCAGAATCCTGACGTGAGTTGCAGGTTGCATTTTACATGAATAATTAGATCCGTTTTTAAACAAATCCTTCATATTTTTAAAAGTCAAAGTGCAATTCGTCACGTCTCCGTGAAATTCTCTTTTTTAGAGACCTCATTTATTAAGATTGGTTACGTATGAGAGCCACAAAGGGAAGGTATACTACTGAAATAATATAGGAGACGATTAAATGAACAGAACCGTGCTGGATGTGCTTCGTAAGCTTTGTAACACACATTAATTACATCGCTGGTCACCCCGGTCTGGTCTTCTAATCTCGCCATTTTTGTGTCGTGCTTCATGAATTATCCCAGTGAACTATTTTTTCCCCGTCAGATTCCCATATTTTTCCTGTATTACGGCCGTGTCAAATTCCAACTTCGTTGCTGCGACACGAAGTATCTAGCGCACCGGCCTTCAACAGCGGTCGCCCGACGTAAAAGCAAGGCATCGATTGCAAAGTGGCCGCGCGCTCGAGCCAACGCAGAAATGGGGTCGAGATGAGACCGGGAGAGATAGGCGTTCCCTTATTGTTTCACCGGATTTTATGCCTCGGCAAGTCAGCACGAAAGCGAGGGGTAAAATATTCATTATATTGAACGAAATAGAGTTTTTATTTTTCTTGTTTGCGATCCCCGTAGGATACACGCGCCCCCCGGCTACGGACTCGAAGCTACCTCTGAAAACGAGAATTATTAATCGACTGCCCCGACAAAAATATTAAACGTGAAATCTAATTAGCTTCTCTATCGATGGCCGATCATCACAAACACCTGATAGTGCTCCCACAGTCTCCAGGCGGAGTCGTGAGATATCTGGCGCAAATTGGACGGTGCGTGGAGCACCGCGGGGCGGGGCGGGGTGGGGCCGGGGGGCGAAGGGGCGGGTTTGGGTGAGGCGGGGGACGGGGGGAAGAGGGTGTTGCGTGCGGGGGCGTGGCGGTGCGTGGCGAGGCGTAGCGGAGCCGCTAGAGATGTGAGCTCCTGAGCGGTCACGAAGCCTTGTGAAGGGGATGATACTCCTGGCATGGAACTACACCCACAGGTATGATGACGAGGAAAGACCTTTATGTATAGTGAGTTTATTAACAAAAAACTTGTGAAGAAACTGGCGAACGAATTAATATTATTAACAGACTTATTATACATGAATACAAATTAATTTATTAGAAAGCTTCAATTTATTATCGACAACACACACAACAGTCCCACATCATACATCATAGATCATACAACAGTCCAACATCATGATGAACAATGATGTGATAAGTAGTGACATTTGTACTTTGTGTTCAGCAAATTTGTAATAAGTGAGAGTATAAATGGATGTGGATTATGATAGTGAATAGTATTTTAAAAAATTAGTTGAGAGAAGTACGTCTGTACCAGTAATAATTTAAGGGATAGTTGACCGGTTTACTAAAAGTTTGAGGGTGAGTGGAAGCCTGAAGATAAGGAAAATCTAACCTCGAAACGTTGCAACTATGTATGATGTTGGACTTTTGCATGATGTATGATGTTGGACAGTGATGTGTGTTATCGATAATAAATTGAAGCTTTCTAATAAATTAATACTACGTATGAAGACAACTAATTGAAACTAAAGTTGTAATGAGTACAAATTGTTAGTTTTGAGCATGCACCTGGCCAATTGTATCGGGAAAATAATATTTTTAAAAAATTTCGTTTATTCGTGTTGACAAAACACTTGGATCCCATACCCAACATGCATATCTACAAATAGTGATTGAACACTAGTTTCTTACGTTCAAATTGGAAAGCATTTTGCTTATAATAACTTCACTGAAAAAAATCAAGTTTTCTCAAAATACACAGTTTTAAAATTGTCTCCCCATTCCTTTAGATAATATAGTAGTTTTTTTCCATACAAAATTCAAAGCCATGTACGTAGTCTTCCCTTTTCTTGCATCGATAACCGCACAACAATCAAATACTAAGACTTTTTTCTGCAACGCGCGGAGATGCATTTCAGCGTTATAATTAATTTACATCGGTTCCTTCAACTTTTTCAATTATCAAAGTACAATTTCTGGCAGTAATCAAAATCAATCAAATTTTGTATAACACAGCGTCAAGACCAGAGTTATAAAAGCAGATGCTCTCAAAGAACTAAATTCTTTCTCGACAAGTCGCTAATAATTTTATCCAGTGTAAGCCTCCCTTTGAAAGGTAGCCATAAAGAACTTTCACTTTTCAACCCGGAACACTGAGCCCGTCTCACCCCTCCTCGGGCCACCCGTGGCAGCGAGCGGCAGCCCCGCGGCCGGAGCGCGTCGCCACACAGGAGGCTGGCCGCGAGGAGTATTTGTTCGGCGCGGGCCCTCCAGGAGTCTCCATCAATTATCGAGGTTACGGGCCGGGCCTGGGCGCGGCGCCACCCTCGCTATTGTCCGTGTCGCCTGTCGCGCGCCCTGCCCATCCATCTCCCCCGCCCCCGCCGCCCCGCCCAGCTCCCCGCTCCCGCCCCGCCCCCACCTGCAGCCGCCGCTCCCGATCGCGGCGACGACGCCATCAATTCACGTCGCGGCGGTGGGGGTGGAGGGGGCGGAGGGGGTGGCCGGCGGGGCAGCCGGGCGCTGCTGGTAGGCCCGGCGCGGATCCGGCTGAAACAATCACTCCCGCCGCAGAAGGCTAGACAAAATCTCGGGGTCGTTAGTCACTGGACGGCGCTGGCCGGGGCGGGCGGGAGCGGGAGCGGGAGGCGCATCGTGGCGGCGGTTCCGGCGAGGCGGATTATGGGGACACGGCGGTGGAGAGGCGAGGGTGACGACGGGGACAAGGCGGACGGCGGAGGAAAATGGAAGAGGGGACGACGGGGATGAGAGAATCTGCGGGGGAAAACTTGAGAAGAGGGCGGCAGGGAGCAGTTAGGGGCTAGGGGATCCAGCTAGTTAGCAGCTAGGGGTGTGACGGGGCGACGAGGGCGACGAGGGCAACAAGGGGCGAGGGCGACGAGGGCGACGAAGGCGAGAGGGCGACGAGGACGAGAGGGTGACGAGTGTGGCGAGAACTAGAGTGAGGGCGAGGGCGAAGGCGACGAGGGAGAAGAGGGTGACGAGAACGAGGACAACGAAGGTGACGACGAGGGTGACGAGGACGACGAAGGAGACGAGGGTGACGAGGACGTGGGTGACGAGAACGAGGGTGACGAGAACGAGGGTGACGAGAACGAGGGTGACGAGAACGAGGGTGACGAGAACGAGGGTGACGAGGACGAGGGTGACGAGGACGAGGGTGACGAGGACGAGGGTGACGAGGACGAGGGTGACGAGGACGAGAGTGACGAGGACGAGGGTGACGAGGACGAGGGTGACGAGGACGAGAGTGACGAGGACGAGGGTGACGAGGACGAAGGTGACGAAGACGAGGGTGACGAGGACGAGAGTGACGAGGACGAGGGTGACGAGGACGAGGGTGACGAGGACAAGGGCGACGAGAACGAGGGTGACGAGAACGAGGGTGACGAGAACGAGGGTGACGAGAACGAGGGTGACGAGAACGAGGGTGACGAGAACGAGGGTGACGAGGACGAGGGTGACGAGGACGAGGGTGACGAGGACGAGGGTGACGAGGACGAGGGTGACGAGAACGAGGGTGACGAGAACGAGGGTGACGAGAACGAGGGTGACGAGAACGAGGGTGACGAGAACGAGGGTGACGAGAACGAGGGTGACGAGAACGAGGGTGACGAGAACGAGGGTGACGAGAACGAGGGTGACGAGGACTAAGGTGACGAGGACGAGGGTGACGAGAACGAGGGTGACGAGAACGAGGGTGACGAGAACGAGGGTGACGAGAACGAGGGTGACGAGAACGAGGGTGACGAGGACGAGGGTGACGAGGACGAGGGTGACGAGGACGAGGGTGACGAGGACGAGAGTGACGAGGACGAGGGTGACGAGGACGAGGGTGACGAGGACGAGAGTGACGAGGACGAGGGTGACGAGGACGAAGGTGACGAAGACGAGGGTGACGAGGACGAGAGTGACGAGGACGAGGGTGACGAGGACAAGGGCGACGAGGGCAATGGGATGACGAAGGTGACCGACGGGAACGCGGGTGTCAGTATGTGCCGAGATGGCGACGATATGGCAACGAAGGAGTGACGATTTAGCGGCGAGTTCGAAGGCGACACGGGTGACGGGGGATGAGCTAGTTGACGAGACAGCGAGCAAGGAAATGGGAAATTGGTGACGAGATTGTGGCGGCAAATGGTGAGAAAAGGCGACGAAAGGTTGGCGAGAAGCTTACGAAAAACTGAGCAGAAATGGGAGGGCGATCAGAGGATACTGAAAGGGTGACGAAGGTAATACGGATGGATTGGGAACGTGGTGCAGATAGCGGTCGACGTTACTGAAAGCGGCGACAAGAGGCAGCATGGAACGAGGCAGCTTGATGTCCTTTAACAGTGCACCACATCGGCGACAGTCTTCCCGACGGCGACCCCTGTCATAACGAAGGAATGCGCCGCGACACGCCGCGACGCTACGCGACGGCCGTGGGGGCGTTTCAGACCTCCAAGCGACGTGTGTCGACGCGAATGAAGAACGACCTCTTTAATAACCGTAATTATCCCATTAATTTCCCGCGTGCCCAGCTTGTCCGTTACCGCAACGGCAGGAGGGGCTACTGGGCACAGAAGTGAGCTACAGTAACGTGAAGTCGCCCTTTCTTGGAATGAGTTGGACCAGAATCATGGATTCAGAGAAAAGTTTTATTATGGTATGAAATACCCTTGTGTTGGATATTTTACCTTTCTGCAACTTTTCATGTATTTGGGGAAAGATACATCTGCGATTTCATTAACTTCTTTTTCCTTACGTTCAAATCAAACATTCAAATTGCTGTACTATTCATACGAAAGATGCAAATTCACAAAATAATAAATAAAGAACGGTCAATAACTAGCGGTGCTACAGAATGTCCCGTATTCATTTTCTATTTCCTTTGGTCTCGGCTACCTATTCGGACTTGCCACATTCTCTTGCCAGTTGACATCTATCGTCGCTCAAACTACATTTTTTTGACGTTATCTTAATTTTTCGATTTCCTAACGGTAGAACGGAAATATTATTTTAACAATATTAAAGAACATTAAAACATCGTTCTAAATGGCAATGGTCCTTGAAATAACTGGAGCTTTTTTAAGAAAATGGCGTTTAAGTGCTACTGTAAATGCGAAATTTGAAAAATATTTTTCACAGAATATTTTTGTGGTTTCGAATTTGAAGTCATTTGAAGTACATTAACTCATAAATACTATAGTGTTTACAAATTGCTGGAAGTATAGATATTAACGGCGTGAGAGATCTTTTAAAACAATTACATTTGTGCAATGTTTTGAAAAAACGAAGACTTATACCAAAATGAACTTTACGTCATATTAAAGAGAGCAAATAGCTCTACCCGTTCGAAAAGTTTGAAGAACAAATTTGGAGCCATTTATGAGAAAATGGCGTTATGAAAAAATGCAGAATTTTGAGCTAGTTTTTACAGAAAACGGTTGAGTATTCGATAAACTTTATATGACATTATATAAAGCACATGTACTCGTAAATACAATAATGTGAACAAATCGCCGCTAGTGTAAATATTAACGACAAGTCAAACATTTACATTTTTGTTACATTACCAACACAGTTACATTTTCTTAATTTTTGAAAAACAAAACAATAAAGCAAAATGGCGTTTATATCATCTCACAGAGTACTTTTAGCTATCCCTACCAAAAGCTTAAAGAAATAATTTGGAGCCGTTTTCGAGAAAATCGTGTTTTTGTGATTTTTTAAAATTACACATATCGCACGCAAAATTGCGCGAAAACTGCTCAAATTTCCAAAACAATGTACAAGGTCTTCATGAAAGAACTCAATAAGGAGAACAAATTTCATTTGAAGTAAAAATCTTTATCTTCAATTTTGTAGTTGGAGAAAGAAAAAAGTTATCCGGGAAAATTCAAACTTTTGCAATTTTTGAAAATTTAGAGTTAACAGTGAAAATCTGACACATGCCACCTTTATACGAATATTTTACTCTATTTTACTCTTCTTACAAGACATTTAAAGAAAAAATTTGGTACCGTTATTGAGAAACTTTTGAAAATGTCCGGGGGGCTTCAAGTAATGTACCCCCAAATTTTAAAGAATTTGTTTCAAAAACTCAAAGCTTGAGACATATCAACAGGAATTTTTTCAAACTGGAAAAATATCCTTCGCATAGTTTAGGCGGTAGTGATGCTCACAGGGGGACGGACGAACTATCAGACGAACGTTTCGCTTTTAATGGTTTTTCGGTATCAAGGACCAACAAAGTAGGGATTAGGGCTGCTCCACATGTTGGAGGATTTTTTCTTAATTTAGCAACTGGTTTTATCATCTTTTTCACCATCGGGGCCCGGAAATGAATTTTTTCTGCCGAAAATCCACCGGTTTTTCGCGCAGTATTACATAGCTTTTCTTATGCTACGTAGTATATTACTCCTTATATACGTATGTATTCGGGAAATTAAAAAGAAATAAATTAATGCATAGTATTTTATTTCTCAGCCTTACATGTTTTCACTTTCTATTAGTACTTTTATTTTCATGTAATATCAGATATCATGTAGAAGCGTATTATACATGAAACTTTATAGCACATTATTTTTAGAAACCTTATTCATGATCTTAACTTAAATTATATTAATTTCAAAATTCAAAAATATAGTTAATACATTCAATAGCGGGGGAAAATTTTGATTTGTGCTCAACATCCCCATGAATCTCACGTTTCATTTTAACTTCAAGGCAATCTTTTAAACGAACATAAAAGAAATACAAATTGGCATATCATCATCCTTCTTTTTCATTACAGGCGCTCGAAAAGCACGTCACAAACCATCTAAACTTGAATAAAAGGTTTCATTTTGTATATTTCTTTAAACTTCAAAACGCCACAAATACTAAGCATAGAAGGAGGAAAATTACATTAAACATCCAGCTGCTTTCGTTGAATTCTGCATTCCTGTGTCCTCGTCGTTTGCTGGCTTCTCCGCTGCCACCACTCATGGCGGCGGCGCTGCTCACCGGTAGCTTCGGCCTTATCTCGCTGGCTCTACCAGAGCGCACGGGCTCACTCGCGTCACATAGCAGTAGGCCTGAATTATGCTGCATATAACAGCCAGCTTATTAAAAGATAAATGTATACACTATAGTACATGATGAGCGCGCGGATAAAAAAAAATTCCGGTAAAAAAATTCACCCAGGCCTTCTCCCAAAAAAATCGAGTCATAAGAGCGTTAACTGATTGATATTATCTGCCCATCCAAACAAATGTCAAATTACGTGGACCCCGCCCCTGGTGCCCGCCCCCGCCCCCTCCCCCGCCGCCGCGCGCTCGCAAAACCCGCCTCTGACGTCATCTTCTCGCTTTGTGTCGGTGAAATTAAGCGTGGTCCTCTGATAAATTCTATTTCGCTTTGTGTTACATTTCGCCCGCCCGGCTCTTTTTAAACATATTCCGGCGAGGGATGGGCGCTGGGGCGGGGCGTGGAGGGGGGAGACCGTCCAAACACAATGAAGGCCTCCAGCAAATGAACCCTAATTTTAAATACAATTTACGGAGGCCGCGTTAGAGGGCGCTTCCACAATATGCGCCAGGGCGGTGGTTCAGTGGTCGAGCTCGCCCGAGGACGAGTCGCGCAAGAAACCTTCTTCTTTGAGGGAGAAGGAAGGTTGCTTAAAATGGAAAATACCACAGGAGTGGTATAGTTTGATCAGAGTTCTTCGAATACAGTTCAATGAACGGGAAGCTTCCATCCAACCTCATCAAATGATCAACAAATTAATGTTCAAATTTTTGGAATATTCAGTCGACTCTGGTTATAGTGAACTTCAGGGGACTAATATTTTTGGTTTATTATATCCGAAGATATCAAAATTAAATAGAATTCTTCATTACGATTGGTTTTAGTAATATAGAGATGCAGCCAAAATACTGTAACAGTCCGAACTGAAAATTTCAATATATATATATTTATTTGTCCTTAAAAAAATCAATTTTTTTCAATTATTTGCTTCGTACTTTTTCATTAGTAATTTCTTATGCTTACGTGCATGCTTAGGTGCATAAGTAGATTTCTTATGCCGAGGTGCAGGTTCACTATAACAGTGTCTTCTTATGCTTATTTGTAATGTAAGTGAAACGGAACCAAGGACTTTAGTTCACTATAATCGAGTGTTCACTATAACCGGAGTCAACTGTACTTCTCAGAAAACAAAATGTAATGATTGCACATATTTTAATATACTTCCAATAATTTTTAACAATTTTATATGATAGGGATTCTACATAGTCAATAAAAACATTCTTCCGATCCTCGGTGGCCGAGATCGCCAAGGCAGTAGAGTCGTATTGATCTCGGAGTAAAGGGTCGCGGGTTGGGGTGTTGCGACGGGCATGCTTGTATTTGTGTTCGTCCTTTCTTCCCCTATCCTCACCATATCATGTCATCTTTACAGTTACTATAACATTAAATCCAATGATGGTCGCTAATGACCTAGGCGTTGATGCGACTTTAAATAACAAAAAAAACAACACATTCTATGAATTTAACATTTTTGAAATTGCCAGATATCTTTGTGAAATTGCAAAAGTGCAACCAAATTTCAGCTGTTTAACATTCAAAATCATGTATGTCGTACATATAAACTTAGCAGGAAAGGCTCACATTCAATTAAAGTTTCGTAGATAGTTTATGCATAGATCAGGCCTATCCAACGAACTGGAATCAGGGCATCACTGCACAGAAAATATCAGAGACATTGCCTGGGTCACAACCTCCCCCGACTCCCATCTCTCTGCGGGTAGTCCACAGCGCCGCAAAGAAATAGCAATTTCTGTGGCGATTCGAGAATGTATCGCTATGTATTCTCGATAAAAAGTTGAAAGAGATTGTACTGTAGATTCTGAATCGAAGAATAAAGGAGAACGTCTCCGTTTGGTACAAATGTTAATCCTTTGGCGTATATTATTATACAATTTGTAATACGAAAAAGACAGATTGGAAGGAGAGGAGACAAGCACGTCACGTTGGACACCAACGGCGGCACCCTTCTACGAATCTCATCTTCTGAACTTGCATTAAGCGTGGCCCTGGGGGCAATCTGTACCTGCTAAGGGAGATGAGTGTTTGGCCTCTGTTTTGGATAGGATTGGCATAATCTTTCATACAAGTGTTTGAAACAAGAACTAAATGTAAATTAGGGTTTTACAGTTTCTCCTATGTTTTTTCCAATAAGTCAAGAGGCATTATGATAAGCAAGGTGTGCCCCAGTGGATGGAGATAACTGGTTGGGGAAAACCCCGCTAGTGGACGGTAGGTCGGCGTCGGATGTCGCCATCCTACGGGGTAAGATCACCGCCACCTTCCGAGGAAAAAAACATGCACTACACTTACGGGACTAATGACAGTAGTTGGCGCGCGCAGAATCACTAGCAATCAATCAATCAATCAATACGCAAGGTTTGCAAAGAATGGCATTCAATCATTCATTCATTATTGATTTGATTATTGCTATACCACAATCGATTTGCAATTTTGAAAAGTTATTAGTTAAGGGGTATAATTTTGATGTTGTTTGGCAAGTTTTATTGGCAATATTTTGAATATGTGATTTCCTAGTTAATCTGCGGTCGAAATAGAGATAATTGATAGCACTGAATTAAAATTAAGTCAGTATGGCAGATCGACGACCTATTGGCCTCGTGTCGCAACTTCTTCTATTCGCAAAATAAAATGTCATTCTTTCCATCCGTCTTATACGCGCACCTTTTCTTAAGACGCGGAATACCTACCTCCACTCCTTTAACAACATTCTGTTGAATTGAGAATAAGTGATAGCAAAGAGCATTGTTGTCAAAATCTGATGACCAGAAATGTCCGCTCCCATGTAATAGAAACTATTTTGCAGGGAAAAATGAGCTACGGATTTGATATACTAGTCCTGTGGTCAAAATAACTAACCCCACCCCACTCCTCCCGCATCAAGCAAAGTGAGGGCTCAAGAAACGTGGGCTGATATCTTAAGTAACTATTTTATGTTTATTTATGATTTTTTTAATTTTTCAAAAAGCTAGTACATAATGCCCAAAATTACGAAATAACGGCTTTTTTTTAAAAAAAAAAGGTCGAAAACAAACATGCTAAAAAGCATACAAAACCATCCAAGCAAAATGCGACCAGGTTACGAACGATCCCTTCTACAACCGCCTTAATATACATATGAAGAATTCAAAAATATACTAGAAATGATTATAAAAGTAAAATGTTATACGTAAATTAAAAAAAGGATAAAGGGGCAAAGAAAAATTATTGCACCTCCTTTCTTCTTAGGCTGCGTATGCCTACGTCCTAAATATTTCTCCTTTCCCCTTCCATTTCTTTAACATCTAAATTAGGTATCTAAAATAATTGAAGTACTAAGGGCACAGTAGATTTGTAAAAATATGTATATTGTACACGCAGTGTATTTTGTATAGGTATTTATGTACATGCAGGAATTTCCAGGATTTTTTTTGTTTCAGGAATTTTTCAGTGAGTAGACATTAAAAAGGATCTAGGAATGAATCTAGGAACAAGCTTTAGTTCAGAAAACCAAAGAGAAAAAGGACGGTAAATAAAAGAAAAGTCTTTCAGGATTTGAATTGGGAAATATACATAGAGTTTCTATTTTTTGCATTTGAGAGATACTTGCATTGACTCCTTAACTTCCTCAAAAGAAATCAGTGAAAAATACTCTTAAATTATTTAAATAAATTTTTGTAAAGAGGGAAGTAGTCTCATAACGGTGGCAGAGTTATTTCTAATTTGCTTATCAGCTTCTAAACAAGGATATTAAATTTTGAAATACGAAAATGAAATAGAAAGGTCAATCACTTAGCTTCAGTTATAAAAAGAAAAATCTAAGCCTCACGGAATAATATAAACATTAGTTAAACGATGCATTTTAGATACCTTGCTTCGATTTCTTTTCCTATTGACGCGATGAATAAGGCAATTTTAACTGCAAGAATACTATTAAGTTCTCAATAAGCCCTCACAAAAGGTTTTCCTTCCAACACCACCGTTATCTGGGAAGGCAATCTACTTCTGAGAAACGAGACTCAATCCAAGCATGCGAAATCATCATCGTGCTGAAGCGAAACAGAACAGCCAGAAGTATTTTTCCTGTTGCAGTAACCATTCGTACTGTTTTAGAATCACATGAAATACGAATTATGTTATAATACACGTACATTGAAACGTGGAGAAAAGTTTGTCTATAGAAATCTACCATTCAATCATAACACAATCTAAGGACGTACATCTGATTATTATTTGCCTTTCTGTTTTTCCCGAAAATCTTAAATTTAGAAGAGAGCAGTAAAGTAGTTGGCTCTTAAGGAGAAGTAAATGAGCAAACCACAAAACTCTAGGATCCGTGCCTTTCTTGCCAGCAAGGATCTTACAGTATTGTCGCCGAAATCATGTTGACATGTAGCTGCAGTGGCTCATTTTAATATTCAGATACCCAGATGTACTCCAGCAACAGTAAGTTCCGCGATATTTTGACGGTTGTAGGAAAGACGAATTATGTTATAATACAGCAAGAAAGTGAAACATAGTTGTTCCTTTATTAAACCAATCAATAAAAAAGAGAACAAAATACAGTTGTCCGGATTCATTAGCCACAGTAATATTCGGATACGTGAAATGAAATTAATATAAATAAATAAATAAACTAAAAGAAAATTAATACTTTGTACCATAACCATTGTTGTCAATGACTTGCTGCAATCGCATTGACATTGAACCAATAATCCTGTTCAGTACTGTTGTCCAATTTGTGACCATTCTTCCTTGATTCTCGCTCTCAGATGGGACTGACTTAATAGGGTTTCTCCTGACTGTACATTCTAATTCATGCCATAAATAAGTGTTGCCAAGGTCGATGCCACGAGCGGGAGTGCGTGGCATGAGTGCCACGACGAAATCGCCTCTCCACGCAGTTCATAACTCCGCCGCAAGAGACAACGCCATCACTATTGTGAAACGGCGAGGTTACTAATAGTTTCCTCTTCAGACGCTAGCGATGTAGAGAAGCTCGTGGCATGGCACGGTGCCACGAGGCGTGCCACTGCCACCAGGAGACCTTGACACCACTGCCATAAATTCTCGATTGGGCTGAAGTCAGGAGACTGAAGAGACGTTTCCAACAGTATTGGACAATTGTACAACAACCATTCCCGTACTAAATATGATTTGTGTTTCGGGTCGTTATCTAGATACAATTTAAACGAGTTCCTGATGCCCAATGTGTCAGCAGATTTGTGTAAATTCTCTTTCAGTATGTTGAGATACTGATGTTTGTCTATTGTGTATTTAATAAACACCAGCTGCCCCCCCCCGCCAGGAGTTAATATGCAGCCCCACACCATTATGTGTTCACCTCCGAGTTTCACAGTTGACACTCCGTTTTTAGGATACAATTCTGTATTTGGTTTGCACCATATCATTTTCCTACCGTCACTACCAAAAATATGAAACTTTTTCTCATCTACAAAAATTACCCCAAGCCACCACTCTTCTGATTTCGTCACGTATTCCTTTGCAAACTGAAGTCGTTTAGTTCTATTCCAGCACCGATAAAGGATTTCTTCCTGACCGCTCTGCCGTGATACCCGGCATTCCTAATTACTCTGCGCACTGTTTCGGGGTGCACAGATGTCTCTGAAGCTTCGCGTAGTATCGCTGCCAGCTGGACGGCACTCACCTTCGGATTTTCTCGTACTTTCCTGAAAATTGCACGCTGCTCTCTTTCGCGTATCTTCTTACGTTGTCCTTGTTGAGGTTTAGATTCAATTCTGTCTTCTTTCTCAAATCTCTTAATGATATCGTGCACCGTGCTCTTGCTCATGCGTAAAAGATTTGTTACATCCCAGCAGGAGCGTCCCTTTGCGTGGCGGAAAACAAGCTGCCTCTGCTCGAAGGAGTTCTTTCCCTTGCGCCCCATTGCACGAGGTGTTTCCAGGCGGAAATATTTACAGCGGCTGACTGCATAGTTTCGTTTGTCCTGGGTAGGGGATGGTGCGCTTACCGCGCTATCTAGGAGAGTGGCGAGGGGATAACAGGATATTTTCCATTACGTGCCCGAATATTAATGTGACTTCGTATTCTTACATATTTACACATAAATCTGTGTTTATCAAACATATGTTGTGCATCGGAAACATTTTCTTTGTATTATTCTGTTTCCTAATAATAAAGACACAGTTCGTTTGCATTTCCTCACATGTGACTTCCGCGCACGTACAAAATATTACAGTCAAACAAGAAACGCCTTCAGTATTTGTGTCCGTCCGAATATTAATAAGAGCCACTGGTATCCATGTATGCCACGGATGTCAGAAAATATACCTGAACTGCGACTTACAGTCGGCATACACTCATCGAGTTCCGCTGACTAAGCGGCATGTAGGAACCAATTATTCTTTACTGAAAAGAATACGTGGGCAAAGATCCTCTGTTGTGCAGTTAACGCATTACGTACCATATTTTTAAAATAAAGAAAAATTCTTTCATTGCGGAGTTGTATGGTCTAGAAACGCATTTTGAACATTATTTTTAAAAAGCAACGAAAACTATCTTCTTGTCAGCTGCCATCTATCGCCTCTCAAAACATTTTTTGAAGTTTTCTCCATTTTTCGGTACATTCGAAATATTTCTTTTAAAATATTTAAAAAGAGTAAATCCTCAACCTACATGGAAATTTTCGTTGAAAAATCTGGAACAGTTTTTGAGGAAAAATTGTTTAAGCTCTTGTGCAAGTGCAAAATTTGCAGCTCTCTTTCACAGGAATCTCTTGAGTTCTCGATAAACTTCATTAGAAGTAATTTGAAGCACTTCCACTCCGAAAGTGTACACAAATTACTGGAACTGTGCGTATTAACGGCGTGAGAGATATTACAAAAAATTACATTTGTGTAATTTTTGAAAAAACAAAAGAATACAGCAAAATTAATTTTATGTAATTTTAAACAGTGTAATTAGCACTATTCGTTAAAAACGTTTGAAGAAAATATTTGGAGCCATTTTTGAACAAATGGCGTTAAAGCGTTTCTGAAAATGGGCAATTTTGAGCTCGTTTTCACAGAAATCTTTTGAGTTTTCGAGATACTTTGTATGATATTATTTAGAGCTCATGTACTTTTAAATGCCATAATGTGAACAAACTACTTCTAACGTAAATATTAACGACGTGAGCGGTTAGTCAATAAAATTACATTTTTGTAATTTTTGAGAAAAAAGCAACAAAAGTGTAGAGCAAAATGGCGTTTATGTCGAGAGTACATTTATCACTATCCCTACCAACAGTTTAAAGAAAAACTTTGGAGCCATATTTGAGTAAATCTTGTTTTTGTTATGTTTTAAAATTGCACATATTGCACCTAGTATTGAACGAAAACTACTAAAATTTTCAAAAAATGTACAGGACCTGAATGATACAATTAATCATGGACAACAAATTTAATTTTAAGGAAAAAATATTATATCTATAATTTTGTGGTTGTAAGAAGACTCCGAATTTCGGACTTGAAATTCCCGAAATTTCAGTTAACCCTGAAAATCAGACCTTCATTATGCAACTTTTATAATTATATTTTACTCACAAGAATTTGAAAGAAAAAAAATGGAGTGTTCTGTTGTTGAGAACATTTTGAAAATGACCCAGGGGTTTCATGTAAAGAACGCCCAAATTTCAAAGAAAGTTTTTCAAAATCTCAAAGCTTCAGCTCGAGTACCATGGACAGGGTCTTCTTCAATTTGCAAAAAATCCTACGCATGGTTTAGGCGCTAGTGGTGTTCGCGGACGGGCGGACGGGCGGACGGGCGGACGGGCGGACGGGCGGACGGGCGGACGGGCGGACGGGCGGACGGGCGGACGGGCGGACGTTTTGGCATCGATTGACTTTCCGGCATCAAGGACCGAAGAACCCAAGGATTCTGGCTACAACACGTGACAGAGTATTCTTTTCACTAAATTTAGCAACTAGCAACCCTGATAACTTTTTCGTTATCAGGGCCCGGCAATGAGTTTTTTCTGCGGAAAATCCGCCGTTTTTTCGCGCATTACATAACTTTCTCTAGTCTACATATATTACTCCGTATATCTGCACGTATATGAGAAAATAAAAGGGGGAAAATCATGGCTTGAACATTAGGAAATAAAACAGTTTATTACCTACGGGTTCCGATCCCCTTCCAACATTTTCAGGGAGTCCGCGGCCCCTACCCCTCTCCCCTTACGCACGCAAAGGCCTGGTAGGGAATGAGACATCACCATCCCGCCAAATTACCTGAAATTGTCATGAAATTGTCACTTAACGTTGATGCGTAAGAACTATGACATCTCAAAAACTGGCCTTTGCCAGAAAAACGGGTTTTAAAATTTAACAAACAGTTTATTTGGCGACCAAAGTCGTAATTTTTTGCTGTATAAACAGGATTTCTTGTGAACTATCTTTATGAAATTGTTAATAGTAAAAATATTCTAATTTCTAAAGACTTTTTACTTAACTAAAAATGTCAATTATTTTTAAATAGGCTATTTTCCTTGTGCACCGACGACATCTGTTCGAGATACAATGTCTTGTAAAGTACCATCCAGGTTGGATAATCCATCGGTCTTCCAACTAATCAATGAACTACGGAGATGATATCCATCTCTCAACAAGAGTACTACAGTTACAAAACCAAAGCTTCACAAGTCGAAAGAGAAACAAAGAACAACGCGTTGAGAAGAATCCTAAAAATAGTAACTTTCTTGAATGAATCTGCTGGGTCCTTTTGTGCCGTTGCGAAATAGAACCTAACATCGTGTTTCCTGGATTACTGATCGTTATCTTCCGTGCTTCAGCTTATTGTTAACAAACGGATCTCTTACTCGCTCCTCCCCTTAACATGGAGATAAGGCCCCGCTCCGACCAAGGACAATGGTGTCGGTGGAGGCAGACTCCCTGCGTCCGTCTTCTTCCAAAGGAAACCCTTCCCGGTTTTCCCATTTCCTGCCAGTCTGTATCTTTTGTCAACCTCACACCGCACTGCAGAGATAACAGCTGATGAATAGTCCTTCACAAAACCATTTTTAATGTTTAAATTGCTTTTCACTGAAATGTGAACACTAATTGCAAATAACGCATATGTATTGAAACAATCATTAATATAGATAAATGAAGTGAATACATTTCTAAACACTTCGAATTCCTCCTTTGATATCATGATCTTACATTTTAAATCAACGTACATTATGCTTACAGCGCTTATTCAACTAATAGGAAGTATAGGCAGGGTAGTAATTAAGGAGACTGATAACCACAAAATTCAAAATTCATTCATTTTCCAGAAAATATGAACGTATATTGCTCATTCACAACAAATATATCTTCAAGTCCCGATTATTTCTTTATTGATCCCATAAGCTTGTGTTATGTATATAGAAATGTAGTTATAAATGACTGCAAAATCTTAGTTCGAATTTAGAGTAAGGAATTTCTGTCTAGCAGCTAAATAACTGCAATTTACTCGGCCAATGAACAGCCCAGCCTCACGGCCGAACGTTACACTTTATTCATTGCACTAAATAAAGCAATTCATTAATTGTAATAATAATAATAATAATAATAATAATAATAATAATAATAATATTTTTGAAGAGAATTTTTAATGTCGGTATCCTCCGATCAATTGCATACGATAAAAATATGGGCTGGGCTTAAATTTTCTTGCCAAACCGTTTTAATTTCCATTCCAAACAGATTAAAGACGAATCATTACTATCATTACTGACTATCATTAGAGGTGACTGAGCATTACTGGTAAAACTTTTATTTTAGGTATTTCATTGGTAACGGCAATTAATAATTGCTCCATGTATACAACTCAGATATAAGAGATCAGTACACCCAGTTGGGTGCAATGCACAGTGTAAATGACACTAAGCAATGTGTCTCAAGTGTTTGTTTTTCTTTCAGCAGCGCGAGAGTTTTGCACTTCTAACCGCGACAGGTTGGAGCTCCCTGCCCTCCACTCCCAGATTATCGCACCCGCTGCTGCTCCACCCCGACGCCTCCGCCCCCGCCCCCGCCCCCGCCCCCGCCTAGCGAAACGTGTCCCGTCATCCCCCGTAGGGGCGTGAGTCGCCCCCACCCCACCCTCCACCCGCCCCCGCCCTCGCGCCCGCGCCCGCGCCCGCGCCCGCGCCGCTCCACGCCGCATGATAATAAGGCGTCCGAGATGACGTGATAATCAGCCAATCAAGCGGCGCGGTTGGAGGTCCCGTCTCCCAACGCCATTATTTCAATACTTATTATAATAGTGAGCGACCCCCATAAGCCGGTCCGAACACTTAACTCCATATTGGCGCGTGAGGCATTATCTCTTTTTCGCTGTCTTAACATAATACCCGTGCCCGACGGAGAGGGATGGATTGTGTGTGAGCCGCTTTCTGTGAGATGGATCCCTCCGGACAAAAATGCACAGTAATATTAACACAAACCTGTTTTCAATGGAGCGCGCCCTCCTGCGGCGAGTGGCCGCTGCCCCCGCCACCTCCCCCGCCCCGCCCCCGCCCCACCCCCGCCGCCGCCGCCAGCAGAGCCACGAGTCATGCGCCCCCCGACGGTATTTCTCATCTTCCGCCCCCGCTCCGCCCCCGCCCCGCCCCCGCCGGGGCCACGTGGCGCGGCGCGGCGCCGCTCTCCCACGGACCACTGGCTTCTAATTACGACCTTTTATTCGCCCTTCCTGCCGTTCGTCCGTTCGCCCGTCCGTGCGACTCCGGAAGTCGCCGTGGCTCCTTCTTGATGGAAGCCTCTAGGTTCGAGCCTTGGGAACCCGGCGGGAAGTGACGGTGGCGGGGAGCGGAGACTCCTGGAGGGGGGCGATGGGTTGGAGGGCGAAGGGAAATGTGAGCGGAAGAAATGGTGAGCGGTGACGAGAGCGATGTGGGGAGGGGCTGCCATGAGTAGGGTCGGAGAGGAAGAATGGAAGTGTCGGGGATGGGGTGGGAATGGGCGGGGATGGGTCGGGGGTGGGTCGGGGGTGGGTCGGGGATGGGTCGGGGATGGGTCGGGGATGGGTCGGGGATGGGTCGGGGATGGGTCGGGGATGGGTCGGGGATGGGTCGAGGATGGGTCGGGGATGGGTCGGGGATGGGTCGGGGATGGGTCGGGGGTGGGTCGGGGATGGGTCGGGGATGGGTCGGGGATGGGTCGGGGATGGGTCGGGGATGGGTCGGGGATGGGTCGGGGGTGGGTCGGGGATGGGTCGGGGATGGGTCGAGGATGGGTCGGGGATGGGTCGGGGATGGGTCGGGGATGGGTCGGGGATGTGGCAGTAATGAGGTAGGGATGGGGCGTGAATGGGGTGAGTTTAAGATGACGGTGGGACGAGATGATGCGAGGATAGTGCAGGGATCTGGTGGGGTTCGAGCGTGGTGAGGCGGGGGAAGGTTGGGAGGGTCGAAGGAAGGGAGGGGAGGGTTGGGGAGCGGGCATGGAAGATGGTAGAAGCGACGGACGGGATTGGCGATGGGAGTGATAGAACGGTGGGATTGCGGAAGAAACAGGCGTCAAAAGCTTTCGATGGCGTGCGCGACGACGGTGTCATAATGAGGCGAAAGTGGCGATGGTAGCGTAAGTTGTGGGTACTTTGAAGGTGGTAAAAGCCCCAAGATGGGCTGCCACAATAGTCAAGATAACGACAAACCTTCACGCCGAGCTGAAGTTAACTTATCATGACTGAGAATCAACAGTTGACGCTCAAAGCCATATTGATCAATTCAGTGCTCATCACCTTATGCTTCTCACGGCAGCCAACGTGTTTTAAGGAAATCCCGAATTTGAAAGACAAGAGGAAATAGCCTCGGATGCAGGGGACGGAAAATAACCTAACAGAACGAGGAGACTGCAAAGACTACATTAGGGCTCATTCACAATGCAAAATTAAACGTAAACGTAGCCGCAAAACCTAGAAATGAGTTACTAAGCGAAACCATTCACAATGCCTTGTTGTTACCGTAGACGTAAGTCCATAAACTTAAAAGAGTTCACAAGCTCCAAGCTTTTACGTTAAGGTAGCAATTCTACTTGAGACCAATCAGAGACCAGCATCGAAGGTCGACTTCAGATGGTGTTCAGGTAGTATGTAGGTATGTCATTGTTATTGTAATGTAGAGAACTAGTTTGCGTAAGGTTTTGATGCGTGTAGTGAATTCAAAGTAAGAATTTGGACAATTTTTATTATGACTTTAATTTGACAATATATGGCGGATAAACTAATTATGTTCGACTAATTACTCGTGAATATAGTACAAGGAATTCCTTGTTTATAAGATGAAGGAAATGTGAGCACTACTACAACAGCTACTTGCATATATATAAAGACTAATCGACAGGAATGTCGAAGTAAAAGCCAAACCCCCACGGTGAAAAGATCTTTTCGCCATATTAGACACAAATCAATCAAGTTTCAATACGTTGAATTGTGATTGGTTTAGGCGAAACTTACGTTCATCATTGTCAATGCTTGTGAACATTTTACGGCTGTTTACTGCATTATGTTAACGTTTTCATTGTGAATGAGGTCTCAGAAAAGACTGCAGTCAGTTTTAAAAGGTAGAAGCCTCGCGGTTGGGCGGAGTAGGGAGTTTACTTCAATCAATATGGCTGTGACAGCAATGGAAGTGCGCGTGATGTCACATGGTCGCGACAGAAGGAAGGACAACAAGAAGAGCGTGGTGGGGCGGGAGGCGTGCCAGGGAGTGGGGAGCGGATCGCAAGGTTAAAAAGAACAGGGGCGCCATTGATTGGTGGTATTATGTGGGTTGGCGCGTGCTCAGTGGGCATATGGATTATAAAGCGACACGAAGTAATGGAGTCGAGAATGGAAAAATAGAATTTATAAGTTTCTTAATATTTCTTCCCGCTTAGTAGATTTTGCTGTAAAGAAGCGTTCTTTCTAAAAATAATGAATTCATTAAATAAAAATGCTTAAAATATATCCTCTGTAAACTGTAAATAATCGACATGATCTTTGTCCTTACGTAGATGAGGCATTTACATAACAGATAAGGTAATACAAATTATAATACTGTACATACATACAATATATTGACTACATTTTAAAGAAACGGATAGATTTCGAAGTCATTTATTGAAAGAAACGTGGTTATATCAATTTAGATTTATTGGTCGACAATTTCTGATAAAGTGAAATATTAGAGAAACGCTTCGAGGAACGATTGGGCCCTCATCACCAGGCTGTAAATATGGAGAAATATAACACTAATAAGGCAGTTACAATAGTTAAAAACCGGGATAGATGGCTGAGGGCATCAACTGATGTCACTGCAGTCCCTCTGACCGGGAGGTCTTAGGTTCGCGTCCCGACAGAGGCAGGATTTTCGAAACTAGTTTGTCAGCTAGGTCGAATTCATTTGTTGTCTGGAGAATTCCAGCCGCTGGCTGCTCTGATATTTTTTCGTGGTTTCTCCGACCACCACCAGGCGAATGTCGGGGTAGTACTCCAACAAACCGGTCACAAATCACGCGCGATTTTTTCTTCCTCTTCTTTGTCCTACCTTCACCCCTTACACACACACACACACACTCTAATATGCACCACACTATTACGCACTAACATGCACCACACTATTACACACTAACATGCACCACACTATTACACACTAACATCCACACACTATTACACACTAACATCCACACACTATTACACACTAACATGCACCACATTATTACACATGCTGGGAGACCGATCGGGAGCTTAGAGCTTGACTCGGAAGGGGCGGTGCCCCGCTGATGAGAGATACCTAATTGTGTGAGAATTAGAAAATAGAAGGATAAACCCTGATGGAAATCGATGTAAAGTAGCGTGTATGAAAAACATTGGCTGAAAAGTTTATTACATTAGTCGAAAGCAGAAACTTCTAATGGTATTATAATTCAATATGATCGTGCGTGACCTCTAAGTCACTTAATTATGCTTCTTGAAATTTCAATAATTTTAATGTTACTTTGACGTTTTGTAGTTATTGCATCATTACTGTTTCGGTTTATAGAATAAACCACCTTAAATAAATGAAGGGTTCGAAAGTGCAACATCATAATCCTCGTGGAAATGTTTGTGAGACGTAAAAAAGAGAAAATTGTTGTTGGAAAGGTTTTAAACGGGGTACATAAAGATGACAGCCGGGGGACAACAATGCGCTAATAATTTGGACTGAGAATCACAGCGCATGGACAACAGATTGAAGCGAACGAAAATTGTAATATAAGAAAAACTATGCCTTTGAGAATGACTATCTTTAACTCTCAGGCCCTTCAAATATTTCTCAATATGCAACCCCTCGATGGGACTGAACCGTCGACGTTTTTTCCTACACATTATTGGCATAGAGTTCAACCGCCTGTGTTCTTGACGTCGTAGGCTTCCGCGACCAGATTCTGCGAATGTTGTGAATGATCTTGGCTGTTCGGGTGACGCCGCGTCGAAGGCTGTGCTGTCCGCAGACCAGCCCTGAGGAAGACCACGATAAGATGGTCGAAACTTCGGCAACATAGCCTTCGACGCGGCGTCACCCGGACAGCCAAGATCATTCGCCTGTGTTCTTATCTTCATAGGTAAAACAATGAACTTGAGATGGAGGAAGGGCGGGGAGCGGGTGGGGGGGGGAAGGGGAGGGGGAAGGGAACCTGTTGCGACCACCAGCCGCGCCAGCCGTCGCACTCCCAGACGCCGCCAACGCACTTTTATGTCCCGCAGCCACCGTAATGGCGGCGGCCGCTGCTGTAGTTTGCCGGCACTTACGCCACCAAGGCTGTAATCTGCGCTTGGAATTAGGCGATTCTTCGCTGGTAAGCTCTGAGAGAATATGTGAATGAGGATGTATGTTATTTTCATTCGTTGCGGTACCTGATGCGTTGAGGAAAATTTGCATCGTACGACGGCAATAAGTCATGAGCAATATCTGTAATTAGTCATTAAGGTAAATGTTTCCGCAACAAAGGACAACGAGTGTCTTCCCAAATCCCACCTAAAACGAGTAAGTTTGCAGTACCCCTTCCTGAAATTGAGGTTCCCTTTTGTGAACATGTTGGACAACCTTATAAAGATTCCTAAGGTCTGAAAATTGATTAATGCTCATTCCAGAACTTTAATATTGCTTCATAGTTCAATACAATATCTTTTCTGTTATGTAAACTTGTTGAAGCTGTATACTCCTAAGACGATATTGGACAAAACGAACTTTTTATTAGCCGTGATACACCCGTTCAATTTCAAAAATGTATCCTATTTAAAATAACTATAAATTGCCACATAAATTGACGAGGAATTTCTTGTAAAACGATAATGAATATTTATTTCTAAATTTTAAATCCAATCACAATAAAAATTTCAAAGTAAATAAATAGATATATTTCTTTGATAAATGTTCTACTACCCGTAAGCTAGATATTCAGAAACATAACATACTAATTAACTTTACCTCAGAAAATTCGCTCTAAGTTACCTTAGAGCAGAATATATTACTAAAAACATCCGACACACTGAAAATATCCGATCGACAAAAGTTGCTAGTGAAAAACTCTGGTGAACTTTATGAAAAACGAAAAATATTCCACAAATCTCTGAATCTGGTCGCAATATGGCCGAACAAAATTGTAGAATCGCAACAAAAATGTTGGGAACTAATAAATTCTGTTCCATTATGAACCCTCAACAACCTAAAATTCACGAAGCCATGAAAAACGAAATTGGAAATAAGTTAAAAACTTCATGAAAGGCTTCATGAAAAAGGACCATATTAATTTTTAAAATGTCTCTACTCAATCAGAGTATGAACAAAAACTGTTTTAAAATGACACAAAATGTGTTTGATGTAATTTTCCTTTTCTTTACGAAACCTGATTAAATTCAGACACACCCCTGCCCATTTGAACAATTTTGAGATATTTGAGAAAATTTTGAAAGTTTCTGAACGGTCATGCGAAGTACCCTCAGCATTTAAAGAATTCTTTCCAAAATTGTAGGACTTCAATTCCTGCCAGATCGATCGGGGATTTTTAATGTTGGAAAAAATCCTACAAATAATTTAGGTGCTAGTGTTGTTCACAGACGAACGGACGGAGGGACATGTGAAGAAGAAAGCCTATTTCGGTTTTAATGAAGCACAAAATTTAGATTCTTACTATACTACATATTATAGAAAGTAATTTACAACCTGTATGAGCAAGAACAACCATGTTTTACGGTAACAGGGAACCACAAAATATTTCTGTCGATAAAAATGGCACTTTTCGTCGCAAAGTTTCCTAACTTTCTGTCTACTAATAATATTCTGAATATTACTCTGTATATACGTACGTATACGAGAAAATTATAGAAAACTTACACAAAAATTGAGACTGTGAACTTGTTATAGATCTGTCAACTAATCCATGTAGTGGGGAATGTAGAAATAAAGGGGCAAGTAAAAAAACCCTGCCGATCCTCGGTGGCACAGATTGATAAGACAGTAGTGTCGCAGCGATCCCGGACCGAAGGATTGCGGGTTTGAGTTCCGCCTCCGGAATGATTGTCTTTGTGTTCGTCCTTTCACCCCCTATCATCATCACCATACCATGTCATCTTCACAGTTACCATAATGTTAAACCCAATAGTGTTCGCTAATGACCTAATGTTGAAGCGACCTTAAAAAAAAAACTGGCGAGACGTTTCAAGCTCTCGTACGCCACATGAGAAACAAGGAGCGCGACGTGTCGTGCGTCGCCCTGTCAGAGGCGGGACAGCGGCCGTCGTCGGCCATCTGCCCGCGACCGCGCACGGCATGGCCGGCCGCACGACGCACGCTCCCTACCGTGCCGTGCCGTGCCGTGCCGTGCCGTGCCGTGCCGTGCCGTGCCGTGCCGTGCCGTGCCGTGCCGTGCCGTGCCGTGTCGCCGCCATCCATTCGACATGCTCGAGGCCATAGCGTAAAGAAACTTAATTATTTTTGCCATTTCCTACGAATCGAGCGTGATGTAATCAATTAGATCGTAGTTTATGCATTGTGGCTAGGCATGTTAATAACTGTACTTTCTGGTGAATTAAAAAAACATGAGTACTCTTCTGCGAGTTATATTTCACTGCTAATTCGTATTAAAAAATGTTTCCGTTTGTTCACGATTTAGAATATAATTTCATTCAAGCATTTTGAAATACCGTCAGTGCACACAAAAATGTGACATCTCAAAAGCAGAGTGGTTTATTTCACGAGCGAAGAAAATGTTTTACTCTATGTATCATCTGTTATACGCTGTTGTGAATACTTTATTGAATTTTTAATAGTAAATACAAACTAGTTGTTAAACAAATTTCTTCACTAACTTAGAAACGACTTTTCTGATATGTAACTTTTCTTGTGCATGTAAACTTAAAGCTTACCATTACAGATTAAAAACAAATGATTATATATGTTTTTGTAAAATAAAAAAAGAAAGAATTGTCTACTGCAGTTTTCTTTCACGCTGAATATAATTTGCTCATTTGTGAATGTTAATGATTCCAAGAAAACAATCTTATTAAAACGTGAAATGTATTTTTTTTATTTCATTTATTTAAGGTTGCTTTTAAACAACAGGGTCATAAGCAACCACGAGCATCAATTTACAATTCACATAAGATTATAGATTTTATAATTATTCTATTATACAATTATGGTTTATACAAACATTAAATTGTCACAAAGTGTCAGTATTTTGGGTTCTTACATTGTTGGGATGGACAGACGTATTTATTTATTTACAAAACACAAGCCTTTGTTATTCATAATATGTTTGAAGGGTTGTACTGGATGAGATGCAGATCAAAGGTAAAGGAGGGTCTTTATATTAATGTGTCAATTTTTGAGATTTAAAAAAGTTGTAAGAATGATATTCATTCTTCTCGGGAGAAGAAGGAATTAAATAAAGAGTCGTTAAGTTTAAGAACTGTCATACATGGGCCAATTAAGGGCACTCCTTGAAATGATTGTTTCATTTCAGTTTCACATTTATTAGTGGAAAAACAAATAATGAATGGCATTGCAGAGTTAGTTTTTATTCGAGCGTGAAAATTATCAATCTTCGCTTACTCTTTTGCACGAGTAGAGCCTACTATAAATATTAATGTCAATTCATTATTTATCAATTTATTATCAACATCAGAGCACCACACCAAACACAAATAAAATATGTATCCGTTATTTCTTTAATTGCATGAAACGAAATGTACGTAAAATATAGTTATTTGAAAGATACGTTTTAAGAATAATCTACATCGACAATAATCTGTTAAAACAAAGCGTTCAGATATCTAAAAATAAATTTCTAATGCATTTTTACTGTATAATTAAAACATTTCCGCAAAATAACAACAACAAAGAATACTAATATTGAAGCAAACGTTTTAAAGATCAAAAATGCATTTTGACTGATGTGATCAATTTAGATTTTGCATGCACGTTGTAACATGAAGTTATAATGAATGACCGTGAATTTCAAGTCACTCATGGTCGATTGTCGCAGGCAGCTAGAAAAGTCTGATACATACTATTCACTTAATCCGAAGTGTATATAGACAAGGTCTGATTCAAATTTTTGAACATTTCACACGACCTCTAAAAAACTGCCATTTCCCAAAAAAGTAAGATTTTTAGATAAGTACACTATGAGCTTGAGTTTTAATGCTTTATAGTTCTAAACAACCGCTGTAACTGTAATGCGAAAAATGTCGCTAGATGGAGCGCCTGACAGTTCCTGTCAATATATCTCGTAGCTTCAGTAACTTCAAGAAAGTCTTCAAACGGTTTTAAACGAAACTGCTTTTTCTGTATTAAGAGCAACGACAGTTTCTTAGAGGACGTGCGTTTTATTGTTTTAAAAGTGCTCTTAAGTAAATAATACACATCTTATCAAGAACTTGTGTTTACGGCTGACAAGGGAAATAATGTCTCTCCCACAATCTCTTGAACTTTCACAGAAAATTTCTTCCTGTTTTACTCGGTTTTTATTTTGCCTGTAAGATTATTATTTTATACAGAAATAAACAACCGAGAAAAATTAAAGGATAAGCCCAGAATTCGAAAATACAAGAGTTGTAACAAAGGCTATCGATGTAATGAACCTTACACAATTACGCAACTGTTCGAAACAAATTAGTTTGTTGTGTTTCAATTTTATTTGTCTATTAACACACACGAATTGAGGAGAGATTGAAAAATACTGTTAACTACGTTCTACTCTCTTTCATTAATTATCGTAAATGTACCCACAAATTTGGTACTTATCATTACCTATTTTTTAACACAACAATTTGTAAAATATTAATTATTAACTTTCTAGCGATAACGATAATATTTATTTTTTCAGTAATACTTATAAGTTAACTGCAAAAATACCTGTTATTATATTAAATACTCCTGATAATACTCATGAATGATTTCCGGTGGTTCAGTTTTGTGTGAAAGAACCGAAAGACAGGTGCATTGCCTCCTGATTTCCGGGAGGCAATGAGATTTGCAACAATTAAGACATGTAAGAAAATACATCATTATTTACATGACATTGTCATATTTACAAATTAATTACATATTTAATTAGCCACACTGGCCAGATCTGTAGTTCTACACAGAATGCAGCAACTTCTTCCTCTTGAAGGATTAATTTGATGTCATCAACGTTTTTTTCTTATGAGAACAGACCAGACTCCTTAGGTTATGACGAGTTACTTGTCAACGTTATCTGATCTGTGTATGACGGTTGATGCGAATCGAATGACACACCAGTCTCTCAATAAAATATGATTTAACGACATAATGCATATGATTACATTAAATCCACGGGAATGGACAAATACAAATTCCCCCCTAAATTGTTTCAATAACGATTAATTTTAACATGTAACGAAACGTTCAAGCAAAAATATTTTCTGATAATCCTTAAAACGAATAAAATCATATTGCAGCATGAAATAGTGAAGCCTATGACATTTTACAAAATCTGTAATATGCACCTTCCACCAAAACATTTTGAATTTCCTCTCCCAATATTCGTCTGTGGATCCGCCCTTGACTGAATACTTCGTAGAATATTTCTGCACTGTTTCCGGTGTAAAGGAGCCGAAACACGTGTGCATTGCTCCTGTTTCCCGGAAGACTTCATATTGTATTACTTCCTAAGAGGGCGCTTTGAGCGGGGGGGGGGGTCTTTCGTAACCTAGATCCGATTTATATTCTACTTTTAGATAGATTGATTCCTGATCCGGGCGCGTCAACTGCTAAGGTCAGTAGTCCCGCAAGTGTAGTGCGTGTTTTATCGAGTCTGATCTTACCCCGCTAGATGGTGAGATCCGGCTCCGACCTACCGTCGGCCAGTGGGATTCACCCCAACCAGGAATCTCCTATCAGCGGGACACCGCTCCAGCCAGGACAAGCTCTAAGCTCCCGACCGGTCTCCCGGCATGTGTGGTAGTGTAGTGCATGTTTGTGTGTACGTAAAGCGTGAGGATAGGAAAAGGAAGAGGAAGGAAAAATCGCGCGCGTTCAGTGGTCCGTTTGTCAGTGTACTGCTCCGGCATTCGCTAGGTGAAAAACCACGGAAGACTACCGATCAGAGCAGCCGGTCACTAGAATTCTCCTCCAGACAGCGACTGAACTCGACCTAGCTATCTAGCCAGTGCCGAAAATCCTGCCACCGTCGAGACTCGAACCTAGGGCTTCCTGGTCAAAGGCACTGCAGTAAGATCAGTTGATGCCCTGAGCTACGTCTCCCGATGTCAAAGGACTATTCCTCAGTTTCGGCCTGGCGGCTTAGCTCATTGGTCGCTTTCCATTACGCGATTCCGTGTTCGACTCCCGATCGAGGCAAGATTATAATGTGCGTTTTCCTTGCGATTTTCCAGTATATGTTGCTGTGAGCCGATGAGAAAGCTCACGTTGCAGCTGACAGCCAAGTTAGATGCATTCAAGAATATGTCAGTAGTCTGCGAGGAAGTTGAAGTGTAGGGTTATATACGAGGGCCCGGGCATCAACTGCTGTCATTGCAGTGCCTTTGACCGCGAGGTCTCAGGGTTTGAGCCCCGACGCCTGTAAGAATTTTCGACATTAACTAGTTAGGTCGAATTCAGTCAGTGTCTGAAGGAGAATTCTAGTGGAAGGCTGTTCTGATCGGTAGTTTTCCGTGCTTTTTACGATCTACACTACTATACCAAGAGAATGCTGGAGCAGTACACCTAACCAACGGGCAACGGACTGCGCGCGATCTTTCCTTTTTCTTCTTTGACCTATCCTCCCCCTTTACTTACAAACAAACACATACACATACTTACATGCATTACATTACCACAGGAGTTGGGAGACAAGACGAGAGCTTACAGCTTGTCCAGGCTGGAACGGTGCCCCGCTGACGGGTTACACTTGGAATCTACAGTTTACCAATAACTGCATGCCTCGCCATTGCTAACTAAAGCAATTTAGCCACTGCTAAATTTCGAAACCATGCAAGCACAAGCAATAAATGAGTGTTCTAAGTTTTCCACGACTGTATGGCAAAATGAATCTAAAATAGGGACCATAAATGCTGTCCATTTTCTAGCTCGAAGAAATTCACTTATCCATGCTATTACCCGCCTGTCAATTTTAGCATCAATAAGTTTCAATATCAATAAGTCTTGCGGCATTACATCAAAAGCTTTAGCGAATATTAATAACTATTGCATCACACCCTTCCTCCTAAATCAATTACTTCAGACAAGTCTTGAATAAGGGAAATATTTTGACTTTCACAAGAAAAGCCATTTCTAAAGCCATGATGCCCATGAAAAAAATATTCTATCTGATCCAAATGATTTCTAATCGAATTAGATAATCATTTTTCAATCAATTTACAAACTACTGACGTAAGACTAACTGGCCTATAATTTTGCACCTCACATTTTTGTTCACTTTTAAAAATTGGCACTATTAAAGCAGATTTCCAATCATCCGGTACACTCTCATTGTTGACCGATACATTGAAAAGTCTGACCAAATAGGGTATCATCGTCTCTCCTGCTATCTTTAGCATATCGGTTGTAATATCATCCGGGTCCCAAGACTTACAGTTTTTCATTTTCTTCAAATGTGAACGCATTTCCGTTTGATCAATTTTGAATACATGATCTACGTTGTTGTGCCCTGTACTAATTTGGCAACTTTGGGCAAACATTCTATCATTTTCTATCAGGTGGATTGAAGAAACTCTCGAAACTATTGTTTCTTAATTTGCACGTTCTTCATTTCGTTGCTGTCTAAATCACATAGGTTGTTTCTCCGCTCCGACGCCTTCTACCAAATGATATATTTTGTGGTTGGTTGCGAGTTTGCGAGTTTGTTTATCCAAACTAGTGAATTCATGAACAAAATGAACATACCTTTTCTATCTATTAGTATTTTAAGTTTAACTAAAAAGCCATCGAGAACACAAAAACAGCTAGCTGTTGGTAAATTTATTGAGAAATATGTTTCATTCCGCCCATTCTGATCCACTGTGAGTGTCTTCTAAAATTTGCTTAATACACTATTTGTGCATAATCTTGCAAATTAATATTTTCTTACAAAGAATGAGATGCGTCAATTCTTCGACTGCCACTATGACCTTATTTTTCGTTGTGCTGACAAAGTTTGTCGCCCGCTGTTTTGTCCGAGCGGAAAGAAGCTTGAACACAACGGCAGGACTTGGGGTTGAACAAGGGTGGTGGGGAACGAGAGCAGCGGGGTAAAGGAGGGGAGGAAAAAAGGGATTGGGAGGGGTATTGGGATTGGGAGGGGATTGATTGATTGTTCGTGATTCCGGGCACGTCAACTACGTAGGTCGTAAGTCCCGTAAGTGTAGTGCGTGTTTTTCCCTCGGGGGTGGCGGTGATATTTTCCTGCCGGATGGCGAGATCCGGCGCTGACCTACCGTCAGCTAGCAGGCTTTTCCTACCACCAGGTATCTCCCAACAGCGTGGCACCGTCCCAGCCGGGACAAGCTCTAAGCTCCCGACCGGTCTCCCGGCATGTGTGGTTGAGTAGTGAATGCTAGTGTGTGTGTGTGTGTGTGTGTGTGTGTGTGTGAGAGAGAGAGAGAGAGAGAGAGAGAGAGAGAGAGTAAGGGGTGAGGACAGAACATTGAAAAGGAAGAAAAGATCGCGCGCGGTCCGTGGCCCGTTTGTTAGGGTACCGCTCCGGCATTCGCCTGGTGTTGATCGGAGAAACCACGAAAAACTACCGATCAGAGCAGCCGGCCGCAATAATTCTCCACCAGACAGCATCTGAATTCGGCCTAACTGAAAAGCCCTTTTCGAAAATCCTGCCGCCGCGGGGAGTGTAACCTAGGACCTTCCGTTCAGAGGGACTGCAGTAACATCAGTTGATGCACCGAGCCATCCCTCCCGGTGGGAGTGGTAGAGAAGGGGGAGGAGGGGAGGGGAAGGGAGAGGAAAGAGGGTGGGCGGAGGCGGGAGGGGGGCAGGATGATCAAGCGTATTAGCTAATGAGTCGGGGCCGGCGGGCGCGATGGTATCTCGCTGACAAATGGGGCCGCGCCACCGGCGCCGGAGATCGAAGCCCGTCCCCTGGCGGCCGCTTCACGAAAGCTCTGTGCCCTTCTGCCTCGCGCCGGCGCGAGCACCGCTGCCTCTGCCATCGCCGTCGACACCCTTCCGTCGTCACAATCCACGCCCTTTCGACATCTACATTGCATTCGGCGTGCTGGCGCCCCCGACACCTTTGAGCAGCGGTGTCAAGGTCTTCTACTGCTGGCAGTGGCACGCGTCGTGGTACGGTAACATGCCACGAGCTTCCCTGCGCAACTAGCGTCGGGAAAGAGAACTATTAGTAGTAACCCCGCCGTTTTACAATAGGGATGGCATTGTCTCTGTTGGCGGGGTAATGAATTGCGTGGAGGAGCGATTTCGTCGTGGCACTTTTGTCACGGATCTTCAGAACACTGCCTTTGTGTATAGAGCGATTTGTATGAGAAAGTATCGTTTTGACAGCTAGTGTTGGCAACAAAACTGAAGGTTCGTGGTTGTTGTGTCCTTAAGACTCTCCTTCCTGCATTCGTTCGTTTCCAGTTGACCAACTTGTAAATGACTTCGACGCTTCGTTTTGTGATGGCCTTGTCCGACGAAAAAATAGTGGGCCACGAGAAATAATTGAAACCGGGAAGTGCTGTGCTATATGCTCTGTATAAAAATTCTTTATTTTTATAAACATTACATTGAATTTTGTTTCTGTGTGATAGCTATTATGTTTATTTTAAACCCTAGTCTCGAAGCGTACTGGTGCACGTGTTTCCTGCTCCCGAGCGGTAAGGTGGCGAGCTGTGATGGAGTGTCCCGTGGTTCCGTGCTTTGCGTTTTCTCAATTTATTGTTTATGTAATTACATGGCTGTGAACCATGAGAAGCCGTAATGTCTTAACGGCAGCCATAAACACTTGACGAAGAGGCGTGGCTGAACAGCTGTCGCGGCGGAGGGATACTTCTCTGAATTACATGTGATGTTCACTTGTGTAACAAACTGTCATTTAGGCTCATTCTTAGGCGAATTCTTCTACACCGCCGTCCTCCCCGGCGTCAACCCAGTTCCATGACAAAAGGGAGTTTTTGCACGGCGGATCGTAGAAATCGACAGCACTATAGATCTTCGCGTGCGAGTTTCGCATAGCTGTTGTGCCATTGCACATGCGCAAAAGATCAAGATTTCAATTGATTGCTAGTGCGCGCTATGCCGAGCAAAATCTTCCTAAGTAGTACCTTCACACACAGTACCTTCAAAGGGACCACGAACAGCGCGCAGCCTTTCCTTTTTCATCTGTGTCCCCATCTCTACATATCTACACACACACACATTCACTCACCCACCCACACACACACACACACACTTGCATGCCGAACACTAGCACATATGTCGAGAGACCAGTCGGGAGCTTAGTGTTTCACCCAAAGGGAGAAGTGTCCTGCAGGCGGAGATATCAACAGGAGGGAAAACCCCCCTCCAATCGACCTGTAGGTTGGCGCCTGATTCACGTCCAGTGGGGGAAGAACACAGCCACCATCCGAGAAATAGCATGCGGAATACACTTATGGAATTAATGTCCACAGCAGTTGACGTGGGCAGAAACCGAACTAATCAATCAATTGTCATATTCAATCAAGTTAAAATGGGCTAGCTGTTTCTATAAAAAACTCTGTCTTTTTGTAATCTATATCGAAGCACAAACATTTCAAGCTCCTGATTGAATGGACGAAACAATGCAGGTTTACTATTATAAATACGTAATTAATTTAACCTATTTAATAACAAAATTGAGGGATAAATTCAATAACTTATGATATAATTGAGGACCTCGAGACAATAACATGCTATGTCAATATACGTAAGTTTTGAGAAAAAGGAAGGCAAAGATTTGGACATTGCATTCTACACATTGGGATAAAGAGCATTAATTTACGCATTGCATTGCCATCTTACGGCAAATCTTTAACATGAAAGCCCAACATCTAGATACATCTCTGAGGCGTCGCAATACACTAATATTTTAAATCCATCAAAAATGTGGCATAGCATGTTATTGCCTTCAATTGTTTAGAAATAAACGCGTCCTTTCCGCGGGGCGTTACCACACTTCCACCACAACTCGAGGAGCGGAGTACCCGCTCACTCGATCGCTCCGCCTGCTCGCCCGACGCGACGCAAGAATCAACGGGGCCGTGGCCGAGGCGTCGCGAAGCCTCAGTCGCACGTGCCACACAAAAAGCCCTTCGGCGCCGCGGGCGGTGCGTCTCCCGCACCTGCCGCTGACGCCGCCGCCGTCGCCCCTCTTGCCGCCCCGGCGCCGCGACGTCGCGCTTGTGGTTGTCTTGTCGCAAGGCCAATGCCGAGGACGTTGCTCTCGGCGCAAGTAACGCCCGGCTTACGCCGAGATAATAATTACAGACCGGAAAAATATGTAGCATGAAACGTCAAAATATGTACATAAATCTCTGGTCACGGGGTAAAAGTTCTTTAGTCAATTTTTGGCAAAATTGGGTTAAGTACTGGAACTACACGTTAAGTATCTATTTTTATTTTAGTAAAACGACCGAATTCAAATGTTGCCTCCTTTACGACAAAAATGTGTTGGGATGTAGCGTTGAGCGTAGGAAAAAGCGTTGGCTCGATAATCTAACCCTCGTTTTCTCCAAACTAAGATTTTTGACTTAAGAACTTTTACGCCGTGCCCACAGAAATATGTAATGAAAAGAAGGAGAATATGTAATATATATGTAAAAACGGATATAATATGTAATATTAAAATGCACCATTTATACAACGCATTTACCTAATTCGATGTTACATTTATCAAACATTTTCTAAGCAAATTTTAAAATGAATACAAACGTTTTAAAAATAATTTGCAGAGCCCAAGTTGATGCACATTGTGCATCATTCAACTTTCCCGTCAGTAATGAGAGCTTCATCTATTTCTATCCACGACGGTAGTTTAGCAGCCAGACTAGACACAATTGAAGCCACTAGACGCAGCAGAAAAACAAAAAATATGTAATTAAATAAAAATCCGGTCGCTAATAATAATAATAATAATAATAATAATAATAATAATAATGTAGGGACACCTTTTTAAAAACATCTTTATTATCTATCTGTTCAACCCAGTGATTTTACAGAGATTTGCATGTCATAACAGAACTGGCTAGGACATAGGCAGGCTGTGTGTTCATTTTTTCGAACCTCCGTATTACTTTGTTATGTTTGTCTTTTTGTATTGTTTCGATTTTTTATTTTTAAATTTGTAATATTCTATTGTTTAATGTTATGTTTGTGTGTTCAACAAACATTTATATTCAATTTGTATTCTTATTGAAGTGATTATCTATAGTTAGGTAGTGAATCTTGAAATAAATGTATTATTTTCAATGCAGGATAATGGCTGCTTTTGTCCTGTCTAATCATTGTGTATTCATTTTGCTCTAATACGTCATCGGTCGAGCGTGTACAAATACGTCATTCGCGTGTTGTTTGCCTTAATTGCCATCAATATCTGTGACTTTTGAAAAACTTCCTATCGAAACACGGGGAATTACTGGGACTTCTCGCAACTGGCTGATAAATGGAGACACCAAAGGGTCACGAAAATCACGTTTTACGGCTCGAAAACGCAACGTTTTCAAGATCTGTGCGATAGTAGTGTACAATGTGTTACGTGTTGCATCTGCAGCCTGTTTTATAATTCAATATATTTGTTATTAATATTTTATATTAAAATGTTAGCGTTTTGCACACATTCTCCACATAAATTTTAACTTACATGTATGTAAACGTACACATGTTTTACGTCAAATGTAATTTCTGTAACTCATTTTCAGTGGAATATATTTTGTTTAGTTTATGACTATTATGTGAAATAAAATTTGTTACCTTTCACAACATTCAATACCCTTGACAATGCATTTCCTCAAATAATATTCCATCAAGCGTAAGATTTTCTCCAAGTACTAGAAAATGCTATTCCAATATTATTTTCACAAATAAATCATTTTAAATCTCTTGAGCAGCGTACTAGCTCCCAGTAGTGTGGTTTCGGTTTCGATTCCCGGTCGAGGCAAAAATAGAGTCGTAGATTTCCTTTAAAGTCGTCTCAGTTTCTGTAGCTGAGTGACGAAGGCAGACGGAGTTTGCTAGTTACAGTGGAGGGAATACGTCATGTTCGTCACATGTCTTCTCCTCCTCCCCTCCCCCCCCGAAGCGTGGGAAGTAAACTAGCTCCGGCCATGGGGGACACCGTTAGCTAGACCGGACAATCGATCCAAAATTTCAAATACATACAAATAATTTTAAATTATGCTTAAGTATATCTAACAATAATGTTGAGTGTTCCTGATTCATCACAGTCAGTAACAATCCCTGTTAGTTTATCAACGATAGTTTTTTAGTAATAGGAAAGTTGATTTCTAAGACTCAACATAGTTATTTCTTGGTTTGTACTGAATATTATAAAACGTTTATAAATTACATTATTTCACAACAATAACTTTTATTTACTTTATTTAGGATATTAATGCGGATTGGGAAATAGTTGACTGATGATAGATTATAGTGGGAGGCATGAGATATTGTGTATATGTTTGAATACAATAATTTATTAGAGAGTTGGGCTTTGTGGTAGAAGTTAAGTTAGGTTTAATTCTTTATAGAGTTGTCTGTTTGATCTGAACCAACAGGCAGATATTGTTATTTGAGGGAATTTGTTTCCTACAATTTCGATTTTGTTTATATTTGTTTGTGAGGTATTTATCCTTATTGGGAATGCATAGAGTATTTATTTATTTATTTATTTGTCAAAAAAACAGTAAAAACTGTATATGACGTGTGGGGAAAGAAATTTACCTGCGCACATTTTCTTGAGGGCCAGAAATTTTATTTAAAAAAAAATGAATTTAGAAAATAATCATTTTAGAAAAATAAAGATATTTGAAAAATGTTTTTTCCCGAGTTATAGAAAATCAATTTCAACTGTAAATAAACTACAAGCAAAAGGAGTGCTCAACAAAACGTGCGCACAGTGAAGCTACATTTACGTCCAGAAGCAAAACAAGGGGCCATCTCAGCATTTGCTCAATGGATCAGGGAAACTGGATAAAAACCTGATCGAGATGGGGGTCATTGACCCGGAAGCTGAAGTACATTACTTGTTACAGGCGTATTAAATATTTTTTTAAATGTATACAATGCAAACATAAACTAATTCATTATATATCTTTGTTTTGTTACATTAAACATTATTTTTCTTTTTCACGATCAGTATAGTCTCTAATTGTATAGAAACAGTTTTGCAGCAGAAAAGATTTTACTTTTAACTTAAATTTGTGTATCGACTTTAATTGTTTTATGTCATCTGGCAATGCGTTGTAAAGTAACGTACATGTATTGTATGTTGATTTCTTGTACTGAGCTGTTGATACTGACACTTGATGCACGTGATTTCTACGGCGTGTGTTGTAATTATAAATATCAATATTGCATGAAAATATGTTCCCTCCGTTAAGTAGGTCATTTTTGACAAATATTACAGATTCGTAAATAAATAGACAAGGCATGGTAAGATTCCCAGCTCAATGAAAAGAGGCTTGCAGGAATCACGTGGAAGGCATTTTTTCATTATTCGAATAATTTTCTTTTGCAATCTGAAAGTCTGAATACTACATGATGAGCTTCCCCAGAATATTATGCCATATCTCAGGCGGGAATGCACATTTGCAAAATAAACGCAACGAGCTGCATGAAGGCTGACAGAATTTGAAAGAATTCTGAATGCAAAGCATAATGAACTTAATTTAGTGTTTAATTCTGATATATGTACATTCCATTTGAGATTTGATTGAATTGAAAGACCTAAAAATTTTGTTGCCTCAACATCAGCTAATTGCATATTGTTCATTTTCAATTGAACATGCGATTTCCGATTTGAGATGCAAAAATGCATTGAAACAGTTTTTCTTTCGTTAACAATTAATTTGTTATTATTAAACCAATTTGAAACTTCTGAAATTGTACTATTTACTGTTTCTTTTTTGCAAAGAACATTCGTGTCATCAGCAAACAGAACCGTTCTTCCATTTTTAATAGACGAGGGCATATCGTTTACATATAACAGAAAGAGAATAGGACCTAAGATCGAACCTTGCGGGACCCCATGCACAATTGGCAAAGAATTGGAAATATAGTATGGTATTTCTACTCTTTGAGTCCGATGTGTATTTCTACTCTTTGAGTCCGAGTATAAGTGGTCTAATTATTGATTTATATAAGGGGTCTGTATTGTTTAATGAAAGTCTGATTTTGTTATTGAGGAAAGGCTTTAGTAGTATTAATTTGATTTTAGTGAGCTATAGTTTTGGGCTATGCCCCAGTAGTTTGGTGCTAGTGTGACCCATAACGACTTGCACCTCAACCACAAAATGAAACAATACGTAAATAATTTAAGTAATTTATTTTATTGGCTTTAACCTCAGTTATACACCAGGATACAATTATAAAAATAATGAACAACAGTCAAATCAATGAGAATACCTGTTACTAAAAAAACAATTACAAAAAAACTCACAACTAACATTTTTAAACATATTTTAATTACACTAATATTAATAAAGTTCACAGGCAACAAATCTTCGTAAAAAAGTCTTAAATTTAATTCAAGAAACTACTATATTACGTTTTAATTTAATTATCAATTTGACAATACTTTTAAGAGAAACCTACATTAGTTGTCTCTTTAAACATAGTTCTAACATTAGTTGTCTCAAGCTACATTTGTTGTCTCTCACCACAGTTGCACCTTTTTATTCCGCGAATATATGCTCTTTTAGCAGAGCGTCCATGGGCACGTCTGTCATTTTCGCTGCCACTAGATTACCCTCAAAACGAAACAATACGAACAGCAAGACTCTCTTCTATAAATTTAACTTCAACTTAACTCGATAAACATTCCAGGGTGTCCTCTCGGAATCCATCTGAGCAATTACATTTAATAGTTGAGCGCAGCGCTCGGCCTTCCTGCTGCAATTGCACAGGGCGACCCGGGTGGAGCTCGAGCGAACTACCGTAACTAAACGAGCTGCTCCATTTGAGATATCCGAGGCGTGTTTGGCCGTGGGGTGAAGCGTGCGGGGTCACTGGGACCGCTCGGAGGCGGGCGCTGCCTTTACGTTCTGGGCAGGAGTTTACACGCAGGCACCTGCTACACCAAGCGACCTCGATCTCTCTTTCCGGAGAAGGACACGTGAGCCATTTAACGAAAATCGACTTGAGTTAAAACAATTTTGCTCCGTGTGATGCAAGAAAGAGTACTCTAACAACAAAGATTTTCAATTCATAACAGAAAACGTGGAATTCCAAAATTTCAGTTTAAAGTTGGCAACGTGTTGGAAAGTTGAAGGTCATAAAATCAAAGGTTATATGAATTTTTACAAACCTTTTGTAATTGCTAAACTTGACATTCTTATCGACATAATATCAGGTGTTTACTTATCAGATTTATGATTTACAATTCCAGTTCTGGATATAATGCAATGGTTTTGTGATGAGGAATATATTTCTTAGAACCACTTTAGATGTCAAAGCGCAATAAATTACATTTGCTTATCTCAGTAATTTTCTCAACAATGTATGTTACTTGGTATTTCCCATTCAACCTCACCACTATCTTGCCAATGTTCACCACTGACACACTTGTAATTCCGTGAGGTAAAGAATTTCCTGGAGTAAACATACATACCTACGAAACAAATCTTTGCACAAGTTTTTGATGCAAGTATTAAAATAGCGGAAGAATAATTTTACTGTTTTTATGCATTTGCAAATCTGCTGAAAATATGAATGGTTTACTTCAGGGACATTGGTCAATTACACCAGTAACTTTAAAGTACGGACAAAAAACCAAATTAGTCTGTATTTGGCCCATACTCTGTGACATTGTTTTTCAAAACTTCTATTCCAAAATTTGTGTGCACTAATTAATGTTTCATTTTACAAAAATCTAAATTCAATTTTTACCTTTTATAAACCAACACCGTTCACCTATTGTTGATAAAATAAAACGTATTAAGAAAACCATTATTGGCAGTCATTAAATGGTTCTTTATTCGTAATGCATTTTATCGCTCAAAATCAATAACTGAAATGTTAACCATATAAAAAACACATTATTTACATTAAATTGTTAACTTAACCGTTGTAATTAACATTGTAATTAATCTCTATTGTAATTAATCCGTGAATAATGGCAAAACCTACTGAAGGGAAAGATTATGTAGTAAGCCGTGGGCCGTGGATGCCATGGCGACAGAAGGAATCAACAACGAAACAACAACAACAACAACAACAACAAAAAGGTCAGATCGTTGTCGTGAGAAGACGCAAAAGGAAATTTTGGTTGTTTAATTGAACACAAACGAGCAAGATTATGTGCGTTTTTTGAAAGTATTGTGGATTATGTTGGAATATATGAAGGTTGTCTATATTTATGGAGAAATGGTACTCAAAAACGACATTGTAAAGATATGGTGACTGAATTTTAGTATCAATCAAGGAAATTGAAAGTATCAGGAAGTTGAACGTATTGGAGAGACAACACTTAATTGGTGAAAAGCGTGATATGAACTATAAGCGGGTGTTGTGATAAAAGGAAGGAAGAGAGAACTTATACGAACAATTTCAGTTTTGTTTTCTGAAAACTTGGAGTGGTAGAACAGACTAACTATGTCTCTAGTGTGTTTCTTGTTTTTTTGTTCAATTAATTTGTTTGTTGGTGTTGGTTATTATAACATTGAATTTTATTATTTTTTCATATATATTTATTTCAATTGATCACAAGAAGGCAAGAAGACGATGATATTAGTAAATAGTAGTGTGTTTAGTTATCAACTTTAATTATTTATTATTAATAAGTTCTCATTTCGTTGAACCTTAGGTTTTTATCGTCATTGCCAGTAAGATTAATATATTTTAGAATATACAGTGTATACTGTATTATTATCAGTCCTAAAATTTTTATATCTATATATTTTTTTCAATTATTATTTTTTTATAAATTTTAATTTTATACGAAAAGGAAAAATAGTACACTATATTAGTATTATTCTGCCCCATGTCGGGCAAGCCAATGTAAAGAATCTCAATAATTTCAAATTATTAACAATTTATCTTTCTTGTACCGCGTGAGGCAATGCAACGAATCTCATTTTCTTATTAATAATTATTTTTATTACAAATTCTTTTATTAAATTTTTATCGTTGCCCTGCTGTGCTCATTGATTCTCTCGATGTTGCCGTATTATTACACTGCTGATTCTAGAATTGTTTGTATTTTACCTGCCTGAAATAATGCATATTTATAAGTGCAGAGACTATGCTGAATTTCAAAATCGTAGAAAAACTGTCTGTTTTCTCAGAAATAAATTATTCGTTTGTAAACTATTCTACATTCACAGCACGTAAAAAACGTTTAGTTTAAAAATAAGTATGTAAATCGCTTTTTATTTTGCAGCGTTCAGTAATTCTCTTTAATGAAAATGATTACAAATAATTAATTTCTTTTCGTATATTGTACGGTTGAAACAATTATCTTGTTATTAACTTCTGATAAACAATTGAATTTCATTTCAATCGACTTAAACTAATAAATAATTACCTCTAGTCAATCTACTTTTCAGCATGATGCTTTCTTGAAGACTTCATAATAAATTAATCAAATTGGAATAATACAAGTATAACAGTAGTTTTATTCACCAAAAATAATGAAACGCAAGAAACGTCTGAAACCAATGAAAAGGGAAAAAAAGGGAACGAAACGACTGAAATGCCATATACTCCCATAAAGAACATTTTTTTCCGAAGGTGATAATTCCTTTAGAAAATATCCACAACTGACCTAAGTGTTTGAAGGCAAATAATAAAGATGGTATTTTTATAAATCAAGGCATGTATTCCAAGAAAATTAATAAAAATTTCTTCTATAATTTCTAATTTATTCTACATTGAATTTTTTGAACACTAGAACGCTTCCATACAATGAAGATCAAAATATTATTCTTAAGACTTGGTCGATATTTATGGTAATTTTACATATATCAATTTTTTATCCGTATTGTTCCTGAAAGCGAATAAATTAGAAGGAAAAATCAAGCACGCGGATGTAAATGTTTGTTGAAAAACAGCCATTAACCGAAATTGCTGAAACCTTGAGGAACCGTTATGAAAGGATTGTCTCATCCTGTTTTCCCACTTGCTCTGAATGGCGAAATGACCCCGATCAATCTGTAACGAATTGCTTTAAGAAATCGGTTTAATGTCCGTACTTCCATTCTTGCAGGTGCTAGGTACATAATTGCCCACAGAGAAACGGCGTATCAAATTTCCATTAACACGGAGCTCCAAATTACAAAAGCGAGAGCGACATAGCCCGATAGCGCCTGTGTAATGGGGGTACAGCGTCCTTCTCCGCCGTCAACCTTTAGATCCTCACTTCTCTAGTGATTAACATAAAACGATTCGACGTTTTCTGGAGGCGATATAAGAAAATTGTAACGCGGATGTTGAAATTTTTAATATTTTAGATAAGAACACTGGGAAGGAGAAAGTTTCATTTAACAAGAATGCGAATTAGTTTACGTTCAAGGCCCAAAAAACGAGCTTGTGCAGATACTAGGTACACGATTGGACGTCGTACATTTTTTCACTTTAGTTTCTCAGGTAAAAGAAATTGAGAACTTTAAAATAGGGATAGGTCAATTATTCAAAGAAGACTGGATCAGATGAGTTTTGTTGTTCCAAACATTCACACTTCAGAAAACGTCAGCATTAAAAGTGCCAATAAATACATGACATTTTGGAAGCCTGAAATCTGAGAAATTCTTGATAAATTTGGTAAGATTGGATTTTAATGCATCCATCGTGGAAACAATCATTGGAACCTCTTTAGAAAATGCAGATGCCTACAAAGGAGAACTCAGCTGTAAAACTGAGCTGTAAAACTGAGCTGTAAAACTGAACTCACCTCCACAAAAAATCAGAAAAAAGAATAATTTAGATACTTCAATTCTTATTAAAAACACTGTTAGATTGTTTGAAAATCGAATATTAATTATATTAGAAAAAACTTTCAACACACGACACAAGCAAAGTATTCACTGTTGAAATTAAACCATACAAACATTTTTTTCGGTGCTTTTGACAAAATGTGGAATGTCAAGCTCAATCAACCTTTCTTATAACCGAAGCGAAGTTATAATTAATAGGAAAATACAGGTCCCTTCCGTGCCCCTCATGAACGGGTTAATGTAACATTTCCTTGGCAAAACCCTACTCGTGTTGCTTCTTCTTGAAAGCATCTTTGGCATTCAATACACTGACACTCCATCTATACTTGGGTTTATAATTCTTGGCGTGTGGAGTATTGCCTTCACGATGTAAAATCCCACGGTATTTCGCGTCATTCTCGGTCGTGCCGCTGGGAATCGAATGATCGCGACTGTATCGAGAAGTGCTGGCGATCATGCGTCTCCTAGCGGCACGACCGAGAACGACGCGAAATTCCGTAGGATATTCCATTGTGAAGACAAGCTCCCACGCGTCACGAAATAAAAACCCAAGTATACTACCAGTCTTCGAGCGCAGACAGGAGTAACAGGAGAGCGCGCGGTGCTTTCCAGGCGAAGCAGGCGACCTACATCCAGCTCCAGCTGCGTCTCCTCCGGGCCGACGCGTGCGCGAATTGACACGTGGGCCTCCGGGGGGAGGGGAGGGGATGGCACCGATCGAAGGCCGCGAGGGGCTGGAAGGCGGAGGCTGATTAACACGCGCCACCGTCTGGCGGTGCGCGGCGAACGAGGCAGGGTGCGCACGGCCACCACCTCCGCCACCGCTGCCTCTGCCATCTACACACAACCTCCCACCGACATCCGCCAACCTCCACCACTGCCCCCACCACCACCACTGCCACCACCGCCACATCCACCACCACCACCACCACCACCACCAACAACAACAACAACAACAACAACAACAGAGACACATCAGCCTCCAAGAACATAAACCAGACCTAAAAAAACTATCCACCAATATCGACCATCACCAACTCCACCTTCCACCACCAACACGAACATCAAATACTCTAAATGCCGTCACCACACCACCACAGACAACAACGATTGACATAATTATCTCCTCCACCATTATCAACCGACACAAACACCACCATGGCCAACCAACAACAAACATCACCAACCACCTCCATCAACCATCACTACCGCCACCACCACCAGCAACAACAACGAGAAACACCATCCCCCTTCAATACAAACTACCCCCAACAACGGCAACCAAACTCAACACCAACCACCACCAACTTCAACCATTACCAAAAATACTAACCAATGCCAACGACAACACCATTCACTTACAATAATAATGACAAAACACTACCATCAGCGCTACCACCAACACTCACCACACACCCACATCACCTCCTCCGCAGCTTCCACCACCACCATCCCCCCCACCCCCACCACCACCATCCCCTCCTCCGCAGCTTCCACCACCTCCGTGAGCACCCACGCCGCCACCACCATCCCCTCCTCCGCAGCTTCCACCACCTCCGTGAGCACCCACGCCGCCACCACCATCCCCTCCTCCGCAGCTTCCACCACCTCCGTGAGCACCCACGCCGCCACCACCACTATCACCAGCCGCCGCCGCCGCCGCCGCCGCCGCCGCCGCCGCCGCCGCCGCCGCCACTGCGTCGTCCGCCGCCGCCGCGCGCCCACCTGTCCCTCGCGGCGCCTTCTTTACGAGTGGGCCGCAGGTGCACGCACCCGCGCCCGCACCTGCCGCCCCCGCTCCCCGCCCCGCCCCGCCGCGCCGCGCCCCGCCCCGCAGCAGGCGCCTCGGGGGGCGGTTGTGCGAGATCAGGAATTGGGGGCTCCGCGCAAAGGTTGATTAACCACATCGCTCGCGTTCCGGGAAACGACGGAAATGGGCCCTTCAAGGACGTTGTTGCAGCTTCATTGGTTGGCTCTCAGCAGACGGGAAAAACTCAACATTTGCAACACACGGTATTGTAATGTGTGAATTATAAAAAATGCTACAAAAATAGATGGTCACATTATTGCCTTTAAAACTCTGTTTGAAATATTTGAATCAATGATTGAAACTTTTTCTTTTACTCTCAATACTAGAACCAAAAAGATTACAACTTCGGATCAAATATCGTACATTTATGGTAGCATGAAATAACAGTTCGTTCAAAATGTGCAGAAAAAAAGACATCTAGATATACTACGTATTATGAGGTTGAGTGCCATATTCGGTCCCCAACTAAAGATGAAAACTTGCGTCATATATCCTCTCCATTCATGATAGATGTTACTGTATGGATGAGACTAGGGACAATGACGGATGAATTATATTTTAAAGTGACTGATTACGGATGGATGTTGTTTAGTGGGAGTCATAACGGTGTGAGAATCACATGGTGAAAACGCCCAAACTTTTCAAGGAGTTTGTCTCCAATTGCAAATTCCTGCGCTACTAAAGTAAGTGCATCCAGCAAAAGCTGTAAGGCGAATGGAAGCACTTCACCTCCCCTCTTCATCGTAACTCCCTTCTTCACTCCACGTCACCTCACCTCTTCACCCCACGTCGCCTCTTCATCTTACCTCCCTCTTAACTCCTAACTACCATCCACAACTCAGATGTTGATTTTTAGAAACTGACACTCTGAGAAAGAACAGTGGTAACATAATTGCTTTTGCAGCATATTCACCGGGAGGTTCTAGAGTTCGACATGGTAGCGTATTTTGGCACCAGCTAGTTATTTTGATCGAATTTATCCGCCTGGAGAATTTTAGAGGCAGCCTGCTTCGATCGATAGTTTTCCACTCAATGCCAGGCGAATGGCAGGACCCTAATATACAGTTCCCTGCTTTATCATTGTCCCCTTCTCTCCTATTAAACACAAGCACACTCATACTTACGAGCACCACACTACCACCTGCTTGTATGTCGGAAAACAGTCGGGAGCTTTAATGCTTGTCCCAGCGGGGGCTGCTCGCCGATGGAGAGGCGACAAGCGAGGCGACATGTAGGACGGCGCTGGAACGCTCGTTCCAGCACCTCCACATATATAACGTGCACTATATTAACGGGAATAATGTCCATTGTAGTTGACGCGCCTGGAATAAATTCTCAAGTCCTCAATGACACAAGGACAAGTCACTATAAAAAGCGCATGTATACTATGTGAATTGCACACTCACGCATGTCGTCTACTTTGCTTTTTTTAATGAATGCTTGGAGTTTCACAGAGGTGTTGCAAAAAATGGAATGCAAAATCATTACCGAGAACTTTAATGACGCAGGAGAAGAAAAATAGAAGGTTACAGGCGAGTGCATGGGCCAGGCTTTCTTGTCTGTGCAGAACATAAATTCCTGTCGAAAATCAATTTCGACGCACATGCACTTAAATAGAAACAAAACTCTCAAACTGTAGGAAAATATTTCCAGTATACGTTTTATATCATGTAATATACACGTACCTGTGTTATAACAAATAGCATTTAAATAATATTGTCAATTATGAAAGTTTTGGACCTAATCAAAGGTAAGGCAACTATTTACTGATCATATTAAAATCGTTGTTTTTTATTCTGTGATGTTTCAATACCCTGAATTGGAATTTTCTTCAGATAATTCAAATTTTGTCAACCGATCATTTTTCTAAAAACTTTGAAGTTTCGTGGTGATCAAACTTTATTAACTGGTCTAAATAAACATTTGTATTAGAAATAGGGATAAAATACTTCAAATCATATTGATAATTATATGGAAACTAAAATACACCGATATAAGAAAAACAAAATGTGACATTTTTAACCAACTTTGGAAATGAAAACTCAAATTTCATTGTGAGATTTCAAGATTCTAGAATGCAAGAAAATCAAGAACTTGCAGTCTTTAGGTCTCACTGTAATCAACTTAAGCAAGCGCAACTCATCAAGAAGTTTTCTTGTATCGCTGAGAGAAGAATTCCATTTGCATAAACATCTTGAATTTCGGACACAACCGAATGCAGGACCCATTTAGGAAATGGTTAATCTCTTCCGACGTTTTCTGATACTTGAGGTATTTGACATAATGAAGAGCTTTGGCGCCGACTTATATTCTTCTGATAATTTTATCAACGGATCTCAGCAGTAATTTTTGACAAAAATTGAAGTAACGTCAAGAGTATTTTTAAAAAATCTACACATTAGATTTCACAGGAAGCTGAATATTGGTAACTAAGTTCGTTGTTTGATTTAGGTGTTGAAAAATATTCACATAATATATAGATTAGATTTTTGTTGACTAATATTATTTGTTCGTAAATAGCAAATTCAAATAAACACTATAGTACATAATGATCTATAGCTGTACCGCTCGCAAAAAAAACTCTCACATTGTCCTATTACTGAAGCACTTTTTCGAGAGACCTCTTCTGTTGATAGTTTGGACAACCTCTTCTGCAGAGACACGTAAGCTGCCTTTCGTTTGATCCTTCTCACTCGCCAGTTTGCTATTGCCCGCAGTGTTGAATGACCGCGCGACCCACGAGGGAAAGACAGAGAGGGAGCTATGTTGAGACAAAGAGCGCAGGCAGGCGGGGTAATATTTGTAGCGTTGGAGGGGGAGGCACATTCGGGCATGCGCAGTGGAAGGTTTTTTGACTCTGGGAGACCTCTAGTTGGAGTTTTACTGAAATTATATGCGCGGCGTAGAAGAAGACAAGGGGTCGGCTACATTTTTGGGTCCGTCTGATCTCCTTTTCCATTAAACGTTTTCATTAACATGCGGCATATTTTCTAGTAAATAAATAAAACATTCCAAATAGAATGAAATTATAAATTTAATGTTACAATTAACAAATACAATTGATTTTATGCTGAACCACTCCCCGGGATTTCAGATGTACTGGAGTACTTTTTCCCAAATATCGTGTAACAGTTGCCCAAATCATCGGCTAAAAACAGAGGAAAATCAGGAATTTATATTTCCAGAAATAACGTTTTTAGTATGTAGGGCTACAGGGCCCCTTCCGAAATTTTTCTGGAGGCATGGACCCCCTGGCCTTTGCTGGGCGCACGCCTATGACTGAAATTCTATTCTAGTAAACCAATATTAAATCATTAATATGAAAACAAAGTATTTAATATTCATAGAATATTAAATAACATGCACATCATCATCTTGTCCACGCGATTACGTTTATATTCATTAATGAAACATGTAATGAAGTTTAATGTTTCCCTTCAATTTATCAGCTCTCAAGTTACTTTTGATGGTTTGCACACTCACCTTTCAGGTTAAGATAAGCAACAAATTGTTCGTATTTTTCATCAAGAGTATAAAATTGTTTTGGGATGATATTCACTGACAGTGGAAGCTCACTACCATTCACAGCTAACCGGTGGCTCAAGAATATTTGACTACTCCCTTTATCGCAACTTGAAGATAAGGAGTGAGAAGCATGAATTAATGGTCGTTCGGGGAATCTAATGAAACATAATAGCAGCTTAGAAGCGACAAGTCCCACCAATACCCACCCGGGTCTCAAGTTCGGTGTTCTTTTCCTTATCATAATCGTCATCGACATCCCCATTACCACCGCTAGGATCACCGTAATCACCGTCATCAGACGCAGCAACTGCACCATCAGGCGCTAATTCACTTTTCCCTGGTCCCCGGAGCAGCAGTTGCCGTCGCGGGTCACCTGGGCGGAGGCTCCCGCGCGTGGGGTCAGCAGGTGCCCCGCCCACTGCCCCCGGCCACGCCGCTTCACTCCTAACCCCCCTCCATAGCCCAATCTCCCCGCTTCACTCCTATTTACCCTTATCGCCCCTATTACCATATTCACCCCCACGTTCTCTTTCCTGCTCCACCCTTTGTTCTCTCCCTACCTCCTCCCTACACCTCTCTTTCCCATCTTCTCTTCACCCCTAACTTCCCTCCATATTTCAAGCTGCCCGCTTCACTCCTAACTTCCCTCTACATCCCAACCTACCGCTTCATTCCTATTTACGCTTTCGCCCCTATTACCATCTTCTTTTCTGTCGCACCCTTAGTTTCTTCCACCTCCTCTCCAAGCCCACCTCCTCCCTACATCTACCTTTTTCATTTTCGACTACCCTCTCAACCACCTCCTACTCTCTCCATCTTCATGTATTCCAGTCTTCTTCTATCCTTTCCATCCCGTCTATCCCTTCCATCCTATCTATCCTCTCCATCTCTACCATTCTTTATCCTCACCTACTTTCTGCATCCTTCAATACCCACTCCATGTCACTTTCCTTCTCCATCCCCATCTCCCGTTTCGATCCCATCTATCCTATCCAACCCCATTTACCCTCACCATCGCCATCTACTTCCTGCAACACCATCTACCCTTTCCATCCAATCTACTTCTCCATTCAATCTACCTCTCCATTGAATTTCACCTCATTCACGTTCTCCATTCTCATCTATCCTCTTAATTCCTATCTTACCCCACCATCACCATCTAATATCTATTTTCCCACCTATCCTATCTATCATATACATTCAGATCTATTCTCTCCAAACCTATCCATCCTCTCCCTGTGTACCCCGCTCATCTCAACTGATCCTTTCTGTATCCATCTCCACTCCCCATCCTTATCTACCTTCTGTATTTCTACCCACCATCTCCAATTCGTATACCATCTTCAGCTCACCGTCTCCCCACCAGCCTCCGAATCTACTTCCTTTCCTTCTCCACATTTTGTACTCCATCTTCCGGATCACATCTCCACTACACGTCCTTATTTTGGAAAAGTTTGGCTCTCACTTTTAACCAAAAGATCCATTTCCGGTCTTTCCGTTGCCTCACAGCACTCTGTGATGGGCTTAATCAAGCGGTTCACAAGTAGGATAATTTGTCGCATTAGCACTGCAGGTGCCAACCTTAGGTTATATACTGGATCTCGCCGAGTAAATTACCTGTAACATGTAATTGGTTAGTCAATGGGTCTGGCAATTGCGGTATGTTGATGCTCCAACACGTCCGTCCAATGAATAACAGCCCACGTTTCGTAGAGCTCGAATTAGGTATGCCGCAAGCAGCTTTTAAAACTATATCGAAGTAGCTCGAGGATGAAGGGTTTAACGGCCGAACGGCATCGAGCTGCTGATGTAAAGGTGTTGTAGAAGTCGACTGATGTTTGGAAGGATGGCGTGAATCGAAGTTGCTTGCACGAACTGTATGAGAAGTTCATGCAACTCTCATTGTCCATTTTCCCACAATACTCTGAGAGTTTTTAAAAGCTAAATTGGAGTAGATGGAGTTCACAGATGGTTCAAAACCGCCCACTTTGTGGAAGAGATGAAACAACAACAAACAATCAAACAAAAGGGAATTTAACTTTCTTTCTGCTTTTACTTTTGGTTTTGTATAACCTCAAGTAAAAAAGTAAATTTCTTAAGTATCTTCCTATTCGGACTATTTGTTATTGAACCCATGGTTTCTCAGTAGATCAACTATGGTTCATCGATTCAACCACGACAAAGAAGTGTCTCCCGAGAATAATAAAAATTAAATGATCCACTGAACTGAGTTTTAATATTTTGTAGACAGCCGAATTAACTAAAACACATGTCACAGAAAACAAAATTACGTTCGCGGTAGTTCTGTCTCTATAAATGTCGCAAAACTTAGACGAACTTAAAAATTTTCTTGTCCGAAAATTAGTTAGCTGTAAATATACTTACCTGAGTCAAATAAATAATTGAAGAGATTAAATAACAGCATGTATTTTTAAAATATAAAAAATAAATACAAGTTGCTCCATTACTGAATTCAAGTCAGTTCTTTCGGGAAGGCAGGAAAAGAATTTCCCATGCCGCCGCCCACGCGAGCCTTTAAGAAAGTTTGAAAAGCGCTGCCCTAAAGCGCCTGGTGGGCGGGGGCGGGGGCGGAGGGAGGCTCATTCATCAAGGCGCCCACCGCCCTATCGCCCGCGCCATCGCCCGCCCCATGCAAATGGCGGCGCGCCGCAGAAAGAAATGCAGTCATTTTAACGATGTTTGCATTTTTCATGAAGCGGCCCGCGCTTACGTTTTGGATGTTTTGAAAGGGCAGATTGCGCGACTAAGTGCCTAATGCGCGCGCCGAGCGACGGCCCGCCCACGCCGCCCCGCCCCGCCCCCCGCCCCTCTGTATCCGCTGGGCGAGCGGTGGGCAGGAGGCGGCAGTGGGTCAGCAATGAGCGGTAGCTGTGAGACGACGAGCGGGGAGCGATGAGGAAGAGTTTGGAATGAGCGTGTGCTGCAATTTGAATCTCTCGAGGAAAATTAAGTCGTAAGTCCCGACACGTCCCGAGTCATGTTGTCCGTTGCCGTCTCTGACACGTAATACTTGGCGAGGGGACATTGAGGCATTGATTTAAATGCTATACCCCCCAAGTTTTTTTTGGTATAAATCACGAAATTTCATTACGCGTTTATTAGAGTTAACAAGGTGCAGCAGGTGGATTAAAATGTCGTGGAATTAGAAGTGGTGGCAAGCAATATTTCTTCGGTTCTCTTTCGTTACGTTTGTGAAAGCATGCTTGCAGGGATAGTTCAATATCCACCGGTTAGGGAAATTCTTCATAATATTTATATCTCACGCAATTTTTTTTACATTTTACTTTTTCGCTACAACTTACGCAGTAGAGAGAAAGTTATGTAATGCTGCTCGAAAAAACGACGAATCTTCGGCAGAAAAACTCCTACTACATGGCCCTTGTAACGAAAAAGTGGATAAATTCAGATATTAAATTTAGAACAAAATCCTCTAACACGTAGTGTAGTCAGAATCCATGTGGGTCTTTTATATCACAAAATCGAATGACGGCGAAACATCATAAGGTCACGCGCAGTTTTTGGAAAATTTGAGTAATTTTCGTGTAATTTTGCGTGAAAGTACTGGGGAGAAAGTAAGTGCTATTTTATCACCACTAGTTTACTAATGAAGGATTGCAAAACATTAATGTGTACACCATGTTATATTTTCACAGACTGAAAGATATATAACGAATACGTATAATCGTTACAATGTTTTACTGAAAGAATGTTTAATAAAAATTAAATAATGAAAAATTCCCCATGAACTTGAAAATATGAGGGGACAACGTGACCCTCAGTACCCCCTCCAGTAGCGTACGTGGTTTTCTTTCTGCTCGTTTGACGCCTTGTCGTATGCTGAAGCAACGTTTCTACAATCTTTTCGTTATCTACTGCAGGGTTAAAGTTCTGATATCCAATCTTCAGTCAAAATAGTATATCCTTAAGCCCCTGCATCCCTGAAGGAAAGAAGACCAAAATCGTTAACCAGACCACGCGTCGTCGTCCGGGCAGAAGAAAACATACTAAGGTTCATACTGTAATATACAAAATATTACAGAACAAACTCCGCGCCTTAATCTGGACGGACGGAGCTGTAATATACAAAAGATTACAAAACAAACGCCGCGCTTTAATCTGGACGGTCGCGGTTTCTAGGTAACGAAGGTTGTTGACGGGCTGGAGGGGGCGCTGGACTAGAGAGTTGGTGGTTGACTGGCATCGTGGTGGTAGCGGCGCGAATGTAAGCTGAATTATTTAAGTAGGACATTGACGTGAATAAGGAGGATAGATTGTGGAACAATAGTGCAAGAAGTGAGTCAGCAAGAAAGAAGCAGACGACTTCGGCGACGACCGGCGGGAAGAGGGATTTTCGGCGCGGAAGCCGAGGGGCTACGAACTGCGGGGCCATCGTTTCACAACGCCAGACAATTCGGTACCGTGAACCTAATGCATGCAATCAATCAAGAGAATTTATATTGTTAATCCCAAATTCAATTTTTAATAAACAAAATTATTGTTGTGCCACGTTATATGTGATTCCTTCGGAATATAGATAATTTCAGACTTCCAGGCTTTTCTGTATAGAGAGCATGAGAACCAAAGAACTGAGCTAGCAAAGTAAATTAAATTAGATAAAATAAATCATTCATTAATTTATCACAATACTAAATACTAAACATACTAAATATTCAAATTATATTACTCTCCAGAATAAGACGCCTTACTTTAAAAAAACTATCTTCAAACGGAATTACAGAATTGGTTTCCATTTAAAAAAATACTTTAAACGATTTGTCTATGCAATTTAATATGAACAAAATTCTTCCAAATATGCAAGTAAATTCCATTCATTTAGTGGAGCGTAACCAGATAAAAATTACAAAATCGAAAAAATACTATTAAACTAGCTGAGATACTGCAATTATATTGCACAGGGGGAGAAACTGTAGAAAAGTTACGATAGAAAACATTATATTCATGAATATACGTATATTTTATATTTACCAATATATATATATATATATATATATATATATATATATATATATATATACGTATGTTTTATATTACCAAAAATTATCATTATATTATCTATAAGAATATCTATAAGAAATATGGTTAAAATGTCATTGAAATATTGCCAGGAGAGAAGTAAACCGGCAACCTTTCATCAAGCAACTATGTAGCGGTTTGGCTTCCATGAATAGAATTTCAGTCATTTTATTAGAAAACTATCTTGTCTCCAGAGTTTCGAAAGTTTCCCTTTTTTACTTATTTTGTCTCCATGATTCCCCCAGGATTGAAAATGTCATTCTTGCAGCCAAGCTGAATAATGTTTCCTTGTAAACTAGTGAATTGATGCATTCAAATTTTTAATGCAAGCATCGAGGGTTGAGAGATAATCTTTCACTATCCTGAGAGAAACAGATCTTGCTTTCTGTTTAGAGTAACTGGCAGGATGTAATTTCATCACACAAACATGACTCAGGAGGGCTAAAGTTCTAGCTCCTCTGTTTATTTCCATTGTATCGGAGATTGACGATAGCGAAGCACCACGTTCCTGGAATCATTGCTCGCACTGCCCCGTGCGACTCACGCAGGGCCACAGGCACCCAGGTGCACGCGCACTCCCAGACCGGACCGGCCGTCTCCACTTTACACCCTCCGAAACCGTCACCTGGCCATCTCAAACAGCAGGTGTCAATTAACAAGCCCCAATTAAAACTCGTTATTTACGACATGGACTTAGAGCAGTGGCGGTGATGACGACGGCGGTGTGTGCCAGTGGCGGTGATGACGACGGCGGTGTGTGCCAGTGGCGGGGATGGGAGATGTGGGGTGGCGTGGCCAAAAGGGCTGGGAGTTAGTGGTGCGGGGTCCGCGGCGGGGTCCGTGGCGAGGTCCGTGGCGGGGTCCGTGGCGGGGTCCGTGGCGGGGTCCGTGGCGGGGTCCGTAGCGGGGTCCGTAGCGGGGTCCGTGGCGGGGTCCGTGGCGGGGTCCGTGGCGGTGTCCGTGGCGGGGTCCGTGGCGGGGTCCGTGGCGGGGTCCGTGGCGGGGTCCGTGGCGGGGTCCGTGGCGGGGTCCGTGGCGGGGTCCGTGGCGGGGTCCGTGGCGGGGTCCGTGGCGGGGTCCGTGGCGGGGTCCGTGGCGGGGTCCGTGGCGGGGTCCGTGGCGGGGTCCGTGGCGAGGGGCCAAGGCGGGAAGATTAGGTCATCGGTGGCAGGGGCGGTAGAAGGGATGGCGTGGGCCCTACAGGAACGCTTGGGCAACGGAGGCGGTGCCGTCGAGTGCTGTGATGTGCTCTAATTAGCCTGGGTATCGCCTGATCTGCGAGACGCGACGCTCCAACGGGACCGAGTGACCCCCGATCCAGGAAGACTTCCCATGGGAGGATGTCCGGACTTCTGTCGATGCGATTTGTGATACGACATGACGGCAGATGGCATAGGAGGTGAATGGAAGTGAACAACATACTATAAAACAAAGCAGCGGGATGTGCATGAACTGATTATTAGGTATCGTTTTCTTTCTTTTCCGACACTTCCGTCTCTGCAGAGGAATAATTTAGTCTCAGTACGTGAGACACGGAATTACAAAGATTCAGGCTGATCTAGTTAATTAACGTCTCTGGTAATCATTGAGATCAACAATATATATTACGAGAAGGATAATGACATATTAATGAAATAAGTAGATACCGATGTATTCATTGAAAACTTACTGTAACTTTAAACCGTTCATTGCAAATTGTAGGTAAAATAAAATTAAACAGCTGTCGGAATAATTGCTTCCCTTACTCTTCTTCCCCCTTCACTTCACATTATCTTCAGATTTTGTTAATTCTCTTTGTAAAGAAAGAAGAGGATATAAGGATCTAGCTGCGTTTTCAATTGTCACTTTGCATTGAACAAACAATAACTTCTGGTTTCTGGAGATATCAAGGAGGTCAAAACACTAGTGTCTCTATTTTTTTTAAATTAGACGGATAAACAAATGATAATTCTGGGCTAAACTTTTTGTGATTTAATTAAAATCATTACTGTCATTATTCAACGATCATTTTTACTCCATTTCGCAACCTTATTGCATTAATAAAATTTATGCTAGTAATGTGAACAAAAGTATCTGACTTTAAAAGACATTTTGTAAGAAAGAGCACGGAAATGTTGCTAGATTGTATCGTGCGTAATAAACCATATTACCTTTTATCTAACGTTCTTGTTTGCTTCATGAGAGACTGGTGAGATTTAAAGACTCATGTTATCTTACACACATCAAGCCAGAATGTCATACCTTAAGCTTTAAATTTTCGTTCCGATGAAGATGCAAGAAGGATCGATCCATGTGCGATGCTGTTTTATAAACACTGTATCAGCTTGTTATCGATTTAACAACGTAATGAGAGATCTAACCCGTTCCTGCAAGATATGCGTAATTATTTTCACACTTCGACATGAAGTTGGTAATTATTTTACAATAAGAAAACATTTTATTTTCTTCTTAATCACACTGGCGTGATAAAGCTCATATTTTACACCATAATACGCTCAAAAAAATTATCTGTAGCACGTGATATATTTCAGCCTCAAAGCGAGATAAATAGGTTTCAAAAAATAGGATCTAAAACGGTGCAGAGGAAGGTAGTGTGCTCACGCTTGTTACAAGCACTTAATGTTTACTGTCCAGCCAAAATTAACAAGAGGTTTTGCACTACTTTGTGTGTTCTAAGCCGCCCGAAGGTATGATTTTCTATATTTGAAGTTTGGTGAAGAAATTATACCCTTCTTTCTTCGAAGTCACAAGCGGTGAAAGCCTTTGCGATTGGTCGAACCCTCCAATATCTGATGAAGGCAACCGTAACGATGATTATAGAGGTCCCGTCCTATAATGCACGATAATCGACAATGAACACCATTAACTCCTACCAAGGACTTACATCAAAAAACAGTAAATAAACCACAAAGAAGTTTACAAAGAAGAGCGATGCTGTCTACACATTTTTTACTATCCCCCCGTTTCGACGGCGCGATGCTGAGTCAAGATAGGTTTGCAAATTAACTAATTACTCCAGCTAATGAAATCACGTAGCTTGACGCACATTCGGCTGCGCTGGAACTCTCCAACACGTCTCTCTCGATCTGCTGCCCGGGTCGAGCGGAGCGGCGGCGGCGGCGGCCGGCGCACCTCCAGGCGAGATGCTGACGCGTCCCCCGCGCGGCGCACAGCTCGAAAATAGTCCAAAAACTCTGCTTGAGCAACGCCCCGCACGTTAGCGGCAATAAAAGAACAGCGCACCGCGCAGCTCGGATTCCAGCATGTTAAGCTGGCCCGATCAGCCCGAGATACAAATATCGAGGGTAAAGCCCATGCTTAAGTTTAATAGCTGCGCCGGGACCGGGCTCCCGCGGGCGCGATGGGCGCGGCAGCGGGCGGCCGCCGGCCGACCGGCCGGGCGGAGGCGGCGGCGGAGGCGGAGGCGGGGGCCCAGGCGGCGCATGAAATGGAGGTGGCGTTGGTGGCGAATGAAGCGTCGGCGGCGACGGTGGCGGAGGCGAGGGCAGAGGCAGTGGCTAAAGTGGTGGCCTTGGCGGCGGCTGCAACTGTGGAGGCGGTGATGGGGGTGGCGGTGACGGAGGTGGCAGAGGCGGCGGGCGAGATGGTCGCACAGACGGCACAGGACGCGATTCAAACATTGGGGAGGATGATGGTTTCATTGACGGACATACCAAAGTGGACAAAATGCAATACCCGTTTGATAAAGGATGCGTCGAGCATGTTCTTGTTACACGTGGCCAGGTGCCAGTTGGTCAAAACAGAGACGTCGAGGGTTGCAATGTCGCGATATTGAGAGAGTGACATCAAGAAGGACAGAGTTGGGACACTTACGCTTCAATCATGATTGAGGGTGCTAGGTTGGATTAAAACTTCACAGATTGATGCTCTACCAAACGAGTGGTTGCTGGAAAGAGAAACACGTTGCCACTCTAGCAGTGACAATATATCTAAAGAGAGCAATGGTAATGATAAAGAACTAGTACGTTTTGCGTTGAAATTGCTCCAAGAAAAAAAGCAAACGTTTAGTGATAGTGGAAGCGGAGGAGGTGTAGGAGGAGAAAGAGAAAGCAGTGTATGAAAATAATGAAGAACGAGGTTAGCGAAAGAAAGAAGGAAGGAAGGACGGTAGGTAGAAAGACAGAAAAAAATATTATGGATAGAATCAAAGAGAGAGAGGGGAGAGAAGGAACACAAAGATGAAAATGTAGAAGTAAGAGAATTTCAAGAAGAAACAGAAGAAGATGTAGTCTAGATAGATGAGAAGAAAACCGATGTTAAAAGTAAAAGAAGATGGAATTAAGGAAAAGAAAGGCAGTAGTAAACGACGAGAAGAGTTGAGAAGATGTAGACGAGTAGTGAATATCGTTGCGGGTAGTATATTAGTATCGTTGCGGGTAGTAGAAGTAGTGTATTCGTATGAGTACGGGTAGCGAAGGATAAGTAGGAGAGGATTAGGAGTACAGGAGTAATAAAACAGGAATAGGAATACGGAAGTATGAAAAGTTGAGAAGGAGGAGAAGGGGAGGAGTAGAAGTAGATATGAGGATAGAGAGGAGGAGAGGGATGGAGAGGATGAAAAAAAAAATGGTCCATTTTTTTGATAACTTAGAAAATGTCCAAGAGGCTTTATGTAAAGTACCCTCCAAAGTTAAAATATCGGTTTCAAATTCTAAGAGCCTCGATATCAACCAAGTCGATTGGGAAATATCAATTTTGGAGAAAATCGGCTGAACGGTTTAGGCGCTAGCGTAGACCACAGACGGACAGACAGACAGAAGACGGACGGACGTTTTGCCGTCAGTCGAGATTTCGGTATCAAGAAACAACAGATCATGGATTTGGGGTAAACTACGAGTTAGAGGATTTCTTTTCTAAATTTTACAACAGGTTTCATCCACTTTTTCGTTATCAGACCCCATCTATAAGAAATTTTCTGACGAAAAATTCGCCGTTTTCCGGTGCACGATAACATTCCTTCCTCTTCTTACGAAGTATTCCTAAGGCGAGAAAGTAGAAAGTAACTGGCAGGAGTCGGCAGCAGCGACGGCAGTGAAGCATCTAGCAAAGTCGCTTCAAGCAAAAGCTCAGACGGCGACGGCAGCTGGCGGCGGGGTGGCGGGGTGGGGCGGAGCGGGAAAACGGCCGGGGCAGGGGTGGCCGGCGGGGCGTGGCGGGGTGGCAAGGAGGGAAGGGAAGGCGGGGCGGGGTGGCGGAGAGTAGCGGGGTGGGGGGCTGGGAGGGGCGGGGCGGGGAGGGTTGGCTGGGCTGGGCGGCGGGGCGGGCGGGGTGGCGGGGCGGGGCAGGATGGCCGGGCGAGCCAGAGGGGCGGGGCAGAGGGGCGAGGCATAGGGGCGGGGCGGGGCATCGGGGAGGGGAAAGGGGCGGGGCATCGGGGAGGGGAAAGGGGCGGGGCAGCGGGACGGGGCAGCGGACGGGGCAGCGGGGCGGGGCAGCGGGGCGGGGCAGCGGGGCGGGGCAGCGGGGGCGGGGCAGCGGGGCGGGGCAGCGGGGCGGGGCAGCGGGGCGGGGCAGCGGGGCGGGGCAGGCGGCGGCGGAGCATTCGTCCCGGCCTCACCAATTTCCCGGCAGTTAGCCGAGCATGCTCCCCGCTCGCCCGCGGGCCCCCGCGTCGGCCGTCGCTCGCCGGGAATGTTAATTCAATTAGGAGAGGGGCGCAGGCGGCGTCGCGACGCCCGGACCCGCGAGCGGCTCGGAGACGACTCGGCGCTCGGCGGCGTCGCGTCGCGGAGCCGCGCCGCCGCGCCGCGCCGCCCCGCCCCGCCGGCAGGGGCGACGAGCGACTGCGCTCTGCAGGGGTGCCGCAAAGGAAGGGCGAATGGCGACCACAAATTAACTTAACACTATTTGAATGTGACTTCACCGACAGTTCACACTACCTTCGTTTGTTTCACTTCCTTATTTTTCTTTATTCGTCTTCTTCTTCTTATTCTTCGCCGTCGTCGTCTTTCTATCTCCTTTTCTCTCTTTCTATTCGTCGATATTTGTACCGGAGTTTCATCGACGCCACCTAAATCTAATTAGGTGGCGTTGATTTAGTTCCCGGCATACTCACCAAGATCGCAGCGCCAAAACCCGAAAAAACACGTTTTTGGAAATTTCTTAGAATTTTATGGCCGAATCTGAAAACAAATTATTATATCCCCACCAGGAGACAGAGACGCGTCGAATAACACCTCGTATGTCTCGATTGGTGCACGAAAGTGGTCTAACCGTAAGAGACGGAACCGCAAATCCACACGCACGCACAAGAGGAGTTAACTCAATTACTATATAGGGATAAAAGCCCGAGTGTACTCGAGCTTTTCATTTCGTCGAAAATTTAAATATTCGAAGTGGGGATACGGTACAGTGATTGACCACTGTGTAGTGTTAACAATATGTACTACTACGTAATACTCGTATAATTCATAATAAAATATCGACTTTTATCGAGTTCATCATTAAAGGCAAATCACAATGGATCTTGAGACTTAGACCTTCGCGATGAATACGCAACACCTCTGAATCTGTGCAACGCAGTGCTTCACATTTACGATTGAAAATAAGTGCATTCTTTCATAACTCTTTTAATACGGTTTACTTCTAGCAAAACCGCGTTGTCTTTTGTAACAAAATTCGTATCGCAAAACATCTTGAGCACGACGTCGCTGATAGACCACGCTGTAATATGACATACCTTACTTTTAGATTGAAAATGATAGCTTTAATATAGTTTTAATACAACCTTACAAAAATACGAAGTAATAGCGAAGCGTTTTGTATTGAAAATACTTCTCAATGAGACACACAAAGAACACATATCTGGTATTCAAATAGGAAACAATCACAGCCGTCTGAAACACCTTAAACGACTCCTTGAGCATTATTTTGAGCTAAACCTTATATAGCGAAAAAATAAAAAGAAACGTCCTTGTATGATGCTTTCCAAAAGCTTTAGAATTAGATGTTGCAAAGTGACTATAAATACCTATTATTGATAATCTTGATTAATACTAAATAACGATAATTATATTAATATTAGTAAATATAATTAATATTAAAATATTCGTACAATCAAAAGACGAAATGTAAAATTAGATATAATAAAATGCAAATCTTACCCCAATTTACTTATGTTTTCCTTTTATTAGCGTTAATCGCGACCACAAAGAAAGAACTGTCTAAAATAGTGACGATTTAGGAACAAATGCTACTGTGCATTTGGGTTCAGCCTCGGTAGTCCACGATTGATTGCTTACCCCCGAGGTCACCGCAGCCTCGGACCTGCAGTAACGTGTTTGGATAATTAAACAATGGAACGAGTTCAACCGTCCGACTGGCGAGCAGCCCTTGTTAGCTGCCTCGTTCCTGAGGAATTCGTTGCGGAAGCGAGGTCTGCCCTCAGCTGCTGCCCTCCAGGCCCCCTCCTCCTCTGCTTCCCTCTTCCTCCCACTTGCATACTCTGCGGCCTCCCAAAGAGCGTGCGCACCCCGAGCGCTCGCAAGCCAGATCGCGCACGGACGGGAAGAAATACGAGAGGCCATCCCTACAAGTGGGCGCCGAGAGAGATGGCTCCGTGCGTCCACTGATGTCACTGCAGGGCCTCTGACCTGGAGGTCCGGGGTTCGAGTTTCGACGGTGGTAGGATTTTCGACACTCGCTTCTCACACGCAACACTCACCGTTCTGGATACTCGGATTGACATGAAATTTCACCAGCTGATTGAACACCATGCAAAACTACATACGCAAATTTTGAAGTGCTATGGAATATTATAAATAGTGTTTTATAGGCATTTTGTATCAGGACCTTTCGTGACCTTCGCGCTTACCCCAGCGGGCGAGCCGTTGCTTCCGCAGAGCTAGGAACGTTACGTGGCGTCTATTAGCCGGTGTCAGATTTCCAAGCGCGTTCGTTCCATCTGAACCTGCAAAGTAAACACCCGTTTTCGTCACCCCGCCTGCCCTCCAAGTAACCGAGATCTTGCCGATTGGCCGATAGTGCAGGCGCGGTGTATGAGTAACGTCCGCACAACCAGCGGCGAGCAGCGATTTCCGCCCTTCCACGGTCGGTAAGGTCAAGAAAGTCTCTAATTAACATTATGTTTCAATTTCAAGATATTAGAAATTGTAATGCTTCAGGTTTTATTTCGTCACTAGACTCTCTAACAGCTATTATATTTTATTATATTGTTTTAATAGACCCTGATGATGAAGGCAATTGACCTTTGAAACGTTGGGACATTTGTAAAATAAAAATATGTTATTTTGAGTCTGCCTACAAATTATTGGACTTTCATAAGAATTATCAAGGTCAAGAAAGGTCCCAATAATAATTATCGCAAAAACATTACTTGCAATGCTTCATAGCACGTAAAAATTTGTATGTAGGGGTTTTGAAAGGTGCTGAACAAGCTGGTAAAATCTCAAGTCAATCCGAGTATCCAGCACGGTGAGTGTTGCGTGTCAGAGAGGGTGAATTCAGTAGCTGTCTGGAGGAGAATTCCAGCGGTCGGCTACTCTGATCGGTATTTTTCCGCGGTTTCTTAGATCAACACTAGGCAAATGCAGGAGCAGTACCGTAACAAACAGATCACGGACCGCGCGCCATCTTTCCTTCCTCTTCCATGTCCTATCCTAACCTCTTACTTACATACACACGTATCTGCACTTCGTTGTATTGCATCACACATGCCGGAGATTGGTCGGGAGCTTAGAGCTTGTCTCCGCTGGTGCGGTATGCCACTAGTGGGAGATACTGGTTGGGGAAACCCCTGCTAGCCGACGGTAAAGTCGGCACAGGATCTCTCAACCCGGTGGGAGACGGCCGACAGCTACCGAGAGAAAACGTTCACTAAGCTTACGGACTAATCTCAACAGTTGACATGCCTGGAATTATCAATCAATATAAAAGTGGGCATACATGACCGATCAGGTAAGTCGTTATCCTAGATTTGAAAATTTTGGATTCATTCACTAGTCGCGTAAACGAGGAAATTTATCTGGAATTATACAATGCACGAGTAAAATTTACTTAAACTAGAGAAGAGACTTTTAAACTTTCGAAGGTGTTCCTTTACTTTTGTATTTTTATTCACCATTCATTCCAGAGTTCTCCTTGGGGCGTTACTTCGTTAAATTTTCAAACAAGATTCGCGCACCAAAAAAATATTATGGAATCAAATGAGATGCAATATGTACCAAATCAAAAATGAATTACCACATATTGGTTGTTAAGTATTGTTAATTATTTTAGAATTTATTACAAATAACACGGAAATGCAACACTGTTGTGCTTTAATAGTAATTTGTGTTATTATTCCGGTAAATATACAGTGATCTATTTTGCGCAATCAGATTTCGAAAACCTCAACAGTTGTTTATTCACAAAATATGTATAAATACTACAGACGATGAGAAAATAAACAACGCACCACTACTAAAATTACAATTGTTTCGCGTTTTCTCGCAATAATTCCTCTTTCATTGTATCTCTAAGTATCCAGATCCCTCCTTAGTGTTACTCTTTGATAAATCCTCCATTCTATTCATTCCGGTATCGATCAGTTAATTACACGGTGAATACGCACAGATCGTGAACTCGCAATCAGCGGTATCAATAGAAGCTGACTGCTCAAGTTGCTCGGCAGCCTCAAGGAATAAAGAAGAGAAGGACTTCCAGCGACGACAGTGCGGCAGCGGAATGCTCGCGCAGTGCTTCGCTAAAGCGCTTCGTTAGAGGCGGTTACAAACAAATAAAACAGCTTATCCCTTGACAAGCCACGAGGAGAATGCCGGACGCTACTGCGAGGCCTCCGATGCGCGCCGCGCAGCGAATATCAGGCGGTATCGCCCAGCATCTCGACGACTGAGGCGACTCTGGCGGCGGCACTGGTGGGGAGACAGCGAGGCCTGCGCCGGCGAAGGGCACGGAGTGGAATGACAGCGGGTGCCTCGAGAGTTGGATTGATTGATTTATTGATTGTTCGTGATTCTGGGCGCGTCAACTACAGAGGTCTTTAGTCCCGTACGTGTAGTGCGTGTTATTTCCTTGGCAGGTTGCGGTCATCTTTCCCCGCTGGATAGCGAGATGCGGCACCGACCTACCGTCGACTAGCGGGGTTTTCCCTCAACCAGGTATCTCCCATCAGCGGGGTACCGTCGCCCCAGAGGGGACAAGCTCTCAGTTCCCGACCGGTCTCCCGGCATGTGTGGTGGTCTAGTGAATGTTAGTGTGTGTGTGTGTGTGTGTGTGTAAGGGGTGAGGGTAAGACAAGGAAGGGGAAGGAAATATCACGCGCAGTCCTTGGCCCGTTTGTTAGGATATTGCTCCGATATTCGCCTGGTGTTGATCAGAGAAACCACGGAAAACTACCGATCAGAGCAGCCGGCCGCAACAATTCTCCTCGAGACAGCGACTGAATTCGACCTAGCTGACAAGCTAATGATGAAAATCCTGCCGCCGTCGGGACTGGAACGGAGGATCTCCGGGTCAGAGGAACTGCAGTGACATCAATTAATGCACGGAGCCATATCTCCCGATCCGCGAGAGTTAGAGGGGTCGAAGACGAGAAAACCAGAGCAGGGTAAGAAGATGATGGTGGCGCTACTACAGTTGCCACCAACTTTTGCTCCACCTTCGCCACCAAATATATTGACATACACCGACAAACAACTTACGACAATTTTTCAACCCTGCTATCAACACAACTATCATCCCTGCCTTCCACCGTTCTCACTAACCTCATCACTCTCATCACTGACTCCGCCTTCACCAATGCTATCGATTTGTCCACTCACTCCTTCCCACATTATTAGCTCTCCGTACTTCCACCACCCCGCCATCTCACATCACCTCTATCAGCTACTACCCACCAACCCTTCACCGCCACTGTGACAACGGCTCACATGGTTCGGCACCTCCCCAGCAGGGCATCATCCCAGCCCAGCCGGGACAGGTTCTAAGCTCCCGACTGTGTGGTAGTGCAGTGCATGTTAGTCTGTGTGCAAAGGGGTGAGGCAGGACAAAGAAGAGGAAGAAAAGATCGGACGCAATCCATGGCCCGATTGTTAGAGTACTGCTCGGGCAATCGCGTGGTTATGATCGGAGAAACCACCAAACTTACCGATCAGAGCAGCCTGCCGCTAGAATTCTCCTCAAGACTGCGACTGAATTCGACTTAGCTATCTAGCTAGTGTCGAAAGTCCTGTCACCGTCGGAAGCGTCACCCTAGAGCCTCCCGGTCAGGGGCACTGCAGTGACATCAGTTATCCCCCTAAGCCATCTCAGCCGGTCATTAGCACTCCATACTCTCACTACCATCACCACATCCCCTCCATCAGCTCCCTCCCTCAGCCCATCCATCATCACCTCACCAACGCCACTGCGACAACGGCCCACATGGCTCGCGCCATTACCGCCACCGTCAGCGCCCGTCGGTCCGTCACGGTGGACGCGGCGGCGGCTACCGCGTCCGCTGTCTTCCTCCGCCGCCGCTGCCTCAGCACCGGCGCGTAATTAATATTAACGAAGGTGTTTTTACATTCTGCCGCCCCGCTGCGCACGAAGCCAGCGGCCGAAGGGCGGGCAGGCGGAGCGGGCCCAACGGACGGGCCATCTGCCATCGCTACCGCCGCCGCCCGCGGGGACACAGCGGACCAGCGCCTCCGTCCGTCACCGCGCCGAATCGCCGACTAGAGACTCATTCGCGGTGGAACTTAAATGTACGGGGATCGTGGTTGCAAACGATTGGTGCGTTGTTATTCGAAGAAACCGTTCACCACGCTGCACGTAAAGGTAAACGAGGACCTAGAGAGTCATTCGCAGTGGAACTTTACCCTTTGCACTCGTAGGGCATGTGTGACATGCCATCCATGAATGCTGAGGTCGGAGGTTTCTGAGCACTGCGAGGTCCTACAACTCCTAAGGCTATGTCTAAGAAGACAATGGAAATAGGCTGCACAGCTCTAAGCCGATACTCGGCATTCTCCCTTTTCAACTCGTTTTCACATTATTGCGCCAACATTGTTTAAAAATAGAATAGTAGCCAGGATCTATTCAACAATGAATTGCTGTCTCGCAGCGGTCGAGGCCCTCCGGGTCACAGCGCGGCAGGAGCATCAGCAACTCTACCAGGGAACCCTCTCAGCCATCCCCTCCCAGAGGAGCTCGGGGGCGCGGGGCGGGCGGCGCTGGGCGGGGCGGGGCGGAGCGTGGCGGGGTACGGCGGGGTGCGGCGGGGTGCGGCGGGGTGCGGCGGGGTGCGGGGCGGCGAGGCGGGGCGCGGCGGGGCGCGGCGGGACGCGGCGGGACGCGGCGGGACGCGGCGGGGAGCGGCAAGCCGCGGCGTGGCGGGTAGTGTCGGGACGGGTAGCGGCGGGACGGGTAGCGGCGGGGCGGGGAGCGGCGGGGCGGGTAGCGGCGGGGCGGGTAGCGGCGGGACGGGTAGCGGCGGGACGGGTAACGGCGGGGCAGGCAGCGTCGAAGAGGGTGGCGCGGAACGTGGCAGGGAGGGGCGCGGCGGAGAGCGGCGGGGCGCGGTGGGGCGCGGCGGGGCGGGTAGCGGCGGGACGGGTAGCAGCGGGGCGGGTAGCAGCGGGGCGGGTAGCAGCGGGGCGGGTAGCGGCGGGGCGGGTAGCGGCGGGGCGGGTAGCGGCGGGGCGGGTAGCGGCGGGGAGAGTAGCGGCGGGGAGGGTAGCGGCGGGGAGGGTAGCGGCGGAGCGGGTAGCGTCGAAGAGGGTGGCGCGGGGAGGGGCGCGGCGGCGTGGGATGAGACGGGGCGCAGACGGCGCCACCGTAAAAGTGTCGCGAGACGCCGTCCGCCGCCGCCCTCTTTACAGCGGCGCCATAAACCGGCGGCGTCAGTCTGCGTCGCGGCGCGGCGCGAGCCCCGCTTTACAATGTCCCCGGCCGCGACCGCGCGTGCGTCCCCTCGTTTCAATGCCCCCCACTCCGCGCGGGGAAAGTCTTGCGCGCGGCCTCTCATTCCGAGCCGTTCAACAGCTTCTGGGAGGAAGTGGGCGTTAATATGTATTTTTTATGCTACCCTTCGACAGCGCCAGGAATTGTAAATGTTTTCCGTAGATCGGAGCTGTTGAATCGCATTACGAAAGTCGTTTTTTTATGATGTTTTCAGGTCTACAATTGGTGTTTGAGTTTGTGATTCAACAAATACTCAATCAGATTAGACCGTATTCGATGGTAAGATTCCATCTAATAGACTTACCGTCCGCATCGCATTCATGCGACAGTCTCTTGACAAATCAGTCGTATCCGTCGATCTCTGAGTATTAGGAGCACATTAATGGCGATTTCGTTTTCGCCACTGTCGCCATTAAAAGCGTGTACGCGAAGTGAAACGCCCACGTGGAGGGTGATAAATAACGCGGGGTGGCCCTTGTTCCAACGAGAAAGTCGTTAACTCCACGAGAAACTGGAAACACCCCGGGCGATAACAGCTCACGGCCGCTATCAAAAAGTCCCCGTCTCTGCCTCGCAAACACCTCCGTCGGCGGGGCGGGGCGCGGGAGGGACCGTTCAAGAAACGGTAAAAGCCATCGCGTCGAGTCGCCGTATCGATATCTCGATATCGAGCGCCCGCGATAGGGATCGGGCGACTGGAACGGCCCGAAAAGCCGTGATTAGGCGGAAACACAACCAACAAATATCCCAGCGACGAGGGCGTGAGCGGGCAATCGTCTTTTTGGAGCGGGGCGTGGTGGGGCGGGGCGAGGCGCGGCGGAGGGGGGGGGCGGCGGCAGTGGCGGTGCAGCGCGCGCGCGGCAGCCCAAGTGCGACCAACACGCGACAATGGGCAATCGAAGCGACCTCGCCGACTGGAGGAAGGGGAAGGGGTAAAGAGCAGCTTACGTATGGATTCATGCACCATGGATAATATTCGGAGAATAGTGATTGATTGGTTATTTCGTGGTTCCAGGCGTGTCATCTGATATGATCATTCGTTTCGTAACTGTAGTACATGTTTTCACGGGGGGTTGCGGGTAATGTTCTCCTCTATGGTGAAATACGGCACTAACTTACACGTCGGCGAGCGGGGTTTTCCCTAAACAGCTATCTCCCACCAGCGGGGCACCTCCTCACCCTGGACAAGTTCTAAGCTCCTGACATGTGTGGTAGTGTAGTGCAAGTATGTGAGTGTAAGTAATAGACCAAGGAAGAGGGAGGAAAGATCGCGCGCCGTCCGTGGTCCCTCTGATAGTGTCTCTCTAGAAACTGCTCCGACATTCATCTGGTATTGATTAGAAACCTGGAAAACTACGATTCAGAACAGCCGGCCGTTAATATTCTCCAGACAGCGGCTGACTTTGACGCAGTTACCTAGCTAGTGTCTGATGTTCTGTTACCGTCAGAACTCGAACCCTAGTTCCTCCCTGTCTGCAGTGACACCCCTTGACGCCCTGAGCCATCTAAGTCAGTTTCAGAGAATGCCATTACTTCTCTCCTAAATTTTTATTGCAAGAAACAAAACTTACTTTGAAAATAACGCCAAACTATAAAAATACTTTACCTTCAATGTGAATCTTCATATCAATTATCAAAAGCTACTAGTTTATTGAAACTATTTTGTTAAAGTAGTTTTTTAAATAGATACTTAAGTTTTTAAAACTTTCAAACGTAAAACATCATTTAAATTCCAAAATCTGAAAACGTTAGTTGTATTTCTTGTCCTATTAGTTTATTCATGGTATTAATTTTTAGGTTTAGATCAAGATAATTTTATGTCATTTTGAGATAAAATTTCTTTATATCACTACTACCAAACTTTCGGTTTCTTATTGACCATCTTCATTGCTACATACAACGAAAAAATTAGAACAACAAAATCAAACAATTTGTAAGCGGCTCTTTTCTTTGATTTAGGAAAACAAAAGGTTTAATATTCGCTTTCCTTTATGAGATAATATAAATGTAAAGCTAAGAACCGAATTTTCCTGAAAAGTTTGCCCTAAAAACAACGAAAGAAAGAATTAATGTGGTGTATGAAGAAAATCTAAGCAAAAGAAAATCCTTGTTAATATCGAAGAAACCATCTCGTACTGGCAATGCACTCTTTTCCTTCGTATAAAATTTGTGTATTTTAGAGAGAGAAAGCGTGTGGCATGTACAGAAATAATAAACATTACGCAACTGAAGAGAAAGGTGGCAAAAGAGGAAGATGTTCCAAGGAAGGAGTAGATTTAAGAAGGAAATCACGGGAGCACTTGAGGGTCGATTAATGTGATCTGAGAAGAGCTCGTAGATGAAAATTATTAACACAACCTCTTTGTATTCACGATGACAGAAGGGGTTATTGGGATTGTGATGACGTGTGAGCAATGTAGTTTTGTGAACGAATGTGGAAATAATTCCAAGAAAGTTCGGTGATGACAAGCAGATTTAGAAAGGGCATGAAGAAATAAAACAGTCTTCATTCTTCGACCTTCGCACGACGGTATTAAGATTTTCCCCCTTCATTTACAGCCACAACGATACAAGAGAAGATATAAGCAAGCTTCAATTATGAAAATCACAAACCAGCTTAAAAACTGCATGTTACGGATTCCGCGCAAAGTGACGAATACTAGGTTAAGGAGATTACGATGTGGGGAAGGGGAACTAATGAATGATGATAAAAAGCAACTCGATTACGACATATGTAGCTGAAGAGAGCTCAAGAAATGTCAAGGGATGGCTCTGGAGGATTGGTGGAAGTGATAGAAGCAATAGGAAGAATGCTGAAAATGCGCGAGGTGAGAATGTGGGGAAGGAGTATGAACGGGTGTCGGGAAGGACGCCGATAAATGTGAGCGGAAAGGTGTAGGAGAAGATGTCGCGAAAGGTGGCGGGGAAGCTGTCCCGAAAAATGTCAGGAAAGGTTCCTATGAAGCTGTCGAGGAAGATGTAGAAATATTGCGTGAAAATAACTAGAAAAGACATATTGAGGGTGCAGGAAGAGTGTAAGAGGATAGTGGGTGCAGGGAAGTTATTGAGACGTTAAGATAGTTTGTGAGGAATGTGACGAGATGGTGCAGGGAAGATTCTGAAAACTCATAGAGCGGGTGCGTAGAGGACGCGTTAAGTGCGGAGAGGGTTCGCGGAGATCGCACAGGGAGAAAGAGCGCGGATGTTGCGATCCTTGTGCGGGTAATGTAATGTAATGTAATGTGTGAACGTGCATGGCATTACGCCCCCAAGCACTTGTATTTTATTAGGGGACAGAAGTCCCGGGGTGGACTACTAGGCGTTAGTCTCGATCCGCACCCTCCTTTGGGGCTGAGGGCGTACTTGTACAAGTACGCCCTCAGACTAACATCCGGATTCCACCGGAACGCCGTTAGCCCTCACGACAACCTCCTCATACAATGCTTGGGTCTAGGGCCGCCCTGCCAGCTCCAAGTCTCTCCAGAGTATTGGGCCACTACCATGACGAAGCGAAGAGCCCAACTGGGAGCCACCCGAACTAAGGTCCGGGCGGCTCTACGCCCCCATCCCGTCTCTCTACTGCCTACACCTTTAGACTAGCACCCTGGGTGGAGCTGGGACCAAGGCAACCTGACGGTAGATACCAATTTCCCTCCGGACTACTAAAAATCGATTCCAGAGCACCCTGAGGGGTCTCCCTCACCCGATCTTGCCTTAATTTCGATGCCCCAGGCGCCCAACTGGTGGGTGGCCGGCTTCAACCGACAACCAGGAGCTTAGCATCGCTTCCCACTGCCTCCACCTTGAGACGAACGACGTGAGTGCCACCGTGAAACTCAGGGTCCTGGTGATCGCCTCCAACTCTTGACCAGAGATCCGCGTGCGGGTGGCGTGCGGGAGCGTCACGGGCTCGGTGCGTGGGCGGGGCGCGCGCGGGGGCGGCGCGGGGGCGGCGCGGGGGCGGCGCGGGGGCGGCGCGGGGGCGGCGCGGGGGCGGCGCGGGGGCGGCGCGGGGGCGGCGCGGGGGCGGCGCGGGGGCGGCGCGGGGGCGGCGCGGGGGCGGCGCGGGGGCGGCGCGGGGGCGGCGCGGGGGCGGCGCGGGGGCGGCGCGGGGGCGGCGCGGGGGCGGCGCGGGGGCGGCGCGGGGGCGGCGCGGGGGCGGCGCGGGGGCGGCGCGGGGGCGGCGCGGGGGCGGCGCGGGGGCGGCGCGGGGGCGGCGCGGGGCGGCGCGGGGGCGGCGCGGGGGCGGCGCGGGGGCGGCGCGGGGGCGGCGCGGGGGCGGCGCGGGGGCGGCGCGGGGGCGGCGCGGGGGCGGCGCGGGGGCGGCGCGGGGGCGGCGCGGGGGCGGCGCGGGGGCGGCGCGGGGGCGGCGCGGGGGCGGCGCGGGGGCGGCGCGGGGGCGGCGCGGGGGCGGCGCGGGGGCGGCGCGGGGGCGGCGCGGGGGCGGCGCGGGGGCGGCGCGGGGGCGGCGCGGGGGCGGCGCGGGGGCGGCGCGGGGGCGGCGCGGGGGCGGCGCGGGGGCGGCGCGGGGGCGGCGCGGGGGCGGCGCGGGGGCGGCGCGGGGGCGGCGCGGGGGCGGCGCGGGGGCGGCGCGGGGGCGGCGCGGGGGCGGCGCGGGGGCGGCGCGGGGGCGGCGCGGGGGCGGCGTGGGGGCGGCGCGGGGGCGGCGCGGGGGCGGCGCGGTGGCGGCGCGGGGGCGGCGCGGGGGCGGCTCCCGCCTCGCCGGGGAACCGTCTGGCGGCTACCACATCGCGCTTCGCCGCCGCCGCCGCCTGGCAATTTCCTTGACCGGGAACGTTGCGTGCCCACGTCAAGCCGTCCCACCGCCACCGCAGCGGCAGCCGACCATATTGCCAAGGCGATAACGATCTCCACTTTTTATGCGGCCGCCGCGCCCCGCCCCCCTCGCCCGCTCTCATTCCGCTCCCGCTCCGTCTCGCTCGCACGCATTAGCGCTCTAAATTCGAGCGTTGTTTCCACCGCGGGCGCCTCGCGCCCCCTCCCCCGGGCCTGCGGGGGCGGCCGGTGTCCCCCGCGGTTCATGTCCTCGGCCGTCTCTATTGGCTGCTCCGCGCGACGCCGACCAGCTCGCGCGCGCGAGCCGCCGTCAAACGCTCGTCTCTCTCTCTTTCTCTCGCCGCCGCCCCCGCGCCCGCCCCCGCCACCGCGGACGGACACGCACGGCCTCCGCCGCCGCCACCGCCAGAGGAAATGGCCTCGCTGCCGAGTCTCAGTATGGCGGCCCACTAAATGCAAATGGAGCCCCGACCCCGCTTCCTCCGTAGGCGACGCCCCAGGTGTCTCGCCCGCCGCCCCCGCGACGCCAGCGACGCCAGCGACGCCGTCGGCGCCGAATTCGCCGCGTCGCCTTCGCGAGGCGCAGAGAGGTGACACTGGGAACGTGGCACACATTCGTTCCTACGCAGAACTTTTTCTCGATCCATTGAGCAAACACTGAAACGGTCCCTTGTGTTGTTTGTGGACATAGACGTAACAATTGTTTCTACACAGGACTTTTTCTAGATCCATTGAGCAAACACTGAAACGGTCCCTTGTGTTGTTTGTGGACATAGACGTAACAATTGTTTCTACACAGGACTTTTTCTAGATCCATTGAGCAAACACTGAAACGGTCCCTTGTGTTGTTTGTGGACATAGACGTAACAATTGTTTCTACACAGGACTTTTTCTAGATCCATTGAGCAAACACTGAAACGGTCCCTTGTGTTGTTTGTGGACATAGACGTAACTATTGTTTCTACACAGGACTTTTTTCTAGATCCATTGAGCAAACACTGAAACGGTCCCTTGTGTTGTTTGTGGACATAGACGTAGCTATCTGCGCACGTTTCGCTTAGCTCACCTTTGGCTAGATACAAGAGCAGTAGGGCGAGGGAGAGTGATTACATCTTCAGGAATACTATTACAACAAATTTATTGGCCGAAGCAAACACGTATTTTATTTTAATTGGGCAGCGAATCTTTCTACTTTTCAAATGTTTTCCACCACTCCCGTTGTTACTTTCATTAATAATCAAAGAGCGGCATAGGATTTCTCATACCCAAGAAAAAGACGATAAATCACTATCGTATATAAAAACAATTCTTCGCCTTCATACGTCATATTCACCATTTTAGACGATATTTTTCTAGCGTTAGTTCCGTGGAATTTCAAGTTCAGCGAAGCCTCCGCGGATGTGAATGGCTGGGTTAGTACAGAACATAGCCCTCATAGTGTCCCAGCTCAGAGTGGAAGAGATGGTGGGAGATGATGATGATGATGATGATGATGATGATGGGAAAGGAATGGGAAGTAAAGATCACACACGGTCGCGACGCCAGCGACGCTAGCGACGCTCGTGACGCTATGGACGCCGAATTGCTGTGTCGTCCTCGCGGGGCCCAGGGCGAGGCGGAGAGGGTTGCCACTGGGAACGTGCCACTCATTCGATTCCCAAGCGCCCGCTTCGGGTGGGATTCTTATTAGCTGCGTTCGAATCCTGGGGTACAGCTTTCGAATCGCTTCCAGAGCCCATCTTTCAAGAGCCATTCACAAAATTATAGATCAGTGAGTGGTGGTCATCAGCCACAATTTCAATTTTTGAAGTTTATCGTACTGTGATTTCCTCTCCTATTCCCGTTCAGTATTACAGATTTTCATTTTCGAGCTACCTGACAGATTGCCTTGGCTCTCCATTGATTTGCACGTGTTTCCCAAACTTCAACCACCTCTGTCTCGAAACTGCACGAATGTGGCTTGTGATTCTCTCCCACGCGAACAATTCGGATTCACCAAAAATGTATCAACTCATTATCAGTTACTAAAAATCACAGAACACCTATACAATATTCCTACAATAGGCATTTTTATCAACATAAGCCAAGCTTTCGACAGAACATGGCATCAGGCGCTACTGTACAAAATTTAAAAAAATAGTCCCTCATTACATCACTTCAATTATCCGCAGTCTTCTATCCAACAGAACATTTTCAGTTAATGTCAATAACCATCACTCAAATCCCAGACAAATAAATGCAGGTCTCCCCCAAGGATCATCATTATCCCCCATACTCTTCAACATCTATGTAGCAAATTAACCAACACTAAATTCAATAAAAATCACTTAATTTCCGATCGACAATGCACTATTTTTTCAGGACTTACGTTACACAATGCAACTATACCTAAATCTAATCGATAGCTGGGCCGCTAAACTAAAAATCCAAATTAACCCATCAAAAACCGCTGCTAAAATATTAACCGTACTTTCCACCCACTCCCTTAACATTAAATAATGAAACAATAATCTGGCATCCACATAATTGCACAATTAAATATCTTGGACTGCACATATACTCGAAACTCAACTGGAAAAAATACAAAGTAAAGTTAATCAAGCAAACGTAAAACTACTACTACTAAAACTTATCATCAACAGAAAGTCTTCACTGCCATATCATACAGCCATAATAATATATAAAACCATTTTAAGACCCTTCTTTTTGTATTCATGTCTCTCTGGATCAACGCCGCAAAAACCAATATCCACAAAATACAAATACTCCAAAATTAGTACCTAAGAATAATAACTAACGCATCTTGATTTGTCACCAACAACCAACTTCACAAAAAATTATTCACAGAACCTATATCCAACCACGTTAATTTCGCTGCCTCTAACTTCTATTTCATCATACCACAAATCCCCACTCTAAATGCATTCAACCCCGGCCGAAATCCTACACAACTAACCAGAATTCAAAATAAATACCCGTTCTTAATATTCCTGAAAAAAGTCTCTGAAATTGACAGTAAAAAGAGGTACCAAGATGAGTTCCTCACCCATGAATTAGATTAAGTTTACTATGTAAGTTAATTGTAAGCATCCAAAACATATGTGTAGTGAAACTTTTACTGATCTATGTATTATTCAACAAGAAAATCAAATTTAAAAAAAACTATTATTTCTCACTGAGCCCTTCAGAGAGACATTGATATAAGATTTACAAGTCAATTTACACTTAGTAATCACAATAGCTGAAACTACGTGAAGACAATGATTCATTTATTTCACAAAATATCAAGACTACTATTTAAAACAGGCAATGGAAAATAAAATGTATTATATAGTTCAGGCAAGTGTCACGTGACATTGGCATAAAACTTCAAGCAAGTACATCGCTTGATTGGTCCCAATTTCATTGGGGGCGAGGGGCATTTTGGATTTTTGTTAAACAATAAACATACTTGTTATTATATTATATGTTATTTATGAACTGTAGATATGATACTAAACGATATTATTGTTTAAATAATTACATAATTCGAACATAAATAAATATATAAAGTATCATTCTATTAAAATATTAATATAAATATTTTAATAGTATTTCGGAAATAGTATATAAAATAAGATATTTTAACATAATCGCTAGGTAGAAAATTCCCACTATCTCCAATTTATATAGTACAAAATTAATGTGACCAGAATGATTGAAGAATCGATAGGAACACAAAAGAACTAAACAGATATTATAGCATTTCCACGACAACGATGAGTAAGATAATGACGTTGGAGAAGGCAATTTGTTTAAAACATTTCTCTAAGAAAAGCGCAAGTTAGTTCGAATATTTTCTTTCATTGTTCTTTGACTATATTATTATTACTTTTCATTAAATATTATACACATGGTCTGTATCGAAGTGAATAACACTGGAAAATGAATCGACACCAAAAAACCCTGCTTATATATTTTATAAGATATGTGGAAAACTTATTTTGCATAAAGTAAAATCCATATCAGCCTTTTTCTTGATTTATCAGAAAATTCATACTACAAGAATTTGTAGTAAATGAACTTGTAGCTGAAAGCTGTGATCTGGAAACTATTATTCTGAAATTATCTCAAGAATCGGAAGGCATAACATTGTCTTGTCTTCATAGGTCAATTAATATTTTATTTTAAGAAATTACCAGTATTCACCAAACACAAGTTGATTTGAACATGGTTTCCATAGTGCGGAAAATCACTATCTTTGTACACATTAAGATATGGTTATAAAGCAATTTAATACAACGCGATAAACAATAGTTAGATGGAGATTTATTGCTTATGTCTCGAGTTTCAGGTATTCCAGTTACCCTGTTATTATGTAGCATTAAGTGAGATTTGCGATTTAGATACACGTAATTTTCACAAGTCTATTAGGCTATAACGTGGGAGTCGAAAGTTGCCTCAGACAAGAACGGTTTATTGGACGTTCATGCACTTTCCGTTTCATATCGCAGGCAGAATTTCACCTTACGAAGAGTTTGTTCACACTGGCTCAGCGAATATTGGTCAATGATCGGACACATTTATATTAATTGGGCGCAACGGTTCGTTCATGTACCACACATGTTATAGTTATGTATCAGGAAGCCATTCGCTTATCTGTTTGAAGAAATGTATCAATAGCAAGACATTAAAAATACTAGAAAGTTCTGATTTATGGTTACAAGAAAATATATAGATGTAATAATAATTTCCAAAATATGAAATTAAATCAGTTAATATCTTCAATGTCATTTATTTTAAATTAAAATAAGTTAATGTAAGTTCATGATTTCGTAGATTTGGTTAAATATGAATAATAATAAATTTTTCCATGTTCCAATAAAAATGAGGGATTTTACTTGTTACCACATGTGCATTAAATTACTCTCTTCTTTATATATCTGAAAAATAAATAATTAAAAATAATAAAATAATACTGAGCGAAATGGTTCAGTGCAGAGCGCTGGATTTTCAATAGGAAGCTCCGGGTTCGAAAGCGGGCCGACCATTCTGACTGGGGTTTTCGTGGTTTCCCTTGGTCATAAAGCGAATGTTGGGATGATTCCAAAAGCCCACTATCACCTCCCACTACCCCACTTATTTCCCACCATCATCCCACATCAATTTATAGAAAATCATTCCCTTAAATGCAAAGATGTACACATATTTGAAATCATCTTTTTAAGCCCATTACGATACGCTAAAATGTAGCATATGGTTCCATTTAAAAACAAAGTTGACCTTATATCTTCGTAGTAAAAAAAATAGTTCAAAGACAATGGGTGGTATGAATAAAACTGAGCATATGCTATTTACTCGCGTTTTCTGAGCAGATGCTCGGTAGCGTATGAATAAAAGTTTCGAGAATATTCTTAAAGAATGAGTAAATTCTCAAACTTGAGAAAATTCTCGCTCTGCGAGGCTCGGTAGAGCATATGCTCTCATCCACATGAATAAAAACCGAGAATTTACTCCTTTCGTGAGCATTTCCTCCGATTGTTTTGAGTCTGGTCTTGAGGTGCCTCACTTTTAAATGTGAGTTTATCGTGCCTTTGTTGTAAGTAGTAATCTATCAAGAAATGCCTTTGTTCGTGAATATAATAAACTAAAAGTAGCACGGCGCAGCGTCGAGATAAAACTTGCGGAGTTTGTTACAATTAATTAGTCATAACGCTTGTTTTCAGCCAATAAACGGTGGAAACTAGATGTGGCACTCGTTCATATGAAACGAAATTGAAAATATTTTTGTGAGTAGATCTTGATCTTTTCAGTAAGGTGTTGGTAGAGATTTGTGCATTTGCCACACATTCAACACTTTGAAAAACACGTTGAGGGTATGGGCCTTGTAATCAAAATTGATCCAAATGAATGAAGTTTATACAATCCGAAGAGAAAATTAACAAATAAAAAATTAAGAGCCAGAACAAATACACGTTTAGTTCCTCTGCACCTTGTTTTGTACGCACATTCGTATAAAAAACTACGATATTTTCGTATAAAAAACTACGATATTTGGGGCTGAATAGATTAATACAACAAGGTATTCAAGCAAACATGTATGCAAATAAATGTGAATAGAACTACTGGTGTGAATCATGGTGGAAATAAAGATGTTACCCGGCCTGAATCTGCGAACTTCAGAATATGAAAAAGTTCAGACATTTACGAAATAAAGAAAATTAACAATTCCAATACCTTGCTTATTTGAAATGAAGGTTATGGTTTTGTCCGTGTTTAATTACGCACTATATGATTAGGAAGGGGTTATGGCAACTATATAGCTCTTCCTCGGGAGCGTGTTATCATCGAGATGCTTTAGCCAACTCAAATAACGCTTCCGCATTTCAATTGCTCCACTACGCGTGGAATTGAAGCTTAAGATCGAAAAATACTCTTCACAATGCAACAACGATAGTTTTCATAAACAACTGCACCGGCAGCACGCAAACGAGATAGTTAAAACAAGTTGTATAACAGCGCGAATCGGAACAAAATCACACCAGCTGCGTAGACAAACGAGAATATCCTCAATTTTCCATGAGAATATACTCATCACTCGGAGAATATTTTTATTCATACGAAGTTGAGCAAATGCTCATTGGTGGAAGAATTTTCTCAGAACAAATGCTCATGCTCGTGAGAAGATACTCTAAGCAAATGCTTATTTATTATTCATACCACCCAAAGTATGCTATTGTCAAGTAGCCCCTGTTTATGCAATCGACTGTCCAAACGGCATCTTTATATCTTGCAAGGTTGAGGATATCCAAGAACTTACTTAGTTGTTCCACCCTATATAATGATATTAATAATGGGGGAAAATATACACACGTGTATATAAACTTTAGAAAAGCTCTTGGCATGATGGACCACAAAATTCTTTTATCGAAATGGAGAATATAGGAATAAGAGGTGTAGCATTAGAATAGTTGAACGGAAACGAATTGTCAAAATAGGTAACAGTTACAGTAATTCAGGCATAGTCGAAAAAAGGCGTGCCCCAAGGGTTTGTGTTATCAGCGATCCTTTTTCTATTATTCATTAACAAACTCGTAAAAATTCAGTTACCAGGAAAATATTAGGTTTCGCTGACGTCATTGCATTTACTTTGTCTTGCAATGACGAACAACAACTTCGGAATGATGTGAAAGACAGTCATACGATTCTAAACAACTGGTGGAGAAATAACAAAATGAGTGTTAATGTAAGAAAAACTAAATACATGAATATGGGATTTGCTGATTTTAATTTTAAATATAATATTACGTTCCACGATCTTAATTCTATTCAAAAGCCGACATGTAAATGAGAAACAATTGAGAGAGTCAACTACTTCAAATACTTAGGAATAATAAATGATAATAAAATGACTTGGAAAAATCATATAATGAGTATAAAAAATATTTAAGGGGTAATATAAGAAAATTCTTTTATGTACAAAATTTATGCGATATGCATACATTTAAAATTCTACATTATGTACTAATAAATTCATAACTCCAATATGGAATACTAATATGGAAAGGCACATTGAAGACGTATATTAAGAAACTAAGAATAACTTAAAACAAATTTATCCCTATTATCTAAAAGAAACAAGACTGATTCTTCACTTCCTCTTTATAAACGATTAAATATTTGACCATTACAACATGTCTTTGCGGAAATAATTTAACTCATAGAATATTTCACAATTACAGTACACATAGCAAAGCCACTAATCAAATAAAAAACAACAAAATTCATATACCTATAATGTAAAGAACCTTGGTCTTCATTGGGCCTCAAATATATAGTCAATTACCGATAACATTGAAAAATGTTAAGTCCTTGAATATTTTCAAACACAAAATAAAGATTTGGATTTAAAAACTTGATAATAATGATATAACAATGTTAACTGAAACATGGCATTAAAACTGTTTGCTGTGTAAATGAAGTATGCATTTATTCATACTTATTATGGAGTTATATATTTGTCTACGGAAATATACTTACTGCATCTCTGTAAATTTTCATATATTTTATATTTTAAGGCTAGGTTTTTTATTTTTGTTTGTTCACAAAAACTTGAATTGTAAATTTAAAAAAATATTATTAAAAATACAACACACAAAAAATACTAAGTAGAAGTATACAGATATTAAGTTATAAACCCAGTATTGCTAACCATCACAACTGGTTATCGATGGTTAATAATTCCAAGAAACTACAATGTACATCATCTATGTAAATCAAGATGAGAATAAATATTAATATCATTGTTATTATTATTATTATTATTATTATTATTATTAAATGTGAAGTCACCGTGGTATCACACAGTAAAACAACTTTTTCGAACAAAAATGGCCAGTGAAGTGGTGCTTTGTTTTGATAATCTTGAAGAGTAGATATGAAATAGTGAGGCACAATATAACCATTTTTATGATAAAAAAATTGGTTCATATTTTGTCGTACCTACAGTTACAGGAGCTATGGGAATTTTCAGCAACATTTATGAAAGAAATTGACCAGACTCAAGTTGACCAAACTCAAGACAAAATAATGGGATGTACCAAACATCATTTTATTGGAAACAGCACGAATTTTGCGCGAAGATTTGTAGACGAACCCACAATCATTACATCTGCTCTTTAGCAAGCTGGTTGCAATCTACAGTAGGTTTTAAGTTACTGACATCTAATTTCTTTAGGGATTTTAGGGAACAATATTATTATTCAGTCTCGCTCTAGCCGCTGAGGTGTGAGCATCGTAACCGAGGCAGCTCTTATCGTGGACTGTTGAGGCCAAACCTACAGTTTAAGTGAATGGTTTGAGAGTGCGCGAAGGAGATCTATACTGATTTTGCTAATTTATCGTGTGATTTTACCATTGGTGACGAGTGCTTTGTGAATTGTGAGTGAGTGTAAAAAATCTCCCCTTGTTCGGTGCTCGGCACCGGGCACAAGCTCCACCATGGCATCAACCTCAGGAAACCAACAACCTACCGATGGCTCAAGTAAGAATTATGCTACAGTAACCGCAGCGAACCTTTTCCCCAAAAAGAAAACGCAATTGTTATAGACTCTGTCAACCAAGCTCCAACCTTAGATTTCATACAAGTGCTTGCCCAAAAAATCAATCCAGCCCATATAAGATTTGTGTCAAAAATTTCAAATAATAGGCTATGTGTATATCTCGCCACTAAAGAAGTTGCTGACGAACTTGTTGAAAAACACAAAAGTATAACAGTGTGTAGGCAAGAATTCCCTATAAGACCCTTAATATCCAGAAATAAAAGAATAATACTTTCAAATGTGAGCCCTAGTATACCGCATGCGCTTATTGAAAATAAGCTATATTCGTATGGCATTAAAACAGTAACACCAATGTCATTTCTTAGAGCAGGTTTTTCTAGTCCAAATCTAAGTCATATTCTAAGCTTTCGTCGACAAACATTTATTAGCCCAGAAGATGAAAGCAAACTACCTGAATGTTTTCAAGTAATTTTTGAAGAAGTACCACACTGGATTTACATCACATCGGATACCCCTACGTGTTTTCAATGTAAACAACAGGGTCATTTAGCTAAAAATTGCCCACAAATCAATTCAGATTTTGTGGAGATAAATCCAACTTCCAATACCATATCACAAACTCCCATCATAAGCACACCCCAACAAGTTGCCTTTCATTCTACTACATCCGCCCCTGCACAAGTTGAAACTATAACCGTTTGCAAAGAACCTCATATTCAAACTCCAAAATCAGTCTCAGTTCCTGTAACCTCGACGAAGGCCGCTACCACCGATAAGCTCACAGAAGGACAGGTCGACAAAAGTACCCCAGCAAGAATGAAAAGACCTTTATCTACTACCGACTCAATCATTACGTCAGTAAACCAGTTATCTGAAAGCGATATTGAGTCTACAGACTACAACTCTGGATCAGATTCAGAAATACAAAACCCAGAAGAATTTAGTACATCACGAAAACCTAAGGCGGGAAAGAATCCAAAGAAATTAAAAATCAAACCAGATAATAGTCAAGATAATTTATGGACAGACACAAAAGCACTAGTAGAGAAAAATGTTACAAATTATCCACTGTCATTCAACCAGTTAATAAACTTTTTCGATAAAACAAAAGGAACTAAATTCACAGTAGACATCGCGAAAGATTTCACAAATGACCTTTCCCCCCTAATAGCAATGCTAAGAGAAATTTATCCCACCTTACGTGGTAAAGGTCTAAAAAATAGATGTTCAAGAATTATTAAAAAACTGGAGGCCTCGGAAGATACTTCCCATGAATTAATTGGTCATTCTTCATCGGATGAACCGTAATTAGAAACCAAGCTTAACCAAACACATCATGGACATTGTTCAATGGAATTGTAATGGTTTCTATGCAAGACTTCCACATCTAAAACTCTTAATTAATAACCTTAATCCACAAATTTTATGTATACAGGAAACCAATTTCAAAAAACAATTCCAATGCAAAAATACGAGGATATAGAACATCCTTCTACAATAGAAGGCAAGCACAAATCGCTAGTGGAGGGGTAGCAATTTTTACAAAAAATGAAGTATTCATTCAAGATATTCCTCTCCAAACGACGTTAGAAGCAGTAGCAATCAAAGTCAGAATAAATTGTACTATAACTATCTGCAATATTTATCTACCAAATAGTATTTCATTAAATATTGCTGAACTAGATAACATTCTCGCACAACTGCCAAAACCGTTTATAATATTAGGAGACTTCAACAGTCATAACAAACTGTGGGGTTCCTCAACTGTAGACAGAAGAGGAAAATTAATCGAAGAATGGTTAGACAATCATAATGATTTGGTCATACTCAATACGGGAACGCCGACCCATTTCAACGTTAGTAACGGTACAGAAAGTGTCATAGATTTAAGCTTCGCGTCCACAGATATTGCAACAAAACTTTCATGGGCCTCAATGCAAGATCTATATGACAGCGATCACTATCCTTTATCCATAAACTGGTCAATCCAGCAACAAAAAATAGAGCAAAGAAATCGCCCTAAATGGATAGTAAACAGAGCTAATTGGCCTCTTTTTCAATATATTATTAATAATAATATTAACAATCTTAAAGTGCTAGATTCGCCTCAACAATATGAAATCAATACGATAGTTGGTGAGTTTATCACCTTGATTACAGAAGCAGCCAAGCAGGCAATCCCCCAAACTACAGGAAAAGTAATGAAACGTCAAGTACCATGGTGGAATGAAGAGTGTACAAACGCTATAAAAGAAAAGAAAAGAGCGTTCAGGAAATTTAAAAAAAGCAAAACAATAGAAAATTGTATTTCCTACAAGAAAGCAAGAGCTAAGGCCCGCTTAACACTTAAGACCACAATGATCCAATCATGGCAACAATTTACGTCATCCATCACGAATAAGACAGCAATTTCTGAAGTGTGGCACAAAGTCAAGATAATTAGCGGATCAAAAACATATCACCTACCTAGAATGCTAATTGACAAGAATGGAGAAAAACAATTCTGTCCAGAAGCCATGAGTAATTTACTTGCTGATTCCTTTGCTAAAAACTCTAGCAACTCAAATTACGAACCAACATTTTTAGCACAAATTGCATCGTCTTCTACCCCCTACTTGGAACTCAACAAAGAACTATTAGAAAACAATGAGGATCAGTATAACCAACCATTCCACATGCATGAGCTTAGCTATGTACTAAACAAGAGCAAAAATTCAGCACCAGGGCCGGACGACATACCAAACAGTTTTCTTAAGAATCTCCCAGAGAATGGATTAAAATATCTTTTACAAATATACAATAGTATTTGGACAACCCATACCCTTCCTAACCAATGGAGAGAAGCCATCGTAATTCCTTTCCCTAAACCTCTTAAAGACCATTCAAACCCAGTGAACTTTCGTCCCATTTCGTTAACCTGTAATATATGCAAGATACTAGAAAAAATGGTTAACAATCGATTGAGATGGACCCTGGAAGAGAAAAATCTGATATCACAGTATCAAAGTGGCTTCAGATCACTCCGGTCAACAAATGATCATTTAGTCAGTATAGACACAGAAATATGTGACGCCTTAGCTACAAATCAACATGCTATTATAGTCTCTTTAGACATTGAAAAAGCATACGAGATGGTATATAAAAAAAGACTCCTAAATATCCTTTCTGATATGGAAATAAAAGGTAATACACTAGCTTTCATAAATAATTTCTTAAGGCACAGATATCTCAAAGTAAGATTACAAGAAAAAACATCGAAAGCTGTAGAAATGATCAATGGACTTCCACAAGGGTCAGTACTTAGTGTTCTCCTTTTTCTCATAACTGTCAATGAAGTCAGTACATTAGTAAAAGGCCCAACTAAAATATTTTTATTTGCAGATGATATCACCCTTCTGTGCACTGGAAAAAATATTCAGTTAACTGCTAAAATAATCCAAGAAACATTAAATAAAATTGACAATTGGGCCAGTTCCACAGGATTTATTATTTCCAAAACTAAATCTGAATTCATAGTATTTACCAGAAGATCCCATGAACAGAATGCAAAAATTACATTGGAAATTGGGAATAAAGAAATAAGAAGATCAAATACCTGTAAAATCCTTGGATTAGTGTTTGATGCCAAACATACATGGAAACATCATGTTGCAGCTCTAAAAACAGATTGCAAAAACAGACTGAATATCATAAAAATGCTAGCATGTAAAAAATGGGGAGCCCAGTCTGATTCTCTAATAAAAATTTATAAAGCCCTAATACAATCTAAACTCGATTATGGGTCAGTGGTGTATAGCGCAGCAGCCAAAACACTACTGAACACTTTGGATCCCATTATCCACAGTGCATGTCGCATAAGCTTAGGAGCCTTCAGAACTAGCCCGTGTACCAGCCTTCTAGCAGAGGCAGGTCTCATGCCACTGGAATTGCGAAGAAAGCTTCAATGTTTAAAGTATGCATATGCAACATTCAGCATACCTCCAAACCAAACAAACGCATATATCTTCAACTCCCCTAAAACAGAAATGTATAATGTACATCCAAATTTTCCAAAGCCTCTGAGAGAAAGACTTCCCTTATACCTTAACGCTCTAAATATAAATAAACCCCTCATATTCCCAAGAAGCTATCACCCCATCCCCCCATGGCACTTATTCAATCCCACCATAAATCTTGAGTTTAATCAACTTCCACACACCTTCTCACAATCTGAGACCCTTCTTCTCCCATTTATTGCTGAATATGAAGAAAAATTTAATAATCACTTAAAGATCTACACAGATGGGTCAAAATGTAATGGTAAATGCGGTTGTGCCATAATTTCAACCACAGAGGGTACTGAAGAAGTATTTCGACTACCTGATTTCTATTCAATTTATTCCTGTGAAGCTTGGGCAATCCTAAAAAGTATTGAAACCATTTCTGCAAATAAAGTAAATCCAAACATACTTATCTTCTCTGATTCCCTGTCCTCATTGAGAGCCATAGATAATAGATATACAAAGAATATCTATATACAAAAAATACAAAAACTACTGTATGATCACCATGAGGCAGGAAATCAAATAGTTCTTACCTGGATTCCTTCCCACAAAGGCATTATAGGTAATGAAAAAGCAGATGAAGCCGCAAAAAGAGCAACAAAATTACCAAATATTGACAATAATGCTTATGGTTCATATGAAGATATTAAAAAGCTTTTTAAATCTCAAATAGTTAAATACTGGGACACACAATGGAAGAACATAACCTCTAAACTGCATCTTGTTAGGAGATCAATAAATGAATCTCCATTTCCACATAAGTTGGTTAACAGGAATAATCAGGTTACTATCACCAGACTCAGAATAGGTCATTTCAAAGCCAGTCATGGACATCTTATAAAAAAATCAGATCCAGAACAATGTCCTAAGTGTGGAGCTAGAATTTCTTCCCCACATCTGCTACTTGAATGCCCACAAACCAACAGTCAAAGAACAGCAATGAAAATCAATGGCAATTTATTAGACCTTCTTAATACCATAGAGAAGTGTGATCAAATTATCAAATATTTAAAAGTAACGGAATTTGACAAACTAATATAGAACCGCATAGTGAAATGAATGGGATACCAAGTAAGGGGCTTATTTACTTAATTGTGGATATGAATATATATATGTGTATGTGTTGAATGTGAATGTATATGTATGTATATGTTTATTATATGTATGTATCTGTATATATGTATATGTAAGTCTATGTATATGTACTTTGACATATTGTAAATGACATTTGCTATTCTGTGTACTGAATTTAAATACCTCTATGTATAATTCTGTCCATTCGGGCAAATTGATAGATGCAATGACCACTTAGACCCACAGAAGTACAAATTAGAGCATTGTACTGGGAATTAATAGTAACTTAGGGATCTATTTAAAAACATGAAAGTTATGTAATCTAAATTTAAATTTTTCCTTTAAATTTTATTGTACTTTCCAGTAACATAAACTGAATCCAACTATGAAGCTAATATGGATTCTGAAATTGAGTATTAATTTCCTAGGGATACAATGGATCTTTACATTGATTCAAACAGTTAACAACTGGTTCATATGAGGTTGCATTATTGTGTCAAGTATGTAATGTATTGCATGTATTGCTTCTATGTATTTTATGTATCCAAATATGTGACTAGTATACTTGTGTATTACTGTGGTCGCTTATGACCCGAGCAGTTTAAAAGCGACCTAAAATAAATAAATTAAAAAAAAAAAAAAATTAAAAAATATTATTATTATGAATAATATTATCATAGGTAATATCACGAGAAGTGCTGTGCCAGCTTTCGCTTTTTTAGGCACTGAATTTTTAATGATAGATTCTATTTCAGAGTTTTAAACATAACCAAAACGACACATTTTAAAATTATATTGATGCGCACAGACTATTTTGGAGGTGAAACAATTGCTATCGTTATCTTAAAAAGATAAATAAAGGTTTTACAGCGATAAAAAAGGTAAACAAACTGATGGCGATAAACATCTGGGATTGGTTTAATTTGAATATATCCTTGCTTACCATTGGCTACTTATGACGCGGACAGACATGAATGAAATAGTCATAAGTAATATCACTCGAAGTGCTGTGCTAGCCGGTAAATTCACGACTCGCGTAGCGAGGAGTGAATTTACCGGCTAGCACAGCACTTCGAGTGATATTTAGTGTGACTATTTCACGAATAAACACATTACATGATTTGAAAGGATAATTTAAATCACAGGAATTACGAAAAAGGGAAATATTACTCAAAATTACAACCGGAAAATGAAAACCTTTCATTCAGTTCCGACTTATCACTGCCTCCTGGAATAACTTATAATCAAGTAACATTTGAATAACAGTTTAATGCAGAAAATGATTTCAGATATATTTCAATTTTATGGTAATAAAACTTTCGAAAAGCAATAATAACAAGGCTACTTACAGAACATTTATTAAAAGCACAATCATTAAAGTTGTAGGAAGTTGTTTTCCAAGTCTTGGCCTTCCGTGGAAATATTTGAAATGGAAGATGTACAAGATGAATTAGCAGCGGAATTCGTAATTTCGAATGGATTGAACACACGGGTGCACTCATTAAAGTATTTTCCTGAATAATTTTTGACGTAACGTTCCACATTGTTTTGATAGCATTTACTTTGTACTCTACACCATCTAATCTTCGTATATTAATTACCTAGAATATGTGTAAATTTCTCATTTGTAGTTTGTGCTGTCCATTTGTTTTTTCTTTCTTCACAAAATTCTTGAAATTGCTTCCACACGCTTTCTCTGTTCCATTCTCTGTTTTTCGGCACTGAATTTTTAATAATAGATTCTATTTCAGAGTTTTCAACATGACCAAAACGACACATTTTAAAATTATATTGATACACTCAAGCTATTTGGAGGTGAAACAATTGCTACCATTATCTTAAAAAGGTAAACAAAGGTTTTACAGCGATAAAAAAGGTAAACAAGCTGATGGCGATAAACATCTGGGATTGGTTTAGTTTGAATATATCCTTGCTTAGCATTGGCTACTTACGACGCGGACTGACATGAGTGAAATAGTAATTATAAATAAATTAATTTCTCATATTAACTTTCATTACTACTTTATACGTAATTTAAATTTTAAAATTGCAATATATCAAATGAACTATCTTGCTACGTGGAAATTTTCGTTGGAATTGTGTTTCATAATCACTTCACACATAATATTATCTATAATTTGTTTCTTTTAATTATGCATGGCTAAATAAATAAACGATGTGAACGAAAGATCTTGTTTTATCAAGGATATGCATCAGTGTGAGAATGCACGTATGCGTGGGGTGACAGTTCCGTAATGTGGCATTTCGTCCATTTAACTAAATATAGATCTGTTTATGAAGAAATAACAATATTTCTTAGCATGATCCCCACACAATGACGCTAATGGATATTTAACAGGAAAGTTAGTAAAATTTCTTCGCCATATTCTTTTAATCAATGAAGACATAATTTCTACTTAAGTACTACTAATTATAATGGCATAAATTACTGTTCTTTTCTTCATGCAAAAATTGCAATAACAAAACAATATTCGAGATTTCAAAATAATCTTTGTGATTATTAAAAATACAAGAGTTAAAATGTCCAATTCCTCGCACTACTCACTTTGTGGATAAGAAAAGATCTACTACAAATATTCTCCTACTTATAATTGACAACATATCTCGCGAGGCATTCATGTAGGTTACAGGAAGTATGTAATTTTCTTCTGATCTTTACATTTATTTATCTAAAAAAACTTTTGCTGTCAAAATTAAGTTCACGTGATGTCTAAGTTTTTAGCTATTCCCGCGCCCCCGCGCGTTGCACTGTTCGCCTCGCAGCCTCACGGTTGAAGCACCTGGTACAAGCCATGATCTTCACACTGTTGTATTAGGACAGTTGCTCACGAAGCTCCATCAAAAAGATGTTTCTGCACCATCGTTCACTTCGAGTCTCTGTGGTTCGAGCCGCGATAGTGGTGGATTTTTGGCACTAGCCACAAAGCTAGATCAAAGTCAGCTGCTGTCGAGAGAATATGAACATCCGACTGCTTCGATCTTACGTTTTTGGAAGTCCAGGCGGGAGTTGTTTCGTCTGGATCGGTGCCCCGACGAGGAGGAATGTGCACGGAGAAAACACAGCAAGCCGTGTACGTCGGCACCAGATCTCACGTCCCAGTGGGGGCAGGGTACAACATCCCCTGTTACAACTCACCCTGCTCTTACGGGACTTGTGATCTTCATAGTTCACGCGCCTGGAAATAATTATTACTCACTGTGGATAAGATAAGATTTACTATAAATGTTCTCCTACTTATAATTGACAACATATCTTGCGTGGCTTTCATGTAGGTTACAGGAAGTATCTCATTTTCTTCTGATAAACCGACCAAGATGGTTTTGATCCCTATTTTGTATTTTAAAGAGGCAACTAATGTAGGTTTTTTTAAAAAAAGTATTGTTAATTTGATAATTAAATTACAATGTAATATAGAAGTTTGTTGAATTAAATTTAAGACTTTTTCTAGGAAGATTTGTTGCCTGTGAATTTTGTTAATATTAGTGTAATGTAAATATGTTTTAAAAAATTGTTAGTTGTGAATTGTTTTTAATTATGTTTTTGTTTTCTTGAGGAACTGTAGTCTCATTGATTTGACTATTGTTCATTATTTCTATAATTGTATCCTGGCGTATAACTGAGGTTAAAACCAATAAAATAAATTACTATTATTAAAAAAATTAGCGAGGCGTTAGGAAAACCTCCTGTGAAATAGCTGACGAGTTCGTGCGCGGGTGTGAATCCGAATCGGATTACGCAACAATGAAGAGACATCATGCGATTGAGTCCAAAATGCGGTGCAATTTTATTCCAGGAACATCAGTTGTTATCGATACAACACCTGACATCACAACATTCAACGACGAAAGGGAAGTTACAGTTCCCTTTTCTGTGGCAATGTGAAAGGTAGTTGCAGTTATTGCTTCCCTGTGTCAGCCGATAGTTATGAAAGGGGCATAACTGTTAATAAATATAATTTTACCACAAATGCGATTTCATGCGATTCAGCTACTGAAGGCATTTTTAAAGATTTCGTTTTTTTTTTCACAACAGTTGAGTGTGCATGATAAAAGAGTTGTCCGGATTCATACTTTTTTTAAAATTTCGGCCAACTTCGTTCACATTTCGGTGATCTCTAGAGTTTTAAAAAAAATTCTCAGTTCTGTGTCAGAAGTACTCGTGTATATTCGAGAGGGAGAAATAGGCTTGTAGATCCGTCTTTATTACAATAACGGTCATAAGAAGGCGACAACATTCATGGTAAAAAGGCACTATTTGAGTTTCTCATGCGAGTCTAATTTAATTATTTGAAGACCTTATAATGAGATCGTAATGAGAAAACCAGCAACGAAAGCAACAAATATGTTCAGTTGGCAATCTGAAAAAAATATATTTCTCGCCATTAAACAGACTTCAGACTAAAATTCAGACAAAATTAAATTTATCATTATTATTACAAACAATAGTAACTTAGTAGAAGTTGCAGCAACTTGCTGAATGACACTGCACAAGGCTGACGGTACATACCGAAGTCTTCGGACTCCCAAATTTAGTTACATTTATAAGACTCCTGAAATTATTTTTCATGTATTTCTGCAAGAACTGGAATTGATCTGCTCTAAGTAGTCTAAATTTCAAACGGAATTAAACAGTAATGAACTTATACTTTTCACATTCATTGACAATGTTCAAACATACTCTCGTGTATTAAATGTTTGGTTTACATGTTATGTATTAAATGCCATGTTTTGAAATATTTCTTTATTTCAAATACGAACTTAAATTCACCTGCTCTAATTAGTCTAAATATCAAACCGAATTTTACAAAAATTAACTAACACTTCACACGTTCATTGGTAAGGTTTAAACACACTCCCATTATCATCTTCATCTGCCTTTTCCCGTTAGACAGGGTCGGTGCTAAATGGGCGTGGGCTCCGTTTTTATTAATTTTCGCACACTCCATTTTCACACGGATTTGGCGAACGAATTTTACGACGGGATGCCCTTCCTGACGCCAACCACAAGGGACCCACGAGCACATTGCACATAGATAACACACACACAAACACATTCACAAAACACTCACAACCATGCCCGAGGCCGGTTTCGAACTCACGATCCAAGTCCGCCACGGCACTCTCACTCTCGTACACATCTCTTTTACTTGCATTCTTTCATTGATTGTAGAAACAACCGTATAATGCTTCCAAGAAAACCGCAGCCGAAAAGATTGTCCGGAAGTATCTCTGCTCGTCCCTGTACTTTTCGCGTGCCGCTCGGCCGCTCGTTTCATTTGTATTCGCCGCTGGAAAGCAACATTTTTATGAACTGTAAAAACACGTGTATCGCGTTTTTCCTTCGCCCGCTTAACACTCCCTCCGCCACCACTTACTTCACCCCAAAGTAGAAAACATCATACGCACAAGCACGCCTCTAATTATCCGGGGCGCACTGGAGGCCACGTACGCCGCCTTCAGCTTTCCCTGGGTGCATCACGCCGCCGCCGGCTGGCCCGCTACCTGTTATTACGATATGTTAATTCCGTTTTGTAAGTTAAGAAGCATGCCCGAGCGAGTGTCGAAGTCTTTCCGACCGCCCCCGCCCCCGCCATCGCCCGTCTGCCCGCCGCCCGGGGAGATGGTTATCTGCGCGCGCGCCCGTGGGCGCGTTCGCCCACGGCGGCGGTGGCGGCAGTGCGCCTGTTATCGCCCATCTACCGGAAGCCACGTGGTTCAACTCCGCCGTAAATATGAAGACATTGATGAACAATCATTTAAATAACCTTAGAGGTGCGGATCTGTCTTTCTTCCTTGTTACTTTTTTTTTTCTTCTTCCGACGGTTGACCAAGATTAGGCAGAGGCGTTTAGATTCTAAACGATGAAGATGGAAGTTGGTAATTTAATATCAATAATTGGCTGGACGAAGAGCGAGAGCGAAAAACCGCGTAAGGACGGTGTGCGCCGGCGAAACTTCGTTGGAGATGGAGGCGGTGATAAGCGGCGCGAGCTTTGTTTCTGGAAATTAATTACACGGCTGGACGTCTGCCCTCGGCCGTCATTAGGGGGCGATGGTGGGGCGCGGGGGCGGGGTGGAGGGGAGACGTGTTCGCGACGGAGCGCGCATGCGCAAGCGATCCCAGAGGAGATAGGTGCGCGTCGCCACCTGGCGATGAGGCGACGCCGCGCCGCCTCCGCCGCTGCTCGGGGATGACGGTGGGAGGGGGGGCGCGGGTGGAAGTTCTTGCTACCGCTGGGGAAGCCTTAAAGTACCAATACTAAGAACGTTTTACAATTTCATTGACATAACTTAATATAATACTAGCCAATGCCTAAAGTGGCAATTGTAGTAGTTGGCTAATTTTAAGATACTTCATAAGTAGTATTTTTAAGATAGGCCCGCTCCCAGCTGCGTAAGCCTCACCGCCTGCAACTATTATTATATATCCCATTACCTGAATAAATTACCACCCCCTCCAGGGTAACTGGAGGGGAGAAATTGGAAAGAAAAAAAAGTGAAGCTTTGGAATTCTGGTGCGAATGAGGTACTGCAACTGTCTTCGAGTTTCCGCCGTGGAAGGGGGAGTGTAAATTTTCAGTCAAAATTCATTATAATGCTTACTAGAGTAGAATATTTCACTTTTACATTTATGCTAAATTGCTTTCTAACTTGAATACATCATGAATCCCGTTTATAAACAATACAGCAAGATAAAGACAGTTTTGTATTAAAGAAACCATCGGCACAAAATCCCTTTAGTGTGCTACTGCTGGAAAGAGAATCATTCCTAGCCAGAGTTTTCGTTAGGAACTATACGGTTACAGTTTTGCAAGGTCCATCGCTTCCATAGTACCTGTTCAAAACATTCGACAATGGGTGTCTATGTGCTAATAAATGATAATACTACCAAAGAAATAAATTGTTTATCAATAATATCGAGAGTTAATTGCGTGTTTTGTAAGTTATGCACGAACCCTTTCTACATATTATAATATTTTTCCTGCCCTCAAGACACAGAGATGAAATAAAAAGACAACATACTACCAGAACATGTTTTATCAATAACAATTTAAATCCTGCAAAACAAGGAAATAGAAAACCTTAAGTATTCTGTCTGTAATGTTTAACATATTACATTTCTTCATACCAAAAAGTAAACGGCAATCGAAGTCCAAAGTCTGAATAATTTACAATTTTTCTTATCTTGTTTATCGATCTCCTCTCTCTTTCGCTTGCACTTCAATTTGAGAAGTATTCTGTAGAACTCATTGTATCCTGCTGGTATATGCTGCTGATGAATGAATCTGCTAATGAATCTGAAAATTCTGCGCGTTTTCTGTGTGTATTGGTGCAGTCTTGGGGTTATTAAGTGGTGCAGTCATGGGATTTCAATGTAACATTTAAGAGAAAATTAATGTTTAACTAGTCCTTCAACATACAAAGATCTTTTCCCTTGATACCTGGATTTTTATTTGAAATGCCTCAGTTTTCTTTGCCTCAAACCTTCCTTTCTTGCCATTTGAAATGTCTTTCCCTGATGCCTCATCTGAAAGGGCCATCTTTTTGTACTTCTTTGGCCACCATTCCGTAAATGAAATCCTTATATAATCAATATTTACCATTTTGATAGTGAAGCGACCAGATATACTACTCTTCTTCTTGAGTTCCCAGTATTATTCTCACTTGAGTTGTGTATTCTTTTGCACTTTATGATAACATACTTTTTACCTCCAAAATCCCTGATACTGAATGTTCTCTTGGTTGTAAACATAAGTTTAGAACATTTGTTATCAATCATTGAAAAAAGCAAACCAACGCGTGAGCTCTATTTTGTTTAGGACAACTACTACTGAAAAACATTAGATACTGAAAAGCTTCAAATTTTTGATGTTCTTGAATGTTGTCAATAAAAAGCTACAAATGTCGTCAGGTGTGCTCTTGACAATATCTTCACGATAAACGAACAGAATTGAATGACCAGTCTATAAGTTGTGATTACGCAAAGGTGAATACTGACAGTTGCCGTAAACACTTTATACTGTATAGTAGTCTCTACTTTGCAGTAAAGAAATAACAATGTTGGGTAATACGTTTCTGCATCTTATAATTCAAATATATTACATACTAAGACTGAGGATGAACTAGATGATTTTCTATTAAATAATCAGCTACTTGTATACAAGCAGTGTACTAGTTGTATACGGCTACTCGTTTACAAGCAGTATAACTGGAAAGTAGTAACTTGACGGAATTTCAAGAATAATTGCAAAATTGCTGAGACGGCCACAGAACACTGTGTTTCGAGGAAATCAAATACTATTCAATGGAACACATTGAGTTTGGGAAACAGTTTTGGAATATAAGAAACAAAAAATATTAAATGTTGAACAAAGTGTGTTTTCAGTCTCATGCAAATTTAATGACGGCGAACATTACACATTTTAAAGACCTTTAGAAGTTGAGCTTAGATCTCTGAAATTTCAAAGGTTACAGGTTTTAGAGAATGATGGCATCAGCTTCATCCTCTGATTAAATACTCTTCTTCATTAAGTATACTGACTAAATTGCACGTTTATAAAACAATGATTCCGCCGATAATATCTTATGCGTGTCCAATTTGTGGATCAGCATCTAAAACGAACATTAATAAAAATACATTTTTTTCAGAATCCCTGCCCAAGAACTATTGTTAAAGCCCCTTGATTTATTTCAAATATGCAAATTCATTCAGAGTTAGGTATACTTTCAATTAAAAACATATTTCTACAAATTTCAGCAAAATTCTACGGCAAAATTAATAAAATTCCATCTGCACTTCATTTTCAACTTGGTTAACACAATCCCCATCGTAACCGACTAAGCCATATTCTTGGACCCCCATAATCTCTTTTCAAATTTGATTTAAACACATAAAATAGATTGTTCTTGATGCGTAAGCTGCATTTCTTATAGGAACCCATTTCTATTTGTAATACTCAATTAGTTCATCTGCTGCTGCCAAGGGCCTAACTGACCAAAGGCATGTAATTATTCAATAAAAGGCGAGAAAGTTAAAAAAAACTTGCATTCTTGGAACTAGTGGGAATTGTTTTGTAGAGATATAAACTGCCACGTTTTAAAATGTATCTGAATGGATTTAAAGAAAGAAACAAATAAGTTTCAAGACGCGTTATGTTTCGGACAATTTGCTTCGGAACCCACTTAAAATAGTCTGCATTGACACACATACGATATTGTGCGAAACGAACAGTAAAGCGTTCCAGTCATAACACCTTTATATTCCAAACATAATGTTTTACTAGCCACATTTGCCTTTATCTTAATAGTCTCTGAGACTACACATACCAAAGTAAATACTGCGGTACAGCCATATCCTCATATTAACACGTACTACGTATCATGATACGCTTCATTTAGTGAACAACAAGAAATGGTGGTCATTCTTAAATCATTTCTCCACTCTAAACATCGTGCTATGTTATTATCCCGTCACGGCTGCGATATTTTCTCATTTCTCGAAAATGCGACCTCCGTAACGCAACGTCCTAATTTTCCACTACAAGCTGTTTATTCGTGGTACTGCGTGAGTTTTGTGGCTCTAATTAATGAGTCTTGTGAAATACATTAAATGCAATTATAGAAGGAATGATACCAGAAAACAAGCTGAAAGGAGGAAGGAAACCGCCAGTTACATCGCATTGAATTAATTTTGATCTCAGATCGTTTCAAAATGCTATTTTTTATTTTAATATAGTTTTATTTGGAGTGTGTTTCATCAAACCAATAGGCAAAATAAGATGACAAAATATGTTTTAAAAATGTGACTGAAACACTTTCAGTGAAAACTACTCGGCCACCAGCGGAGGACAACATCCGCTTATGAAAACAAGAAGCATTAGAAAAGTTTTTCATAAGCGAATTCCCAAGGGAGGTCTGCTGAATATTATCTCGCCATCGAGGCTTTCCTGAATTTTTAAATATGAAGAACGCACGGACGGTTTAGATAACGGCTTAAGAAGTGTATTTAACGTCCGCGTTACGGGCGGGATGAATGACAGCACAGACAGAGGATGTTTCCAGATGCTTATCGCGCGAGCGGTGCCTCCTCCACTCCCACCACCACTGCCACCGCCACTGCCACCGCCCCGTCGCCTCCGATAACGGCCATTCCCACTGCAACTGCCATCGCCACCGCCGCCTCCGTCACTGCCGCCGCCAGTGTCGCCCGCAGCGCTGCGGCGACCGCCACCGTTTCTGTCGCCGCCAACGCCCTTGTCCCCGACCCTCTCCCGCTACAGTCAGCGCCACCGCCCTTGCTTGCTTGATTGATTGTTTGTTCTTGATTTCGGGCGCGTCAACTACAGAGGTCATGAGTTCCATAAGTGGAGTGCGTGTTTTTCATCGGGAGGTGGCAGTGATCATTTCCCGCTGGATGGCGAGATCAGGCGCCGAAATACCGTCGGCTAACGATGTTTTCCTCAACTAGGTATCTCCGACCAGCGGGGCACCGCCCCAGCCGGGACAAGCCCTAAGCTCCCGACCGGTCTCCCGACTGAGTGGTAGTGTAGTGCATGTTAATGTGTGTGTGTGTAAGGAACGAGGATAGAACAAGGAAGAGGAAGGAAAGATCGCGCGCGGTCCGTGGCCCGTTTGTTACGGTACTGCTCCGGCATTCGCCTGGTGTTGATCGGAGAAACTACCGATCAGAGCAGCCGGCCGCTAAAACTCTCCTCCAGACAGCGACTGAATTCGACCTGGCTGACAAGCTACTGTCGAAAATTCTGTCGCCGTGGGCAGGGGAACCTAGTACCTTCCAGTCAGATAGACTGCAGTGACATCAGTTGATGCACTGAGCCATGTTTTCTGGCCTACCGCCCTTGCCCCCGCCCGGTCGCCGGCACCGCCACCACCACCTCCGCCGCCTCCATCGCCATCGCTGGCGCCTCTCCTCCTTGCTCTCCGCTCTGCGAGTGCTGCAGAGCGCGGCATAGTGGTAAAGAAGGCCCCGAAACGCCATATTAGTAATGTTTAGCCGGATAGGTCAGGAATGCAATAAAATGTATTTTGAGGATAGAAAAAATAAAATTATCGTTCAAATAAAAGAAATCAATAGAACTTATTCAAAGTTAAGGGCGGTTCCTGAGACAGAGATGGGATCCCCCATTGAAAAAGTACAATAACTCATATTTTGGCCAAATGTTTGAAAAGCCCTTGTTAAGAAAAATACCATAAACCAAAAAATAAAATATGGTTTAAAAAGAAAAAGTATCAATAAGCATAAATAATTTAAGAACGTATAGTCTATAAGTCCAACGTAAGAATACAAGTCATTCACGCAAATGAAGAGTTCCTCTGTTGTTGATTATGAATTGTCTCATCATAAGACTTCTATCGAAGAAAACATAAATATTGTGAAGGACATGTACTTGTGCAAAGTAAAGGGGGAAAACGATTGAAAAATCATTACAATTGCATTTAACTCCGTTGTGATATTTCAGTCTGGCAAAGAATTTATAATGAATCCTTTGAGTGTAGCAATAGCTCTTTATAATTATTATCGCCATCAACAAATGAACTCCGTCCAAGTCTTGCTACCAAATATTGTATTTGAAAATAAAAACAACAAACATTTGTCGAACTTTCTTCGCGAGACATCCTGTCAAAATAAAATTGAATTTCTTGGAATGAGATGAAAAAAGGCAATAAGGCAATACAAAAGTGAAAAAATATAATTTAAAATGAATACATTTTACGCAATCGTTAACAATTATTCGAAGCAAAATGAAAGTAAGAAACACCCCTGTAGTTTGAATACGAGTAGAAAGAACCACAGCATTGTGAGCGAAGTTACAAATGTGTCTCGAAATCCTCTATCACACAAAAAGTCTTTCTTGCTATAATTCTTTTCTTGCCATCATTTGTTCATCGTCAACCGTAGAGAACATGTGGGATGTAATTTAAAATACATGATCTGGTAGTTATACTACACAAGAACGTAAATTACGTCTATAATACTCTTATTTTAACTTTCAGACTATTTAAATTATTTTCGACAAAGTTCCATTTATTAGTATATTATTTTGTTATGTGAATTACTTTTCACAAGTTCTAGGTGATACTTGGCATTGCAAGATGGCATGAAAATGTGTGATTCACACCATTAATTAGAGCAGATAGTTGCAGATGCAGATTCGCAGTTGTTATTGTATGTGAATAAATACATTTTCTACACATAACGTCATATACAAGGCAGCTAGAAATTTTAAAATTGAAAAAAAACCCTCCAAAATTAACTTTGATCCTTAACCATTTTATTAAATGTAATGGTTCGTATCGAAGTACTATCCGCATATTATAACATACCTTTATTGCACGGATAAACATTCTCAAAGCTACTAATAGGTTGCCCGTTTTCACTTCTGGAATAAAACGTAACATTACATTTGGAAAATAACACTATAATATAACTCACCTTGTACTATATATCTAATATTAACTATATATTTATTATTAATATTATATATTTAATACGTTATTGCCTCTTTTTGCGTTCGCTGGCCCATTGCGTTTTGCTAACCTATTCGCTTTGCCCTGCCGCTTATACTACAGTCATCTCCTTCATCGTACCAGCTCTACCACCACCACCACCACCACCACTATCCCAGCAGCACGTTATCTGAGCTGACAGATCGCCAAGTCGATCTCGGATTTATGGAGTTCTCGATGATATAAGGTTTTATTGAACTCGCGATCCCTGTTGCTTCTCCCCCGATCTCCCGCGCTAATTAAACACCGATGACGCCGCTCTGACGGCTGCATTCACGAAGATAAGACGGTCTTGAAGTCAACGAGACACAATCTTAAGAGGCAGAGAAATGCCGGTTTACAAACTAAAAAACATTTAAAGCGCAAAATTTCCATAATATATCATGGCACATAAAGGTAATCTTCAAATATTTTAAAAAATGTATTTTTATTCCAGGTCAGCCATAACATTTACACGTTATGGTTCTGAAAACTTCAAACATTTTTTTAAAAAATTATTTATTTTAGGTCGCTTTAAAAACATTTATGGTCATTAGTGACCACTTTTGATTTGTACTAGAGATACATTTTTTAAAATTAGAGTAAACAGAAATAATAAGAAATATACATATATGAAGTACAATAAATTTTACAATTAATCAGATCGTATTATCTAATCCAGCAATATGCAGATTTTTTAAAATTGATTTACAAACCTTCAATTGAATTAAATATTTCATAATTTTCATTTTAATGCCAAGTGAGTTTCGTAGATTTTGGAGACTTAAACCCTCGAGGATAATGTGTGACGTTGTTAATATTCCTCCACATATTTGACAGGTGGCTGGGTTGTATTTTTTATTCGATGAGAGTGGGTGAGGGAAGAATGGTCAATTCTCAATCTTGTAATAATATTTTTTTCCTTTCTTCTTAATGTAGTGTTCGAGATATATGAATCTGTTACAGATTTTCGCACCACGTGGAATTTGGATATTTAAGCCTTCCACTGGAGATCCCATAACCCAACAATACAATTTTTTTAAAGTTCTTATAAAATCGTTTAAAGAACCACGTATCTGCTGGTCAATATTCAATAACTGGGTTGCGTTATTGGGAGTTAAGTCAGCTTTTTCATTTCTAGTGATACCTTTATGGGAAGGAAGCCATGACAGTATAATGTTAAATCCCGTTTTTTCTTTGTCGTAAAAAATATTTTGGATATTTTGAATAATTGGGCGTTTGGAGAATCTATTTTTAATAGCTCAGAGTATCGACATTTTTATTCATTGGACAACCATACGGTTTTACACATTATGGTTCAAAAACCTTCAAACATTGAGAACTATAGAATCGCAATATATTTCGTTTTCTATGTTTTCAAACATTGTCATTTCATTAGAGCAGCCATGTTATGTGTCATAGATTGTGAATGGAAAAGTGAAAGCCCCAGGAGAATGAAAGCTGCAATTGGAAAACGATTTTATAATTATTCGAGAGATAGCATGTCTAGCTGACATTTACCATAATGTACGCGATTCGATTAATTCGTACTTGTAATGTCACAAAATCAATCTCACTTCTTAGCAAATTGAATATAAAGAGAATAACAATCATACAAACATAACGAGGTCTATTATCAGCCGTTAATTGTAGATCTGCACGTGCAAAAATAAAACTAAGATATTCGATGAGTCTTTTAATAAAAATGTTACTTTAAACACGTTATTTTGCCTCCTTAATTCTATAAAAATGTTACAATAATTTGATAAATCAGAAAATATTTTTTGTGATTTTATGCACGAAATAATTACAATTTTTAGTTTTGATGAATACCACCTGTTTAGATATTACACCAAAAATTAAAGTCAATTCAATTAAATACATACGTTATTTTGAGGTTTCTTAAAAATAACTATTTTCTTAAATGGAATGAATTGTTGAGAAGTATTCTGTCGATAAATTTCGCAGGTAAAATAAAAAAATAACAAAAAACAGATGTTTGTGACAGATGAGTGTGAAATGGTGAACTCACATACTACAGCAGCTCAAATACACAGAAGAATAAATCAATAAAATAATTTCAGTTTTAGGATTTTAATATTACATTTAATTTGCAATATGAAGCATAACATTTTAGTCAATCCATGTATACGAAAGTTAGGTGCTAGAGCAAATCAGCTCATGTGAAAGTTTACCACACTTCCCGAACTTTTCGCAAACGGAAAAGTATTTCGAATCAAATACACAAAGTTGATTGAATAGAACATGTCGAAAAAGCGCCACATCCATTTCGAACTGTGAACATTTTCTTGCGAAGCAAACCATACAGAACAAATAACGAAAATATTTTTTTTTTCATAATCTATATTTTCAGTGCTGAGCATTACGACATGAAACGAGAAATATGAAGTAGGAATTGCGCTCATAAATGGCAACGCAATTCAAATCGCCCTGTGCCGTGTGCATTTGCAAGAGCAACAAATCACCAATGCGAGAAACACAATGCGCAGGAAGAGTGGGCGTGTTGACTCCAACAAATTACATTCTGAGCACTTCACGACCTCGTCGCATCCATTTAAAAAGTCTAAACATTTTCACTTCCGCAGTGTCACGCTCTTATTACCAACTGAATTCATTATTTCCCCGGCTGCGGCCCCGGCGCGGCGTCGAATATTGCTCGGCTGCGCGTCTTGTGTTACGCAAGTCCGCCGCCAGAGGCCAGGGGAAAAGGTGGCCTGGAACAAAGGACGTCAGAGTCGAGGAGAGCGCTCTGCTGTGAATTAAATGCATATGTCGAAAACGCAGACGTCTCCTTTGTCTTCCGAGAGAGCGCGACGCACGGAAGAAGAACGAACGATGCCAGGGCAGGCCTTTGAATAATTCATGCCGTGCCACATCTAATTGCATTCGCCACCTCGGCGCGAGGATTAAAATCTTGACAGTGTAGCTACAGTAGTTCCTATGATTGACACTCCTAAATTTGAAAATAAACACGTTCTCTAAACGCCCGCGCGCGGGTCGGATTTATCACTCGCTTCGATAGCGCCTCCGAAATCGAATAACGTATATCTCGATACAAAAATTAGCTTGCGATGAGGAGCTCTCGAAATCCATCGCGCTGCGAGATCGAACACGCAGTTGTACGTCAGAGTCGAAACCGGGCGTGACTGGTCGAGGCTCTAAATCCACTTGGTGAATCCCACGCACCTTTTCTGCCCCCATGGGGCGATTTAATGGGAGAACAGCAGGCTCGGGAATCGATGTACAGTAATCGAGAGAGTAAGGCAGGTGCGACCTCATGCGTAGGCAGCGGCCAATCAGAAGGTTGCTGACTTTGTGAACACGCCCTGATAACGAAACGTCTGACACTTGATGTATAATGAAGACTCCTCTTACATTCGTCTCAAAAGTTGTAAGGTCCAATCATGTATCACACGTCTGAACACAGAATACTGGTAAGTTAAGAGTGCACGAAATAAATATTAAATTATGGGCACGCCCTGAAGCGTAGGTTATATATTTGCGCATTTGAGATACAAGCTAACATTTCATTGGTGAAACCCGTTGTGACGGTGTACATAGGTTCCCATTACAAGCCAACGACCTATTCCAGTCAAGACCGGACATATTTCTTCCATCCAAGAGCAAGAACGTCGGTTAATGGGATAAGAAAGATAAAACGCTCACAGTGACAACGAAATGACTTTACAAATAAAACTTCTAACACAGAGCAGGCAAAATAGAACTAACTAAATTTTAAAAAATGTCAATTTTTAATCAATTACATTTTCGTCAAAGATAGTATTCTCACTGCACCGTACTGACTGGTATTATACACAGGCAACCTGACCAAGCTAAGTTTCCGGCCTGACCAAGCTCGCTCATCAATGGGAAAACCAGGACCCTTCACCCTATAACGCGATGGAGTCAAAGTGATGCGCTCTCCTCTGTCACATTCTTGCCGGAACTAAAATACGAACTGCTGCCAACGATACTTCAAACGCGTGTGGCTGCTGCGTAGGCCCGCGAGACGCAAGCAGGCGCGTAATATTACAAAAGATAGCGTCGATATTTACGCTTTCTTCAGCGGCTTCTTATATGTATACATTATGTATAATTGGACATTTAGAAGCCACTTTTATTTCTCACAAATTAGCCAATTTTTATGTGCGGAAGTTGGCGAGTCTAACCTGCATCTGTACTCGGCGGCACTTGCACCGCCTACAGTAGCACCCTCCAGCTTTGTCTCCGATTTTGACGAGAAGTTCAAAGGCCCAGGGGAAAACCTTCTAGTAGTGTATATAGTATGATCTTTAATTGTTGCAACCGTACGAGTTTGCAGCCGACATCTCCCTCAGTTTTATGGAGAGAGACACTTGAGTTGGATGCTGTGCGTGAAATGTCATGGCGTGTAGCTTCTTCACAACAAAGCACTTGTGCTCACAATTCAGATTGCAAAGAGTGTAGTGAAGGACAATTCAAGGAGTTGTTCAAGGAGGTTTCAAGGAGTTGAGCCATTTGCACTATAGCCCCGATTGGGTACCTCGCGACGTCTGCAACTTATCAAACCTGAAGAAGAAGAAGAAGAAGAAGAAGAAGAAGAAGAAGAAGAAGAACCGATGCCGATGTAAAAATGGGTTGGAGTAAAGGATGGTTAAGTTAAATATAAACATATTTTTTCCTTTGTATCAAAAGTAGAAGTTAGTGAGATCAGGAACGTATGGAACCCACCCACAAAATCTCTTGTTTAAAAAATATTCCAACATACAACAAAACTAACTCATGGCGTTCGTGAAGTATTCCTGATGACTGCCGTTTCCTTTGCATATTTCATCCATTTCTTCACTGCGTAACATCTCAGTTAACTGCATATATTAATTATTCCATTGGCCATTTCCGAAATACGTAAAAGTTAAATAATTGTCAAATATCGCAGTTGCATTAATTTCCAACAATCACGTCACTGACCTCCCTAAGACAAGTAAAGTTCAGAAACAGACTTGACAAATAATTTGTAGCTTTTCCCAATGTATCTTATTTTTGAGAATCGAAGAAATGTAATTGCGGATCACTGTTGAAACTTCAGATATCAGATATCCTCACGATACCAGACTCCGCAAAGGACCGTACATTAGTTTCATTGACATATACAGCATTGAGTATTTTCAGAAAATGTGGCCAAATGCTCTTGTTTTGGGTGCTTTCACAGTTATTGCACTTCATTCGTGACGACGACATAACATACGTGAAACAATTGTTAGGAATCAAGAGTTATAAAGCATACTGGTTAATCATATTAATTTTTTATTTTTCAGAAAAATAAAGTTTAATTTCGTAATTTCTGGACCATCATTTTTAATTGCTATTTCCTATGTTGTTATAAAAAATTATAAAAATATAAGTTTTGTCAATTTTTCTATGTCTTCAAATATTGAGATTATTTTCTAGATTGTATGTTTTAAATTTATACTATTTTGTCCCAAATCTGTGGGTCTTCTTCAAATTTTCAAAAAGCAATCTAGAGGCAGGCAGAAATCTATTAACCCTGTTGTTTAACTGTAGAGATTCACGGCTGAACATATCAATTCTCATTAAAATTAGTAAAAAGAGGGAAGAGGTTACCCGTTGAAGATGATTGAATGATTAGTGATTCCGGGTGCGTCAACTGCCAAGGTCATAGGGGTCATCCATAAATTACGTTACACTAAAGGGGGAGGGGGTATGTGGCAGCGTTGCAATGCGTTACATAGAGCCAGGGAGGTGCGTTACAAGGGGGAGAAGGAGTATTGAAAATATTCGAAATTTGCGTTACGTAATTTATGGATGGACCCATAAGTCACGTAAGTGTTGTGCGTATTTTTGCACGGGAAATGAGGGTGACTATGCTCCGATGCATGGCGATATCCGGCGCCGACCTTCACGTCACCTCGCTTGTCTTTTCCCCAACCAGGTACGTCCCACCAGCGGGGCATCGCCCCAGGTGGGATATGCTCTAAGCCCCCCACAGGTCTCCCGGCATGCGTGATAGTGTAGGGCATGTTAGAGTGAGTGTGTGTGTGTGTGTGTGTGTGTGTGTGTGTGTGTGTGTGTGTGTGTGTGTGTAAGGTGTGAGGTTAGGACAAGGAAGAGGAAGGAAAGATCGCTCGCGGTCCGTGGCCCGTTTGTTAGAGAGCCACTCCGGCATCCGCGTGATGTTGATCGGGAGAAACCACGGAAAACTGCCGATCAGAGCAGCCGCCCGCTAGAATTCTCCTCCAGAGGGCGACTGAAGGGAACGGAGAAGCGGCGTGGACGCAGGAGCGGGGGAAGAAGCAGGGGAAGGCGCGGAGGGAGGGAGGGGCGGCGGCGCGTGCTCCGGCAGCTGCGCCCCGCGCGGCGCCCGCACGCAACGGCCAGGCGCAAGGTGGCGGCGAGGCGGAAGCGCGCCAGGAGCCTGCTGCGCCGCCGCGCCGCAGGACGGACAGACAGCGCCTCGGACGCGGCTACAGCTACGGATGGCAAAAAAACATCGATGCTTTTAAAACATCGGTATTTTCCACCTCAATCATCCATATATCAACATCGATATTTTGCTTTCGATGTTTTCTTCACATCGATATTTTGTTGCAAAAACATTATGTTTGAGTGTCATAATCATGCAATGCCTTATTATGTTTTTTTAAAAAATGTTTCTGTTATTTTTATGACACACTGTATGGTATATGTAGAATATTGATTAAAATAATAAGATGGTAAAATAGCCAAACAGAATGTTCTTTGATTTTAATTTTATTTTTTATATTCAATAATAATATTTTTTAGCATTGTAGCCTACTACTAATATGCTGCTAACTAAACAGTAAAATATATCCTATTTGCGTACGGTACTGAAAAATAGCGTGTTTATTAGTCTATATTTAAAGCATCCAGTTGAAAGTTTGGAAAAAAACCAAAATTACGATTTTCAAGAGCATGTAATTTTTAAATGGTACGTTATATACCAATGATATTTTACAAAATATAACTATACTATTATGTGTAAAACTACAGAAAAAATTAAGGCTACGAATCTATTGCTTGTTTGAGAAATTACTCTCTGAAAATAGAATTTCGTTCATTCGCGTTCCATGGATTTCGTTGCAAATATTTCCCAGATAAAAAAATAGGCGATAGGTAAATAATATTTCGATTTGTAGGCCAGAGTATGCTGAATCGAATGCTTTTCATTCTAGAATGTTAGAACAAACTAGAGCCGGAGTAATTTAGAAAAGTGCAAATGTCTGCAAACGCGAAAAATGGCGCACGGCGTGAAACAAAAATGGCCGCCATTTCTAAACCAGGTACAATAAAAAAAGTTAGATGTTTTTAAACAGCCAAAGCACAAGGAAATTTATGTACAAAATTTGATTTTTTTTTCGAGATGTTCGAGAGAGCAGTTTATTAAGTTCTGGACCACTTACAATGAATTGACCTATGGAACTAACTGCAGTTTACATATCGTGTATTCTTGCAGAAATGTCTGACCATACCGTATTAGGTCGTAGGTTCAATGCACAAGCAAGAATACTAATGCTGCCGGTTGCACGAACAAACGTGCAGACACCTGGTGTGGTAGTGTCCAGCTACAACACCTGCAAGGTATTAAATAGACCGGTTTAGCCCGACGTGTACCTCTTATTTTTAAACTAGAAACAAATGTAAAACATTTTTTCTCATTTTTCTTCTGAGAGCAACAACTAACTTGGAAGCTCTCCATCCGGGAGTCAGATAACCGAGATAACATTCCACCCGCAATTCCAAATTGAGGAGTGATCATGACTGATCATAATACTGATCCAGAACACAAAAATTCCTTTAATACCTCCATTTAACCGTTACATAAGTAAGGAGTTGCAAGTTTATTAATGATAAGAATGTACAAAATACTATGATAAAATATTTATTTTTTAAATATAAGCGTACGTGTACAATGTCACTATTAAATTATCTTTTGTACTTTATTTCATACAAGAAAACAATAACAATATGGTTTCTGGATTCGTTATTTACACAAAGTTTTCATATTACGAGTATGTTTGGTGTATATGCTAACTGAACATTGAATGTAATCAATCAATGTCGAAACATAAAACCGACTTTAATGATTCATTCACAAATGTGAGAGATGTGAGATATTACTTGTTGTGGCTATTTGTGAAAGAAAACTATTTTCTGTTCACTATCAATGCGATCGCCCCAATGTTTAGATCATTTGGCCCGCTCCGTGAGTCCTGGGACTGCCGGTTTGTTGGTTTTGTACGTCCGTCGTCATTTTTTGTGATTCTATAAACAGGGCTATTACTCAACGGAGTCTACAATTTTATGTCAATGGCGAAGCGCTATGGGAGTGTTTTGCAGGACGCTTCCGTGGAATAATTTTACGCTGTACACTTACGTAAAACGTCGTAAACGGTTGTTCCCCGGCACGCGAACACGCCACCCGCGCGGACGCCTCACGCGCGGGGCGAAGGAGAGACGCAGTGCGTCTGCGACAACAGCGGTTTCCTTGTGCACACTGAGGATACCACAGATTTGGTAAACCTTTCGAAACGGTTCACAAGAAGAAAGAAGTTTCTACATGAACCAATTCTAGCTTCTTAAGAATTATTTTGAAAAACATCCGACAAAAACTTGTGTTATTGGCAAATATATAACGCTATTGCTCTTGTGACAACTATCCCCTACAATTATTAACTTTTTCTTCAATGCATATTATGTACTTCAATCAGATACTGAAAACTATTAATTTTGTGCTGCAGCTATTATCATAGATTGTTTTTATTGCAATATTCTTCTTACTTTCTCTCGGTTATTAGAGGAAAAATATGGGAATCTATTAAAAAATTCAAGGACAAGATTTTGATGGTAAAATCTGTTTTGAGATTTCCCAAGACCAAAAAATATCTATTGTCCGTACGTGTGGATGAATGCATTGGTGTCACGCTAATGCAGGTTAGCAAAGTTTAAGCTCTAGATCGTACATGTAGGACAAATTTGTTTTTCAAAATTAGGAGTGATTTGGGATATTTTTGCTTAAAATAAAGGCAATTTTTACTCGCATAAAGATTTTCTCAAAAACTGCTCATATTTTGTCTGTATTTTTTTTTCGCTGATAGTAATGCCCACAAAAATGGTGCAGGTTTGATTTTCGTTGAATTGAGAATGTTCGAAAATTGCAAAAGTCATGCGTTTAAGTACATGCAGCACTAGTGTTTTATTACTTTTTTGTTAAATAATAACATAGTCATAGGATTTCCTTTTCATGATTTTTCTATTATTTTTTCATCTCCGTGAATCAACATGATAAGACCTCAATTTGTTTTGGAAATTCAATCAACGACTGTGACTCCTTCCTGAAAATCAAACTCTGAATTATGTTTCATATTGTCACTTGTACTTTTTGACTGCAGGAAAATCAACCCAATTTTGTTATACAGTACCAACAATTGTGAGAATTTTCTTATCAAACAAACTTATAATCAGGCACTAATAAAATGAACCATCATCAAATTTTTAATTTCGTATTAAACCCAAAAGTTTCTACCTGGGTCTAGTTTACCCATGAAGTACAGAAATTAATAACAAATAATTTAAAATTGCAGCAAAATCCAGCGTTTTATTTACAGTTTATTATTAAAATCTCTTTACTTGGGAATTTTTTATAGGTATATATTAAATGGAAGTATTTTAAATAAGTATGCAAAACTTTAAAATAAAAATATTTACGGAACCTCTTACATCAATGTGGTGAACGTAAAGGTTAATCGTCCGTAAAGTTTCTTCCATAACTTCGGTAATATACATAGAAGTAATGCAGAACAATGTTGAAAACTCTAAAACAACCATCACCCAATTTGGTGCTTACGTTACATATTACATTACATATTCAAAATGAGTTCTATCTACGTCGGCAAAAAGTAAGGTTTTGTATTCGCTACAGTGTAATACAGAAAAGGATATTTTTAGAAGCAAGTGGGGGGGGGGATGTTTTATATACCGCGGCCCAAATGTGAATATTTTTTGTGAAGTTGATGGACAAATTGAAAAACTTTCACATTTAGGCCTTGATGTATTATCTACAACTGAGATAAAGTCTCTCACCTAATATTATTGAAGTTTCTACCCACATCTCGATTTATAAACACAGTTCAATTTGCAGACGACATTCCTCTGTATCTTTCTGATCCCGATCTTAACACACTAGTGGATTGACTTCAGAGATACCTACACCAAATCGAACAATGGACTTCGAAGAGGAGAATCATGCTCAGCGTTGCTGAACGTTGTCAAGTTGTCCAATAAATACTGCATACGCTAACCACGTTCAGCACCTCAGTACAAAGCAATATTTGTTGCAACATATGTATGTATGTATGTATGTATGTATGAATGAATGTATGTCATTTTGGGTGGAATGCCCGACTTTACCAGTTGGCTGACGGTGTCCCCTATGCTTGGCCCTAGAGTAATTCCCACGTTCAGGACGTAAGAGGGACATGTGTTGAACATGACCTATTCCCCTCACCGTCACTAGCATACTCCGCCTGCCTGAGTTTTTCTCCTCACATAGCAACATAAACAGAGACGATATTTAAAGGAAAGCTACAGCTATTTTTATCCCGACCGGAAATCAAACCTGGGATTGCATTCTCGGGAAGCTAGTACTGCAATGCCCATGGGACCCCTTAGGTCCTTTTGCAACACGTAAAAGTTATAATCACAAATACAATAATAATAATAATAATAAGAAGAAGAAGAAGAAGAAGAAGAAGAAGAAGAAGAAGAAGAAAAAGAAGAAGAAGAAGAAGCCCGGGAAGAGCAAGACATTGCTTTATTAGGAACAGCCCACATTTAGCCCGAATGATTGCAGAAAAACCGACAGACCCTAAATCTCCTCCTTAGGAAGCTGGTGGCAACCCGGAGTAGACTTTGTAATCAACCGTCTCATAACATCTTTGGTCGTTTATTATGAGAATAATAATAATAATAATAATAATAATAATATTAATAATTAATATGTCTATTGCAAATTCCCTGCGTGTAGAGAGCATCTAGAGAGCGTCAACGGCCGCGCCTCGGCGGCGCGTGGCCCGCCGGCCGGGCCGCCCGCGACCACCTGCTCGCGGTTAATGATGCGAGCAAGCGCCTGTTTACACGACGGCATAAGCAGATCTTCACATACGCCCGCGTAGATGCCTATCGGTACACGAGGAGGTTAAAGAACTCCCTCTGTCACGCACCCCAACACCGTTGGCCGACTAACGTCCGGAAACATTTAGAGGTACACGTTTATGTGCTTCTAATTCATACAGCAATCTTCCTTATCGATGCACAAGGAAGCATTCCAACGAGAGCTTAAGCGCGGGTACTTTGGCATTGCTGCGTTTCCTGGCGTGTTTCTTTGCATTTCAATTTAGAGGCACTGAAACTGATTGTAATTTCAGGGTCCTTTACCCGCTCAACCACGTTTTCACGCCAATTTTCTAGGTTCTTGTAATTAACGCGTCAGGTCTTTTTAGGTTCAGAATTAACAAAAAAAACTGAAAGTTCATTCTTGGGAACACATCTGTGGTTGAACTAGGTCGATGATGCAGCGTTTTCCATCAACTCCTATCAGATTCAATTTATCATTCTCTCATTCCTTTGTGAACGTGCTAAGATTTTCCTGCCTCCCCCTTGTCACGATCGACGTATCTCGAAGAAGCTACCATTGTTTCGCTGCCCAGGGTAGCTCACCAGTTAGGATGACATCCTTGCGTTGTGAAGATCAAAAGTTGTTGAGATCGACACAAATCACCTACATCGATTCCAGTTGATTTACAACTCAGGTACGGGCTAAATTTATTCTTTGGACTGAGAAGCCATCTTATGTGACTTTTTTCCATTCACTAGTTTAACTATGGGCATAGGTAGTCTGCCTGAAAGGCATTTCACAAGTTACGTGCATAAAAATTATAAAAGTGGCAAACAACGAAGTACTTTTAAAAATAAACAAATCCTGTTACCAGCTCTTTAGTAACACCTAATCTAAATGTAGTAGTAATAAGATTTTAAGTTAGAGTAACTAGACAAGCATTTTAAATTCATATAATCCATGTCGTAATCTAACTACAAACTACAAAATAAGTTCCTTCCTCGTTAGCCTTGAGTTTGTATGTAGAAAAAAGAGCAAGATAGATATTTTAATTAGGTGTTCATTATATTTATGCATTTAATTATGATTGAAGTCAATTTACTGTGAAGTGACGTCATGGAAAAAAGTTCTCACGCACCTGGCGGACTCTCTCACTCCTCGACTTGTTTGGTCACATGTCACGAAGACACATGCCATGCGAAAAACGCCTTCCGAACATAATGACAATCGTGAACGCGATGTACCGATTCAACTTCAGTTTGCAAAATAAAACAGTACTACGCATTGTTCACACTGACTGGAATAGTTGGTAGATTTGTTTATTTTCGTTTTTTCCCATCCTTTAAATTGTTAGAAGTACCTTGAAGTCATCTGGAGTTAATACAGAATGATCAGTGATGGGTGAAAGTAGAACGAGGGAAGTAAATTGCATGAGAAACCTAAGTATCCTGGAGACGACTGCTGGGTACAGGTTCTTTCGGTCGCAAATGAACCATGGCCTTTTTCATACCACAAATTCACGAAGTATTCATGGAAAATAAAACGGGTGAACATCATATTTACACGAGGAACCTCGAATTCACCTGAATCACATTCTACTTCCAGGAACATTGTTTTCTAATCTTTATGTTCATTTCATGACGAATTAATGAGTATTGGTTTGGTTTGTTAGCGTGTATTATTTTAATTTTTGAAAATTACCCATCATTTCCTTAATGGAATTTATAATAGAGAAATAGATATAAATGTGTAAAACGTGTAGTATGAGAGGTTTTATACCAACCGAATTTTTTTTTATTATTAACCGAATTATTTATGTTATCAGGTGTATCATTCAATACTTTTTGCAATACCACTTTCGTATAAGAAAAAATTATGCAAGAAGCATTACAATTGAGTATCGCTTCCGGGCTCGCCAAATAATGAAGATAATAATCCCGTAAGTGTAGTGCATGGTATATGCTTGACGGTGTCGGTGTTCCTCTCGTTAAATATCTTCGGTGTTCCTTTTCCAACGGGTCACCGACCCAGCTGGGTTCTCTAAGCTCCTTTCGGGCTCTCCGTCATGTGAGGTAGTGCACATCATGCATGTGTAAGTGTGTTTGGATGTAAGATTGGAGAGAGAACAAATATGAGGAAAGAAAGACCCCACCCGATCCGTAGCCCATTTGTTAGGAAACTCATCCGGCGTCCGGCTAGCATTGAACGGAGAAAACGGAAATCTTCTGATCAGAGTTGTCGCTTGCTAGAATTCTCCTGTACAGTGTCTGATACACCATTACGAAAATACACTACGTGCTTCTCCAGCCGTCAGTATCTGTTTATTGTTTGCAATACACAACTCTCGCTAATCCGACCTCTCAGTCATCCGGCCCACATCCGGCCCCTAGCCGCCAAGCACAAATGACACGCGAAACAATGACTTCTCTTGAGAAGTAATGTTTTGTTAGTTACAAATGTTAGACATTTCTATATATATATATATATATATATATATATATATATATATATATATATACATATATACACATATTTGAAATTGTGACATTTTTACAGTATAGTTTAGTAATATCTCTTTTAAAATGTCACTCTAGACCTCAAGCAGAAACTCGGAATTTTAGATAAGTTGAACCGAAGTGCTTCGCAGAGTACAATGTTGGAAGAACAAAAATTTGTTTGTGTAAATGAATGTAAGGTATCTTTGAATGTAATGAATTGTGTTTGTTTAATTTACTTTCAAACACACTCAATAGTCTGGCAATTCCGCTAACTGGCACGCATTGTGAAAGGAATAGCCAGATTAGTGAGAGTCTGGCGTATTAGGAATGAAGGAAACTACTTTCCCACATCACGCTGAAAACCAAAACCCTCCTTCGCACAGTGCGGGTAAAGACGATCCGGAGTGACACGGACCAGAAGAGGTAGCTACGGCATCAATTGATGTCACTGCAGTGCCTCTGACCGGGAGGTTGAGTCTGGACGGTAGCAGGAGATTCAACACTAGCTAGATAGCTGTGACAAGTTCTGCCTCTGTCTGGAGTTATAAGTGGAATTATAACGGCCGGCTGCTCTAATCGGTAGTTCTTTGTGGTTTCTCCGTTCAATATCAGGAGAATGCCGGTGTAGCACCATCACAAACGGGCCACGGACCGCGCGCAATTTTTCCTTCCTCCTGCTTGTTCTATCCTTACCCCTTAATTACACACACACTTTCATGCTCTTCACTACCACACATGCTGGGAGGTCGATCTGCAGTTTAGAGCTTGTCCCAGCTGGGGCGGTTCCCCCGCTGGTGGGAGATACCTGGTGGGAGATACCCCGTTAGTCGACCCTTGATTTGACCATCCAGCGGGGGGGGGATCACGGCCAACTCTCGAGGAAAGCACATATACTACTCTTGCGGGACTACTGACCTTCGCAGTTGACGCGCCCGGAATCACTCATCACACATCCATCCGGAGCGACACGTGCTCCGGCCGCGCCCAGCCGCCCGCCGAGCGGCGTCGCGCGTCCGTGTCTTTGTCCGGAGCGTCGTGTCCGCCGGCGCCCGCGGGGGGCGTCTCCCTGGCCGACGTCTCGCGCACCTGCCCCTGACGAACGCGCGAGCGGCGCGGCGCGGCGCCGCGGTGGCGGCGGCAGCTGCGCCCGGGCGGCTCCCGTTAACCGCCGCCACGCGCCGGACCACCCAGCGCCCGCCCGGCGCCCCGCGGACTGCTCGGCTGCGCGCTTCACGCCGCTCTTGTCCCCGTTTGCGGCCGCCAGACAAGCGTTTTAAGCCGAGGTCTCTTAACGGCCGACGGTCGTTGTGAATTTTAACAGGCCGCCGGCCGTTCGCTCTTGTCCCCGTTTGCGGCCGACAGACAAGTGTTTTTAAGCCGAGGTCTCTTAACGGCCGACGGTCGTTGTGAATTTTAACAGGCCGCCGGCCGTTCGCTCTTGTCCCCGTTTGCGGCCGACAGACAAGCGTTTTAAGCCGAGGTCTCTTAACGGCCGACGGCCGTTGTGAATTTTAACAGTCCGCCGGCCGTTCGCTCTTGTCCCCATTTGCGGCCGACAGACAAGCGTTTTAAGCCGAGGTCTCTTAACGGCCGACGGCCGTTGTGAATTTTAACAGTCCGCCGGCCGTTCGCTCTTGTCCCCGTTTGCGGCCGACAGAGAAGCGTTTTAAGCGAAGGCCTCTTAACGGCCGACGGCCGTTATGGATTTTAACTGTCCACCGGCCGTTAAGGACCATTCAAACAAATGAGTTAGGGTTGAAAATGGTAGATGAGTTCTCCTTCTTCAGTAAAATATATTTCTTATTTAAATATTTTTTATTTACAAAGCGGTATATTGAAAGACTCATGGGCGATATCACTATTATCAGGTTTGTTATTTGCTCAACATCGGTCTAAGGACATTACGAACTATAACTTGATTGATTCGCTGATGTTTCTGGATTTCAAATGCTGTGGTCATTAGTCCCGTTTGTGTGGCGAGTGTTTTATGCTGAAAGATGGCGGTGTTCTGCCCTCGTTCGATGGTGATGTGTGAGGTCGACCCTCTCGTCGGCATGAGATAAACTTCTTGTGCAGGTGCATCCTCCAACGGGGCACCACTCCAACCACGCGTCGGACCAGCACCCGCCGGCGCCCCGCGGACTGCCCGGCGCGCTTCACGCCGCTGCCGTCCCAGGATCGCTTTCCCTCGAAGGGTGGTATTTTTCGTAATATTGACCGGCTCAGGTGACTCAGGGCATCATTGATATCACTGTAATCATTTTCGACTTTACCTAGATAGCTAGTTCGAATTCAGACGGTGTCTGGAGACAACTCTTCCTAAAATTATTTCTGACCGGTGGTTTTCCGTGGTTTCTCTGATCAACACCAGGCCAATGCTGGAGCAGTACCCTAACAAACAAACATCGAATCACGTGCGATCTTTCCCTCCACCTACTTGTCCTATCCTCTCCCCTTTCTTACACACACACACTAACATGCATCATACTACGACACATTTCGGGGCATCAGTCGGGAGCTTGGAGCTTTTCCCGGCTGGTTGAAGATACCTGCTTGGGTGATGGTGATGACGATGATGATGATGATGATGATGATTGCCCTTAAGTCGCTTCGACAGCTAAGATCATTGGCGCCAGACCTGCTTGGAGAAAACTTTGCAAGCAAACGTGTAGGTCCGCACTGGACCTCACCAACTAGCGGGAGTAGATAGATCACCGCCTCCTCCCGCTACACTTGGTACAAACCTACGCTACATTTATGGGACCAATTACCACAGCAATTAATGCGCTCGGAAACACGAAATAATCACCGGATATCGCTGTCGTATCGTCTACGCAACTACATAGCAACTACCCAGAACGAAAAAACACTCTTTAATAGCCGGCGACCGTTAAGAATTTTAACAGTCCACCGTCCGTTAAGGACAATGCAAACAAATGAATGGTAGATGAAAATTTCGGATGAGTACTACTTTAATGAATGGTATATTTTATTTATAGTATTTCTTGTAAGAAGGTGGAATTATGAAAAACATCGAAAAACACATGGGCGATATTGAAATTATTATTATTATTATTATTATTATTATTATTATTATTATTTATTTGTCAAAAAACAGTAAAAACTGTATATGACGTGTGGGGAAAGAAATTTATCTGCGCACATTTTCTTGAGGGCCAGAATTTTATTTAAAAAAAATTAACATGTTTGTTGGTTGTTCACTCTTCATCTGCCTAGAGGCGTTATACTTATTAACGCGATTCATTTATTGATGCCTCCAGATACGTCAACTGACGGCGACTGTTAAGAATTTTAACAGTCTGCCGTACGTTAAGGACAATCCAAGCAAATGAGCCAAAGCTGAATACGGTAAATGAGTATTCTTACTCCCATGAATGTTGTTTCTTACTTACAATATTTTGTATTAAAAAATGTTGTTATGAAAATGTTACTGAACGATACGCGGTCGATATCATAAATAACATGCTCATTTTGATATGGGCTTCATATCTGCCTAACAGCGTTCGTAACTATGACATGATTGATTGATTGATTAATGTTCCCGAACACGTCAACTGCTGGGGTCATTAATTCTGCTAGTGTAGTGAATGTTTCATCGCAAGGGATGGTAATGTTCTCTCCTCGTTGGAAGATGAGAACCAGCGCCGACCTACACGGCGTCTGTCGGAAAAATTTCCCCTTCTAAGCAACACAGCTCCGACCGCTAATGGCTCTAGACTCCCGACTGCATAGTAGTGCAGTGCATGTAATTGTGTGTGAATGTAAGGGACGACGATAGGACAAGGGTGAGGAATGATAGATCGTGAACAGTACGTGGCCCATTTTGTAAGGTACTGCTCCGGAATTTGCCTGCTATTGATCGTAGAAATCGAAAGAAAACTACTGATTAGAGCAACCGGCCGCTAGAATTCTCCTCCAGACAAAAGCTGTACGTCGAGCTAGTGTCGAAAATTCGCCACCTCGACCCCTGGGAATTCCAGTCAGTCCCTGCAGAGGCAACGGGAACCAAATAGCCTATCTCGCACACAATTTGTACACAAACCTTCCCCAAATACAAGCATCATCCTTCTATAAACTGGGCAAAACCCCCAAGTATCAAACAAGAATTAATAACAGAATTCCATGCATTCATTCTATAAAATGTTCGCAAACCTGGAATGATTACTTATCTGAGGTGCTCCCTGTTTCCTCTCACTTTATTTTTTTATATTATTTTTATAGAATTGTAGTGTGAATAGTTTAAATTTAGTTTAAGTTAGCAAAGGTAGATTAAGTCCATCAAACATTTGCACAGTTAAAATGTAAACTGAACAATGTAATGTCAACTGAAAATAAATTATAATTTAAAAAAGGCAACGGGAATGCTGGCTCTGAGCTAAATCAGCCGCTGGTAATAACTACAAAGAACCGTGCCTCAAAACAAGGTCCTTGGGAAACATATGTTCGAACGTGTTAGGACACTATCATTCTGCTACATATAAAAACAGTTTTTAAATCTTACTTAGAAGAAACTTCTGCGATCAAATGGCATAGCATTTTGTGTATCATTATTAAAAATCTGCAGTGCTTCAAAATTGTTTCCGGTAAAATTCCTTCACAGTCCTAAAACCTTGTCATTGTGAAATGTATAAAATTCTAGTAGTCCACTACGTGGACGCAGAAACAGTACAGTAGTGTTATGGGTATTATGATAAAAAATATGTTTATAAAAAAGTTAATTTTTACACTCGATAAATAAGTAAGGTTCGAAGGCAGTGCGGTTCAAAATATATAGGGTTTAACAGTACATCAATTTTTCATTACTATTGTTTGTGTTGCGAACGATCTGCTTGCAAGACCAATCCGAATTGCTGGCCAATCTGCTGGCAAGGCTCAAAATTTTTAATATTAAAATATATTTAATACTAAGCTATAAGTAATGGCTAATAACTTTTAATATTAAATTGTACTTTTAAATATACTTTATAGTTGGTACCTCCTCAATACTTAATCATTAATGATCATGACAGTATTTATAAATTGTGGGAGATATGTCATACTTAATATTGTTTAAATTTGTAACGCGCTTTTATTTATTTTAAATATAATCAGAGGAGGAAATCTAAAACATTTCAAGTTAAAATTTCCAAACTTTAACAAAATAATAATCATCCTAATGTGCACTAATGCTCTCCAAAAAGTAGGAATAAATGGAAAATAAATTTTATTCAAAATATCAATATCCATTTTATAATAAAATTAATACTATGGATCTTTTCGAATTACAACCTCTTTCATGAACAAAAACTAAATCGAAATTACTTGTAGAAAACAAAATTTCTATCTAGAAAAAAAGGAATATGTACAATTACAACACACGACTCTAACTGCTCCATTATGTATTGCAATTCTTCTCAATGTTCTTTACTATGTCATTACCGAGTGAATAATGGCCAAAGTGCAGTTGATGTGACTCATCTGCCTTACATTGATGTCTCCGCTGCTAGAGAATTCTGTTTACTGCTGTTGGATACTGCGCCGCAGGCAATGGGGTTCAGTAACATTCAATGAGGCCAAATGACCATTCCGGAACTAATGTGGCTGTCACCAGATCTTGCAAATAGGTCCTCCGGCTGCCAGCTGATGCACTGGGTTCCCATGCACCGCAAACAAGGCGGGTAAACGCCTCTTAACCCGCTTGACCCCTATTATGTACACTTAGATAAGACACTTGTCTAAATAAGTTTGTCTTCGCGGTTACCGTGTTGCTATGGGTCTACATTGATCACACTACATTGAATATTTAAAACTGATTCTCATAAAATATGGTATTAAACGATAAAATTATCTTATCTCAACAAGAGTGTTTGTTTGGCTTTAGGAGAAAAAAATGTTTGCTCTGCGTACGTCTTCGTTATGTATTGCTATGGTCAAATTTAATGCTTGGTAAGACGTCCTAACTTGGAATTATTCCTGTTCCATTTCAGATTATTGGGGATGGGCACGGCCTCCTCCAAATTGCTCAGTAGTAAGCAAGAAAGGGAGGAAGGACAGCGCGAAGTGTGTGACCCAGTGTTTAAGGAATTCTACCCGTGAAGTGCTTCATTCTGAAAAACGGCCGTGGAACTCTTTTGAACTCTAATTTTTAAATTTAAATTTTATTTTGACATAATTAATATCTCTACAGTTTTGCAGATAAGAAAATAACGACGATACCGTCTTTACCACTTTTAAACTCAGAGTTTTGGCAACCCATTATAAATAGTAAATTGGTCTCTCTAACAAAAGGAAAGTAAATACAAAGTTAATTAAAGCTTGTTTGAGCTTCATGCAATTAATATTATAACATATTTTGTGTGTTGATTTGGCATTTAATAGTACGATTTCAGTACGATAGTACGATTAAAAGTTCGATTTCATAGAAAGGACAACAGAAAAAAGATTTCGTGAACAAATCCTCAGGTGGATGTATCAGTTGGGATGGTATTTCTTTCCGAAACATTTAAAAATACAAATTCTTGAATAGCGTGATGGTACAAGAAGAAGAAAAAATAAGAAAGAAAAGAACAAAAAAGAGAAAAGAAAAAAGTAAAAAAGGGGGAAAAGAACAAAAATGACAAAAAGAGAAAAGGAAGAAAGAGAAAGAGACAGACAGGGAGAGATAGAGAGACAAAGAGTGGCAAAGAGAGACAGAGAGACGAGAGAGACAACGAGAGAGACAACGAGACAGAGACAGAGACAGACAGACAGAGACAGAGAGAAACAGAGACAGAGAGACAACGAGAGACAGAGACAGAGACAAAGAGATACACAGAGAGGGAGAGAGGGAGAAAGAAAGAAAGGAGATATTGAGCGCCTCCTCTCCTGTGTGCAGAGGGCCAGCGCCCGGCGCGAACCTCGTCAGCTGAGCGGCCCGGGGCCCTCACCTGGAGCCCCCAGACGCCCAGAGCCGCTAACGAGGCTGCGGAGCGGGAGGAAGGAGCGGCCGGGCGGCGTTCGCGTGCCGGGGCAGCGCCGCGCGCGGCGGCAGATGCGGCGGCGGCGGCGGCGGCGGCGGCGGCGGCGGCGGCGGCGGCGGCGGCGGCGGCGGCGGCGGCGGCGGCGGCGGCGGCGGCGGCGGCGGCGCGGCGGCGGCGGCGGCGGCGGCGGCGGCGGCGGCGGCGGCGGCGGCGGCGGCGGCGGCGGCGGCGGCGGCGGCGGCGGCGGCGGCGGCGGCGGCCCCCGCGGGCACCCGCGGCACGCAGCGTCCGCCGCCGCCGCCGCCGCCGCCCGCCTCGACACGCGCCCGGCGCCGGCAATCTGGGCGCCCCATGCACGCACCGCCAGACCACAGGGCGGGCGATGCATTTGCCAACGCTAGTGGACCGATTCACGAGGATCGTATTTATTAAGGGGGAATGGGACCGATTCTGGTCGAAAAAATGAAGTTTTAGAAAACATGCTTATTATTTTCCTTGGAATTTTGTTTACATCATATTAAAAAATTATTGCTGTGGAAATATTTTTTTAGTGAATTACTACACGCCTCGAGCCACGTCCCTTTTTTCTGTCAGATGTCAGTTTTCAGAGAATTTTTGCGGTTTTTGATGACGCGAAAGGAAAATATCAGACGAAGAGAAATGATCGTGGTTGGAGGAGAAGACACGGAGACTCAAGGTAATTGAGGAACACCTTAGTCAAAGAAAATATGAAACGTTGAAATTGATATAAAATGAACAAAAAGAAATGGTAAATCAAAAGGGATGTTGGAATAAACCAACACGCCAGAAGAGACAGGAGGGAGAGAATGGCGTGAGAGTAGGAGATCGATGTGAAGAGAGAAATGAATTGATGAGGCGAATTAACAAAAAGTGAAAGTGCAGGATGCAAAGAAAAACACGAAAAGAAAACAAATAATGAAGAAAGAGAGATAAAATAAAATAAACATTGAGTGGCTTGAGCTGAGTAAAATGAAGAGGCGAAATGGATGAAGAGATGAGAGAGAAGAAAGAATGAGCACAAGACAATTGAGAAGCAAGAATGTCGTAAGGAAAAAGGTGCAAGAAAAGAAAATTATTCCGTTTATCCAAATACGTGACCATTTCTGGGAAGCAAAACGTGTGGCCGGATCTATGATTATGGTCTTGATATGATATGAATGATGACGGTGCAATCGGAGAGTTAAGAGGTAACACTGAAGGCATCCAATAAAACAACCTGCCGCTAACTGCACAGAGAGGCAAATACAAAATAAATATGTTCGCAGTCCTTGGCTTTTCCGGTCTTAACTGAGGTTTTGATGGAACGCTGAGGATTGGAGCAACGATGTAATGAAAGACAGGGGAAAGAGAAGGTCCCCAATATATCTGCCACCCCACTTTGTTCACCACCTTCTCCTCGAAGATTGGTCGAAATTTGAATCCTGGACCCAGCGACGGAGGACGCGCAGTCTGACCACAGATGTTACGTTTCTTCCCAGGAAGTTAAGGCGGCAGGCAAGGTGAAGCCGATTTTGGCCGAAATTTCGGTCGGTCGACATCGAATTGGCAAAACTGAACGAAACAGATCTTCCTACAGCCGGTGTTCTCGCACATTGTAGAAAGAGGGTCGTTCGGGATCACTGCGACTATTCTGTTTACGATCACGTGTTTGAAAGAATCCGGAACGTCGGAGAAAAACGGCCGAAAGAAATTTCTGCTAAAATCGACTTCACTGTGAACGCCGCCTTATTTCATTTTCATTTTCTTTTTATTGTCATTGTAAGTTACATAGATCAGTACTATAGTACTTTTACATATGTTTTCATGGCAACTTAAATTAACCTACAAACTAACTTAATTCTAAAACTAACTGCTCAGGGTAAGGGAGCTCAGGAGCTCGGACTGTATGTTCAGAAAAGCTTGAATTGGCAACTTGTTTTAATTCTTGTACGGTAATCTCGGATTTGAGCGAGGTTGAAATGGAATAGGTGATCGTTTTGTTTGATGGAAGAGTAGAATTTGCTGGAGATCTTGGCAATGAATGAAATGATGTATGAGATATTTAATTCTTTGTGCAACTGTAGATTTGAAACGAACCATGGGGCTCGAATTGTGTTTGTTTTGAACGATTGGGATTATGTTTAAATCGGACACGAGCCAGCGCCTTAATGCCGAGAGCCAAAGGGCCGAGAGGGGAGGGGGGCGCGAAGCCCAGAGCCCGCGCCGAGCGCCTGCTGGATCTCGTGCCGTGCGCCGAGCGCCTCCGTGCGTGATCAGGGCGAGCAGCCGCCGACCAAGATTCCACCGCCTCCACCGACCCCACCCCCGCCCCCGCGACGCCTTTCGTGCAGGGACGCAGCGCGGCGCGGCGCGGCGCGGGGCGGGACGGCGCGGGGCGGCGCTCCGGCACTTACGCAGAAATCGGTCACGAGCTTCTGCCGCAGCCACCGGCGCGGCCCCGGCGCCCCTGGCGTGAGCAACGCACGCCTCGCGAAGAGCAGTTAAAAGACATTAAGCGCCCTCGTAATGACCGCCGCCAGATACCATCGCGCCTGCGTGCTTTTTGCGGCCCCGCGTGCCGTGGGTTGGTCGGGCGGGGCACGTGTTTGTCTCCCTCAAGTAAACGTCATGCTCCTTTGTGTTTTGCCATAATGCAACATCGTGCTGTCTGTTAGTTATCTGGAAATCGATATGTGTTCATTTATTCTTCATTAATGGAAGAAGTACGATACAGTATATCACAAATTCTGCTCTAAAGAGAGTTCGAGGGAATGTGTTTTCGGATTATAAAATTAATCCCAATTTCGGGGTTTATAATTGACAAAAGAAATAAAAGAATTTCTAGGATTCATGAAATCAATATTAGGAATTCTAATGCATATTGTTTACGTGTTCGCAAGTGTTAATTGTCGGCGAAATGGTATTAAATCTTTCAAAATGAACGTCTATGATACTTAATGTTACGTTTCGATTTATATAATTAAATTAATTAAATGTTTAAAATAATTAATTAGAAATTAAAAGAAACTTTTTAAAAGAATGTGAGTTCCAAGAGAAAATATAGGTTGTCATAGTGAACGAATATTCTTGTGTTGAGGAACGCTCGGCATAGCAAACATCTACTTCATCCTTCATACTTTGCAATCACATCATACTAATTATTACTACAAACGGTTTCTTCTCAGATTAAGTCAGAATATTAACTCTATTGTTGTATATATTCATTGCTGTATGTATACACTCATAGTGTCGAATTAAGAAGCTGTTAATAAGAGGTACCATCTTGGAAGATCATCGTAAAGTTACGAAAATATTACTGATGTAAAAAATTGTTTAAAACCTTTGTAAGGCAACAATTGCCGATCAAGGGTAACTATAAATAAAAAAAAAAACACTCACTTCGGCTGCCAAATGTATCTTTGACACCGATCCTGGAATACAAGAAAAGGTAAGTTAGTAAAGAAGATTGTATGCGACCCTGAAATCATTTTAAACGATAGAAACCATTCACTCTCACTATGAAGGTTATTCAGATTAAGAATTCCAAACATACTTTCCACATTACGAGGAAAATTTGTGTACCGATAAATAAAGATTGGATGTTTAGTAAATGATAGCATGGAACCACAGCTCTCCCCTAGGGTTCCATTGGAGGAGTTGAAAGTAAAATAAAGAAGTTCTTACACTCGGAACGCTCGATGGATCTCAACGCTTTTATAGGCTGAAAGAGGAGGAGAAGGAAGAGGAGAAAGTTGATGCCAAGGAGGAAGATTGATTGATTTATTGACATCGTGTGTCAGGATGCGTCACGGCCTGTGGTCATTAGTCACGTGAGTGAAATGCATTTTTTTTTCACGGGAGGTGGCGTAATTCTTCCTCCGACCTCCGTAAGATGCGACCTGCACGCCGGCTTGCTGTTTTTCCCATCCAGATATCTGCCACTAGCTGGGCGCTATCCCCGCCGGAACAAGTTCTAATTTCTCAGCTCTTCGTCCGAGGTGTGCAGCTGTGTAGTGCATGTAAGTGTTAGGGTGAGGGGAGAGAATATAACAGGGAAGAGAAAGGAAAGATCGCGCGCGGCCCACGGTTCATTTTTAAGAATATTGCTCCGGCATTCGCCTGGTGTTGATCGGAGAAACCACGGAAACTACCGAATAGAGCAGCCGGCCGCTAGAATTCTCCTCCAGACAGCTGCTGAATTTTAGTCTGCCACCGTCGGGACTCGAACCTTACGACCTCCCGGTCAGAGGGACTGCAGTGACATCAGTTGATGGCCGGTGCGACGGAGGAAGAGGAAAAGGAGGCGAAGAAATAGGAGGAAGGGGAATAATTCAAAGAAGGAGGAGAAGGAAAAGGGAGAGGAAGAGGAGGAAGAACGAAAAGGAGATTTTTCCTGGAGCGGGACTCTCATATTGCCTCGGCGCGGAGGCAGGGGCTGGGCCGGCGCGTCCCGCCGCGGTGCTGGCGACGGGTGCATCCGTCCGCCGGAGGGGCGGGGAGGGAAAGGGAGGGAAGGGGAGGGGAGGGTGAGGGGAGGGTGAGGTGGGGAAGGGTGGGGGGACGGGGCGGGGCGGGGCGGGGCGGGACGGGGCGGGACGGGGCGGGACGGGCGGGACGGGGCGGGACGGGGCGGGACGGGGCGGGACGGGGCGGGACGGGGCGGGACGGGGCGGGACGGGGCGGGACGGGGCGGGACGGGGCGGGACGGGGCGGGACGGGGCGGGACGGGGCGGGACGGGGCGGGACGGGGCGGGACGGGGCGGGACGGGGCGGGACGGGGCGGGACGGGGCGGGACGGGGCGGGACGGGGCGGGACGGGGCGGGACGGGGCGGGACGGGGCGGGACGGGGCGGGACGGGGCGGGACGGGGCGGGACGGGGCGGGACGGGGCGGGACGGGGCGGGACGGGGCGGGACGGGGCGGGACGGGGCGGGACGGGGCGGGACGGGGCGGGACGGGGCGGGACGGGGCGGGACGGGGCGGGACGGGGCGGGACGGGGCGGGACGGGGCGGGACGGGGCGGGACGGGGCGGGACGGGGCGGGACGGGGCGGGACGGGGCGGGACGGGCGGGACGGGGCGGGACGGGGCGGGACGGGGCGGGACGGGGCGGGACGGGGCGGGACGGGGCGGGACGGGGCGGGACGGGGCGGGACGGGGCGGGACGGGGCGGGACGGGGCGGGACGGGGCGGGACGGGGCGGGACGGGGCGGGACGGGGCGGGACGGGGCGGGACGGGGCGGGACGGGGCGGGACGGGGCGGGACGGGGCGGGACGGGGCGGGACGGGGCGGGGACGGGGCCGGGACGGGGCGGGACGGGGCGGGACGGGGCGGGACGGGGCGGGACGGGGCGGGACGGGGCGGGACGGGGCGGGACGGGGCGGGACGGGGCGGGACGGGGGCGGGACGGGGCGGGACGGGGCGGGACGGGGCGGGACGGGGCGGGACGGGGCGGGACGGGGCGGGACGGGGCGGGACGAGACGAGACGAGACGAGACGGGGCGGGGGGCAGGGGTGTTGGGGGCGGGGGGGCGGGGGGCGGAGGCATGGGCGTGGGCGTCGGCGTCTGCGTCGATGGCATCGCGGGCGCGCGGCCGCGGGGTCACCACCCGGCGACGGAGCAGGCCGCGGTAGCCCCGCCGAGGCCCCGACAGCTGTCGATGACGGATAAAGAGCCGGCTCGGCCCGACGCGACGCGACGGCGCGAGGCGGATCCCGACGCGGGCGTCTGCTGCCTGCCGCGCCGCATCGCGCCGCGCCGCGTCGGCCACGGGGTAAGGCGGCGGTCGCCGTGAGATTTCGGGCGTGCGAAGTCGGACGGTTTTGTCCGATGTGTCGGATTAGTTCAAACACGTGATTGTAAACGGAAATTCTCGTAGTGAACCTAGATGGCCACTTCCGGCGTCTGCGAATGGATGGCTGACGTTTAGGCTAATGTATTGCCACGTATAACGTTTATTCTGGGGTACAATGAGCAGTGCAGCTTTGGAGGCTGCAAGATGTTAGCTGAAACCTCAGCCACGACGATGCAAGCGCGGCTCGTCCCATACAGGCAAGATCTTTCGGGGAGGCTCTGCTCTAGCGTGACGCCGGTGATCAACGTGTGGTGGAGACGCGAGGAATGGTGACGCCGTCAGGAACATGTCACACACTCACACGAGGGAAGGTGGGACTCGCTTTGTTGTGAGCCTCAATGAGAGATTACATGGAAACGCTGGCGATCACTCAGGCTCTTCCCAATATCAGACCTAAGGGCAATGTGCATTCGTTTATGTGTGAGACAAAGAGAGAGTGGATAAAAGGAAATGGCAAACAATGAAGTAAAGAAATGAAGATAAGGGAAGGGAGAAAGAGAATATAGTTTGATGAGGGGCAGAGGAAAAGAAACGAGAGATCAAATGTAAAGAAGCAATGACAAGACAAGGGGAAACGAGAGATTGAGGAAAGAATGCAGATAAAGAGGTTGAGGGGAAAATTAAGAAAGAGAAAACGAAGGGAGATTGAGAAAAGATTGAAATAGAAAAGAATGAGAAAACATAACAAGAAGAGAGCGAGAAAAGGTAATCAGAGGAAAGCAATAAAAAGAAAGGAATTTGAAAAGGAGAGAATATGGAAGTAATGAAAAGAAAGGGTAAAGGAAATAGAAAACGACCAGAGTAAGGTAGGAAGACGATAGAGAAAAGGACGAGAGAGAGTGAGAGAATGTGGAGTAAATATAAGGACGGGAAGGATCAAGGTGTAAAAGAAAGCAATGAAACAGGAAAGGGTTTGTGGGCGTAAGGGTAAGAGGCTGAATAAAATAGGCGGCCGGCGACAGGTGGCGAACAGTAGGTAGTGTCCATTGATTGGTGATTCTGGGCATTTTAACTTCTACGATCAATATTCCCGTTCGTGTAGTTTATGTGCTATCGTGGGAGGAGGCGGTGATCCATCTCGCCCTGGATGGTGAGATCTGACCCGATATACAGGCTGCGTTGCGGAAGATTTCTCCCACCAGGTATCTCCCCGCAATAGGGCACCAACTCAGACAGGACAAATTCCAAGCTCCCGAGCTATGAGATAGTGTAGTGTATGAAAATGTGTGTAAGAGAAGAGATTGGAACAAGGAGGAAATATAGCGCGCAGTGTTTGGCCCGTTTGTTACGACACTGCTCCGGCATTCGCCTGGTACTGACTGGAAAAATCACGGAAACTACCCATCAGAGCTGCCGGCCGCTAGAATTCTCCTCCGTAGCAATGGTTCCTCAGCGGCAACGGCAGAAAATTGACCCAGCTTCCTAGCTAGAGTCGAATATACCGTCGGGACTTGAACCACAGGACATCCCAGCCAGAGTTAGATTGTTAGTGCCTTATTTTACGTGGCGAGACTCGGGCCATCAGGCCCGCTCTTCCGTCTGGCCACGCAAATTTCGCTACGCTCCGTTCACCATCTAGCGGAGGAAGAAATTATTATTTACGGGTTCGTTGTAACGGTTAGCCTATCGGACTGTTATACCCATGTTCGTGGGTTCGTACCCGATCGAAGCAATATTCAAAACCCTCTGAACAATATTCAAAACCGCCTGTTTCAACGCGCGAGTGATACCTTCTTTGCCAGACAGTGAAATGTGCGCGCGGAATTTGCGTGGTCAGGCATTATAGAGCTGGTCTCATGGCCTGAGCCTCGCCACGGTACATAAGGCATCATTGAATTGCATTGTTATTACTACGGCGATGAAACAGGCAATTTTGAATTTAGTTCAGATTTAGAATTTAGTTTAGTTTAGCTTCTTTTAGGCTTGAGGATCTTGTACATGCAGCAAATCCACAACATGGGACAGCCGGCTTTACTTTCCCTCCAAATAAAGGCGTACTAAGGATTTTTTCGCTCCTTGAAATCCACGGCTTCGATCGGGTTTGAATCCGCAAACATGTATACAAGAGTCCGACCGTTATTCCACCGAACCCGCAACAAACAAAGCGGTTGCAGAGACAGCGTCAATGCTGTCTCTGAGCAAACTGCCGGAGGGTGGTGTCCGTGCCAGCGGCGGCGCATTCCGACACGCCCCGCATGCCGCCGCGGCCGCGAGCAGCGGCAGAAGGTCCTCTGTCCTCGCCGCCCGAGATCTGCATCTGCGGCTTCCGACGTTCCTCAGGCGACAGCGTCTCACCGACGACGCGAGCCGGACGCGTCACGCGAGCGATTCGATGACGTCGCGACGACGCGCTTCAGAGAGCCAATTGAATTGAATTGAGTTGAATTGATGCCTTGTTTTACGTGGCGAGACTCAGACCCATGATACCTGCTCTTGCGTCTGACCACGCAAATTTCGCTAAGCTCCTTTCGCCTGCTAGCGGAGAAAGAAGGTATTATCTCGGGCGACGAAACAAGCGATTTGAATTTAGCTCAGAAGCTTCATTTAGGCTTGAGGATCTTTTACATGCCAATAAATCTACTAACATGCGTCAGCCGGCTTTACTTCTCCTCCGAAGGAAGGCGTACGAATATTTTTTTAAAGAAAAACGCGGGCGTGCCCACACAGGAGGCCAGGGAGTGGTGCCCCCCTGACATGTTTTAAAGAGGACCCATAAACCTACATGGAAAACATTTTATATCCATAAATACTGCCATTCCTTGATTTTTCCATTTTCTAACCTGAAATTCGGAAAAGATATTCTCCAACGTATCTGGCAACCCTATACATGGTTCAACAAAATATAAATTGTGTATATTGTGTAAATGAAGTCAAATGTTCATTTTCCATGTAGTTTTGTTTCTAAATTTAGTAGTAAAAAAACTTAAATTGAAAAGTGTATCTTAAAACTGGGCCGAGGAATGTAGTTAGACCTCCTCTTGTTTTAGACTGTGGAAAGGCTGTTTGGAGAGCGATATTTGCTAAGGAGTAGCGACACACGTCGAAAACTAAAAATGCTTTGTTTCTAAAGCCCGGACTTCGAATGTATGTGCTATGCCTATCCTGGTATAGACTGAATTAGACATTTAATTAATCATCTCCTGAATACCCAACGCTACCAACTGGTTTTTCGCTCAGTTAGTGCAAATACACTGATTTGAGTTGCGAGTTTATACTGTTACATTTTATAATAATATTCTTTCATTATTATTGAATATTAGAATGTAGTTGAAATTTGATGTGCATATTCATAACGGTCGTAGGCACTTGCACTGACTTCAAAATAGTAATTTTATATGCAATGACTTCAAAATATAAATTTTGAGAAAATTATTGAAATATATGTTTATCAGGGATTTCAAAAACGTTCTCAACAGTTCTTATAGAATTATACGTATCTGTAATAACTGTCACTTCTAAGCACTTTGACAAGTTTTCTAGTTTTCAAACTCATTGATATAAGAATATTCACATTCAGAGATTTCTAGAAAATAAAAACTTGCATCAAATTACATTGTCAGACGTGTTTCACTCACACGCTTACCTTTTTTAAAACACAAGACCGCCCACATATTTTCAGGCACTCGAAGGAATGTGTGGATATCCATATTACAAGCCCCATAATTCAAAATCTATACAAGAATCGTCCCACACCACTACATATTAGCATCTCAGAAAAAAGAAAACAGATCTTGGCCAGTGCATACCACTACCTCCAAAGGCTATGAACCTCCACGGCTTTTATAGTCGCATCTTCGGTATTATTTTCCAAGAGATACTTTGAATTCTTTGAGGCGATCACGGGCCCTTTGGCAGAAAGCTTACTTGGGAACTCTACTGGATATTGTGAGATTCCCAGGTGGATCAGGTAGATGATTCTCATTTAGTATTCATCGGGGGATCTACATTCAACCTAATGAGGCTTAAGCCCTAGGGCCTCAGAACGAAGTTCTTGTCTCCATCTCCCGCCTCCTCCTTTCCCTTTTCAAAGCATCGTTAATAATTATATATGCGTAATACTGAAAGAAACGCCGTATTTGATTTTCATAACGATACAAAGTGCCTTGCAATTAAAACTTTTTTATACTGATATATTCCACTACAGCAATAAGTCGTATTTGGGGGAAAATAAATGCATAAATTGTGTATGCAAATTGATATATTCGATGCTTAAAAAGTTTGCAATTTACTGTGCAAATGAAAGCGACAGCTTGCAACTTTTAGCAAGCTGTATTCTAGAATATATTACTAAACTAGTTTTTTCGTAGTCCGGGAAATAGTTTGTCAAATGACGTCAATGTAGATAACGTTTTTCTAACTTGGCAATTGCAACATATCTCTTGATATTCGGAAATGTTGTACCCTGTATTTCATAATAATGAGTGTCTGCTTAATATTGGGTGTCTAATACAAATGAGAGAAAATTAATTATTATAACTCCAAACTTCACATAACACCATCATTTATCTACGAGTAGCCCATAATGATTTTCTCAAACGCTTGACGCCAAATAACTTCCCTTAATGTGAACACACAAATGGTATATCATGGAATCATGAAGTGGCAAGGACGAGGTTTGTGACAATTATTAGTATTTTTTTTTTCTATTATTCAACTGTCGGTAGTCCCTTTGTATGTGTAAACATTAAAGCATGTTGGCATAGTCACCTAGTTCTCAGCAGAGACAAACCTCGGAACAGATACGGGTCATTGAAGGTATGTGTCAAGAATCTGTCACTTTATCGTGAACATTTCAACAAATATGTGGCTATATTTGAGAGGAGAAACGAAAGGAGAAAAAGAATAAGAATAAGAAACGAGAAAAAGAAAAAAAAATGAAATTAAAAGGAAAAGACGGACAAAGGGGAAGAGAAAAAGGAGTGCGAGCCAGAGAAAAGATGAACGCCAACTGCGGATCCTTTGCGCTCTGCGGCGCAACACCCCACTTGCAGCCGCGGTAGCGCGCTATAGTGCAATTTTTCTAACCTTGCCTTTCAAGGCCCTACGGCATATCGCGTCTTTCTCAGTCGTGCCGCTAGAAGTCGCATGATCCTAGGCATTGCTTGATACGGTCGCGATCATACGTCATCTAGAGGGACGACTGAGAAAGACGCGAAATACCGTGACATACTCCATCGTGAAGACAGGCCTTGAGAGGCAGAGTTAGAATAATCGTCCATAAGTGTCGCGCAGCATTCCGCTGCGCGGCGCGCAGCCCCGCACTTGTCGCGCAGCCGCAAGCCGTGCTGCGCCGCGCAGGTGGTGTGGGAGGCGCGGGGGGGGGGGCGGCCGGTCCGACCACAGAGGAACGCGGCGAGAGGAATCCGGGATGACCCGTGGCGTACTGTCCCCCAGGTGCTCCTATATACATAAATTTATATTCCCCCTCCCCTCTTTTTGTTCCTCGGCCGCTCTCTCCCTCTCCTCCCACCCGCTCCGCGCTCAAAGAATAAAACACGACGCAAAAAGAGGAGTGCCCTCGGAGCGCGGGGCTGCGCGGGGTGCTGCGCGCGCGGCGGTGCTGCGCGGAGTCGCGCCGGTGCTGCGCCGCGCCGCGCCGCGCCGCGCCGCGCCGCGCCGCGCCGCGCCGGGGGCGCCCCGGGCTCGGGGCCCGTATCGGCCGCCGATATCCTCCGCGCACGTAATAAGGGCTCCGCGGCTGTACCCTGCTCCTATTTGAGGTAGTAACCCTATAATAATCCTATAATAAATAGCGGCAGATTGTCGGGTAGGGCGGGCGCGAGTCGAGCGGTGCCGGGGGTGGGGGGAGGGGCGGCGTGCGGGCTGGGGCCCTTTGCGGCAAGGCGCGTCCCTCCGGGGGGTTCCCCGCTCTCTCCCCTCCCCCCTCGCCGTCCCCCTCCTCCTTTTTAGTCGGGCGCGGGAAATAGATATTTGTGAGAGGAGCCATATTGCACGCGGAGGAGAGAATCAAATTCCTCCCCCTCGCGCCGGACTGCGCCCGCCCCCCTCCTCGCCCCTGCGGGTGTGGGGGCGGGGGGCGGAGGGGGTGGGGAAGGGGCGGGGAGGACGCTTTTGTTTTCGATAGCTGCCGATGAACATCGCGACTCCGATGCCCTCCCTCGGGTGATGGCCGGTCTTTGCAGAAAAGGCGCTCCCCACCTTTTGCGTGAGAACGGACAGAACGGGCGTCTAGACCTGTCCGCTGTATTCGTTTCTATGGTCAGATTAAAATAAGTTGGCGATTGACAGTTGCGCTTCTGAAGCTGTTGCTTCATACAATCTGTGTATACGATTTGGATACTTTTACAAGTATTTATTTAAAGTATTTATTTTCGTGTCCCCGGAACACCTGCTCAATGCTACGCAACCTGTCAACGTCGCTCCTTTCCATTCGCAATTGTCAATCACCAACTTATTTTAATCGGACCGTAGACCGAAGAGTGCGCAATCCATCATTTGAGATGCAACGGTATCGTGGTTACTCGGTTACTTCATGCTACAGTCATGCGGTTGCGCATTTCTCACAATGTCAATGCCAAAGCCATAAGCCATTTTCAATCAAATGTCATAAATAATTGTCATTTAAAAATTATTTACCATTCTTCAGTTCGTGCGGTTCAAACTTTTCTGAGTCAGAAGGAATATTTCCTTTACTTTTTTTGAGGAAAAATAAATTTACGTCATAGTCTCGTTACAAATGTCTAAAGATTTTACACCTGCTTAGCACTGGTCTTTTTTTTAGAAAATTTATTTTACGCTGCGATAAGATTTTCAAACCCATTTTGAGTATTCTTTCGAGTTTTTTTTGTAGAGAATTGTAATATGGTTCCGGACTAGAATTGCCTTGCAACAGATGCTAGTCTCACACCATTCTTTAAACGTTTCTGTAATCTCGGCTTATTTATGATAATTATATTTGCTTTCTTTTAAATAACTTCATTCTTTCTTCTTTTCTCTACACGTCCGACAGCAATGTCCTCTCACACCATTTAAGTCAATATTGTATACTAACATAAAAATACTCGTAGGTGTAGCTTGACTCATTTGCTCCATCTCCTTATTAGATTAATTATATGAAAATGTAATTCAATTCAAAATCAATATTCACAGAAAATTATAGTAGAATATATTTTTTATTGTGAGTGGAAATGCTTACGAATTGACAGAAGCAAAGCAGCTACTAATAAGACCAAATACAAAAGAAGATGTGTTGATGATAATTGTTTATTTTAATTCAAGGTTTCTGAATTTTTCTTTCAAAGAGTTTATTTGAGATTTCGATGGCTGGCGACGAATGATAATTAGGAGCTCTTTTAAAAATGACCAAGAACATTTTTTTAAATTTATTTATGGTCGCATTTCAACTTCTTGGCATACAGCGACCACTGTGATTTTTAACATGGAGGTAACTATAAAGGAACACATCAGGACAAAAAGAACACACACAAGCATTCATGCACGAGACTGTATTCGAACCCGCGACCTTCGGAGCCGGGGCACACACATCTTTGGAGACCTCGGCCCTCGGCTAAGCACGAACAAATCTTTATTATAATGATAAAACGTAGAGAGACTAATGAGTACAATACAAATTGAAATGCGCACGACGGAATTTACGTGTAATGTACAATGTATTCTATTTATCTGTAATGTCTTCCACATGTATTCAATTAAAAATAATTCGGCTTTATTTCTGCTTATTCCAAAAAATAATAATTACTGAAACTGGATTGTCATAAAGTGCAAATATTTGATATCATGTCATTCCACTTGGTTCATCTTTGACTTTTAAGTTGAGTTAGTTTATTTGCAAGTAACCAGGTGTTTTTTCGAGTTATATATTGTAAACATGATTTTCCAGGATCTATTGTTTGTAACCATTTCCATTTCAAACCTTCAAGTGGTATATCCACTGTTCGAGTACAATAAAAAAACCCTCTGCAAACTGTATCGCAACAGTAACAATTTTCACTGTAAAAAAGTAACTGTAAAGAAACATACGCCAAGAAAAGAAGAAAAATTCAAAAATGTATTAACACAATTAGAGGACAGCAGATGTTTGGTAAATCGGATACAGACATGCAAACAGTAAATCTCATTGCAAATCCACTCGTGACAGAATCAACTGGAAGCACCAAACTTCAAATGTATTTTATCCGCAGGTATATTTGAATATAAAAGCAACGTAATATTTTCGCGTTGTTAAAAAGACAACGAATTGCGAATTTTTGCCTGAATAGCCCCCTGCCGCGCAGGAGCCCTTCCCAGAAAATATTAACTTAATGACCTCTGCGTAGTACATCGCGTCCACGCGGGCGCTCCATTGAACGTCGCCTCATGACCGGGACAAAAGGGCTCGCCGTGCCCCTCCCCCCCCCCTGCCCGTCGACAACTTCGCATCACCAACCCTCTCTTCACCGGCGCGGGTCGAGCGCTGGGGTAGATGAGAGAGGGGCCCCCCCGAATAAAAAAAAAGCCCTTGTCATTTTGTAGGTTTTTGTTCTAAAACGCTCTTTCACAAGTTTCAAAAGCTTTCTGATTGAGTGACGCTCAATACGGATTCGTATCCGCGTATGCATGAGCTGGCGGTGGCGCCGCGTACCGGCGGACAGATGGAACCAACAGATTGGCGAGCCATTGTTGCGGCGGCCACTGTGTGTGGCCCAAACAAACGCGCGTCGCCGAACGAGTGAGCGCAGGGCTGCGAGGCGGGCGAGCGCGCCGGCCGGCGCCCGTGAGCCCCGACGCGCGTCGCCGCCCCCGCCGCCGCCCCCGCCGCCGCCCCCGCCCCCGCCGGCGGGTCAATGACAGCTTTATCGGAATCACAAAAAAGGAACAAACTGTCCCGGGTAGATAATAGTGTGACACGACAAAAGAAGCAGACTACCCCTCTAAACAAAGTGGTCGCGTTTCATTTGCAGCAGCAGCAGTGGGCGCGGTACTGGCAGTGGCGGGGGCGGCGACAGGGGTGAACTTGGGGACGGCGGCGGTGGTGGAGACGGCGCTGGCGGTGATGGTAGCACTGGTGCAAGTGCTGGCGGTGGCGGAGGCGGCGGAGTAGGTGGTGGTGTGGGCGGTGGTTGAGGCGGTGGCGGAGTAGGCGGTGGCGGTGGGTGTAGCGACGGTGGCGACGGGCAGCGGCGGCGGTGAGGGCGGAAGTGGAGTCGGCAGCGGGAGCAGCAGCGATTGTGGAGGCGAGGGCAGAGGAGGTGGGGGTGGCGGTGGTTGTAGCAGCGACGGCAGAGACTCCAGTGGCGGTGGGAGCAGCGGTGGCGGCGGTACGTCCACCCCCACAACGGTGGCGGGAGCCCCCCACCTCCCACCCACTCGTAGATAATGCAGCATTCATGCAACGATTAACAGCAATTACGGAGGCTTGATAACCATCCCGGCGCCCGCGCCCGCGCCAGCGGCCGCCGTCTGTAGCAACAATTAATTTGCGCGTGTTCGCCTCCGCGCCCGCCGCGCACTTTTGCCGAGCGGCGCGCTGCGCGGGCGGAGGCGGGGGCGGGGGGGGGGCGGCGCGGTGCAGCGCGACAATGACGCACAAAGTGCTCCTGGAAGCCCAAAGCGCTAATGCGGGCTTTGACGGCGCGCCGCGTGTTGGCGACGTCTGAATGCGAGCGTCTAGACGCGGAATTAGTCCGGCGCGACCGGGCGCCACACAGCGACAGCGCGACCTGCGACGCGACGCGACGCGACGCGACGCGACGCGCCGACTTCAACAAGATCCGGAATTTGGAAAGCGATTTTTTTTATTAATATTATTATTTGGACGTTATTTAGAAATTATTATAACGAAGAAAATGTGAGAAATATATAGACATTTGTAATTAGGAAGTATAAAAGTATAGCGGGTTTGACAAAAGAGAACAGTTGTCCTTTGTTTCAAACTGGGCGGTGCGGAAATGGTATGCAACAATGCGTAAGGAAGAGACGAGTTTCTGATTTCGGACAGACAACATCAGGTTGTAACTTGAGTTTTGTTTAATTCGTTATAAATGTTATAAATGTATGAAGGGTTTCGAAAAGGATGTCCCAATCGGTGAAATTTTAGTCCGGGAGAGTTTTTTCTTGATTTTGCATGTTCGAAATTGAAGAAATGTAATGGATTTGGGCGTGGGCTTTGGATGCGGCATTCGCAATGGATGGGGACGCTTCTTCGTCGTCAACTGAACGGTACAAGGCTGCCTAAGCTGCGGTGCCGGGCTTCGCTGCCTGTCGCCCTGTCTCAACGCTCACCCTTTCAGGGAACATTCAATAAATAAGAAATAAATAAATGTCTTTTTTGGTGGCGAGGCTCAGGCCATTTAGCCCACTCTTCCACCTGACCACTTTCGAAAATGTTTATTACAATTTAGTTTATGATAGAAAGGAGATCATTCAATGAGAAACGTAATTTAGATGATGGGTTTCTCACATGGGAGCCAGGAATAAAAGAGAAGAACGAAGAAGTTGATTGAGCAGAAAATACTCTGACATCATTTGTGTGATTAAGTTTATTTATTTCACGTTAGTGAGATATTAAAAATTAATTGTTTGAGAAAGGGTTTCAAGAAGATAAGATTGCGTACGTATTTTTGAATTGCCCCAAAAACCAGAAAGGGAGGTAAACCCGTCAGCATACAAGCGAAAAAACATTAAGTAAATAGTTAAAGTCTTGAGACAAACGGAAAACTAATCTAATCTTTTATTAAATAGCATTAATGCATAAGCAGACCAAGCACACGCTTAACGTTCCTGATGTATTTAAACGAAATTGTACATTACTGTATGAAAAAATGAAATGTAAAAATGAACTATTTTATTAACTACATAATTTCTTTACTATTTTCTTAATAATATAGTTCAGAAGATATAAATAAAATACAGATGTTTTTAAACTGTCGCACAAAACTAGAAAAGGAAATTATTTGAAATTAATTTAATATGTGTGAATTGTTTATTATTTTAACATTACATTTCTAAATTGCATTGGGCAGGATTGTATTTTCGTTCTTAGGACTCAAAATAATTGTTTTTCTCTCCAAAAATCTCTCAAAAAATGGCCTGGCGAATAAAAAGTCAGAATGTTGGAAGCCCCAAAAATCTGGAATGTTGAAATGTGGGCAGCTGGAAGCCCTTCTACTTCAATTCACTAAACTGTTTATAATCCTTCTTATTTTCAACAGCCATAAAATTACAAATCCATTTACTGTTATATGATCACTTACGTAATGCAATATTATACGTGTACATTCTAATATTTTAGGGGCTTAATAATAATAATAATAATAATAATAATAATAATAATAATAATGATAAATTTAAAAAGGGGGAAACTGACAACGTCTGAGAACATTGAAATTGATACTCTGAAAATGCACACTGTGATTCAAGACTGGTCCTGCAGTCCGCTCTGAATTCCAGGAAAAAATATCTGCAATAGGTAGTTTGGCGGTACCTGTAGCCGAATACAGTTTTGGACTAGTGGACTGGACTGAGCAAGAAATTCGCACCATGGATCGAAAAATCAGAAAACTGCTAACAATGCATCATGTTTCCCACCCTCGAGCTGATATACATAGACTTTATGTGTCACGTAAGAAAGGAGAAAGATAACTCAGACAAATTCAGGCCTCCTGGCACAACGCAATAGTCGGGTTGGGGAAGTACATAGTCAGCCATCAAGATGACTCTCTAATGGGGCAGGTCATGAAATCTGATCGAAGAATGGGAAACAGAGGCATTGTAAGTATATCAAGAAGCATTGCGAACAAGACTATGCAAGACACCCAGAATGACAGAGACACTGAACTTCTGATGCTACTTAACATGAAATTTGAAACACCAAAAATGTTAAAGAAATCGTGGAGAGACAAACCACTCCACGGACAATATCTAAAAAGAATGGACAAGGTGCAGATCAATAAAGATCAATCATTTATGTGGCTTAAAAGGGGAAGAATGAAGCCAGAATCGGAAGCACTTGTAATAGCTGCCCAAGATCAGGCCTTGAGAACACGAATTATGATAAAGCGGTTCTCAAAATTTCCCAAGATGATAAATGCCGCATTTTCCAGGAGCAAGTAGAAACCATTGATCATATTGTCTCAGCTTGTCCAAGCCTAGCAAAGACCGAATACCTGAAAAGACATGACAGGGTGTGTAGCTACCTCCACTGGCAGATCTGTACCGCCCTCGAAGTTCCAAACACATGCCCCAAGTAGTACGAACACTCACCAAAACTGGTGACGTTTGTTGGATTATGTACGATATTGTACGACCAACAAATTCAAACGGATCGCACGATAGCGGCAAACAAACCGCATATAGTTATCCGGGATTTGGCGAAAAAATCGTGTTTACTTGTCGATGTTGCTGTACCTTCGATCAAAACGTCGTTAACAAGGAGGCAGAGAAACGTCTTAAATACAAGAGTTTGGAAATCGAGATCAGCCGAATGTGGGGCGTAAAAGCACAGGTCGTCCCGATAGTTATCGGAGCTCTGGGATTTGTTCCGCAAAATTTGTATAAGAACTTGGCTAAACACACAGGCAATTCAAAAGACTGGGAAGTGCAAGAAATAGCTTTATTTGGAACAGACCACATTTGCGCAAAGTATTGTAGAGGCACCAACAGTCCCAAGATCTGCTCCTTAGGTTGCTGGTTGCAACCTGCAGTAGATTTTATATTCAGCCGACTCATAACATCTTTAGTCGTGATGTAGTGGAAAAATAATAATAATAATAATAATAATAATAATAATAATGCGATAAATGAAACATCTTATTCATAATAAACGTATCATTTAGTTACTTTTCAAAAGTGTTTAGTATTAGGTGTCTTAAAATACTGAAAATAAAGGGATTTCTTGTTTTTTAAATGGGTATTAAACATGAACAATTTTATTTGAATATATCAGTGACAAAATATTTAAGTTTGTTATAAATTGTTCTATCGTGCGTAATGATAAACAATATTTTGACTAAGATAATGTATTTATAACTTTATTTATAATTATTAATGAGATTTCCAAATAATCGAACATTTAACAGTATATATTACTTACAAGCAACAACAAATTTTAAAAGGTGCTAATTTTTCCAAGGTTAATATAAACGAAATTCTCATCTTTGTTCCAGGAATTTAGAGAACGCATTTGGGCTGATGAGAATATCCACACAAAGAAAGCACTCCAATTTTCATGTGTGAACACCACTCGTCACACTATATGAAAAGTGCGACAAGCGCACGGAAATAATAAATATTAACGTCCGCAAAATTTCTCCTTTGTCTCGTTCATTATGTACTTCATCGTCGGCGGCGAAACCGCGCTTTCCATTTTCAAGCACACACTCGGTGTGTGAAACGCTCCGCGAGACAACGACCGCATAAAATAAGCCTCCCTGTACATGACGCTTTTGCAACGAACCTCGCTGCTTGACAGGGTAAGTAGGTAGCAGGAAAAAAAATTGCGCCCTATGAGAACTTTTATGCAGGAACGTCGAAATGCAAAACACACCCGTGCAATTGCTCCCACTCGCTGCAACTCACGTAATCAGCCTAGGCATCAACAGAACCTACGTGACCTGAGGAAATGAGATGTGTTGGGAAAAGAGGATATTACACGTAATAAAACTTGATGCAATTGACATTTTTTATTAAAAGAAGATAATGGCAATAATTAAGACGCCAGAGTGTAACTCATTTAATTGTAGTTCGTACGAGGGATACGTAGAAGCAATAAAGATATCCCAATAGTGTTGTTAATTAACTAAACAATTCTGTGTGAAAAACGGTATGTACACCTCTGTGAAAAGTTTTTACTGTCCCTAGTAAAAGCGATTCTTTCAGAGTTATCAGAGAATACTAAAAGTTCATTTTTTTGCACTAGTGTTAAAAAGTGAGAAGATGCTGAAGTGTTCAGAAAACTCTCTTAATGCAACAAAGAAAATAAAATATTTGATTTCTAAGCGTGATTAAAGTTTATCTTTAATCACACTTTTCCTGTTTTAAAATATGTCATTATTCCTCCCAGGATTAAATTGCTACTTAAATTCCTCCGGGAATAAAGTAACCGCAGAGCGGGTTTAAAGTAACCACACCCACCAGTGACTCCTTCTATCATTACAATCTGAGAAAGAAAGAAGGTTTGCATATATACCGTGAGTCTAAGTGAATATATAAGTTAAAAACTAACCTTCAGCAATAAATACTCATTGTCTCAAGCTTCTTTAACAAATGTAAAATTCCAGCATTGTAAAAGTCTAAGTTCTTTGGCTTGTAGCCTTTTTCACGTCGCTTCAAAAATCCAATAAATTTACAGTATCTAAAAATAGCAATATTAATTAAAGCGTTAAACGCGTATTGTCAACAATTTTTCTCAAAGAAATACCTACGTACTTTCTTCGACCTACTTACTTTTCCTTGACTTACCATGAAACTATTATTTCCTCAACGTTGTCCTCACCATTGAAACGACCAAGACGTTGAAGACGTGTATGTTTTTGATTTATTGTTAAAATACGCAAGTACAATTTCTTCTGGTACTTTTCTTCCTTTCCTGTCATTTCTTCATTTGTAGAAACATTCATACTTTCTTTCATAGATACGCTTCAGAGATTAATTTTGAAATATCACATTCTGCTTCTTTCATGATATCATTAGGTATTTGTAGATATCTTTAGAGTCTAAATACTATGTGTCGTTTGATTAAAAAAATTCCTCCTTCCATGCAGAACGCAAACCAGCTGAAATCACAGCCACCTTAAAGTGACCCACAGAAGGATGCCCGCCGTCTACTGTACTACTTCGTGCTTTGTGGCATAGGGGTGCATGCGATTAAATATTGTTTAAAAATGAACTTTAATATACGACACTGGGCTTACCTGATTCGCTCGGAGAGAATTTTGTCCCTCGCGCTTTCGCGCTCGGGACACTACTGTTTTCCCTCGTGAGTAAAGCTCTACTTAAACCCTTTGTTACATAAATAATCTATGTCTGACTGCATCAATTATTACTGACCTTAATGTATCATGTAATATGTGAATTGTATTCTTGAATTAAAATAAAAAAAAGTTGGCATGACCAAAGTTGGCATGACCAGTCTAAAAATAGTGTATGATACATGTGGTAAAAATTATTTTATTTTACTCGTAGGAATGCGCCGCTCGATCCTTTGTTGCAACCTTTACTACTCGCAGAATGAAATGGGATTTTTACCTCTCATACCGCAAATAACCCTTTCAAAATATCAAGGGAAATGTCCCTAGCTTTCGTTAGAAAAATAACGAACGATATTTCAAGAATATTGATAACATAATTGACTAAAACTATTATACTAATGATTCATATTTTGTAATTCTTCTCATTTGTAAATTTTTTCGAACTTGTTAAGTCTCCACGCGAGAAGAAACAATAGTATGAATTATAACTGTAAAGAAAATAAGCAATGTAGGATTAAAAGTGAAATTATAATAAATATATTAACGTCTGTTATATTGTTTATTTTATTATAATGGTTTCTTGACCTTTATAAACTGACTCAGTACATTTATAACAATTTATTTATTGTTACAGAATTATGAAGTTTCGACCCTATTTGGGGTATTTTTCAAAATATCTAAAACATATAATGAAAGTTATGTTATGGAGAATTATCAATAAAATGGTAACACATATATAATAAAGAGATGCATTAAGAGGAATTGAATCATAATAATAAAAAACAAATTGTCACATACCTAGTGTCCAGATTTGTTGACATCGTATCATAAATAAATAGCATTTAATCAAAGTTGACACTGATATAAAAGTAAAACGTCGTTTCTAAATTCTCATGGTAAGAGAGCATTCGCATACTCCCGTGGGACCGCACAGATTGAGTCGCAACGCTGGGGAATGGAGATGGAAGCAGGAAAGAGCGAAATGTGAATGAAGCGAAGCGAATAAATGAAGTGGAAGCAGAGCTGCTCTAATTGTGCCCGGCCGCTCGGCAGCTGCGGCCCGGCGCCACCTGACTCCGCCAATTCGGCGGGCGAGCCCCGCGCGCCTGGGGCGGTGGCCGCGGGCGATGGGGCGAGCGGAGCGGGGGGCTCAAAACAGCGGGTGATTTACGAGGAAAGGCGCAGCGCAAGGTGCTAACCGTCGCTTCGCCCTGTCCACAGACGTGGGAGCGGAGTGGGCGCGGTGCGTCGAAATCGGACTGGTGATGTACGTCGTTGTCTGGTGATGTGCGTCGTTGTCTGGTGATGTGCGTCGTGTCTGGTGATGTGCGTCGTGTCTGGTGATGGACGTCGTGTCTGGTGATGGACGTCGTGTCTGGTGATGGACGTCGTGTCTGGTGATGGACGTCGTGTCTGGTGATGGACGTCGTGTCTGGTGATGGACGTCGTGTCTGGTGATGGACGTCGTGTCTGGTGATGGACGTCGTGTCTGGTGATGGACGTCGTGTCTGGTGATGGACGTCGTGTCTGGTGATGGACGTCGTGTCTGGTGATGGACGTCGTGTCTGGTGATGGACGTCGTGTCTGATGTATACGTCGTGTCTGATGTATACGTCGTGTCTGGTGTGTACGTCGTGTCTGGTGTGTACGTCGTGTCTGGTGTGTACGTCGTGTCTGGTGTGTACGTCGTGTCTGGTGTGTACGTCGTGTCTGGTGATGTACGTCGTGTCTGGTGATGTTCTTCGCAATTGGTGATGCAAGTTGTGTCTAGTCATTGCAAATTCAATCTCTCTGATGTAGAAACCATCAGTTTACAAGTCAATTTGGATGATATGTAACGGCTCATAATCCCTTTACTCAATTAATATAGGTAATAATTGATGCAACTACTTTCTTTCTCCCCAACCTGGGCGAGTCAGACCTATTTGTGCTAATAACAAAAATCAAAAATCCACAGCGCTAGTTTATTCGGCGATTGATATTTCTCGAAATATTAATCTTTATATACTTATTATATACTTTATAATATTAATCTTTAAATACTTATATTCTTTAAACTTTAATACTTTATACTTTAAATACTAAATAATAACTACTAAACTACTAAATAATAAGTTAAACTACGAAACTACTAACTACTAAATAAAAACTAATAAATAAATACTAAATACTTTAAATACTTTAAACCTTTACATAAACCAGATTATAAAAGCAGAGGAAAATCAGTGGAAAATACGATGTAGAAAACAAAGAACTAACGTAGGCAAGTTCTCCTTTGTGAATCACACTATAGTGCATTGGAACAAACTACCTGCAAAAGCACTAGAGGCTCTTCCTTCTCATGTAGGCAAATTTAAAAATATACTAAATTCTACTTAGATCACTATCAATACTGAGACAATTACCTTTATTATTATTATTATTATTATTATTATTATTGTTATTATTATTATTATTACGTATTATTACTGATATAAATAGCTTTAACACTGCTTTAGCTTTGGTGTAATTCTTAAGTTATTATTATTATTGCATATAGAGTTTTTGTTATTTTTATTATTATTGTCATGTCCGTTATACAGTGAAGTGAAGTGTTAGTGAAACTAGAAGTCAATTTAGAGATAACTAGAAATTAATGGTAGGAAATGGTGTGGTACTAGAAATTAATTAGAACTAGGATATCATCCTCTATTTCTAATGGTAATTATAATTGTTAATGGTTGTTATTGTTCTAATTCTAATTGTTGTCATGTTTGCCACCGAGCATTAGCTCAAAGCGAACTAATAAATCTATCTATCTAAAACTTTAGCACAGACCCGCAATGACTCCTATACTTCCTCGATCCGTCCTTCCATTAAAATACAGATTTACATTTTACATGGGACCGAGAAATTATCCTCATTCAGATTAAGAAATAATATTATAGTTGATTTTGGGAGCCTGAATCTCTATCATATTCTTTTCCCTGCCATTTGACTTGTACTATCTACTGGAAAGAAAATAACACAGGTAATAACACATGTTGCCGAATCGTAATGTCGAGAGCAATTTATTTTGCCGATTCTCGTCTCGCCGATATAATGATCAGCAAATCCAATTCTTTGAATACACAGAAAATAACAGCGAATACATGTTAAAACCCACTGACATCAAACAAAATTACCTTAACAAAAATAGCAACTTATCACTCACACATTCGTACATATTTTATATACAATGTCATTCACGCGAGTTCAATCTTAATAAAAATTGAACATTTTAAATAGCCATTTTGCTTTACTGTTAACAGTTATTCACAATATTGGCCTTGCTATAAATATTATGATGAATATTGTCATTTCCCTGGTGAGGTTCAGTTGACCCCGAAGTACCGCATCCAAAGTCCACGCCCAAATCCATACCATTTCTTCAATTTCGAACATCCAAAATCAAGAAAAACACTCCCAGACTAATATTTCACCGATTGGAACATCATTTTTGAAATTCTTTATACATTTATAACATTTCAAACGAGTTAAACAGAACTCAAATTACGGCTGCACCGCACGGTCTGAAACAAAGGAAAACTGTTCTCTTTCGTCAAACCCGCTGTACTTTTGTACTGTACTTTTATTGTCCTCAGATTTTCTTCGATATAATTATTTCTAAATATCATCCAAATAATAACATTTCGCTTTTCAAATTCCAGATCTTGTTAAATTATTAAATGTTTATTGATCGCTAATCACATGTCAAACACATTCAATTGTCTTTGCCTGATATGGGAACATTTTTTTAATTAAATTTTTCGTTACTCTAAAATAATATAGACTTTTTGTGACTTTATCTATTTAGTAAATGTTTTCTGTTTATTTATTCCTCACGTCTCTGCTAAGAGCACAATTTCTTTAAATTGTTTTTAGACATAAATAGCACTTTCTACCTTCACCATAGCACCTTCGACTGTATTTCATTTCTGTAAATGTCAATTCCATGAAATTTTGTCCAATTTATTTATGTATTACGGGACGTCCGAATGGAAGGATATGACTACTTACAGATATGAGTACTTATTAGTACTATAATACAACTATGACAATACGTTACAGCCAAATTCCCTGTTAGTATAGGAAACAATTTATTCAGCACGCTACAATTCCGAGTAGAATTCTAAATACATTTGGCATCCTGTTTTCAACGCTCCAGTTAGCGTAGTACTTTACCTAAACGTCTCAGAACGGTTGTTATGACAGATGACTCACATCTACTATCTTTTCATATCAGCGCCATTACAGTTTGATTTATCTTCGAGTTCCAATCGTATGCTTCCTAAAAGGGAAGTAAGAATTTAGATTGCATGGGAACTGCGACGCTCCTCACAACAACAAACACTCTTTTCCACAAAGGAAGATGTTCTCTAGATAATCTCTTACAGTCGCCAGACTTTCTAACGGCTTGGTCAAAAGGTAACTTAGTAGTATATCGTGAGAGATCTGCATTTTTCATTTGCATTCAGTGTCACAAGGAACGTGATTGTTTGGTTTCGCACAAAGTTCCTGATATCATCAACTATGTTACTTAGTTTCATTTCTGCAAAGTATTCATATTGCGACTGGACGCGTCACGTCACTTGGACATCATTTATTTACAGTTTAGTGGGAAGAAACATTAACTCAGGCATATGAAACCCATAAAAAGTGAATTAATAGTTTTATGCCATGCGACACATTTTAATTGCCACAGAATTCTCATCCAAAGTACTAATATATGGAAAACGTTACCTTCCACCGCCTAAATTGGTTTTATTCTTTCAAGGATATGAAGCACAATTATACAATTTTTAAAGTTTCTACTTTTAAAGTTCCTATTTCATCATTTTTAAAGAAAAATGTCTACAAAATATAACTCCTGTCATATCATTCTAATATAATAAAAATAGATTTTCCGAAACGCAAGTCACTTCAAATGTAATTCTCGTATTTAACACATATTTTTAACTTAATCACAAGTACAAACATTATATTTCCTTTTCACCACATAAACAACACACAGGGTCGACTTCCAAATTTTTACGACTGATCAACGTGAGAACTCAGACGTGGATATCAAAAGAACAAGCCACTTTGAAAAAGATGGCTCAACTGAGGTACTTCCGGTCAGAGGTACTGCCACTGCAGTACTGGAAGGCCCTAGAGTTCCACTTTTAAAGGTGGCAGGATTTTCAACGCTAGCGATGCAGCTAGGTCGCATCTAGACGCTATTTGGAGGAGAATTCTAGTGGCCGGCTGCTCTGATCGTATGTTTTCTGGTTTCTCCAATCAACACCAGGCAATACCAAAGTAATAGCCTAACAAACGGGCCACGGACCGCGCGCGATCTTTCCTATCACTTCCTTGCCCAATTCTCACCCTTACTTACACACACGCGCACTACACAATCACACTTGTCAGGAGTCCAGTCGGGAGCTTAGAGCTTGTCCTGTCTGAGTCGGTGTCTCGCTGGTGGGAAATATCTGGTCAGGGAAATCCCACAAACTGACGTAGGCCGGCACCAGATTTACCGGCTTGCCAGCAGGGAAAATCACCGTCAGCCTCTGCGATGAAAACACGTACTACGCTTAGAGGACTAATGACTTTAGCAGTTGACGCGCCCGAAATCACCAATCAGTGAATCTACTATCCCCTTTGAGCTTGGGGCAGTGGTTGCGTGGAGGGTGACAGCGAGACGTGGGGAGTGGGGGCGTGGGGATGTGAAGGCGTGGGGATGTGGAGGCGTGGGGATGTGGAGGCGTGGGGATGTGGAGGCGTGGGGATGTGGAGGCGTGGGGATGTGGAGGCGTGGGGTAGGGGTGTGGAGGCATGGGGACGTGGGGGTAGGTGTGTGGAGACCTGGAGTTGTGGGGCTTTGGGGTGTGGGGGCGTTGGGTTGTGAGACGTGGGGACGTGGGGTGGGGTGGGGGTGGGGCTTTTGGACGTGGGGCGTCAGGGTAGGGAGGTGAGGAGATGTGGAGGTGTGAGGGCGTTGAGACGTGGGTTTGTGGTGTTGGGGAGCGTGGGGACATGGAGGAGTGGGATGAGGAGGCATGGGGTGGGGACGTGGGGGCGTGGGGGGTGTGGGCGAGGGGATGGGGGAGTGTGGGGATCGGGACATGGGGGCTCCGAGGGCTGAGTGGCATGGGAGATTGGAGAAGTCGGCTGGGTGACGGGGCTGGCGGGCTGGGGCGTGGAACACAGGACGGGCGATGAGGGACTGGGGATGCGGGAGATGGAGGGCAAGGGTTGTGCGTAGAACGGGAGGTGGAGGGTGGGGGGCGCTGGGCGAGGGCGCGCTGCTCTCCGCCCTCACCCCCTGTTGTGAAGGGGCGTGCCCAACAGAGTGTTGAAAGCCACTTACTCAAAATTCAATTCCATTCAATATTCGTGATAGATTGCTGACGAAGCAAGTTCGAAGGCTGTCGACTATTGGTGAATCTGCAGAGTTTCTTTCAGCTGGGCCTTCGCAGAGCGTTGTCGAGGCACAAAGCATATTAAATATAACAATTATCTTGAATGATTATATGAAAATGGATTCAACACGCACACACTTACGTTTCAAAATAATCTAACTCACGAAAATCTTTTAAAAATGTAGATTTACATTCCTTGGATAAATGTCGAGTAGGTGAAATTTCTGCAAATCTTTTAGAATATTTTTTTATTTTAACGAGAAACGACTACAATCCTTCGGATTCTTATTTATTAACCACATTAATAACATTTAACATTACAGACTATTCACACAGTGGATCCAAAGTAGTAAATTGCTTGTATCTTTTTTCTTAAATTATGTAGCAATCATTTCATTTTATATGTCCATTAGCTCATCCCAATTTCAACACCGTTCAATAATTATTTATTCCAATTTGGTTTTAAAAAGTAGAAAGAATACTGTTAATAATGATAATAATAAAAATTATTATTAATATTATTAACAATAATGTTAACAATGTCGTCCGCACCCAGGAGTCTGCAGGTTCGAGTCCTGCTCAGGCATGTTGTATTTGTGATTGTCCCATCACCACTCATCATCAACACCCTCCTATTCATAATTCACGGCGTAACCACCTTATCTTACCAAGGGATACAGCCAAAAAGCTGATACCCGTAATGAAACCCGTTAATCTCTCTCTGGGAGAGAATTCGATTGCACCTCGGAAGAGAACGTTTAGCGTGGTCAGTAATGGTCGATACGCAAATAAGAACAATAATAATAACAACAACAATTTGTGAAAATAATAGCAATTTATTTGTTTGTAATGTATCCAAAAACGAATTCAGTCAGCGGAAAACTCTAAATTAAGATGCAAGATTTTTTTCTTACGAACAAGGTAAAAAGTAGATTTAATATCACTTAAAAGCGAACTTCTAAACCTCAAATCTTACCCTCAGGTTGTGCCTTTCAATATTTACGCAAAATCAGTTTACCAGGGTAAATATCAACGTAAACAATTTTTAGAAATAATTATAATTCATTGAAACGAAATAATTACTAAATGAAAATATCTATAATACTATTCCTAATGTCACAATTCCTGACATCACGTATTAGAAACTATGATACACCATTTTGAGTTCATTGCAGCTTGCTCACAAGCAATTTTAGCTCGTAAACAATGACATGAAACTACTGGGATCCACTTAACACGGGTAGCAGGATCTTATATAAACCGTACTTTTTCCAGTTTGCGCAATGTTCTTTTCATATCTGGTGTTTACCGGCCAAGCGAAGAAAAACGGCAACCGGACGAGGCACAGCCAACTGCAAATGCCCCTCCTGACGCAAGCGTCGCGGGACGCGCGCCAGTTTCTAGAAACTTCGACTTTGGAAGCGCCGCTTGAGCAATTCGCTGTTAGCATAATTAAGTAATAATTAGCTCGCGCGCTGACGCAACCCAGTAGCGTTCACCAGCAGTCCGAAACACAGCTGTCGCAAACGGTTTCTGCACTTTCATATAATCTCCATGAAATGAGTGACAGTATCTGATTTTTGTGAATATAAAATAATTAATAAATAACTCAGACATCAGAATTGAATTGAATTGATGCCTTATTTTACGTGACGAGACTCAAGCCATGAGACCTGCTATTCCGTCTGACCACGCAAATTTTGCTTCGCACCTTTCACCAACTAGCGGAAAGAAGGTATTTCATGGGTGACGAAACAGTTATTTGAATATAGCTCAGAGGCTTCATTTAGGCTTGAGTATCTTTTACATGCAGTAAATTTTCTAACATTGGACAGCCGGCTTCACTTCCCCTCCGAAGGAAGGCGTACGAAGGGTTTTTTAAAAACCCACGGCTTCGATCGAGTTATAATCCGCGAACTTGAGTATAACAGTACGTTACGCTAACCGCTACTCGACGCCTTTAAGACTAGAATGCTGAATGCTAGAACTTCTAGAATGCTGAATGCTAGAACGCCTAGAATGAGTGAAGAGAAGTTATTTTCTCCACCATAGCTCTTTGATAACGTAATTTTAATAGAAATAATACAGGAAGTTCCTGTATCATGACATTTGGTCAAACTAGGCGAATAATAAGAAAATAAGTTTGCCCTTGTTTTGGAATATATAATTCCCTCCTCAAGCCAAATACAAACAAGACTTAAAACTCATTGCAACATTCACATACATAAAATGCGGATACAAAATATACAATATTATTTTCATTTCTTGACTAAATCCCATGATAGGGAACTTTCTGTGATTTATCGCAAAGTTGGTCGTAATTTTTGTTTACATTGAAGAGAAATATTCAGAATTTTGTGAGAAACGCATTCCTTACACCTAATGATTGCTCATTCTACTGTATCTCCTCATCTTTTCACATGTTAGGGTCGCAATCGAATAGTGAACAATTGCGTTCCAAAAATTAATTTTAAAACAAGTGAATAGCGGGATAAGGTACAAAAATGTATCTGGGATTAATTGCTTTTCAAGTCTGATAAACCTGTTCAAAACAATTGAAAATTAAAGTTTATACGGTGTTCATCTTCACTTTAACGCTATCTGTGGCTTGAAGTAAGAAAAAAACGTGATTTTCGCCCTTTATAAAAAAATTATTTTTTCGACAGTATTATAATATTATTAAAGAGACAACGCAAGTTCATTGTTCTTTAAATACATCAGAGGGTCTCTATGAACGTATACAGAATTTTTCCAAGCTTCATTATCATTAGAAAGTTAAACCTTTCAAAAACGCAAGAAGTGAAAAAAATATGAAGTTTAACAAGATTAGATCAAAATTAAAAAGACGGCTAAACAGAAAATGAAATCCTGTCAATTTTGTATGGATTCTCGCAAACCACGAAGTTTTATTCAGTTATTTGCTCCCGACATATCAAGAAAACTCAATATATTTTTCAGCGTTTCTCGTTTTAATATAAACGTTTCAGGATGATTAAAAATAATGTTTATACATATATCCAATACAAATCCACCATTTTGAGAAAGTTCAAGTTCTATTAGTGATATCTTGGCTGTCCGGCTGACGCCGCATAGAAGACTGTGTAGCCGACGTTTCAACCATCTTTTCGTGGTCTTTCTCAGGGCTGGTCTTCTGAGGAAAACCACGACAAGATGGTCGAAACGTCGGCAACACAGTCGTCGACGCGGCGACACCTGGACAGCCGAGATCATTCACATGACTCTGGCCGCGGAAGCCTACAACTGCACGTAAGTTCTATTAGCGTTTTATGAAGTCACAATATTAAATTGGGGATCCCAGATTCCGGCAGCCTGCACTGATGGCCGGACTTATTTACTAAGCTCCGGGAAGTCCCGTTAACCAACTCGAGACACCGCGTGTCGCTGTATGGGTGACTGTCTGGGAACCCCTAGCCGATAGGAATAAAAGGCAATGTCTGACGCCTTGGGTCCTTGGGCTGTCTTATGTTCAAGAAGGATTACTTACTGCGTTCAACGTCAAAAAGACTTGGAATGTTGTCGCATAGTGTGACGTGTTTGTTAAAAAAACTAAAAAATTAAAAAATAGCTCATGGGACCTTCCAGGGACTCCCGCGGTCACTACTGCTTCCCTGCGAATCTTCTCAGTGAGAAGCACCTCCGTGAGCATCACCCTGCGGTAGCCCTTAGGGCCACCTCGGTTCTTCATTTCTTCCAGAGGGAGACCGCGGGAGTTCTTCTGTCATTCTTATGGACGCAAAGTGGAAGTGTGTGTGTGTGTGTCTGTGTATGTGTCTGTGTGTGTGTCTGTGTGTGTGTCTGTGTGTTTGTCTCTGTGTGATGTCTGTGAGTGTGTCTGTGTTTAACTGTGTGTGTGTCTGTCTGTGTCTGTGTCTGTGTGTGTGTCTGTGTGTGTGTCTGTGTGTGTGACTGTGTGTGTGACTGTGTGTGTCTGTGTGTGTGTCTGTGTGTGTGTGTCTGTGTGTGCCTGTGTGAGTCTGTGTGTGTGTCTGTGTGTGTGTCTGTTGTGTGTGTCTGTTGTGTGTGTCTGTGTGTGTTTGTGTGTGTGTCTGTGTGTGTGTCTGTGTGTGTCTGTGTGTGTGTCTGTGTGTGTCTGCCACTTCCTCAATCACGCACATGGAGAGATCGCACACATCACTCCGACATTGGCGGTCCTAGCAAATGATAAGGGTACATGGGAGGATTAGGATAAGGATACAAGAGGTGCTGTAAATTTACCCCATGTTTCAAAAGCACATAATAAATGTTATATAACGTCTTGTATTCATCTCTGCATTCTCATCAGATTACAATCATTCCTTTGGTAACCTATTTTATACGACACTAGGACATGTATAAAGTAATACTCCATGCTGCTTTTACTATTATTCATGGGAGAGTAAGTGATGACAATTCATGACAATTGATAGTAAATGCATTATCCGCGTTCATTTTCCTGCCAAACGTTGGCTGCTCCAACCGGAAGTGGCCATGGTTCACGCGACGCGACGCGGCGCGGCGCCGGCAGCTCATTGGCGATGCGGCGCGCGTATCGAGAGCAGCCTGCCCCGGAAGAGGGCGTCCGAATCGCTCATGCAACGCTCGAGGCACTTCCGGCGCGCCGCCAAACCTCCCTTCCCCCACTCCCCGCCCCTCCCCGCCCCGCCCCGCCGCCACCCGACCCGACAAAACGCTACAACGTTAAGTGCATTGTCCATCAAGAAGCCACCGGGGCGCCACAACGCCAACGCTCGTCCGGCAGCCGGGCGGGAGTGCGGTGGGGTGGGGTGGGAGCGAATTGTTTATTAATGACGGGAGGCGGGAGTGGGTGGGAGCGAGGGAGCGCGTGTGTGACGCATGCGTGCGTGAGTGGGAACGAGACATGTCCACGAGGAGGAGGAGGAGGGGGAAGGGGGAAATTAAAAACGAACGGGCGCGATAAAAAAGAAGTTTAAGGTATTTTGATTAGCTGGCCAACTACTGACGCTGGGCCTCTTGTGTTTTATTTATTTTTATTTTCCCTTTTTTTCTTTCAGTGTGTTCGTTCTCTCTTTTCAACGTCTCCTGCACTGAGCTGGTTAATTTTAAAGTCAAATCCGTAGTGAGGTCACGGTGACGTAGGAGTTCTCACTGATCGGTTTTGGGGCGCCCCCGCCGAGATGGCAAAAACCTGAAAGGGGGAGAGAGCGCTGGGAACAAAAAGGGGCGACTGGGCTACATAATCCGGTCGTCTCTAATAACTTTCTTATGGGTTGTAAATATTTAACCTCTAAATTTGTTCAATCATCTGCATTACAAGCAGGAAGATATCAATTAGGATAGGATTGAGAGCCTACAGGCGCGTGGTCCCTCATACAAACGTGAATACGAACGATCGGTACTATACGCGTGTTTCAAAGGAAAAATCGTCATTAAAATGGAACATTATACTCATGTATTGCTAAAACTGTGAATCTATGGATAGTTTAATATCGCATTCACAATCAACACTTTTAACGTAAAAGTACAAATACAAAAATCGTCGAATTAACTGAAAGCAGCCAAATGGACCAAACGTAATCTTATACATAAGTTGGTACATCTATGTGTTTTTTTTTCACCCAGGAGGTTTATGTGCGGTTAATTCTGTTGTAACTCCACTACATGGTGCTGTAGAACAAAATTGTGCTTTATTTTAATTCAATTTCCATTCAAATTAAGTTTCACCTGGGCTTCATTGTTTCTGACAGTTGCCGTGTGACGCAGGGCGACACAGAGAGACAGAGAGACAGAGAGACACACAGAGAGAGATAAAGACAGTGACACAAGAGACAGAGACAGGGAGAGATGCAAAAAGAGAGGGACAAAGAAAGACAGAGATAGAGAGAGGCAGAAACACAGAGAGAGCGAGAGACAGAGACACAGAGAGAGAAAGTGGCTGACACACAGAGATAGAAACCCAAAGAGAGAGAGGAAGAGAGACAGAGTCAGACAGAAAGAAATTCTGAGAGAGAGACAGAGATACAGACAGAGCAGATAGCGAGAAACTGACACAGAGACAGACACAGAGACATTTTCTTTTTCACAATGATTAAATATGAAAAAAACGGGCAACCCCGGGAATTTGGTAGTTCATTATAGCAATTTAATTGTATACTTCACAAATCAATGAACAAACATTAAGGATGCAAGTAACAAGATGAACGTGATCTTCATTATTTCTATCACCTGCAACACATGATTTGACTTGAACTACCAATATTTTATTCAGAACGCTAAAGATATGCATCAGTAAAAATGGTTGAAATTGACCCCAGTTTTGAGAGAAAGATTTTCGCTATCTTATTAACTTCTGAAGTTATTGTCACATATATCGAAATTTTCTTATTAACCGAATTAGCGCTTACAAGAGTTTTGATATTAATAATACGAGTATACAGCTAACTGACCATTAACCTTAATAAGAGCGAGGCTACTCCCTCTGGATTTCTCAATTACAATTTACATAATGTATTTGGGGTGATTTGGGGGAATGGTAGAGGGTTAGCAAATAATAACATTAGTTTAGAAGAGGAACTCATTATTAAAGTGGTGTGAATATATCCTTGGGGAATGTGGATCCTTTGGGTGTAGGATTTTTCAAGTCGGGAATTACTTGCGGATGGAGAAGACGGTAAGGTTTAAAAAAATGTTTTCGAAACTTTGAAATTTAATTGTTCTTTTGTGGATAGATCAAATTCTTTATGCTATATATCAGAAAATGAGACGCACTCTTTAAAAACTCCGTTTTAATTGCAACTACAAAGCATGTAAGCTTTCGTGAGACGCGCCACTAGACGTTTTGTCGATGTAGATAGGAACAAACATTACTCTCACTTTTTGAGAATTACTATAATATTTATAAAATATCGATGTGACAAAGATCGACAGAAGAATTAAAAAACCGAGACTGGTGCTACCATAAAATTACAAAAAAATAATTATATAAAACCAAAGGTTTTAATGAAACGAGAATTCCATTTGCAAATTTCGCTTGAATGAATAGTACGATGTTCAAATTTTAATTTGAAGAAAATTTTATGATATTTTATGTTAAAGATATTCAAATGCAATTAAATATTGTTCATGCCGTTAAACAATTACTACCTTGAAATTTCCGACGGAAAAGAAAGATGTTTATCGATCGATTAGCTTACCGTTATTGTGTTCTCTATCTGAAAGCTCAAGGTCACAAGCCTATACAGACAACTCTAAGAGATCGATCGCAGGAAACAGATACCGATCTACTATTACACTACCATGTGGTAAGTCTAAAGGAAGTTTTATTTACCATCCGGTCCCATTGTGAATTCAAAAATAGCAAGATGCGAAACAATGCAATTAACGGTTGCATTTCTCTCTAATAACCTCCACTAAGTGGTATAAGTTATGAAGGAAAGCAGAATGCAACAGTGAAAGCAAGCAGAAACAGGTAGCCAAAAAGATAAATTAAATAATATATTTACACAATTAAATGGTTATCTAGGGACTGAAAAATCACCTTCAAATTTTATTATCAATAGTAAATGATCAGACTACGGCTGAACACGCAGAAAGTCGCAATTTATAGAGAACGCTGGATCAACACACTCGAAATTACCACACCTGAAAAGAATGTGTTCACTGTGACAGAAACGCCTACACTGTGTTTTCTCGCCCCAATTTCACGCGCATATATTCGGATGAAAAAAGGCATCATGTGGCCTTAAGCAAACGGAAACACTACAGTGGACCCGTGAAAGTCAGACACATAAATGGGGGAGAAAAGCAAGCCGCGGGTATGGTAGTGAAGTGCATACACAAAAGTGCATGTGTGTGTGTAGGTGTGTAAGAGGACAACGGTCCATCGCCCGTTCTTTAGAATGCTTCTCTGGCATTTGTTCTGGGAATGATCGGAAAAACAACGGAAAATTACTTATCATGGCAGCCGAAAATCGGAAAAGCATCGGAAAAAACAACGGAAAATTACTTAGCACAACACTAGATTTTTCCACCGCTTGAATTCGACCTAGCTATCTGAGGGGAATGAGTGAGGGGAATCCGCTACCGCCGGGAGTCGAGAACTTTCCTGCTGGGCGGGGACGGTGTATGTGAGGTGGTATCAGGGGATGGTTTCAGGGGTGTGCGGTGGCAAGGGTGGTATCAGGGGCAGTGACAGGGGTGATATCAGGGATGGTGTCAGGCGTGGTATCCGGGATGGTATAAAGGACGGTGTCAGGGATGGTATCAGAGACAGTGGCAAGGGTAGTATCTGCGGTGGTATCAGGGGTGATGGCAGGGGTGGAATGAGGGGTGGTGGCAGGGGGTGGAATCAGGGGTGGTGAGTGGGGTAGTATCAGGGGCAGTGGCAGGCGTGGTATCAGGGGCAGGGTGTTAGGAATGATACCAGGGGTAGTATAGGGGTGGTATCAGTGGCAGGGATGGTATCAGGGGAGGTGTCAGGCGTGGTATTCGGGGTGGTATCAGAGGTGGTAACATATGCTTATCCCCACACAAACTGAATAGTATTTGGATAAGTTTGCGAAAATTGTTGAAGAAGGTATTGTGGAATGAAAGTCAGGAGAACGGTAGAATACCGCCAGCACGTACTTCCACCACCCGCCACAAACTCGCCTGCCGTCGTCACTACTTCTGTCATCAAAGCACTCGCTAACTCCGCCCTTCCTGCAGCTGCGGCCGCCGCCGTCGCCGCGGAGAGGCTGAAATTAATTTGCTATCGAGGCTTTGATTAATTGGTGAAAGGTTGGCCGTGACGCGCGGCGATAAGCGTGCTATCTACCGGCGATGCGGCGAGATAGTTGCGTTGGCGGGCGGACGGGAGGGGGGGGGCAGCGGCAGTGGCGAAGCGTCACCGCCGTCGCGTCGGAGGGTGATGTATGGGCGCGGCGGGCAGGCCGACCGACCGGCCGACGCATCGCGCGCCCATCACCGCCCACGCGCCGCAGTGGGCCCAACCCTCCAAAAAAAGAGCACAGTGGCAGTCCTGTATACATAGTATGTGTACACGTGCATGCCGTTATTGGCACTTTCTGCACTTGTACTGTATTGGGGGCAAGCCCCGGGGTGAGTACATAGGCGTTAGCCCCTAACCTACACCCCCCTCAGGGGTACAAGTACCCCTTCGGACCAAAATCCGGATCCCACCGGAACGCAGTTGGCCTTCTCGGGAACCTCCCCATACTGGGTCTAAGGCCGCTCTGCCAGAGAGCTATCCGAGCTAGTGCCGGAGTCAATATCGCCTGTATAACGACGCGCAACTCACATGCGCCGGGACACCAACTCCTTCCTCCATTCCCAGAGTATCGGGCCACTGCCACGACAAAGCCAAGAGCCCAACTGGGGGCCATCCGAACTAAGGTCCGGGCGGCTCGGGGCCACCATTCCGTCTACACACTGCCTGCACCTTCAGGCTCTCGATCTGGGTGGAACCGTGACCAAGGCAACCAGGCGGATGGTCGTTTAACCGCCGGACTTCTAATTCTGGGATTCAGAGCACCCCTAGGGGTCTCCTGCACCCAATCCTGCCATGAGGTCGACGCGCCATATACATAGGGAATAGTATACATAGTATAGAGAAAGTTATGTAAAGGTGGCTTCACACATTCGCTATCTGGCGAACAGCGAGCAACCGCTTGCTGAATCCCGAGTAGTGTGGATGGGTCGCTTGCTATTTGCCAATTGACGAACTTTCGGCGCTCGCCCTACCCACCGCGTGTCGGTCTTTTGGACACATCAAAGGGAGAGAACATTCGCCGAACACATTAGCTGGTCCAGATCGGGCGAGCAATAGCTCGCTGCTCGGCCAACGCCGAATGTGTGGAACCACCTTAATGCTGCGGGAAAAAATGGCGAATTTTCGGCAGACAGATTCGTTGCCGGACCCTGATATCGCAAAAGTGGATAAACCCAGTTGCTAAATTAAGAAAAAATCCTCGAATAGGCCTACGTGGTATAGACAGAATCCACGTTTTGTGGGTCCTTGTTATCGAAAAATCGAAGGACGGCAAAATGTCTGTCCGTCTGTCTTCGAACAACGCTAGCTGCCAAACCGTTCAGCCGATCTTCTCCAAAACTGATATTCCCGAATCTATCTGATTGATGTCGCGAGCTCTTGAATTTTAAATCCATATTTTTAATAAACATATAAAGTTCATTTTTGAAAAAAAATGTTTAAATGTCAATTATAGTAATATTTAAATCTTGCACAATAAAGCAAATGTATTCATTTTATTCAGTTCTCCTGAAGTACCTGAAGAAACTTGTATCTTGGAGGTCTGAGAATGTTTGCAGTTCAAAAATGCAGTTGTGCTACTATGTAATTAACATGTGAATTTTGTAACTTAATGTCTTTATTTCCAAATCAAAGAATCTAGAGCATGGTTATAAATGAAAGATTTTTTTATTCTATCTACTTTCTATCTGTTTTTCCGTGTCCAATTTGTCACCCCGCACAGAAGCCTTGCGGCCCCGGGCTCCCGAGCAATTACGCTAAAACATTCTCACAGTGCGCTTCGCGGCCACAGGCAGCGCTGCGCGTCCGGGGCTGGGAGACATATGGACGAGCGGCCGGCGGGTGATGGACGCAGGGGGGAAGGACGGCCACGTGGGTCGCGAGTGCGATAGAGCTCATAGCGCGATAAAATCTCTTGTGTTACGTGGTGTACGTGAACATTATTAACTTTCGAAACTGATGTGCATTTGTGAGGAAAAACAAGAACTGTAATTTTGAACTTAGAAGAAGAGCCACTTCGTGAACGTTCTATAAAACAAAAACTCCTTTCAAATCAACAACTGTAATATTATGCAACGCGATATTAACGTAGTCCTAAAATACATTGCTAATCTTCCCTGTTATTGACTGCAGCGTGTAATGCAAGATTGAATGTTCCTTGATCTTTCAAGATTGAAAGATCAAATTATTCAGTTAGATATTTTAAATAATATAGAAATATTACAAAATAATGTAATATTTGGGCACACATTCTACCAAATTTCATCTCAGATAACATTGCAGTTATCCCTCGACATCCGCGGATTCGCTATTCGCGAGTTCCGAACATTCGCGATTAGAGAAATGCTTGCGGTTTTAACATTCGCGACTTCAACATTCGCGAGGGCGTCTTTTGGTCGTACTACATTTTCTTTGAAAGCGAGCACATTTCATTTCCTTAATCATCATCATCATCTGGAAAACGAAATAGGCACATCTCGGAGCTCGAAGTATAACTTTTTTCAAAAATTTCACAGATGAAATGTCAATTCACATTTACATAATAACACAATTGTGAAATAATTCAATTCAGTTGCGTAAAATTGGAGGTAAGAGTTTTGCCCAAATGAACAGAAAAGCCATTCAGGATCTCTGCAACTCCCATTATAATGAACTCATTGTAAAGAAGCTTCGGGAAATCATCAGTGAAGAAAACCTCCTCGACAGTAATGATGAAGTAACGGGAGCGAAATTGCGTCTGGAGCAACTTCAATATCAAAACTGTTGATGGCGTTCTAAAATCAATAAGCTCTGGTGAAATTGGCATTCCAATGTGATCCAAACATGGAAATAACTTCGAAATTTAAACGATAATGGAAGCAGGAATTCTTCCATATTTGGATATTAGAACAGCGAGAAAGGTGATGGGGAAAATTTAGCAAATCTTATATCCAACCATTTTCAACATTGAAATGTTTCAAATATTATTTTATTTTTTCATTTTGGAATGTTAATTGTGAATTCTGTTTGTAGTGGCACTTAATCAGTTCTAGTGTAATTGATTGTCAGATCTTTTCTTTCTGTTTTAAAGTTTTTGGATATCCAGGAACCTAACCCAACTTTTTTAATTAAAATATACACTTAATATTCGCGAATTTAACATTCGCGAGGTTTTGGGGCAACCTAACTCTCGCGAATGTTGAAGAATTATTGTACATTCTTAAAGAACCTGCTACATCTTCGAATTCGTGGTTCTTACATTATGATTTTTATAACCCATCGTTATCAGTATAATAATTTCATTTATGTAAAAGATATGAGAATAAACGAGTTAAGGTAATTATTACTTGATTACATTAATATTACATTAAAATCGTTGCTTGTGTACGATATGTACCGTACGTACACTATATTTCAAGAAGGACTAATGTATGTGTCAATTTAAAAAACAACACCTTACATTAGTTCGTATTGAGGAGGTGCGAACAATTGGAGCCGACAATTAAAAAGAATAGAAAATTATTACTATAATCGTATTGTTGCCAACACTCATTTCTTTACAGTTCTCTCTGAGTATGTGATCCATTCTGACACCTGAAAATAAGTATTCATAGATTTTATTGCCATTTGTTCATACATTGAACACTTGGCAATACAGTTCACAATAATCCTGACATGAGTGAAGTGGCCGTTCAAAAGTGACCCTTCTATTGAAAGAAATAAAAGTAATGAAATCAAAAATATTAAAAATAAAGCGTTGCAGGCGCCTCGTTTGTGTGCTGTTGGCCAAAAGGTTTAGGGCCAGATGATTGAATCTTCTCTGCTACTTATTGTTGACGGTGATTTCTCCTTTTTACAGCGTGGCATGTTGAAATCACGATGCAAAGAAGAACTGGATTCATACCAATGGGCTTTAGCAATTGTACAGAGTGTTTTGGATTGAAAACATTGAAGTACGAGTGGAAGAACGTTAATGTACAGTCAGAAATTACATTAAATTCAATGTACTACTACTGTACAGTAAAATTAATGTGTATTTTACATTAAAACAACATTAATGTGTGTACATTAAATTTAACGTATTAATTAAAATCAATGTAGACTAATTGTATCACTACATTAAACTTAATGTACCGTGTAAATTAAACCGAGATTAATGTGTTTGTACACTAAATTTAATGTTCAAATTAAAATCAATAGAGATTTAATATAAATCAGTACATGAAACTGAATACACCTTTCCCTACATTACAGTGAGATTAATATAATTCGTCATTAAATTTACAGTTTAAATTAAAATTCACCCAGATTTGATAAATGATTCGGATTTACATTGAAATTGGCAACAATTAAAATTGTAAAAATGTAATAAGTTACTGAAGTTTTTGAAGTTACTGAAATTTTTAAGTAACTGAAGTTTAAGTTAATAAAATGTTTAACATACTTCCAAATGATTTGAAATTGTTGCACACATCTAATATATCTACCAAAAGAATTGTAAACAACTAGTTGATTCATATGCGTGAGGATGTCCTGAAAACCACTTGAGCTTCTGTTTACATTATGATCTACAAAAATGTATTCTCTGATATGGCATTTGTTTCCTAACGTCCTATTGTTTGTTATTGTTTCTTTTTATCTGATGTATTATCCAATATTTTATTTCTTTGTTTACTACGAATTAAATTGCATATGCGATGTGTATTCTTTAGTTATAAGTGTGTGTAATTTTCATATTCTGTTATTTCTTTTATATTGTTTTTTTTTGTTCTTTTGTATTATATCTGTTTATCATTCACTTTTAATGTCAATTTCTTTATAAAAATGTAAAACAATTTACGATGACTCATTATATTGTGATTTGCAAGTTCGTGCACAGGTTTAGTCTCAGCAAGATGCGAAATTTATTATTATTATTATTATTATTATTGTTGTTGTTATTATTCCTCAGCATCACGATTAAAAAGATTACGAGTCGGTTGAATATAACTTCTACTCCAGGGTTGCAACCAGCTTTCTTAGGTCTTTTCTATGGACTGTCGGTGCCTCTACAATACTTTGCGCCGAATGTGAGCTGTTCCAAATAAAGCAATTTCTTGCACCTCCCAGTCTTTTGAATGACCGGGAAGTTTAGCTAAGTTCTTACACAGAGTTTGCGGAACAAATCCCAGAGCTCCGATAACTATTGGAACGACCTGTGCTTCTACGCCCCACATTCGGCTGATCTCGATTACCAAACTTTTGTATTTAAGAAGTTTCTCTGTCTCCTTGGTTACGACGTTTTGATCGCTGTGTTGCAAGATGATGATGATAATAATAATAATAATAATAATAATAATAATAATATCATTATTTTATTCAATTTGGGGTGATTGTAATCCTAATAAAAAAAGGCATGGTGGATGTGCATGGGGAGAGCCCAGCACGGGGATCTTTTCCCGGCCCGCCGCCCGAGGGCGCCGCGGCACAGGTGTGCGTGCCGATCAGCCTCCCCCCCCCTTCCGCACCCTCTCCCTCCCCCTCCCCGCACCACCCCACCGCACTCCCCCGCCCGTTCGCGCTGATGTATGGAGCGGCGCGTCCATACGTGTTATTAAAATATATTTCACCAGATATCAGAACAACTCATTTCAGATTAAAATAAGGGCCGGAATATAAATTGCGTGTCTTAAAAAAATCGACGACGCTAAAGCACATAAACCTCAGCTTCGGTCCTGCGTTCGCCGCGCACCTCTCTCGGGAAAGCGGCATAAAACGGCGAGGCCGCGAGGGCGGACGGGGCGGTGGGGGTGGCAAGAGGTCGCGGCGCGTGCGGGGCAGAGGGAGGGATGACGGAAGAAGGGATGACGAAAGGACGGAAGGAAGGGTTGAAGGAAAAATGACGAAGGAATGAATGAAAAACAAGGAAGGGAGGAAGGAATGAAAGAGCAAACGATGAAAGAACAAGGAATGAATGAAGGAAGTAGGAAGGAAGGAAGGAAGAAAAGCTGTGATGAAGAAAGAAGCGATGAAAGAAGGAAGGAAGAAGTGAAGGAAAAGTGATGAAAGAAGGAAAAAAGGGACGAAGGAAGGGAAGCAAGAAGGAAAGAAAGGGATGAGGAAAGGAAGAAGGGATGAAGTAATGAGGTAAGGATGAAGGAAGGAAGGAAGGAAGGAAGGAAGAGGTGAACGACGGAAGGAAGGAAGAAAAACAATGGAAGGGAAGAAGAGAGTGAGGGAGGGTAAGTGTTTGGCGGCGTGTGCCAGACGAGGGAAGCATGTGTGTGTGTGTGTGTGTGTGTGTGTGTGTGTGTGTGTGTGTGTGTGGGTGTGGGTGTGTGTGGGTGGGTGGATGGGTGAATGGGAAGGAGGGATAGAGACGGTGATCTCGCCACGACGAAAAAAGGCGGCGGGAGCCTCATTTTGGAGTGTTTTATATTCGCAGTCACAGTTTGCGGGTTTAAGGGCACCGGCGATGCTCCGTTTTAAAGCGTCTCGAGATTGTGTTTGCCGTGCGGCGGGTACGCCCCTGCCCTCGCCCTCGCCCCCGCCCCCGCCCCCGCCCCCGCCCCCACCCCCAGAGTGAGGCGGAGTTGATAAAAGGCCTCCCACTGCCGCAGCGCTCACTTCTGGGCTTCGCCACCTGGGCCGCGTTGTGCGCTTAGAGGAATATTCTTGTAGAGATTTATACCGACTGCCAAAAAAACTGCGATGTCTGTGTATTTCACTTATTGTAGAACGACTCGATTCTTAAACTCACATGACCGTTCGATAATTGTGTTTTCAGCAAGGAGGGAATTTTCGAATCTAGTTATCAAGTTAAGGAAAAGTATGTATGTCAGAAGAAAACTCACTTCAACTATTCTCTCAACGCACAGTATAGGTGACAAGAACACACAGACCTATCAAGGGTATAGCCTATCACAAATCTAGAATAGATTGTTCTGTATTCTAATGGCGAGACTCACTAAAATGCGCCGTAATTAATCAATAAAAGTGTAATGTATAAGTAACTGAATTATTGTACTTAGAAGAAAATATAATATATTCATGTCTTATGAACATCTATTTTTAGATAACTGAAGTTTTAACTATGGTAAAAAAATATATTGCCCATGTAACTGATGATAATGTATGGTACATATTCAATATAATCGTTTTTTGAATTTCATAATATTTTCTTAGATAATTTGGTTCACAAATATTTTGAGAGGTAACAGAAGGCTATTGTGAAAATATAACTTAGTAAACTCGCCACTAATAACAAACTAATTATGTGAATTAAGTTTCTGGAAAGCAAATTAAACAAAGCATTTTATATCTCAATAAAAACCACATAAAATTGTCTTTCGATATAATTGCAATGTTACGTTAACATTTTGAAACATGTAATGCATTTATATTTTCCGTAGAGTTTATTAATCATCTATAGAATATTTAAAGAAAACTATTTAACTTTTGAAAATTTAACCGACAAAACAATACATTATAAGATAAAAATGATGTTACTTCACATGTCATTCATCAAAATAAGGAAGTAACACGGACAAGAGAGAAAGCTAAAACATTCGGCTCTGAGGACAAACCAACTTCCTACCAGAGACAATAAAAATATATCACCTAGGGTAATTAAGCACATGGCAACAGTACGAGAGAACTCAACTCTTGCTGTAAGCATACAATATCTACCTTTCAATTTTTCATTAAAGTAAACCTATTATTCTTCTTACAGAATTCAAACCTTACTACCAAACAAAATATGTATCTATCCCCCCAAGATATACTTTTTTCTCAACAGCTCTCGGAACTCCAATCGAAAACCGGCTACAATAAAAATATTGTTCTTCTGATCATTGCGCGGTCGAAGCTCGCGGGGGCAACGAAATGAGTAATGGCGGCGGCTTGCATAAATAGTGCGCCGATTTCGCCACGCGGCGCGGCGAGGGTGCGTGTCGCGGGGGAGGGGGTGGGGGGTGGGGTGGAGGAGGGGAGGGGAGGGGAGGGGCTGAGCTCAAAGGCACCGCGGCGCCCGCGGCAGGTGGCCGCTGTGAAATACGGGGCGCCGCGGGCCGCCCCGACTGTTGCGCATTTCCTTGTGAGCGCCGTAATTTACGGGTTCGACCGGGCCGCGATAACAAATTGCTCCCGCCGCCCGCCGCCGCTGCCGGTCTCCGGGCGGTTCGTGATAAACCTAATACACTTGTCGTTAATACGCGGCGGCGGCGGGGGCGGCGGGGCGGGGGCGGTAGCCGTGGAGCCACGCGGGCTGCTGCTGACGCTCCGGCGAGCTCCCGGCCGACGCCCCCCACCTGGGGCGCCGGTCGCTGCCCCGCGGCCACACGAGCACAGGAGCTGCCGGCTGCCTAGGGACTTGGGAACAGCCGCGAGGCAGCTCTAGTGCTGGCAAAATGTACCAAAGCATCGATACATCGATGTTTCGATACATCGCTAAAGGGTTTTCGATGTCGATGGAAACATCGACAAAAAACATCGATGTTTAAAACATTGATATTTTAAATATAGACTAATAAACATGCTATTTTCCTATCCGTTTTTAATTACCGTACGCAAATGGGATATATTTTACTCTTTGGTTAGCAGCATGTTAGTAGTAGACTACTACACTAATAAAAATTATTATTGAATGTAAAGAAGAAAATTAAAATTAAAGAGTATGGTGGTTCGCTATTTTACCATCCCTATCTTTTAATCAATATTCTTCATATACTATACAAACTACCGTACAAAAAACATAAACATTCTAGCATTCTAAAGCATTGCATGAATAATAAACTCTAACATCGATGTTTTTGCAAGAAAATATCAATGTGAAGAAAATATCGATGTTAATATATAAACGTTTCTGGAGGAAAATATCGATGATTTAAAAACATCCCTGATTTTTGCCATCCCTAGGCAGCTGCTTGGTGCCAACAGAACGCGGGCGAAACTCCGCGCTGCTTTCACGTTGCATTTATTTACGACAAATCGGTATAACATGACAGGATTTGGTGTTTAGAAAAGAGGAGACGCGAGTTAAGAGAACATTCGCTGCTTGAAAGCTAAAATATCAGTTTTGTACTCACGTCATTCTGAAAGATCCACTGTTCAAATCATTTTTTTTTCATTTCACATGAGGCATATGTAGCTGACTGATTTTCAAGAATTACTAAATTAACTGGGTAGCTGATATTTGGCGAGTCTTGTCGCTTTGATGTTCTTTAAAGACAGATCTTGAAATAAAATCATGTTCGATTTTTCGACAATATGCGTAATTTTGCACAATTTGGCGTGAAATATAGGCCATTTTCAGACAGTTATATTATCAAGAACGCTCCAATTGTTTTCCTTAAAATTTCCATCGTATGTAGCAAAGGATGGTAAAAAAGTGATGCTTCTTCCATTTTCGGCAAACACCCTGTATTTTGGAAACTTGCAAAAACATTTACGGTGAAGAAGTACAGTACTGGTGACATATTTTTTCTTAACGAAATCTGTTTTAGAATATTAGGCTTTAAATAAAATCGTGTACAAAATTTTGAGAAAGCTGATAGTATTGGCCTAATTTTTGCTTGAAGTAAGTGCAAATTATATTTTTCTTATACAGCCTCCCATTTTTCTTTGTTTTTCTCACACAGAGCAAAGGAACCAAAAATTGTGCAAGTCACATTTCCGTTGAATTCTTTAAATTTTCGAAAATTGTAAAAGAAATAATGTGAGAAAGTAAGTGCTGTTGTATCACCACTACTTTCTATTAATTTCATACATCTTGCTCGATTAATATGTTCACTCCTACTTGCAATTAAAATCAATTTCCAGCTTACAGTTAGAAATGTCATTAAGTGTAGAAAATCTGGCAAAGGTTATCGTTCTTATACGGAAACAGTTACGCAATTGACAATTTAACAACATTACGCAAATGAAATTACGCAATGGAATAAATAACCACTCACCAGGCGTAATATTAATTTGCAAGAGTAGATGTTTCTGTAGTGGCGGTTGAAACATAGGTACGCCCACCGTCACTCATACCCTCGGCGGCGCCACGTCACCGCGGGAAGGCGCGCCACGGCAGCACCGAGGCGGTGGGGCTGTGGCGGGGATGGAGGGGTAGCGCACGCCCCCTCTCCCCCCCCCTCGTCCTCCCGGGCGGGGACCGGGCTGGCTGCGGCCGGGCGGGCCGGCACTTGTGAGATTGCGCCCGCACCGGAAAGACTTGATTACCCAGATATTCATTGTATTCGACCCTGCTAGTTATTGGAATTCGTATTTTGGTATTTGGACTTAGACTCTGGACTGTGTAACGACCTGGCAGCTTTTTTGGAACTTCTTTTGGATTACGGCACCTTGGCAGTGAACGCTATACCGGTCACATCAGTTTCAATACCATTTGCAGTAATATTCATTAATCAAAGCTTCTTTCGCATTTCTATTTCTACTGAATGCCTCAGAAATAATGTTACAGATATAGTTCTCTGTTCATTTGTTTCGTATTTTGATTTAAATGATGGTAACACTTCACATGCTGAAAATCATGTTTGTAATATTTTTGTTAAAAAAATTAGGATTGGTCGCTCGAAAGTATGCTTGCCAAATTTGGAAGCAATCACTTCATTCATTCCAATTTTTAGCTATACAGATTGTTAATTCTGTTACTGGTTGTCTTACGAGATGAAGTTTAGATAGTAAAGGTTTCCACTGACGATCCCGTAGTTTACAAGTATAGTACTTGTTATGCTGTTCTGAAATGCAGTTCCATATATATTTTGATCTACATTCAAGAGATTAATTGCATATTGGGGAGTTATGTCTACTTTTTATTTACAATAATTCACTTATGGGAAAGGAGCCAAGATAGAATAATTTTATCATCATTGTTTATTATGTACGAGATCATGGATATTTGAATGGATGTTGTAAGATATTTTACTCTTTGCATGCTGGTTTCCCTAGCTTTGAAAACAACTCAGGCTTTACAGCTAGTTCACGTTGTCTTATTTCTGAACGTTCATTCTAACATTTGTTGATGCAATCTTCTTTTATTCTTCTTAATCTTCTATTATGCACGGCGGCGATTATTACGCACGGCGGCGACCACAACAAACCAAATTAATATTGCAATATTCTAAGATAAATCGGCAATTAAAAATAAATGTCTATGAAGACATTTGTCATTTGTCATAGAAGTTAAGAGATATTTGAGACCTTATTTTACGTAGAAGAAATATTTAATCTGTTAAACAATTCTCAGTTTCACGAACCACCGATTCATACAAAACGAAGACTTTCAAAACTTCCATAATTAGCATTACGACTATGGAATTTGCAATGCAAATCAAAATATTCAAAATTACATCAAGTTAGGAATTCAGTACTAAATCCTCATCTCCCCAACTTCAAAAGAAAATATCAAGTTATTTTATTAAGATTCAGAATTCGCCATTTCAAGCATAATTCTCAATTTGGCCTTGAGACGATTTAGCAAAAAGGTAAAATTAGTAGTAATCAATTTTTAGTTAAACGATTTATATTTTGATTGTATATTTAAATAAATATAATTCTTGTATGTTTTTCAAGCATACTTTTCTTGAGGAAATTCTTTACCTAAGAAAATATATGTTATGAATTTATTTCGTCGCGACGCGGCGATTGAATCCTAAGGACAATATTTATTTTAAAATGTTTTTCTTGAATACATTTACAATATTCGCAAGTGAAATAAAGTCGAACGCACAAACGCATATAATATTTTTTACTTGCAAAGTAGAATTTACAGAATACATTCACGTAAAGGTCAAGAAGTGAAGCAAAATGAAAGTTGAATACTATGAGACTGAGTACTGTGAGATCATCGATGTGGTATGGTGTTTTATTTTCAACTTAAAGCAAACGCCTGGGTTTACATTTAAACAATAAGAACAAGTATCACGTAATGCTTTTGTTCCCATTATAAATGGTATTTTCAATCATAATTAAGTTGCGATTTTAATAAGAATGTACGTAACGGACGTTTACAGTGACCTATTGTATTGGATATTTCTCCCAAATGCGAGCGCAACTTTTTTACTTGTAACATAGTTTAAAATGAGAAAAAATTCAAAGAAGAATTCCTCTCCTTTGTATCATTTTGTCAATACGTCCACGTTCTTTGAATCGTTTTTGGACTACAGTATGATCATGGAAAAATAACGAGATTAAAAACAAAACATCTAATGCAATATTCAAGATGAGGAAATAAAGAGTAAGCTCGCGTGTGTTCAGCTTAACAGCCACCATACCAGAAAGTGTCAGAAGTCAACACCCGCCGAGAAATCAAACGGCGTTGTCGAACGCCTGTACGCCAAACGCATTGAATTTTACATTTGTATTCATCAATTCGAGCGGCCTTCTTTTTACCTGTCGCCGTTCCAGGCATTTGAGCACAAACATTCACCGAGTGTCGGCTCTCCCGTTCTCTTCGATTTGACTTTCACAATGCATTCTCCCCGCCCCTTCCCCCTCCGCCCCCCGCATTCCCTTTCACTCCGAGAGGGACGCAAGAGAGGAAGCGTGATGCATTGGCATCGGCCGGGGGAGAGGGCTCGAGCAGAGAGCTCACCGCGTAATGGCGTTCATACATCAGCGCCACAAGAGTTCCCAGCGCGCTGCCGCCGGCTTATGGAGGCATACTGTAATGAGAAGAGGCTGGGAGCGCCCCGCCGCCCCGCCACGCCGCCCCGCCCCGCGCCGAGCCGCTGCAAAGATTTACTGAGCTGCGGCTCAACTCCGGAAGGGGTCAGTTGTTACCGGAGTTTAAGTGGGTTATTCCCCCTCATCATTCCCATGGGGTACGTTTTAATATTCCGACTAAATTTTTGTCATCCAATAATCGTAGCGGTATGGAGATGGGAATTTGAGGATGAATGTTCTGAGTGGTGCTCCGTGCTGCGGTCAGTGGTCGAGTTATGATGTCAATTTCCTTTCGATGAGAAATTACTTCTACTTCTCAATACTCAGAGGGTTACATTCATCAATTTAGAGTTCACGAAATATGAAAATATTTTTGTAAACACACTTCCTTCTAAAACATTTCACTTCAAAAACGGTATTTGCTGATTTTTTACCTTGAGACAATTACTTTGTCGGAAGAACAATTTCTTTGGATGTTGTGGAATACAGGTTTAAAACACCAACAACAATAGAGCGAACTAAAAACTTCAAAGAATGTTCCTTTTATTCTAAATGTAAGAAACTTGTTGATAATTCCAGTCTGCATCCAAGTTTGGAAGACGGGAAGTTCCTGGTAGAGAATTTTTTTTCTAAGTGGATGAGTCGGCGATGCCACGGCGTGGGTGAGAATGTTTTTTGGAAGAAAGGGCGACAGGTGTGATCGAATATTTGTGTAGTTTTGCTCCGAAACAGGCGGATGACGGATTACACATAAATTAAATATTAATTGTTTCATGTATACGTTTTTCTAAACCACTTTATTTAGTGTTTGCTGTTTGGGAGGGTTCTTTGGGATTAGGAATTTTAATTTCGTTGGTTCATTCACATGGTAACGATTGTTTTCAATCGTTTGTAGTATTACGATGTTAAAGTTTATTTTTATGTTTATATTTATGATTTCTTTTTTAAATGGAATGTTTTGGTGAATAGTTCAGTTTATATTTTTTGATAGTGCTTATTTATATATTATCTATTAATTTGAGTGGAAATGTTGAGGGTTTAGCGGAGGCGCGGCGCGCTGCCCGCGGGAGAAGGGACGGGGCCGCGGTGGAGTGGGACGGCACGGAGCGAGCGGGACGTCGTGGGACACAAACGGCGGGCCTGTACGGGACGGGGCAAAGCTGGACGGAACGAATGGGGTGGGTATGGACTGGACGGATCGGACGAGAAGGGAAGGTTAGGGCGACATGGATGGGACGGGACAGAATGGGTGTAGTAAAGATCGGAGCGAAAAATGTTTCACACAAAAAAATTGATTATTTCGTAATTTCGTGCGCGTCGACTGTTATAAGTTCCGTAAGGTCATTAGTCTCGTAAATGTAGCGAATGTTTTAACACGGGAGGTGATGGTGTTCTTGCCCTTATGGATGGCGAAATTAGGCACCTACATAAATGGAAGAGGGAATCCAGAGATCGGTAAGAACAACGCCACATCCCGTGATAAAACCAAGGACTACACTCCCCGGACTGATAACCAATGCAGATGTTTTAAGCTCCCGATTGGTCACCAGACATGTGTGATGGTGTTGTGTATGTAAGCGTGTGTGTAAGTAAGGGGTTAGGATGAAACGAGGAAGAGGAAGGAAAGAATACGCACGGTCCGTTTGAGTACGGCTCGGGGGCCTAGTTTTGTTGAGAAAAAAATTAAGGAAACTACAGACGACAGCAGCCGGGGTGGGTGGGTGTGGTGTGGTGTGGTGTGGTGTGGTGTGGTGTGGTGTGGTGTGGCGTGGTGTGGTGTGGTGTGGTGTGCTGTGGTGTGGTGTGGTGTGGTGGGGTGGGGTGTGATGGGGTGTGATGGGGTGTGATGGGGTGTGGTGGGGTGGGGTGGGTGTGGTGGAGTGGGGTGGGTGTGGTGTAGTGGGGTGGGTGTGGTGTGGTGGGGTGGGTGTGGTGTGGTGGGGTGGGTGTGGTGTGGTGGGGTGTGGTGGGGGTGTAGTGGGGTGGGGTGGGTGTGGTGGGGTGGGTTGGGTGTGGTGGGGTGGGGTGGGTGGGGTGGGGTGGGGTGGGTGTGGTGGGGTGGGGTGGGTGTGGTGGGTGTGGTGTGGTGGGGTGGGGTGGGGTGTGGTGGGTGTGGTGTGGTGTGGTGTGGTGGGGTGGGGTGGCCGCGAGGGGGCGGAACAGCGCGTGAGGATGGCATCGGACGGTCGGCGCGGGGTGGGGCGCGGCGGAGCGGGACGGAGCGGGGCGTGGCGGGGCGGGGCGGGGCGGGGCGGAGCGTGGCGGGGCGTGGCGGGGCGGGGCGGGGCGTGGCGGGGCGGAGCGCGGCGGGGGGGAGAGAGGAGGGGCGGGGAAGGGAGGGGAGGGACGTGTCGGGGAGTGTTGGGGAGGGGCGGGGAGGGGCGGGGAAGGGGCGGGACAGGCTGGGCGCGACCGGCGCGACGCGGCCGAAGGAAGAGTTATGCTACCGAAAGAAGACAAATGTCCGCGCGAGGCGCGATACAGCGTCGAAAACACGCGCGCGGCGGACGGGAAGAATCCGCGCTATTTCGCAGGCGTTTGGGGAATTCCTGCGCGTCCGCCTGCGCAGATTATGGATGATCCGCGCCGCCCCCCGCGCCCCCTCCCCCGCGGGCCGCGCGCGCGGCTTTGTTCTCGGCTGCGCTGGCGCAAACGACGGTTTATTTTCTCCGGCGGTTATGGGCGATGGGAAATAATTACCCAGGTTCACGCAGGAATATTTCTGTGGAAAGCAAAAATTCTTCGTCTAGGAATTTTTACACTGGAAAATTATTGTTAAATTCTTTTGTCTCGTAAAATTCATATTTTGAATAACATTACTCAAATTTTCACAATCACTACGATAATACCATATGCCAATCCGGTGGACGAGATGGCTCCCTGAGACAGTAGTGCCGTGGCGATCTTCGACCGAAGGATCGTGGGTTCGAATCCCGCCTCGGGCATGGTTGAGGGTATTTCCTGAGTGTGTGTGTGTGTTGTCAATAAGCAATGTACTTGTGTGTCCCTTGTGGTTGGCGTCAGGAAGGGCATCCGGTCGAAAAAAATTCGCTAAATCCGTGTAAAAATGGAGGGTGCGAAAATTAATAAAAAAATGAGCCCACACCCATTAGTGGCGAGTACTCATACTACGAGTACATGTCATTAATCCGGCAATTCTAGTGCATGTTTTCCTCGGGCTGTGGCGCTGATCTTTCCCGCTGGATGGCGGGATCCGACGCCGACCTATCGCCGGCTAGCGGGGATTTCGCCAACCTGGCACAAGCGTCATTCGTCGCGTCTCGATCTGCTGGGAGTGAAGTGGGAGCTTTTGTATCACTGTGTAAATAAATAGACTTATATTAATAAATAATAAAACACTTTTAAAACTCTTTACAACTGCAAAGACGACACATTTAAGTAGTGGAAAATATGAGATGTGCATTTCATGTATCTCCCAAAATAAGAACAATGATAATATAATATTAACACATTTTTTCAATGAGAACTAGTAGACATGTAAACATTATTATAAAACACAGAGAAAATTCAAAATAACTCAAAATTTAGATATATGATCTAATCTGCTTCACTTTAATACCCCAATTAATAATTCATTTGCTGTATATTTTAAGTGTTCTTTGTCAAATCACGAGTTTACGGAAAAAATTTCGAGGCCAAGAAACCCTCAATTATTCTTAAAAATCTTTCCTCCTGTAATCTTTTTATCAATTTTTCTTATTTAAAATTCTCCTAGGAATACGTAGTTAACTCCTGGTAACACTAAATGCTTGCCCCATTTCGAAATCACAAAAGAAAACATACTTACCGTCATATCTCTCTTTTGTCAATGATACTGTTCAAAATTTTAGGAAGTCTACTGTTAAAACTGTTAAAAGGTTTCCAAAACTTCATCCACAACTCCTAAGTAAAACTAATCTAGACAACAACAGACCTTGAAAATTACGGCATGCAGGCATAAAATACAAATTAAAAAACGTATATAACCCCAATTACTTAAAGAATGTCATATGCCGTCATGTGACCTTAGCCGCCATCTCGATTGCAGTTTTTTTTAAATAATAACATTATTATTATTATTATTCCTCTAATTCACGACTAAATATCTTATGAGGTTGATTATAATGACTACTCCAGGTTGCAACCAGCTACCTAAGGAGTAGATCTAGGGATTGTCGGTGCCTCTAAAATACTTTGCGCAAAATGTGGGCTGTTACAAATAAAGCTATTTCTTGCACTTCCTTGTCTTTTGAATGACCTAGAAGTTTTGGCATGTTCTTACACAAATTTTGAGGAACAAATCCCAGAGCTCCGATAACTATCGGGACGACCTGTGCTTTTACGCCCCACATTCGGCTGATCTCGATTTCCAAACTCTTGTATTTTAGACGTTTCTCTGCCTCCTTGGTCACATTTTGATCGCAAGGCACAGCAACATCTACAAGTAGATACGTTTTTTCTCCAAATCCTGGATAACTATATCCGGTTTCTTTGCTGCTATCGTGCAAACCCTTTGAGTGTGTTAGTCGTACAATATTGTGTAGCGTGCAAACGATATCACCGGTTTTGGTGAGTGTTCATACCACTTGGAGCATATGTTTCGAACTTCGAGGGCGGTACAGATGTGCCAGTGGAGGTAACTACACACCTTGTGTCTTTTCAAGTATTCAGTCTTTGCTGGATTTGGACAAGCTGAGACGATATGATCAATGGTTTCTACTTGTTCCTGGCAAATGTCATCTCATCTCATTTGTCATCTTGGAAAATTTTGAGAACGTCTTTATCGTAATGTCGTGTTTTCAACGTCTGATCTTGAGCAGCTATTAGAACTGCTTCCGATTCTGGCTTCATTCTTCCCCTTTTAATCCACATAAATAATTGATCTTTATTGATTTGCACCTTGTCCATTCTTTTTAGATATTGTCCATGGATTGGTTTGTCTCTCCACAAAATTTTTAACATTTTTGTGTCTGACATTTCATGTTTAGTAGCGTCAGACGTTCAGTGTCTGTGGTATTCGGCGTGTCTTGCATAGTTTTCTTCGGAATGCTTCTTGCTACACTAACAATGCCTCTGTTTCCCATTCTTCGATCAGATTTCATGACCTGCCTCATTAGAGGGTCATCTTGATGACTGAGTACATACTTTCCCATTCCAACAATTGCATTGTGCCAGAAGGCTTCAATTTGTCTGAGGCATCTTCCTCCTTCCTTACGTGACACAAAGTCTACATACATCAGCTCCAGGGTGGGCGACCTGATGCATTGTTAGCAGTTTTCTGTTTTTTCCATCCATAATTCGAATTTCTTGCTCAGTCCAGTCCACTAGTCCGAAACTGTACTCGACTACAGGTAGCGCCAAATTACACTACAATATTAGGACGACGTTGTTCGCTTACTGTATAAACAAAACCCTTTGTGCCCAGTTACTTTAAAACCAATCTTCAGCTAGTTAATTCGTACGTCATCCCTGTTTGAATAAACGCTGACGCAACTACAGATAAACTCTTAGTTTTCAAAACCAATTTACACGAAATTCTGTGAATGATCCTTATTTTGCCACTATCCAAATCATCCACAACGATTCTTCCATAGAAGTCATAGCAGCCCATATCACAAAAGTTACCGTACTACTATACCCCAATATATTTTTTGTGCAAGCTTCTATAACATTAGAAGTTTATTGATAAATCGTTACTCTGCCTCGTATATTATTGTAGAAAACTCATGCGTTTGCAACTCTGACATGCACCACATTTTTGTTTCCAATTGCTGCCAGCTTTTGTCTTCTAGAACAAGTTTTATCGTTAACACTAAGTAGCTTGGTCAAGATTATCTGTTAAAGGTCAGTCGATTATAAAAAAAAAAATCCAGTGCCTCAGGGTAACAGAAGCTTTTCAACTGCATGTGCGGTCGACTCCGGATGTAGTGAACTCGGATATAGTGAACCCTCGATTATAGTGAACGTAAGTCACTGGTTCCCTTTCACTTGCAATAGAAATAAGCATAAGAAGATTCAGTTATAGTGAATCTAAAACCTCGGCCAAACGTCACAATCGAAGAAGTCTCCCCTGAGGTGAATATAGCGGACAGGGAATGGCCACCTTACTTATGGCCATATGCCACTGGAGGCGGCGACGCGCGATTGCTTCTTCAGTTTCAATTTTCGGGTTGACATTCCGCGGGACAAAGCACGTTGAGTTCTACGTAGGTGACAGGAAACCTTCGTCTGCCACAGCCTGGCGATATCGGCCGTGCCGCGCGCAAAAGCGATCAGTTTCATTAGCCACTTGCCAAATCCCATTACCGAAAGCATCTCGTGTGTTATTAGGCGAGTAAAAGGGCCTTAGGAGAGCAGGACGGTGTTTCAATAGGGCAACAGACATTTAAGGGTGTCAAGACGGCATTACAATACTTTCATTCAGAGGACAGTGCAGAATCAAGCATGGAGTGAACACGAACTCTGGAGAAGGATCTAGAGAAGTTACTAATGGAAAATTACGAAGCCGACAACTGAATTTAATTGATTCCTTAAAGGACAAATAATGATATTGAAATTTTTATTTCGAACTGTTGACGAATTTTGGTGTATCTCTACAACTCTGTATGTCTAATATTAATAAAATCAATCGTTACGGAGATTTCCTATTTTATTTCGACATCATCGGATATAGTGAACCAAAAATGTTAGTCCCCAGAAGTTCACTGTAACCGGAGTCGACTATATTTTCAGAAATACCACCTCGATGCGCCAAGCCAACACGGACGCGCAGGCCAAGGCGAGAAGTCGATTGAGTGGACAGCGCCCCGACATCCACTCTCCACGCGGAGAGACGTCCAACACCGGGGCTCGACCGCGAGCCATCGCCTCCTCCAACACCGCTCTATCGAGGGGCAATACACCGAGCGGGGCGGGAGGGGTGTAGCGCAGGGGTTGGGCCTGGGCCTGGGCCTGGAGGGGGGCGTGGCGTGACGGCAGCGCTGAGAGCCGTCGCCGTGACTGGCGCACGCCGCCGCAGTGGGGCCGCTAACAAGAGCGCGGGAGGCCAGAGGTTAAGCAGGTATTCGGTCCACACTGGCAATTACAGGCAATCCATCTTGTATCGAGGTGGGCGGAGCGGGCCGGGGCCGGCGGCGGCGGCGGCGGCGGCGGCAGCGGGACCGGCCAGGAACGCGGCACGACCGCAGCTGCGAGGCTCCGGGGATCTCCGCACCGCGCCGCACCGCCTTCTCCTCCGCCGCAGCCGCGTAGCGCGGGACCGCGGCGGCGGTTCAGCGGGAGGCGGTGACGGCGGCGGTGGTGGCGGCGGCGGAAAAGGCACAGGCGATCGAGTACGTGAGTCATGCAACAGCGCCGGCGGAGACTGGGGGCGGGGGCGGAGGCGGGGACGTCGGCGCTGTTGTGACGTCTGTTCGCGCGGCGCGCACGACCCGCCCGCCGCCCGCGGGGCTGCGCGGCGCTGCGGCCGCGTCCGACGGCGCCCTCCCGCCTGCCCGGAGATCTCCGATCGCGCGCCGGCCCGCCGCCGCCGCCACGCTTCGGCGCGGAGCTGCGCCGTGGTGGCGGAGCGGGCGGGGTGGGCGGGGCGGGGCCGTCGGGGGGTGTGGTGGCAGAAATGCCGAGTGGGCGGGGCCGGGCGGACGACGGGCGTGCGGGTGGAGTGGGTGGGTGTGTGGGGTGGTAGAGGGCCTTGACGGGCGGTGCTGAACGGCCGGAGGGGTGGTACGGGCCGGGCGGACGGGGTAGTGCGGGATGGTCAAGGGGGTGGGTGAGAGGCTGGTGAGAGGGTGGAATGGGGCGAGTGGGCGGTGTGAGGCGGGGCGGGCGAAGGGCTGGTGCGAGCGGGCGGGGCGGGGCGGGGCGGGTGGGCGAGTGGGCGGTGTGAGGCGGGGCGGGCGAAGGGCTGGTGCGAGAGGGCGGGGCGGGGCGGGTGGGCGAGTGGGCGGTGTGAGGCGGGGCGGGCGAAGGGCTGGTGCGAGAGGGCGGGGCGGGGCGGGGCGGGTGGGCGAGTGGGCGGTGTGAGGCGGGGCGGGCGAAGGGCTGGTGCGAGAGGGCGGGGCGGGGCGGGTGGGCGAGTGGGCGGTGTGAGGCGGGGCGGGCGAAGGGCTGGTGCGAGAGGGCGGGGCGGGGCGGGGCGGGTGGGCGAGTGGGCGGTGTGAGGCGGGGCGGGCGAAGGGCTGGTGCGAGAGGGCGGGGCGGGGCGGGTGGGCGAGTGGGCGGTGTGAGGCGGGGCGGGCGAAGGGCTTGTGCGAGCGGGCGGGGCGGGGCGGGTGGGCGAGTGGGCGGTGTGAGGCGGGGCGGGCGAAGGGCTGGTGCGAGAGGGCGGGGCGGGGCGGGTGGGCGAGTGGGCGGTGTGAGGCGGGGCGGGCGAAGGGCTGGTGCGAGAGGGCGGGGCGGGGCGGGGCGGGTGGGCGAGTGGGCGGTGTGAGGCGGGGCGGGCGAAGGGCTGGTGCGAGCGGGCGGGGCGGGGCGGGGCGGGTGGGCGAGTGGGCGGTGTGAGGCGGGGCGGGCGAAGGGCTGGTGCGAGAGGGCGGGGCGGGGCGGGTGGGCGAGTGGGCGGTGTGAGGCGGGGCGGGCGAAGGGCTGGTGCGAGAGGGCGGGGCGGGGCGGGGCGGGTGGGCGAGTGGGCGGTGTGAGGCGGGGCGGGCGAAGGGCTGGTGCGAGAGGGCGGGGCGGGGCGGGTGGGCGAGTGGGCGGTGTGAGGCGGGGCGGGCGAAGGGCTGGTGCGAGAGGGCGGGGCGGGGCGGGGCGGGTGGGCGAGTGGGCGGTGTGAGGCGGGGCGGGCGAAGGGCTGGTGCGAGCGGGCGGGGCGGGGCGGGTGGGCGAGTGGGCGGTGTGAGGCGGGGCGGGTGAAGGGCTGGTGCGAGCGGGCGGGGCGGGGCGGGTGGACGAGTGGGCGGTGTGAGGCGGGGCGGGCGAAGGGCTGGTGCGAGAGGGCGGGGCGGGGCGGGTGGGCGAGTGGGCGGTGTGAGGCGGGGCGGGCGAAGGGCTGGTGCGAGAGGGCGGGGCGGGGCGGGTGGGCGAGTGGGCGGTGTGAGGCGGGGCGGGCGAAGGGCTGGTGGGAGCGGGCGGGGCGGGGCGGGTGGGCGGGGCCATTCGACGCGGTCTTCGCCGGAATGCGACGCGTCCGCGCGGCGCGGGAGATGAGCGATCGGCGAAGGGCTTCGCAGGCGCCTTCGGAGGTGCTAAGTGTGCGAACGAAACACGCCCGGATCAGCGATCCACGTGGTTTGATGTGGTTGCTCTTTCTGCTATTCCCAGGCTCTTAGAAATGCCTACTCCCGACAGAGGCAACACTGAAAATTTCATGTCACCTCTCAATGGGCAAGAATTTTAATAATTATCATCCTCTTATGTGATAAAAGATTCCAATTGTTTATAGACAATCAGGATATAATTAGGAAACAATCACATTATTTTAATTTAAAACATACAATTTTTTTCAAATTTGGTCTTGACAACGTTTCGGAGAAGATTCGACTCCATTTTCAGGTACATGTTGTGGCTAAAAGTAGAATTAAAATACATAAATATTTTATACATGAACATATAGATTTAATCACTGTAAATAGGGGAAAGCGTTGTGTCAGCAGAAAGCAACAGTATGAATGGAAGCTTATCTTTCATAAATTATCATTCATAATTTTGTCATATGACCATAATACTTCAATAGAAAAATTCATGGACTAATTCAATCATAAATCATAAATCAAATTGAAGTGCTCATCTCTTGGAATCAGATGTACATCATGTGATGCAAGTGGAAAGTGATGTAAGTGGATCTGAGGTGAGCAAGTGAGGAAAGCAGGTGTGGTAGGTAGGTAGTGAAGTATATCTGACGGATAGAACAGGCCCAAAGGTGAATGAGGTGTATTGGAAAGCAACCAGAGTACAAAATGTACGTGAGATTGTACTAATGAAGCAGGTAGAGTATGATTCAAAGAGAAAATTGTCTGTTGAGAGAGGAGTTCAACAATCGCTGCTGCGACGGATGCAAAGATGTAGGAACGGGATATCGAGAGAATCCCCAATAATGCGAAATCGACATATGATTAACATGGGGCTGACAGAAGGGAGGGGAAATGAAAGAACACGAAAGGACGACGTAGATGGGGAGAGAAGAGGACAGGGATGGAAGATGGAGGGTGGAATGAAGAGAGAGACAGGGAAAGGGGTGACGGAAGGGAGGAGAGAGAAAGGAAGAGGAGCGATACGGAAAGGGTGGAAATGGAGAGAGAGAGAGAGAGCAAAGGGTTGACAGGGAGATGGGAAGGGAGGGTTTAGAGAGGGAGGGTATGGAGGAGAGTAGTGGAGAAAGAGGGTGTGGAGGTGAGAGGAAAAAGAGTGGCAGTGGAGAAAAAATGGCTGTGGAGGGGGAGAGGTAGAGAGGTAAGGAAAGGGAGGTTATGATGAGGTAGCTCAAAGAGCGGGAGGCGATTGAGGGGGTGGAGAGAAAAGTGATGGAGAGGAAGAGGGGGAAGAAAGGGTGGAGAGGGGCGAGAGGTAGAGAGGTAAGGAGAGAGAGGGTATGATTAGGCAGCTCATAGATCGGGAGGCGATGGAAGGGGTGCAGAGGGAAGTGCTGAAGAGGAAGAGGGGGAGGGGTGGGGAGGGGGAGGGGGAGGGGAGGGGAGGAAATGGAGGGAGGGGCGAGAGGCGAGCGTACGCGGTCGCGCTCGAGCGCCGCGCAATTGGACGCGCGTGCTTATCGGGGGCGTTGAAATGTTAAGTGGCGTAAATCATCCATTTGCCTGCTTGAGATTAGTGAAGCCTTGTTCCGCGCTGTCACGTACCGGGTCTCGAGCTGATTTTCCAGTTTGACCGCGATTCTAGCGGTGGAGATAATGCACCTGTTCTTTCGGGGATGCGTTCGTCTATTTGGTGCGTAGAATTGAACGGTAATCAAACGCAACGTATTATACATTCTCTTACGTGTAGAAATCTTTATAATATCTAGAAGATGGTGAGGCTTGATAAATGGTACTTTAAATTTAGATGAATAACTATGTTAAGAAGTTAGGTACTTTAGAATATCCTATTTATATATGAAAACTTTATTTCTTAACAAATATACTTTTAAAAATTAAATAATTGTATATATATACATATATATATGTATATTGTTTTCTTTCTCTTATCGTATTACCGTTTAGAACATTAAGTAATGCTGGTAAGATGTACCTAGCCGCCTCACATAAAACCTGTCGAATTCCTGTCGAACATGGTAAGCATTTCCTCTCTGTACTTAATGTGTGGTCTTCCAACATATGCTGAAACTGTTTGTAGGTTTTATAAGATACGTTATCTGAGCCATTTGAATTTACTAGCAGCAAAACGTCGATATAATACCGCTTCCAAATGGACAACACAGCAGGAGGTCCCACACACCGCCCCGCGCCCGCACAGCGCTCTCCACGACGACTGTCCTTCAAATATAAGGAATACAACCCACCGGATGCGCGGGAAAGGAACATCACGTCTGAAAAGCACCAATAAAAGTGGCCCCTTATCTAGCAAGAAACGTGTTTCTTGGGCAGCCTCCTGCACGACGACGACGTATCGCCTCCACTCCGCTTCCAGCATTCAGTCACAAATGGCGGCGAGGAAGGAGGATCCACCCCGGCGAATGCGCGGCCTCGTACATTAAACATCCTCCGCCGCGGCCGCGCGCAGCGCGCTCGGTGCATGTAAGATGTAATCGGCGTTACGCAATCTGCTGCGAGCTGCGGAGGCGCGCGGACCGGCAGTTCGTCGCAGGCTGCGACTGCTCCTACGGCAGTGTTGTCAAGGTCGATGCCACGAGTGGGAGTCCGTGGCACGACGAAATCGCCTCTCCAGGCAGTTCATGACCCCGCCGCAAGAGACAACGCCATCCCTATTGTGAAACGGCGTGGTCACTAATATATTCCTTTCCCGACGCTAGTGGCGCAGAGAAGCTCGTGGCATGTGACGGTGCCACCGCCACCAGTGGAAGATCTTGACACCACTATTCTATGGCATTCACAGAAGTGCGGCCTCCAATGCTACATGCTCAGAAACGCCATTCAAATTAAAGTAGATTAATGCAGTTAATACATGCATACTGTCATAAATTTTCTCTATGCTTTAATGAAATGTACATTAAAGTATTTATCATGAACGCATATTAAATTTAATGTACTTACACATGTACATTAGGATGTAAGAATCAAAGCTTTACTGTATTATCTGGAAGGAATGAACAGATTAATGATATTGGATTGGTGATTATGACTACATGACACGAATGATGAGAGATGGGGGAAACGGGAGAACCTTTACATTAAATTTTACATTACACTGATTTTAACTTATTCATTAAATTTAATGTGAAAATATTTAAGTTCTTTTTATGTACAAAGTTACATTAAGTTTCATATGCAATACATTAATCGGCAATAAATTTAATCACATTTCTGACAGTATGTTAATACATTGACAGTGTGGTATGTGTGACAATATACACGTAGTATGTAGTATGTTCATTCATTGACAGTGTATACACTGCCAGAAACGTCTTTAAATTTCATGAAGATTATTATGAAACTTAACGTACTTTAAACGTATATTAAAAAATAACGAGCCAAGTGGCATAGCGCGCTCACTTCGTATTTGGGAGGCACGGGTTCAATCCGCGTGCCGGCCATCCTGACCGAGGTTTTCGTGGTTTCCGTCGGCCACCCAGGGGAATGCTGGAATGGTTGTAATGAAAGGCAACGACCGACGTCACTAGCCGCATTCGTGAACTACGTGATGTCGCAAAGGTTAAATGAATTCGAGGCATTGCTGATTTCTGGTTGGGTGACCGACTGGGAACTACGGGATTTATCGGCGCCGAGGCCAGTTGCCCTTTACGGGACATATAATGGCTAAATACAAATACAAAATATTAAAAAGGACTCAATATATCTGTACATTAAATTTAATGCTTAAATAAAAACTTAAGGGAAGGGGAGGCCATCCTTACAAAATTAAATATAGGAATCAAAAAACCGATGTAGAAAAATACTATTTTGCAAACCGGACAATAACTGACTGGAACAGTCTACCTGCTGCAGCCACTAGCGACTTTTCCCCCTAGTATGCATTCCTTCCGGAATCATCAAGGGAACTCCGTGTGATACAAAATATTTATGTGTGTTTTATTTCTCACTTAGTTAGTTGTAGTTTTCCTTTAATATGTATTTTTAAGTTGTACTTATATCTTTATATGATCTGTAGAAACCCTGCCACCGAGCGATAGCTCATTAGCAGGACATAATAAATATTAATATTATATTAAATTAAATTAATGTTTAGGTTCTCTCGTTTCTCCGGCCTCTCATCATTGGTATCATATATTCATAATCACCAGTCCATCAAGATCAATTCTTCATTCATTGTACATATGACGATACAACTTGGACTCTTGCATCCTATTGGACATGAGTACATTAAAATGATTTAATGTGCGTTCCTGATAAATACTTTAATTTTTTTTCATTGAAATAACGCATGTATTTCTAACAGTGTAGTACTCGGGTTCAATAAAGATGTACACGACAGAGCTCGCGGTTTTCGAGTGGGTCAGCCACTTGGGTGAGAACCGGCTCCAGCGCGTACGAGCGCGCGAAGCAGTTCATTATGACCGGCGTTCGTTCTTTTGTTCGGCGCTTAATACAAGACGCATATGACCATACGCGTTAAAACGCATAACTCATTTCATTCCCTAAAACGTGCGTTAAGACTGAATTACTACCCTGATGCGGAGCCAGCGGAGGAACTATAAATCAACTCGAGGTTAAAAATACGAATAGGCATTAAATAACCAGTCAGCGATTTTTCATTAAGCTTATGTAAACAGATGATGCAAACAAATATATTTCTTTCACGCTGGAATAAATGGTATCAAGCCCAATGATGGCACTACCTGAATTTACTCCCATGATGGGTCAATAAAGTGTCATCCAGGTGAAACACTTGTGTGCAGGTTATGGTTATAAGCTCATCACATTCAATTGTGCTCTGGCTAGGTCGATTATATAATTGTTGTGTATCTACTTCCTATGGATTTTCACTTGCATGTTACAAATAAATTACGGAAAAGTTTAATATTTATCGAAGAATATATGTGTTGAATTAATAGGGATACAGAAACGTACGACTTTACTTGTGAGACCTGATAACGTAATGGGCAAATGCAACATGTGGAATACGCAAGGCATATGCATTGCCCGAAGATGTACATTTATCATTCGAAGCGGGAAAAATACTTAAATTACGAATGTAAAACATAATTAAAGAGTTAGATTTTCTTCCTTTGCTGTGAGTGTTGTGACTATGGTCCGATTAAAAGAATTGGTGATTGACAATTGCGAAAGGAAAGAGCGACGTTGACAGGGTGCTTACCACTGAGCACGTGTTCCCAGGACACGAAAATAAATACCTGAAATTAATACTTATTATAGTAACCAAATCATACACTCGTACTGTATGAAGCTACTGCTTCAAAGCGAAACTGTCAATCACCAACTTATTTTAATCGGACCATAATCACTATTTTATACCTGAAATTCAGTTTACAAAATGCAAGCGTTTTTTTACTATACATATAAAATTTTAATTTCAAAGTAGCAGCTACTTTCAATTTATATTCTGAATTTTAAAAGTAATTTGACAATTAATCTTAACACTAGCAATTCTTTAATCTTTAATTCGTATAAACTGACCTCAAATCTTTTTATTCCATGGAGATTTACAAATTAATATCTTTCCTTAAAAAGGAGGAAATTAAGTGCCAGAACGCTGATGAAATGATTCCATTTATAATTAGAGAATTTTAATCAAGTCATGTATATTTTCTAAATCAATCTGTTACGATGCAGTTAACACACAAAAGCGATGTTACTGTGATTATAAAAATGACTGATTGTTGGATACATGCAAAAAGAATCTTGAATGATCTACCTAGGAAAACAAGAATGAATTGAATTAATTGGAATTAACTGAATGCGACAAATGTCCTTTTTTACGATATGGTATTAATAGATGATGTAATTCTTCGGAAGTCCTACTTTTACATTACAACGGTTGAATGACACTCACGATTTATGATTTATTTGACATGATTGCATTCGATGCCTTGTGAACTGGTGACAAAAATGCAAATATTACAAACTAAAGATATTGAAGTATTACTTTATATAGCTTTTGTGACACGAGAGAAACACGAACTATCGTCTTATGATGTAATTTCAGCACGAAAACATACATTTTTCAAGTAAAACAATTTTTTATGTTCTCTTTTTACAATGATTTCCATCATTTTCCTGAGTAAATATTTCAAAAGAACAAAAATCAATAAATTCATTGTTTTTAATTTCGTCTTTCCCTCCCCTCCTAACGAAGTTGATCGAAGATCTTTAACTCTCTTCTTAATTTCAGGTGACGAATGTGTAAAAAACTTTCGAAGGTGTATATGCAATGAAAAAACTGAGTATATATTTCTTTCAAAAACAGCAAAACAGAGACGTTCGTCAAAAATAAAGATACAGAATCGATAACATACGTTATTATATTTACACCTACATGGAGGAGAATAGAATTGCAGAAATGTAAACACATACCTACAAATAATTATTTTCTTTTTACGAATAGGTCTTAAGCCCTAAATGTTATATGGTTTTCCGTTGCTTAAACGGTGGCATATGCATTAGAATCACTCACAGATTTCATCCACCGGTCATCTCGCAATCCTACACCCTTCTGTTCTATCATTCTCGCGCCATTCTTGCGACACCAATGCTTTCTCTCTTATCTTTCACTTCATGAATAATCCTCCCGTCCTTCTTTCCCTCTTCGCTACAGTTCCCTTTTTTCTGGCTCGCGCGGCCTCTGCGCACCCCGGCCGCCCGCCCCCGCCGCCCGCGGCCCCGCCGCCCCCGCCGCGATATTAATTACTGGGACCGCCACTAGGAGCGGGCCTGCGCGCGCTCCCTCCCCCGCCTTACCTGGCTATTAATTTTGCCTGCCTTATTTATTGTGTGATTTACATAATTCCCGGCCGGCCGGGGCTCCAGATTTATCGCGCGCGAGCCGGCGGCGGCGGCGGGCAGCACTGGCGGGGGCGGGGACCGCGCCGTATGAGAGGGCGGGGACCGCGCAGAGGGTGGGGCGGGGCGGGGTGGGGGCTGTCCGGCCGGCCGCGCCTCCGTCGCCGCACCCGGGGCATTAGTTATCGTAACACCCTTCGAGCCGGGGGCGCGAGCGCGCTCGCCGCGCAGCATGCATCATCGCCGGCATTTGTCTGCGCGGGGAGGCGGGGGGAGGGGGAGGGGTGTTGCGTAGTGGCGCCCTCTGACGAGCGCCGCGCGCGCGCTCTGCACCGCCGGCGCGGAAACAATCGACATGCCGGCCTCGAACAGGAACAAATCTGAACTGTATATTCATGGTTAAATTTGTTCAAAGAATTGGTCCCCCAGACCGCGATTCGAACACGCGTCTCCTGGTTTATGCCCAGTTGCTCTAACCACTAAGCTATCGAGGCGACCTTTTCTTCGAACAGTTTCACAGGCTTGATTTATTCAGTTTCACAGGTCCATTATGATATCACATATTATTGTCACCACCCTGTCGCCTTGTTGGACGCAACTACGCTCGGAAATATGTTCCGCAACAGGAAAGAAATCCGAGTCGTGACTGTTACAGAGTAACAAATGTATTTTTAATAACTTTATCTGTGTGTCAATATTGAAAATACGAAGCTACATGGTATTACCGAAATTCAGATGAATGTTCAATCTGGAAGGAAAACGCAAACGAAAAAATTCGACTACAACGTATCATCCTTAAGACAGGATCAACATGATACGTGCCAATAAAAATAAATCAGTTGAATTGAAGATCACGCAGAAAAGAATTGCAAATGAAGGTGGAATAAGTAGAAATTTCATCTAGAAGAGAAAAAGGAACATGTCAATGGGGGATTTAAAAGAGTTGCTTCTTCTCTCATTAGAAAATTTCTTATGTCAATTTACTCTGAGTTGTTATAAAAATACAGTTTTAGGTATTAAAATCACTTCGTAACTGCATAAAATGAGGCGACCATTAAATACATTGTTATTTATCACACACTTGATTATAGTTTTGTTTATATTTACACGTGGAATTAATATATGTGTAAAATGTTTTCGATAATGGATAGCTGCAATCTAATCGTGATAATAACCACTAGTGTTTTAAGTAGTGTGTTTCTGCTCCTAGCTTTCCGCAAGGAAAGCGAAGAAGACACACTGATGTGGAGTATCGTGAAGAAATTGCTTTTTTTATAACCAATCTATTGATTTTAAGATTTCAGAGTACATTTTAAGATGTCAGAGTACAAAATGATTTACGATGTAACACATGCCAACTTTTATTAGTACTGTTGGATCCTTTCCATTCATACATTTACCATTTTGTTGGGAAATGTCTGATAAACATTCTGATTACGTCCATAGTTAAAGTTTTCGATTCGAATAGCACATTCCATCATTTTCTTCAGGGGAACGTGCATATTCAGCCCATTTATATTGCTCTTCTATTTGAAATTCTTAAAGTACATCCAGTTGGAATTACAAATTTTTATAGTCAAATATTAGTACTACATCTAATTAGCGTACAAGAAGTTGAATTGAAAATATCTCTTATAATTAATGAAAACAGGGGTTTGCTTTCTTACTTCAGTGTTGTAGGACTAGCAACCATTTCATATTAGTAAAATGTGTCTTATTTCATTTGCGAGGTTAAAAGTAAATACTTGTACCATGGGTCTTCTGAGAGAAAGGGGACCATTCAATATTGAGCCCACAATTAAGATTTTTCACGTTTCCACGGCGCCACTAATTTCTAAATAGAATCTCACCGACCCCTGAAAAAGTTGCTGGTCCTTTTTCCCCAAAATAATTTTTTTTGATTTGGATGAGTAAATTATGAGTTAATTTATATTTGATGAGTAAATTACAAATCGACTTATAGCTGTAGCAAAGCACATAGCTTTATTGTTGTTTCAAGTGTTAAACCCTGAGCACGAAGGACAATTAATCAGCAGGTGTGCAAATACACCTAATGAGCATGCTTGAAGTGACCGCATGCCTAGAACGCTAACTTTGTCGAGATGTTTATTGGCCTCCCTCTTCTACAATCACGTTCTTCATCTTCCTATACACATATAGAGAATTCTAATGGGCTCCTTGCTTTCAGTGTTTCCAGGAGTAATGAGGCACTGTGTTCTGATTTGATTAATAAATCTGAATCTGAGTTGCCCTTTCTGCTTGCAAGTCAACTTCTTGGAGATACAGCAAGCCGATGGCCTGTAATGGAACTTGCGCTATGGAGTGAGTGATTGGGTAGCAGATGAAGGGAGTTGAAATAGGTTAAGAATTTTTCAAGTTGAAAAGTGACCTCACTATGTTTCGCTGGTAACATATGTTAAAGCGCAAACATTTTGCAAATGGAACAAATCGAATGCTGTTAATGACTAAGGGGTAATAATAAGATTTTAAGAAAGGTACATCGACCAAACCATTACTTAGTTCAAGAAAATGAGTGATCTGCAACAATGATTCTTGAAAAATCTTGAATGAATTAATGCACGAGGAAGTAATTTATGAGAAGTAAATTACTATTACTCAGTGTAATTGTAAAACACAGTCGAAATGAAAACAATAGTTCAAATGTCAAAATTAACTATTTTCGTCTCTCAATAGTAAAAATTTAATATTGTCGGGCGTAGTATACAGTATATTTTTGTTCATTAGGTATAAATGTTAGATAGCGTTTTCAGTTCATAAAAAACTTCGATTCAGCCATTCAAATCCTGATTCATACTTCGCGTCATGGATATCCTGTTGGGTTCTTTTCTTCCCATCACCTAAGGATCACACAATGTAGGAGAAAGGTCACGAGACTTAGGCAACTGATGATGAGGTATGAAGTGACCAAGACTGACACGAATATTCCGATGGTTCACAATATATTAATGCAATGATAATCATGGTAGCAGGAGTAACGGCTCAATATGACATTCATTTGAGGGACTTATAACGGGGATTTCCTAATGAAATCTTCCCCAGCGGTTCTTTGTCCGCCAAAAAGTTAATATTACCTTATCAGTGATTCATACCGCTGCTGTAAAAAGAGCAGTCATCTAATAACTGCGCCACAGGTCGCTTGTTCCAATGATTGTACCTCGCATATTGCAACAACATTCACAAGGCAAATTTTAAAAAACTTAATTTTCCTTTCGTCGCAACCGTAAGTAGTTCTACCTGTTGAACCTCATCTCATCCTTCCTCAAGAAACTTTTTTGAAACAACGCAGACTATTTTCAAGTGCACACGAACCCTATTAAGCTGTCACAACACGTGACACGGCGGTTCCGGACCATTGTATCGACCACTTGGGAGGATCGGGCGCCTTAAATTAATTGAAAGGTGCGTCCCGTTGCCGCCTCGGCGGTGGCGGCGGTGGCGGCGGTGGCGGCGGTGGCGGCGGTGGCGGCGGTGGCGGCGGTGGCGGCGGTGGCGGCGGTGGCGGCGGTGGCGGCGGTGGCGGCGGTGGCGGCGGTGGCGGCGGTGGCGGCGGTGGCGGCGGTGGCGATGGTGGCGGAGGCGTGGGCTGAGTCCGGGCGCGGGCTGCCGGCGGCGGAGTAACAGGCTCCGAACGTCACCCGTGCATTCCTCCGCTAAAGCATTTACAGTCGACGCCACTTATAGTGAACTTCTGAGTCTAACATGTTTGGTTCACTATATCCGATGTCAAAATTAAATGGTATTTCTCCACAAGGACTTATTTTATTAATACATAGCAAAATTCTTTAACAGCACGAACTGAAAATTTCAATATCGTTATTCGTACGTAAAAAATCTGTTATTTTCAATTGTTTTCTTCGTATATTTTTAATTATATCCATCTCCAGAGTTCATGTTATCTCCCTATTTGATTCTGCATTGTTCTCTGACTCTGTCGTAATGCAGTCTTGATACATTTGAATGCCTCTTGCACTATTGGAACACCATTCCTCTCCGAAGGCTTTTTAATCGCCTAATAACACACGAAATCCAATTAAATTCCAGGACTTATTTTCTACGTTCACTATAGCCAAGGTTCAGGTTCACTATAAACGAATTTTCTTATGCTTATTTGTAATGTAAGTGAAACGGGACCAGTAACTTAAATTCACTATAACCGGGGGTTCACTCTATCAGATTTCAGTATAGCCGGAGTCGACTGTATTACCGTAAATTGTCCCGCGAGTACGCTCTTGACAAGCAAAAGGATAAGGAAAACATATGAGGAATGTGCTGTAATGACTCAAAAGGTGTCCAGGTACTCTCTCTGTCTGAATCAGTGAAAAACTACTGATTGACAATGACTATTCACTGATGGTGTCAGTTACAACCCTTAAACTGACAATCAGTGAATTGAGCTGAACAAATCAGTGAAAATTGAGTCCACTTTTTGAATCAGTGAAACTTCACTGTTTGAATCAGTGAAATATGTGACACTTAATTGCACGTGACGACTGAACGATCAGTGAGCGATGGTGGCGCGGCACTTTTACCACTGACGACCAGTGAAATGCTGGCGGTCATTGTGAACAGGTTTGCGTATTCGACGATTGTCAGCGAAACTACCCATTTCGACTGAAGATATCAGTGATTTGGGCTCTTACTGATTGAATCAGTGCCAATTTCACTGATTCAGATTCAGAGAGTAGTTGGGTTGAGTTACGAGTAGTATAGCATAAAAAAAGCCGCTTCTTTGATATGCCAAATTTGAGTAGACGGCAGACTCCGGCTTTAGGTCACCGCAAATATCACGAAACGTCCTTGAGTCAAGTCAATGCAAATTTCCGACGAATTTTACAGCAAAATACAAATATATATTTGATAACTACTTCTAAAGTATTTTTACATCCTCGTAGTCCAATATGGGTATTCCAGACGTGTTCCATTTATGCAAATCAAATTTTGAAATATATGTCTGTTTGGGTAATTTTACACGAGCTCGTGATATGTATAATTTCAAATCCACACTTTCCACACCAGCTAAATAGCGAATTCAGATACCGTATGGGGGAGAATTCTAGGTAACGGCTGCTCTGATCAGTAGTTTTCCGTGTTTTCTCCTAGCTACACTAGACGAATGCCAGACCAGTACCCTAACAAACAGGCCACGGACCGTGTGCAATCTTCCCCTTCTGTCCTATCACCCCTTACTTACAAACACACACTTACATGCCCTACACTACCACACATGTTGGGAGACCAGTCGGGAGTTTAGAGCTTGTACCGGCTGGGGCAGTCCCCTGCAGATGGGAGACACCTGGTTGGGGAAAATTAGTAACCTCGTGTAGGTCGGCGCCTGATCTCACCATCCAGTTGAGGCAAAACAACGCCACCTCCTGGGGAAAAACGTGCACTACACATATGAGAATAATAGTCTTAATAGTTTTTCGTTAGCAGTTTCTCATCCCGAAACCCAGAATAATCAATAAAGTCCATACTTGATATCTTCATTTTAAAATTTATTGTTGTATGTGCCATTATTTGCAAGAAAAGACTTGCGACCTTTCAACCCTTTATGATCTCTGCGTCCTGAGCTTTCTGACTTGATCTAATTCATGAGTTAATTAATGTGCCATAGAAATATTCATTGAAATGACTAAATAAAAAGTAAAACTCTGGCCTGTTAATACTAAATAAAAATTTCATGTAATTTGTACATATTTCGACACGCTAAATATAAATCTGGCTCATTCTATATCCGGTACATTGTAGAAAATTGTGGTTTCTCCCTGAAGTTACTTTTTGTTTGCAATTTGCTTAAGATTATGATTAAGCAGCACACTCGTACTTAACAGATGTCGAAATTTAAGACCTACAGCATTGATTATTTTATGCCCTTTACCTGAATGTGCGAGTATTAGTGAAACTGTTACAAGAGTATGGGACACTTACAATCACGTTTTCTGCAGAAAAAATTATAAAAGGCCGGGGCGTAAATTTTCCTCGAGAAAGTTTTGGTAAATTAGGTGACATTTGTGCAGACTTCTACACAAAGTATGATTGCAGTGCTAAAAACCACACTAAAAATCATCATATTAAAATATGACGCTGGCACTCCACATCACAATCTGACACTCCGCGACTTTTAGTTTCATTTCTATGTAATACGAGATTATGCTCATTGACATTGTCTTAATTAGTAAAGAATAATGTCATTGAAAATCGGAAGCAGGTGTTTCCCTTATATATTGTGCATCTCTGAAATAATGATAACAATAACAATAATAACAATAATAATAATGATAATGACTATAATAACAAAATAAATTAGTAATTTCTTCGGCATGGAACTTAATACACACCACTCCATTTTAAATAATATTATTGAAGAATATTTAGATCCCTATATTCAAAAAAGGCAGATGATTTAATAACACAGGCATATTTTTGAAAACATGAAATTATTCCACAGCTACAAAACATACTCGCGAAAATCAGAAGACCTAGCATGTGGGCAAAACACATGAATCTCAAATACATATCTCAGAAAGAATCTGGTATACATATTGAACGACAAAGGAAATGCCCGACGCCCCGCCAGGCGATCTGCCTCAAACCCTCGACGCACCACTTTCGCCGTGTCCTCTTTCGCGCGAGGCCTTGTCTATACTTGGGTTTTTATTTCTTGGCGCGTGGGGGCTTGCTTTCAGGACGGAATATCCCACAGTATCTCGCGTCGGTCTACCGCTAGAAGTCGCATGATCGCCAGCACTGCTCGATACAGTCGCGATCATGCGACTCATAGCGGCACGACCGAGAATGGCGCGAAATATCAGGAGATATTCCATCGCGAAGACAAGCCCCCTCGCGCCAAGGAATAAAAACCCTAGTATAAGTGCCGGGATGGGGGGAGGGGGGATTCGCTGAATGGGCAGCGCGTGACCGGCGCGGCGGGCGTCGCGACGCGGGCGACATGAGGCGACGACGGCGGGCGTCGCGCGGCACGAGCGGGCGCGGGGGCGGGGCGGGGGCGGGGGCAGAGGGCGGGCGCTGCCGCCCGGTTCGAGCCCCGCGGAGGGCGTGGGCGGCAGGATTCCTTTCCCACGGCCGCCCCCGCCACCGCCGCCCCCGCGAGACCGGCCGGCCGGGGACATCGCCGTGAGAACGGCGACGTCTCGCTGCTGGTAAACCGCGAGGCTCAACGTCGTCTTCGCGGCGGCGGTGGCGGCGGAAGCGGCGCGGGCGGCGGCGGGCGCCTAGCCGTCGAGTCCCTTCCAATTAACCGGGGCTGGTCATTAAGAGGCAAGGTCCAGCCGGCCGGCGGCGGCGGCGGCGGCGGCAGCGGGAGCAACCCCGCTGTATCGCCTGCATCTGAGGATGCGGGAGAGAAGACGACGGGACGGGTCCGGCCCCGCGCATGCGTGGTCGAGCCGCCGCCGCCGCCGCCCGCTTCGCGCTGCTCGTTTTTCACTTGTCCCGCGTGATTTAGGCCGTGTTCGAGGCTGCGGAGCGCGGCCGACGGCGGGCGGGCAGAGAGGGCGCTGGGCAGACATTCTAACAAGGTGTAAACTTAAGGCTTGTGTGTGCGAGAGAGAGACCGCGCGACCGGCTCGCGGGTGGGGGCAGCTTGTTTTAATTACGTTCGCTTTCATTATTGTGAGAAGTGGGGTCGTGTCCGGGCGGGCGAAGGGGCCGGGCCGGGCCGGGCCGGGCCGGGCCGGGGGCGGGGGCGGAGGCGGGGGCGGGGGACGGGGTGTGAGGGGGCGGGGTCGAGTGGGTGGGCAAAGGGGGAGGGGGCACGCCGCCCGAGACAGGCGCACAAAGGCTGGGGTGTTGGGGCCAGATACAGATGTAATGGACCATGGGAAGGTGCTGGCTCAGCGCGGACCCGCCTGTCGATGGGCGATGGGCGATGGGCGGGGGCGACGAGAGACGGCGGCCGTCGCCCCGGGAGGCGTTACCCCCGACGCCCCCCCCCCTCGCGCCGCGCGGAGGAAATGAGCGTCGCGGAACCTGCATTTCACGCTCGCATCGAAAGATCGTGAGGTCCAGGCTCCATTGCCTAGATTTCGTTTTAATTTTGTTTGAAATGTTTGCTTTACTGCCGGTTTGCTGATTTATTCACTGAGATGTAATAAGAAAAATGATTTGCTGTGTTGATGACTAACTCAATAAGCCAATTCAAACAACAATAACTCAATGTGGAGCCGCATATCTTACCTCGTATTCAAATGATAACTTTTGTAATTTTGCCATAATCTGTCCACTCACCTTCAGTGTATTAACTTTTTTATTAAATTGAAAATCTCAGGAAAGAATTTTCATCGTTCCGACTCCTTTCTTACATTTAATAATAATTCTTTGATTTTTAATAAATATTCTCTTCTTTCTAATTACAAGATTAATTATGTTTGTTCAACTGCATAATTTTTTTTATAATTTGTATTGCACGGAATATAATCCGACGGATAAATTGGGATCTACTGGTTTTCGATCTTTAGGAATACTCCCAAGGTGGGTCTCGGACCCCCCAATAAATACTCCCAAGGTAGGTCATTAAATATACGAGTAATTTAAATATATCATAAAATAGAAATCACTCCAGGTATGAATCTTTACAATGCAGTTGAAATATATCTCCACACAATATCGCAGAAGGCCTGAGCCATGCCATTTACTTGCGTTATCACAGTGTTACTGACGGTTCAATGCAAATTCAATGCGATTACTTATGATACCTTTCAATTTTCCTTGAATGTTGTGCAGGCTAACCTTTATATTTCGCATTCCTTTCGTTCATACGTAAATACATGCATAATCCTGTCCTTAGAGATTTTCGTAGACGAAGTATGTAAATATTGCTTTAAGCGTTAAAATAGAAAATTATCAGCAAATTATAATACGTGTAAATGTTTTTATCCTATGGAATAGATCTGAAATTTAAGTTTTACAAACTGCCACTGCTTATTAAAGAAAAGACATATTTTGTAGAAAACAAAGGATTATGTAATTTGTAGCACCTGCTAAGTTTGTGAAAGAAAGAAAGTACAAACTTTATTAAACGGAATAAATGTGAAAGGGAAAGACGTCCATATTATTTGAAAAAAACATGGATATTCCTTAGCTTGAAAAAGTCAAGTGTTTGCCAAGTGAATAACCACTTCATAAAAACGCCATTTAATCTGCATAAAGCATCATTAGTATTTCGTTTTATGATTTGGAAGAAAACATATCTCTTCAGTGTCCTTCAAGTGGTATGTCGATGAAATTCTCTGACGAGCTCATGAAAGACATACTACACGGCCAAAATTGTCGGAGAATTCCATGTACACCTTAATGTTGCTTGACACAAAACTGTTTTTATACACAGAAAAAATAATGACATGAAAAGGTGAATTGTTTGTTTTCAGAATTTCCGACCTGAAATCGGAGCTTGTTTTCTAAAAGAGAATATAGTCAAAAACAATCTCAGCAGATGTCTATCGATGATTTGAGTATCCGCACCGTACAATTCCAAACTAAACGACACTTTTTTGTTTTAAAAATATTATTTGTGAAAAATATTTCATTTATTTGCAAAAGATGAACACTTAATACACTTAAACACAATTTCCTATACAATTTTCTTTTCGAAGACAATTTACAACCAAGAAGTATTCTCGAAAAATCAAATGCACATTGACGTAAATTATTAATTTATTTTTAATCACTCTGCAAATTTGTAACTCATTTTTTTCACATTTTAAGTGTAATCAGAATGAAGAGAATAATAATACTGACAAAAAAATTAGTTTTGCCAAAATAATGACTTCAGAACTCCTTTTGTGAATGTAATGCAAAACATAAATATCTAGATTTCTCCCTGCCAAAATCAGAGCAAGAGAAATTTTGTTTTGTAACAAATTATAAAAACATCAAGCAAATAATTGATACCTTAATAAAAAAGAATGTATCTATATTTCTACTTAATTAAAAGAGAATTCCAAAAATGGCCATTTCTTAAGAATTGTAAACAAGGCACTTTGGCGAAAAATTGCCGCCTACTTTTCTCAAAAACCCAGGAAATAAATTATATGTAAAAACAAGTATAATTTATTCTTAAAAGATGGACTCGCATATTTATGACAAAAGTGAATGATGATTTAGTTAATAATTTTTAGGTTTTCAATTTTTTTCTATGGTGAATCAATTAATTTTTAAATCATCATTAAAATTACATGTTTTAAATATGCATAATCTCTAAACTTTATAATATGAATAATTTAATATCCACCGTATCTGAGGGGAATTCCGTTGTCGCAGCAACACTGACTTGAACAAATAATTGCATGTTTTAAGAAATCCGTTAAAGGCGGCTGGTATCGATGGAACATTTGAAGACTCCTTTTCTGTATTGGAATTAAATCTTAATTGTATGACTTCTAAAAATGTAAACATCGTTCATTTTGACTTAACACAAGTCGTATAGTAGAAGGTATTACCAGACTATTAATGAATTATTTTGCGACTATTCAATCATTCTGTTCAAAAACTCTTAGAAAACAAATTTTAAGAAAAGAAAAATCGCACGCGATGAAGAGGAGGCTCCTGCCGCCTCTGAAGTTTTGAATGAATTTTTTGCCGCCTCTAAAATTTTGCCGTCGTAAGCACGTGCCTCCTGTGCCAATATGTAAATCCGCCCCTGATTTTGAAGACTTTTTTCTAAAGATCAGAAAAACAAAATATTACATTGATGTTACTGAGTAGTTAGGTGAATGTGTTAGGGTTAACAATATCTCATTTACCAAACACTATCTAAATATATTATTTCACTTCATCTTAAAAATAACGAATTCTTACAATATTGCATTTACGATACTTTTTATAATAAATATAATAAAACATTTTTCAACCGGTGATACATTAATGCACAAAAATATTGTTGTATAAATACTGTTACTAAAAGAAGATAAATGTGCGCTTTTTTTGAAGTTTTCTGTGTCCCTAGCTCCTTTTGCTAAAATTGTTGTGTAATTGAATTCAGAATACATAAGGCTTGGTCGGAGTGGGCTGCTGATACATACGTTAGATGACTCAGGGCATTAACTGATGTCACTCTGGCCGGGAGGCCCTAGGGTTCCGCTCCCGACGGTGGAAGGATTTTCGACACGGCGAGATAGCTAGGTCGAAATGAGCCGCTGCCTGGAGGTGGATTCTAGCGGCTCTGAGTTTTCCGTGGTTTCCCCGGTCAACGCCAGGCGAATGGCGGAGCAGTACTCTAACAAACGAGCCACGGAACGCGCGCGGTCTTTCCTTTCTCTTCCTTTGTCTACCCTTTCCCGTTACATAACGCACTTACACTCACATGACCACACACGTCAGGAGATCCGTCGGGAGCTTAGTTATTCCCGGTTTGATACGTGCTCCGCTAGTAAAATACCTGGTTGAAGAAAACCCCGCCAGGCGACGTGAAGGTCGGCGCCGGATCGCACCATCCACCCGGAGAAGGCTGCATTTTTTATCACGCCTCCCGCGATAAAAAAAATGCGCCACACTTACGGAACTAATGACGTCTGCACCCAGAATCTCTAATTAGTCAATCAATCAATCAATTGGACTAGGTCCCCGTTTAGGCGCAAGTGAGGCTAGTATCATGATTGTGACATACCTTTTGAGTGAGGGGTTGAAGTGAGACGATTCCGAGAGGAGCAGTAACCATAAGGCCACTGCGTGGCGTTTGCCCAACATTGAAAAGTATATAATTGTAATCTGCAATTTTTTTTGCTGTTTGGAGTTGAAATGTTCTTGTATATAAAATAACGAAATGTTTCCAATGTTTCTTACAACAATCACAAAACTTTCCTAACTTTTTTAATAAACACATTTATTGCTTTTCAGATGGAATACATCGTTAAACTATTAAGTGCTTTGCAAATGTGTTTTCAGGCTTATTGATACTTAATAAAAATAATGTAATAAACATGTTTGTAAATAAAAATGTAAGGTGATCTACAAACGCATGTTAGGAGCCACGCTCGTGAGCTCGTTTCTACCCTCAGCGCTTGCCGCACTGCGGCATTTCGCACTTAGTGCTGAAACAATACACAAATAAATAAAAATAATAACAAATAGACAAATTGCTGAGTTGAGGTGGATTTACGGGTCGGCAACCTAGATAGTAGCCTGGAACGGCAGATTTTTAAGAGTGGCTGAATTTTTATGGACTTTTTAAAAAATATTTTAAATTAATAAAATTAAAATATACCTGTAAAAAATGAATTCAAACTCGTGCTATTGAGAAACAGTTTTGAATTATCGCGCCAAACTGATCGCCTGATGTCAGTGCGACAGACTGTGCCAGAGTTGCCAAACGTGTGACAAATTTCTTACGCATGATAATTCGCGATGCTACATGACGTTCATAGGTGTTACTATTGTTAAATCAACGTGACAGGCAGCATAGAGAAAAAAATGTAAATTATCTGCCTATATAAAAATAGAAATGGAGTGTTAACTTCTGATTTCAAAATAAGTACCTTCTTTTAATCTCATATCAATATTTGCATAATAGAAAAATCTACTCAAGTTTTTAATACGTTTTACCCGTCTCATTGTAGGGTAACCTTTGGAACAGCTGATGTCTACTTATATACATTAGGTGGCCGTGTACGATTAGAGTGGATCCGTTTTCGGCGGAAGAAAAGTTCGCGCGCGAATGGCCGACTGATTCTGCCGACCTGACTGGTCACACTGCATTCGACTGCAATAGACATTATTTGTGAATTATAGAGTATATAAGTGGCATCTAATGGAAGCGAGAAGATTACAACTGTCTGCTGAGGGCTCTGCTCTTCAATGTCTTCTGCTTGAAAATCGAAAGGATTACTGAGTGAAACATATTTTCGCCGATCGCGAAAATACTGCTGAATTTCATACCTTTTGTTACCAATAACTGATACAATCAGTAATTTTTTTCGAATAAACAAGAATGTCGCCTAATACTTTTTTTTTACATATTTGGAGCAATTAGAGATGACATTAAAAAAGGTCGAATTTTCGAAAATGCATTCCTACAAAGGAACGACTCTTGATAATCATAAGGTATGTGAGGTTATGTCCCATGTTTACAACACGTTTTGGTCTAATTTTGCCAATTTCTTCTGCGACTTCATAATTTCCATAATTTCCAGCTTTTGTCCCTCTTGTGGTATCTCTGTCTTACACAGAGTATCTTGTTCGTGTGCAAGTGAAACCAGCTATTCAACATCCATCTCCGACAGCTTAGATCAGCCAAATAAATCACCATCATTTGATATCGGTCTGCCGATTTGGAAGTTCGTCCATGATCTCCAGAACTTGTCGGATGCAATTTGACCGCGCCTGCGCTCTAATAAACATTTGAAATATTCGGTCGAAAACGGCCGTGTTCCGTCGAACGCGAATTCGGTCGAAAACGGATCCACTCTGACCGTAGCCTATACCGCGATTTTTCTAACTTTGCCTCTCTTCACGATGGAATATGTCACGGTATTTCGCGACGTTCTTAGACCTGCCGCCAGATATCGCATGATCGCGATCGTATCAAGCAGCGCTAGCGATCATCCGACATCTAGTGGCACGTCGGAGAAAGACGCGAAATGCCGAGTGATATTCCATCGTGGTCATAGGGGCTTCAGAGGCAGAGTTAGAAAAATCGCACTATAAGCCGGTGGACCTGGTGAGAGGATGGAGGCGGCGGCGGCGGCGGCGGCGGCGCCTCGGCGGTGGTCGTCGCTCCCATGCACGTCACGCGGGCCTCCAACGGCGGCGGCGGCGGCGGCGGTGATGACAATCTGGCTTGGTATCCGGGAAGACATACCAGCGGGGCCCGCGGGGGCTGGCTTTCCAGGAACCTGCCGCCCGCGCCGCCGCCGCCGCCGCCGCCCCCGCCGCCGCCGCGACCGCGCCGACTCCCAAGTAGCGCCCCCGTACGTCGCCCGCCGCCCCCAGAGGATGTCCTCCCCGGGGCATTGTTTCGCCCTGGGCGGCTCGGCTCGGGGGTGGGCATGAGCAGGGCGCCAATGAGCCGACCCGCCGCCCACGAAAATGCTCGGAGAAAAAGCCTCCCCGAAGCGTGGGATGCACAATCGAACTGAAAAGGGGCCGCCGCGCCGGTTGCAGAGCTCCCAAAGCTTTGCAACTTGAAGGAAAGCGTATTATTTTAATGATGTGGTTGTTGTTGGCATTCGAATTTCGTCTTTTACCAACATAATCACATGAAGGTTTGTTCGAAAATAAAATAGGATCATCTCTCAGCGGATTAAGAAAACACGTACTGGATGCAGTGAAGCCACAGGCATGACCAATGATCTGAGCAGATGCGTCAAGGAGAATGCAGAAATATTTCAATAAATTTCAGTGTTTCAGAAATGTAACTGACCCTCTCTCCTTGAATTTCGGTATTCGACGTTTTGATGGGAAATGTTGAGAATGCTCGCGCTTACTCTTACAGATAACTAGAGGTAAGGCGAACCCTTAAATTTTCTGGAATTCGAATTTTAAAAAAGATCTATTACTCGCAAATTTTGGATCTCAAATCTCTAGGGTTTTTCCTGCATATTACAGTATCTAGAGTACTCTATAAGTGCCAAAAGGAGGAAATAATTGTCAGAGAACTTACCATTGACTAAAACTAAATCACACGATATTCATTTCTGAACATAAATGAGAAACTAGTGGTACATCAGTTGCGCAAAGACTTTTTCGTCTTAGTTTATAATCTCCTTAGGCTAGGCTAACTTTTCGGTATTGCCTCAACCTCTTCCCAGATGCTACCTATTGACTCCTAAAATACATTTTTTTAAACTTTTTCTGAATTTTTCTTTCCCTAATACTAGAACTGAAATACGATTTCAAGAATATTATACACGATAAAAATGATCATGCGCGCAAATTTTCATTGAAAAAATTGGTGCCGGTTTTTAAAAAACGTTGCCTGAGTGTACCTGAAAATCTCCAATTTTGAACTCAGTTTTACAGAAAATGTTTTGGCTCTTGAGAACATTCATAAGAAATCATTTGAAACGTACTTATAAGTGCAATAATATATAGTCTGTAAACGCCTGTAATACAAATATTATCAGCATGAGAAATATAAAAAAAATTGTGTATTTTTTTAAAAATCGAAAGAGTGTATCAAAACAATACGCCATTTTATTCAGAGCATTTAGTATTAATCGTACGGAAAATTTAACGAAAAAATTGGAGTCGTTCTTGAGAAGTGCTTGTTTCTAAAATTGCATTTATTTAACACAAAATTAAGCGAAAACTACTCGTGTTTTGAAAACCTCGCACCTAATCCTCATTTCAAGATCTAATTCTGAGGAACATATTTGGTTCAAAAGAAATATCTCTATCTTCAATATTTGAGTTGTAAGACATCGTAAAAACTTTGAACTTTTCCAATTTTTGGAAATTCAAAAATCGATTGGGAAATATCAATTTGGGTGAAAATCCTGCTTGCAGTTTAGCAGCTAGCTTTGTTTACAAACAGATATACAGACGAACGGACGGACAGAAAGACAACCAATTTTTAGGTATAAAGTACAAGACGTGGATTCTGGCTATACGTGTTAGAGGAAGTAATTTACTACTCATAGGAAGAAGAATTATCTACTCTTGCGGCTTCAGGGTTCTACAATACGAATTTTTCTGCCGTAAAGTCGTCATTTTTCACTGCAGCAACACATAACTTTCTCTATGTTACCTATACAGTCTATGAGAAACTAAAAATTGAATCATTAATTTTAGAAGAATAGGGAGAAATTATTTATTTTTTTCTTTGACCACTTTTCTGCAATAAATTAAATAATTGTCAGGACATTTGACGAGAAGATCTTACATAATTTTTGAGCGAGTTTGTATCCGCTACTTTCTGATCACATCCTTCGCAGTTTTAGTACTAGTATTGCACCCACTCCTTTCTTCAATTCATCGTCGTTACTGACTTTCTCTTCGAAATTGTGTTAGACATTTGGCTATTTCCTCCACACGAAGCCTATTCTAGAGAAGCCGGCAACATTTTATGGACCATAGGCATATTTTCATCGCATTCTTCAATAGTTCTCACCTTTATTTGCTGCATCAATCACTTTTCTTTTCTCTTATATTTTGTGAAGAAATTTTCTTTTGGAATTGTTTACATTCCCAGGGCGTTGAAATTTTTACATAATTGTGAATACATTGAACTTTCTTTCCTGTAACTTACATAATTTTTCTATATCACCTTTGTATTCCGTATTGTCATACTCGGAAACTGCCTGTTTTTTAAAATTTCAAAATTGTTGGCGTCATTTTTTTGAAAATTTTGAAAATGTCCGAGGGGCTTCATGTTAAGTATCCCCCCCCCCAAATTAAAATATTGGTTTTAAATTCAAGAGGCCTCGACATCAACCAGATCGAGAAATGTCAACTTTGGAGAAAATTGGCTAAAAGTTTTAGTTGCTATAGCGTTGTTCACAGACGGACAGACAGACGTTTTGTCGTCAATCGATTTTCTGGTGTCAAGGAGCCATAAAACGTGGATTCTGCCTGCACCAAATGTTTCAGGATATTTTTCGCACCTGCATTTATGCACTGTTCCGTTATCAGGCCCGACAATTAATTTTTTCTGCCGAAACTCCCTCTTTTTTTCGCGCAGCATTACATAACTTTCCGTACACTACTTACATTACTCCGTATATACGTACGTATACTGCAAAGTAAAAACAATAAAAAACTAAAATGTTTTCGAGACACATCGCTCCGACTGATTTACAAGATGTACGAGTATTGTTAAACGCTGTTGGTGTTAATTTCCTGAATGAAATAATCGAATTAATTCTTCAAACACTTTGACGATTCCTTAAGTAAAGCGGCATTCCAAAGGGACAGTCAGTTCGAGCGCGAGACTCGAGGCGCGCGACGTGGGAGCAAGAGGGTGCCGTGAGATGCCGCTTCCTACGGTCCCTAGATACAGAGAGTAGCGCAACCACCGCCATTTACTATTCACTCACCCCACAACCCCGTCAGGCACCGATCAGGAACTGAAGGGAAATTATAACAATGAAGGTATATGGATAATAAAGGATATCAAGCGGTTTATGAAGGATATTGGTGATGAAAATTTTCAAGAATATTATTATTGGTCTGGGGTAGATTCACGATTCTCAACACCCAGAATATTTCAGAGTTCTAGTTTTCCTGGCAACTGGATATGAAGTGGCGGAATCGGTGCAACAATGAAATGCGCTACTCTCTTATCTAGGGCTTCCGCTTATCTAGGGCTATTCTCTTATCTAGGGCTACTATCTTATCTACAGCTTCCACAGAGTCCCTAGATTAAGAGAATAACGCTATTGCCGCCATTAATATTCACTCACCCGACAACTCCATCAGGCACCAAACAGTAACTGAAGGTAAATTAAAATAATTGGTGACATTATGAAGATTTTAAAAAGATTAATATTGGTTTGGGTAGATTCATGGTTCTCAACACCCATATTATACTACCACAGAGTTGGAATTTTCTTGGCAACTGGACATAAAATGGCGGGATCGGTGGAACAATGGAATGCGCAGCTTCCGATGCAGCGCCGTCGCGCCGTCTGGCGGAGGGCGGCGGAGTAACGGTTCCCGGCGCCGCCCCCGCATCCCAATGGCGCCCGCCGCCAGATGGCGCGATAGCAGCCGCCCCCGCAGCCTCTCGTGCCCCCTGCACCGCCCTCCTCTCCCCTCATCGCTCGGCAAGCAGCGCCCCTGCCACGCACATCGAACCAAGAGGCGTGCTAACGTTTTTCATTATTCTCATCGTAAATATACTATTCCTTTTTTAAATTATCAGTACTCACTAGGGGGCGGATTTTAATAAAACGGTCATTTTTTTTACTTTCCTGTATACATACGTATATACGGAGTAGTATACATAGTATAGGGAAAGTTATGTAATGCTGCGCGAAAAAAAAGATGGAATTTCCGCAGAAAAAATTCATCGCCGGGCCATGGTAACGAAAAAATTGGATAAATCCAGTTGGTAAATTAAGAAAACAATCCCCTAACACGTGGTGTAGCTAGAATCCCTGTTTGGTGGGTTTTGATTCCGAAAAACTAATTGACGGCGAAACGTACGTCTGTGACCACCACTAGAACCTAAACCATGCGTAGGATTTTTTCCAAATTGAAGAAATCACTGTTCATCTGACTTCAGTCGAAGTTTTGAGTATAATTGAAGCGTTACATGCAAAAAGAGCGTAAGTCGATTTTCGCTGTTATTGTATAAACGTCATTTTGAGAATCCCCGTATACGAAGATTTATTTGTTTATTGTCTACGGTGCTCCAAGAGGACAAGAGAGTTGTTTATGTAGAGTCCGATATATCTCTGTTCTTGCATAACACGTGGGAACTGTACTGTCTGCGCGAAGGCGAGCGTGTGCTGTGCGTGTGTACGGCAGTGTAGGCAAAGGAAAACTGTTGGCTTCTTGTTCACGATCTCCGTCTGGGTCTGAAGTATTTTCTTCAGATTTTATATGAGAGTGTACGGTCGGTATAATGATGGGAGCAGCGCATTTGTTCGTTACAAAGCGTGTCATCAAAAAATTCAAATTCAGGTTTTTAAATTCTTATTTAAATGCATGAAAATAAAATAAAGGAATATCCAACGGTTACTAAAATGGTATTGTTTTCAGATTCTGAGAGGGCAAAATAAGAACAGTACATTCATACTCTTCAGTCTGTGATTGTCAAAGGCATTAGATAAAACGATAGAACATATTTTTCCTGTAAGGGGGCTTTCATTTAGTCAGTGCGATAGAAACTTTGGCCAATGTAGGAAAATGGGCTATTGAAGTAGCTGAAGAATACTTTAAAATTATGAAAGAGTGAAGAAAGAGCCAATTGAAGTAATTTGTGACGGAAATATTGTAAAAAATTGGGCTCAAGGATTAACGCTAATATTTCTGAGAGAACCTAAAAAGGAGGGCTGCAAGTTCAGAATTCAGAAATACGTTCGTTTGCTTTACAGAAAATGCGAAGTGGGAGCATCCCAGTCATATGCACCAAACTTTGAAACGTTTTTTTTATCTGAAAAAAAACCTGTAGATTCTTGGGTATTTATAATTTTAATTTAAAAGCAAGAGAAAAAACAGGTTTAAAGGAAGGAAAAAAGAGGATGTGCTCCCTTTAATTAAATTTCTTAAGCCTCAAATTGCTCAATGATATAACCAGATTTTGTCATCTAATGAAAATGTTTGTGACATTTCTGAGACTGATAGTGAATAAAAAATAAAATTTGTTCATGAAAACTACAGCTACTATTTCATTTGAGTAAATATGCTTCCACTCTAGCATATTCTAAGTCATATTCAGAAGATTCTTAATTGAAAAATATATTTATGTAATGTATACCAATCATCATGCAATAACAACATGTAACACATTTTTTGTCAACATTGTTGAACTAAACCAGCAACACTTTTGAAAATGTTCATGGCTTGGATTGTAACCTCTATGCATGTGAGTTTTATTTTTTACCACTGAAAAACATGTAACTTAAATACTATTTTTTGCGCAAAGAAAAATAATATTCAAACTTCATTATTTCTTCAAATCGTAAGTAGACTTACGCTCTTATTACATCTAAGGCTTCAATTAGTATCTCGGTTATAAATACTTCAAATGTTCAAATGTATAAATTAAATATAAATAAAAAAGACAAAGACTGTCTCTCTGTGCAGAACAAAAATTAAAATCTGAAAAAAAGGTTTTAATAATTCCTATTCCTATTCTTATTCGTACTGCACCCAACTCGAAGAACATGCGGCAAAGTCTCAAGAAGTTGCTATTTTTACGACCAGTTGGAAAGGTCTAGAATAATTTACCACAATGTCTAGAATAATTACGAGGGAAGTGGAAAATGCAATCATACCATGGCATCATTTCAGGGAGAAATTATTCTAAACTCATTTTTAGGTCTTTCATTAATGATTCAAAAGTACTAAATAATCCGTAAACGAACATTTGCATTCCTTTGCAAAGTACTACATAAAAGGCGACTAAAACACAAAACAACACTCCCTGTAATTTACTTAATTCAAGAAAATAATATTACAAGGGACACTGGCACAACTCTGACCACAAAATAAATTAATAAATTATTCTAAAACTTTCAAAATTGTAATAAAATATTATTTGTGTATTTTCATTTTCAGTTATACATTTGCACATCCTATGCTCTATTAATTTAAAAATCTCATGAAAATGCAAGGCATGTTTATTATGTTCCTTCGGCGCTCAGAAGGCCGTCCCCACCTACCGCCGACACTTTTATGAGTTCGCACCGGACTGGAACTTCAGAATTAATGAGGATCAAGCCGAGGATCCGGAACTGACGTCCGTGTTTTGCAAGAAAGTATCCGTGTATTGCGAGGTAAGGCAAAGAAATAAAAATTCGGCTTTGATGTGGCAAAAGAGTCGAAGACGCCTTCCTACGCGAGAAAAGAAATTGAAAATCGTCTTTTTCCTACTTCGCAAGGAGAAGCTTATACGCTGGATGCTTGGACATTAAATATTACTTGGACTTGGACTTAAACATTACATTCAATGACACGATCTTTACTCACTACGTTATGATATAATACCTCACATGTATGACAGCAATCGTGGTACTCTTTTTTAGATAAGTCTCCTTACAAAGTAAACAAAAAAATGCTGACACAGCTTTCACTGGTCATTGTGATAAATCTTCGACCCCAACATTGCGCCAGACTTACTAGAGTGGTTTGTCGCTGTAGACTGCCGTAACCCCAAACTTCAATTTTTCGAGACTAGTTTTCAATACTGTGTTCTGTGAAGTTCTTAATTTGTACAATTCATAATTTTGAGAGCGCTCGTATGTGTGTATGCATTATGACATATATTCTCTATGTACATATTCTGTGTTCTGGAATCTAGGCAGGTCTTGTAGTTTGAATATTTTCAACCAACTCCTTCTACTTCTTGTTCCTCTTAAAATTGGTGGTTACCGGAAAAATATTGTGACATTTCATGGTGGAGAAAGAGAATAAAAAAATCACATCTATCAGTCCTCTCTCTTTTCTTTTTATCTTCAAAATTCATATTTTTAGATTATTAGAATTATTTCATTTGGAGTTACTGTGATACCCCGAAGTTTTCATGCCTCTTCGTTCCTCCGGAATGGTGGTGAAATATCTGTCCTCCCTGAACCTGTGTGCTGGACGTCAATGCGGCGGCCGAGCAAGCACTGCTTCCGAATCTTTATATGGCAATTACTGCATCTTATTATTAGGAGAGTATTATATTCTACCATTAACGAATTATTATTATTATTATTATTATTATTATTATTATTATTATTACTATTTATAATAATAGTGTATGTATTTCACCTTTAGGGTCTGATTAATTCTAGTGTTGCCAGCTAGCGGTGTACACAAATCTGGGTCCGGTTTTTAGAATTATTTTATTTATTGCTTTATCTTTGTTACCGTCTTACTTTTGGGGGGGTGCTACTAAAATATTCTAAATCTACCTTAAAGTTAATATCTATTGACTGTAACATTAATTCTAACCAACACTTTACACACATAGAAAATAAACAAATAATATAAATATGAATTACCGTTGAACATATTACAATTATCTTCTAAAAACGTGTGCCTGTTATTGAGACAGGCTCTTGTTACTCTTCTTTATCCACACCAGGAGGCGTGGGAAATACGTGGCGATCATGATGAATTCCCATCACCAAACCTCGCCTGAACTTTCTTTCGTTACACACCTATAGAAACTGTTAGAAACCTAACTGAAAGAAAACTATTGTGTTAGAAAGCTATATCATGTTTTTGGCCCCGGCCGGGAACCGAAACGAAGACAGCCATCACAAAGCTAGCACGCAGTCCATGATCAATCGAAGGAGCTTATAATAATAAATATTATCTAAAATGAAGATAATAAATACAATGGATTAAATATAATATAAATAATGGAGAAAAAATACGTCTACTTGTAGATGCTATTGTGCCTTGTGATCAAAACGTCGTTATCAAGGAGGCAGAGAAACGTCTTAAATACAAGAGTTTGGAAACCGAAATCAGCCGAATCTGGGGCGTGCAAGCACAGGTCGTCCCGATAGTCATCGGAGCTCTGGGATTTGTTCCGCAAAATTTGTGTAAGAACTTGGCTAAACTCCCAGGTAATTTAAAAGACAAGGAAATCCAATAAATCCCTTTATTTGGAACAGATCACATTTTGGGCAAAGTATTGTAGAGGCACCGACAGTCCCCAGATCTACTCCTTTGGTAGCTGATTGCAACCTGGAGTAGATTTTATTTTCAGCTGACTCATAACATCTTTAGTCGTGATGTAGTGAAATAATAATAATAATTACAGACAAGATGATAGCACACAATAGGCCAGACATTACGCTAATTGATTAAATTAACAGAATCACTTATCTAATAGATATCGCAATCCCAAACACACACAACCTTCAGTCCTCTCACACAGAAAAGGTGTCCAAATACACTGATTTAGCAATAGAAATAAAAGAACAGTGGAAAATGGAGAAAGTTTACACAATACCCATCATTGTGTCTACAACTGGTGTCATCCCAACAACTTTGCATAACAGCCTACAACAGTTGAAAATGCCAAAGACATTGTACATGGAGTTACAGAAAGTTGTCAACCTCAATACTGGCGCAATAGTCAGAATGTTCCTCAACAATAGTATTACTCATGCCTAATACATGTAATCCTGCTTCGACATCGAAAAGGGCCGTTACTTAGCAAGAGCCCGTATGGTTACCTCAATCCTGAGATTTTATCCAGAGACAGAACCGTGAAATAATAATAATAATAATAATAATAATAATAATAATAATAATAATAATAATAATGCCATAGGTTCGAGTACTTCGCAAAAATCATTACACTTCACGTATGAGGGAAATTGTATTTTGCCCCTTGAACAGATTCCCTCATGCCCCGCTGGCTCTAGTCCCTCATCGCCCGCGCCGCGCCGTGTCGCCCCCGGAGCCCTGGCCGCCGCGCGCTCATTAGCATATTTCACGCCGGGTATCGGGGCGGCGCGCGCAGCCCCGCGCAGCGCCACTGTCCGTCCGTGCGCCGGCCCCGCGCGATTTAGCCTCCATCTGATAGAGCCGTCGCGTCGCGTCGCGTCGGCCGCTGCGGGCGCCGCTCGCGCCGGCCACTGTTTGCCAGGCGCAGCGAGGGACGGCGCCGGATGGGGTGGACGGTATCAGAGGGAAGGGCGGGGCAAGGTTTGGAAAGACAGGACATTGAAACTCAGAGCAGAGAAAGACATGGCACGGAAAACAGAGCAGGAAATGCAGGGCAGAGAGAGACAGGGCAGAGAGAGACAGGGCAGACAGAGACAGGGCAGACAGAGACAGGGCAGACAGAGACAGGGCAGACAGAGACAGGGCAGACAGAGACAGGGCAGACAGAGACAGAGCAGACAGAGACAGGGCAGACAGAGACAGGGCAGACAGAGACAGGGCAGACAGAGACAGGGCAGACAGAGACAGGGCAGACAGAGACAGGGCAGACAGAGACAGGGCAGACAGAGACAGGGCAGACAGAGACAGGGCAGACAGAGACAGGGCAGACAGAGACAGGGCAGACAGAGACAGGGCAGACAGAGACAGGGCAGACAGAGACAGGGCAGACAGAGACAGGGCAGACAGAGACAGGGCAGACAGAGACAGGGCAGACAGAGACAGGGCAGACAGAGACAGGGCAGACAGAGACAGGGCAGACAGAGACAGGGCAGACAGAGACAGGGCAGACAGAGACAGGGCAGGGAAAGACAGGGTAGGGAGAGACAGGGCAGGGAGAGACAGGGCAGGGAGAGACAGGACAGGGAAATAGGGCAGGGAAATAGGGCAGGGAAAGACGGCGAGGAGAGACAGGACAGGGAAATAGGGCAGGGAAAGACGGCGAGGAGAGACAGGACAGGGAGAGACAGGGTAGGGAGAGACAGGCCAGGGAAACAGAGCAGGGAAAGACAAGGCAGGGAGAGACAAGGAAAGACAGGGCAGGGAAGGATGTGAAGAGGCAAAGCAAAGACGGTGAGAAGCGAAGGTAGCGTTCTCCAGCCGCGAGCTTTCAACAAACGAATCCGTGTTTGCGTCGAGTCGCTCGTGCTAACGTCCGGAGCGACGTCGCGCTCGTATCTCGCTGCCGCAGCGCTCCGTGTGGTGGTGCACGTGATCGTCCCTGCTTTACGAGCGAACGCCGAACGACGTCTGCAAAAGCGCGCGTTCAAAGGGTAATGGCCCATTACGGGAGGTTTTAAGCACGAGGTACGGCGCATAACAAAAATTGTGCATGCTCTTGATGGGGAATAAATCAGAGTGTAATGCCGACGTGAGAGTAGAGCTAAATTGTTTTGTTAATCAGATATTATGAAGATTTGTGTTTTTTTACCGTGCTTTGTTGGAAAATATTCTTATTTGGTTCTACTAGGGAAGTGTATACTTCATGTTATTAGTAATCTGTTACTTTTGGATTTTTCATTCAAAATTATTAGAGAGAAACTCATTCTCCCATGTGCACAAGTAGATCAAAAGTGTTCTGTCCAGTTAAAGTATGTGGACTGAGTCATTTCAAGTAGTAAAACATATCAACGTTTTCTCCTAGCTTAGATAAACAACATTTTTCTTTGCCATTTTGATGAGGAACTCTTTGTTTCTTCAAAGAAGTTTCTTGACAAATTCTCTTCTTCTGTTACTACCAGAAGTTTTTGTTTATATTGAGCCGAAGCTTTCAAGGTAATGCTAAGTATTGCCTAAGAAAAATCTCCTCTTTTGGTACACAAACTAAGAAAAAGAAAAATGTGTGAATTCACGGAATATAGGCAAATTTCAAAAATGTGCGAATTTTGGCAGAGTTTTATAGCACACGGTCCAGTGACCGCGCCCAATTTTGACCCTTAGACAGTGAGCCGGTCGTCAGAATTGCAGTGCACTCGCTGCTCACACATGACGCTAATGAACTGCCGAGTCTACAACAGCACTTCAAGTCTTGGAATGTCTGCAAAGATGCGGTGATATAAGGCTGCCTCAAAATCGCAATATTACAAAAACACATTCTAAAAGAATCTCGTTTCTGAGGCAAAAATGTAAAATAATCATGAATTGCTAATATTATGGGTAACGTGCTGCTGTGTTAAATGGTAGTGTACACCACTTTGATTCAAGAAATCCCGTTCTGAGAATAGAAAAATCGAAGATTATCCATTAAGCACCTTTTATTTGTTGATGAACTAAGAATTATTGTGAGTGTTGAAATTCTTGAACCATAGGGATCTATGCAAAGAAGAGCATTCCGTTGGGAATGGATTGTCAATAATGAAAGTGTCCATATTGTGACGTTCGTCACACCCTACCTCTTTTGGTGAGAATCTAGTGAGGTGAACTTCTTGGAAGTTACACGTGCGCCATTAGACCCTGCTAGAGCCATGGAAGCTAATCCAATTAGTCTTCCCCAAAAAAGATCGAGGGAGAGACCATAAAACGAGGCCGATACGAAGTACACTGTACGAAGAATTCCACTTTAATGGTGGGCGGATGAGCTTCAGATTCCGCGGAGATGAGTCTCTCATGGAGAGCGAGAGATGGGTGCGGTGGTAACCCCTCTCTGAAGGTCGCATGGCCGGGAGTGGGATCCTTGCCGCAACCGCAAGCATAAAACCATCTCTCCGCTGCGCGTGAGTTACAGCTCCAGAGATTCCGTCACCAGCGAGAAGGTAGCAACCTTTTTTTAAATTTATTTATTTAAGGTCGCTTTTAAACAGCAGTCATAAGCGGCCACGAGTATCAATTTACAATTCACATAAAATTTTACATTTTTGTAATTATTCCATTATACAATTCATGTTCATACAAACATTAAATTGTCACAGTTATTTTGGGTTCTTACATCATTGGGATGGACAGACATATTTATTTATATATTTATTTACAAAACACTGATCTTTGATATTTATAATATATTTGAAGGTTTGTACTGGATGAGATGTAGGTAAAGAAGGGTCATTATATTAATGTGTCAATTTTTGAGTTTTTTAAAAGTTGTAAGTCTTTTATACATTCTTCTGGGGAGGAGAAAGAATTAAATAGAGTCGTTTAAGTTTAAGAACTGTCGTATATGGGCTAGTTCAGGGCACTCCAGAATAATGTGGGATGTAGATACTTGGTAGTACTATACTACAAAAAGAATAACTAAAGGGCGTATGGATGCCCGAAAAAGTCCACAAGGAAAACACAATGACCTTTATCACCTTTCGGGACTTGAAACTTTTCGAAGTATTTAAATTTATTTTCCACATTTCACTGCATCACTCTCATGTCCATGTCCAATAAATCACGGCAATACGATCTCTCTTAAGCTCCTTTTCTGCAGATAAGAAATGCTAAGAGATAGCTGAAAGAACACTATCTGAGGAGAGAGTAATGTGACCTACTACTGATGGTCATCAGTAGTACTACTATTGCTGCACCTCTGACCGATGCCTCGTGACCACCGTTGCCTTCAAAATCCAACAGCCCGCAGAATCATTTTCAAACATCAACGTTTCGAAAAGTCACAAAAATACATTCTCAACGCGACCGCTATCTCTAACGCCATTCTCTTCCCCACCTAAAACCACTGACTTCAACGCAATTCTGGGAGTGGGTTCGAATACCACTCCTGAGAAATGACGCCTCTGAGCTAAATTCAAATCGTCTGTTTCGTCGCCCCAGTAATACCTTCTTTCTCCGCTAGATGGTGAAAGGAGCGTAGCCTCTCATCCCCCCCTCTTCTTTTTCCCGCCCGTTGCACTATTCCCTGCCTCGCTTCAATTTCTATCGCTTCTTCCATCCCACCCCCTTCCAAGATACCACAACCGCTAGTGCCGCAGTAACAACACCACTGACTACGTGTCGCCACGACCATCACCAACTCCACCCTTTCACTTGTCGTATACACCTTCACCAACACATTCTTTCCACCACATTACCTTCCGAACATCTCCGGCAATATATCCTTCCTTCCACCTCCATCAACAAACCCTTCCCTCCACCTCCATCAATATATCCTTTCCTCCACCTCCATCAACAAATCCTTTCCTCCACGTCCATCAACGTATCCTTTCCTCCACCTCCACCAACATATCCTTTCCTCCACCTCCATCAACAAATCCTTTCCTCCACCTCCATCAACATAACCTTCCCTCCACCTCCACCAACATATCCTTTCCTCCACTTACATCAACATATCCTTCCCTCCATCTCAATCAACGTAACCACAACCAGCGTATGCACCACCTCCAAACACACAACACCACCTCGATCTCCAAAACCTCCACCCCTCTTCCAAGAGGAACACCGCTTCCATCGCCATCTCTCCCTCCGCTTCTGCCGTCAACCGCCCCCGCCGCGTCCAGCTCGGGCCGGGCCGCCTCCGTCGTTACAATTTAGAAGCCCACGTCGCAATAAACGCACCTTGTGCGGCGGAGGCGGGGGCGGGGGCGGCGGCGGGGGTGGGCAACCGAAGCGCCCCCAATAAACGCGGCTGCCGCTGTAAATTTTAACGAGCGCCTGCCCTACCCCTCTCCCTGGCGCCCCGCCCCGCCTCGCCCCGCCCAACCCAACCCCGCTTCACACCGGTGTAAAGTGCAGTTGCGGTCAAGGCGAGTGCTAGCGTCGAAGGAGGAGAGGTAGGGCGCAGGGCAGAGGTCGCGATTCTGTGCGGAGGGGAGCAGACGGGGTTCTTCAGATGGAGCGGGTATCTGCACGTGCGGGCCGAAGTCTTTTTGAAGCGAACTCTCGGGCTTTCAAACTTGGAGTCCTGTACTTGGAATTCTCCGGAGGAAGAGTAGGGTAAAATCGTCATTTGAGGCCTTAGTTAAGAACATTTCAGAACACAAAATATAGTTAGTTTTCCAAAAAACCTGGGATTGTATTCGTTAAGTGAAACTAAAATAACAATTAGCATACCTCTATCGGAATATATCCTTTGCCTCAAAATGACCAATTTTCCATTTTTTATTAAAGTATTTCCAAATCTTGGTTTTGTTTCAGAAGTGGCAAATTGAAAATTGAAAAATTTTGCTAATGGTTAGATATTCGACTCAGTAATGGCTACTCGATTTTCTACCCTATGAACGTGTTTGTCACATACAAATATAAGTCTCTATTTCTCTTTTTCTTGCTAATTGTCTCTATTTTCTCGCCTCTGTTAGTTTCCACGTTTGAGCTCCACGTCTTGCTCGTTTCAAGTACGTGGGGATTTTTTGGGGGGTTATTTAAGGCCGCATCAACTACAGGTCATTAGCGGCTACTATTAGATTTAACGTTATGGTGTGAGGATGAAACGATATGGTGATGATAGGAGGTGAAAGGACAAACACATAGAACCATAATGGTTGTGTGTGTATGGTTGTATAAATTACCACAAAATATCGGATACACGGAACGTACAACTATACCATGTTCAATAATATTTTTTTAGAGTTATCTACACATTCTGAATGAATTATAACCATTTTATTTTACATGCTTTTAGATATTTTGGTATAACTACATATTAGTAAATATTTTACCTATTAGTACATATTTCGGTACTTATTTCTTCAAAGTAGAACATTTCAGATACGAGTTCGCAATGAATGATACTGGAATCATCTTTCTCAGAAACCATGCAATGCACTCTTATGCGAAGTCAGCCTTTCGCTATTAATTGTCAAACTTACTCCCCCCTGCTTCCGCGCTTGTAGCCATAGGATTGGAATGAAGGATGAGCGGTTGTACGTGGAGCACAAGTAATATCAACCATGTGCCCGCTCATGCTTCTTAGACACCATGCGTAACTCGATTAAAAACTGACTAGTATTTTTCAGATCATTGTCTAATCCCCATCATCTGGGATCCATTACTGGCTACACGGTACTATTCACTTGAGTGCCGGTTCCTCGCAAACAGCATTGTATATACTAGGAATACGAACGTATTATATATTCCGTATGAAACTAGTAAATAATTACTTGTTTAGCCCCTTAGAATCCTTGTTAAAGTCTGATCGCCGACATTCTGCACTCGGAGAACGCTTGTAGCGAGAAATTTTAACATTATACCTAAATTTTCTTTTACATATTTTCATTTTCTTCCTACATATTTTGGAAAAAATACGTACACATATACATACATATTTAGCTTTTTTATTACAATAAATTCCGCTCCCTACTGATAAGTATCCAAATGGTCCTAAAAACAACGTAATTTTTAGAGATTAAAAACAATGACTATCCTCTTAAACCAAAGAAAACATTGTATTACTCTAAAACGTTAACTGAAATTCCCTACACAGTATTAGAGTCTTCGGTATAATACACATTGTTATGGGAATGTTGTAAACTGTTTTGATTTTTTCGTGTATAATGTCTAATTCATTTTAAAAGTGATACGAAAGTGCACTATTTTATGTATTGTGTATTTTGCCATTTCAAAAATTATTAAATTTTAACTTAAAGTCCAAGTTGTGAAATTACAAATCAAACATGTATTATAATTTTAAAGAAACTTTCAGAAGTTCAGTATTCATTTAATTATATTGTCCCGGTAGGGTGGCAAATTACCCCCAAAATTTCCTAACTTCAGTTTTTGCTCCTCCCTCACTTTCCTGTATTCTGCTTAAATTGCAGGTTTTATTTACTTGAGGCATGAGCTTGAGGCTTTATTTACAATGTAGACAAAGAATCTTTCTATAAATAGATAAAAAATGTTTCATTTAAGTTGTTTATTAACCTTTAGACGAGCGAAATTTCTTTTAGAATTAGCTTCATAACGTAAAATCAATTACAATCTCGAATTTTTGGAACCATCCTGCACACGTCCTTCTTTGTTGACATGAGTAACGTTACCGATAAATTCTTTCTAGTAAAAATTTGCTTAACAAATTAATGTCCATATGTACATTGGTTATTTAAATGACAAATTCTAAATCAACTTTTTACAATGTTTCAAATTTTAAATGCTTATTCAATTATTAAATGTGCTATTATTTCAATTTTTGAAATGCTGGAATATAGACAGAATATTGAAGAATATGTTTCATTCCGATCGCTGTATCAGTAGACGTACAATTACTGTCCAAATTTGGATTCGTCCAATTGGTATATTCAATTGTCTTGTAAACTAATTGATGTTAAATGTTGAGTCTACAAACGCATATATTTCTTTGAGAGAAATTAGAAATAATCAAAATACTTCAATGGTGTCCCAAAACTCAAAAATACGAGCACATTACCTGTCAAATTGTAAATTTTACACGCACGTGAGGCAAAAACTACCGTCATACCGGGCCGTTTTGAATTACGGCTTCCCAGCGATTGATTAGGTAACAGCGAGGCACCATCCATATTTATTTTTTAGTACCCGTGCTGGTAGTAATCTTCGGGCGAGTCTATCACGCAGCGATTACCCGCGTGACGCTGTATTCGGCAACGAGCGCGTAAAAACAAAACAGCGACGCGCTATCGACGCGCGCTCTGGCGGCGGCGTGGGCGGCGCCGCTTTCATGGCTTCCAATGAGGCGTAACACTCAGATATAATTCTCCCGATTACCCGGCGGTAGCTGTGGTTACTGCTCAGATTTCCGGAATCCTGCACGCTTTGTGGGAGATAAGAAATTTAAGCGGAGAAAACTATTTTCTATTCAACGCCCGGCTCGGGTTTGTTGTGGGTGCGTGGCTGGAAATGATTTGGGTGAAATGTAATTAATTATTATTGTGCTGGTGAATAATGATCGCTGAGAGATACAACTAGTTAATGAGATAGGTGACAGGTTTGCAATAAGATTAAATAAAAATGTTATGTCAACTCCGTTCTTTCTAAATGTTTAGCATTGATATTCTGAAGAATATCAATGCTTAACATTTGCATTAAGTTATTTTTATGTATACAAATACTTGTCAAACGTTATTTCGTTTTCGTTAATGAATAAATAAGCCGCAACCATAACAAAAATATCTGACGCACAAGCTAATACTTCTCTCAAAATCCCTTTCTCCACTCACTTTCATTATTCAGTATTTTTGTATTAATGTCATTATTATAATGAAAATGTATTTAATTGGACGCAATGATGCTTAAAAAATTTAAATGACAATTATTCTTAGGGGCCGTCCATAAATTACGTAACGCAAATTTCAAGTATTTTCAATACCACCTCTCTCCCTTGTAACGCACGTCCCTCTCTCAATGTAACGCAGCTTAACGCTGCCTCAGACCACCTCGCTCCCCCTTTAACGGTACGTAATTTATGGATGACCCCTTATTAATTTGGGAATATTTTAACATTTTTTACACACCTAATAAATAGAAATCAATAGTGTTTCCGTGCAAAGCTAAAACAAACACTACACATTACTCACCACGTTCCATTTCTTTCATTTCTTCTCATTCTCTTCATAATTCTATCTTGTGGCGATCCGCAAAACTGGATAATCTCGTAACGGGTATCCATAATTAATACCCTACAAAGAAGAATACATTATGTTAAAACAATCGTATTTGGTGTGCAGTAATCACTGCGCTGCTAAGAAGAAGCTTAATAGTTTTGGCCAGACCTCTAATCAGGGATGGAGAAAAAAGCTTCAGTCCAAAGCTTCGAGTCCAACTACATGAATTGGAGGTTCGTTTGTTCACCTTTCGTAATAATTCTATCAATTTGTATGTTTATTGGGGCAGTTTTGAAATGTTTATTGGAAGAGGATTGCAATAAGTCGCATCGCGCAGCTTCTCACGATGACTCTTTATGTGTGCTGATAAATGGTCTAGACCTGCGAGAATGTCCCTTCATGCAGTCCAGTGTTATCCCAAAATCCGAAGTAATACACAATATCAAGCATGGATCGTGGTTTCTTGAAGAGATGGTACCAAATATTTTTACAAGCAAACATATCACGTGTATTTAAATTCAATTATTGTTTTCCATTACGTTTTTCATTCTTGTTTCATGTTTTATTTTAAATAAATCTAAATGATAAAGGAGATAACCAATTGCTGAACTCTAATAACATACCTTTTAAACTGTAGGAAAGTGATTAATTTAACACTTTAAAAATGATAATTATTAATACAGAAAGAATAATTTTACGAATTTGCTACAGTCGTAGTTCACATCACTTGAACGAGTCATCAAGGTCTACATAATCC